>JAQFVV010000094.1:2859720-4059720 GCA_028023455.1 Epiperipatus broadwayi
TCTATTGACTTTTTAAATCTTTTTTACCTATGACAAATAATGATTACATTGAAATATTGTCGCTTGATATAACAAGATACAGTTATAAGAATGAATAAAAATATTTTATTTCTTTTTAAATGGGCAAGGTTACAAGCATTTAATTTTAGCAATTTATCCACTCTACTCTGAACTCTTTTTGTTAAACCTTATTGTATATAAATATATGTGCATACACAATCTTACATTTGACTTTCCTGCAGTCTTTTTCAGAGCCACTTGAAGAAGACTGCAATTTGAAAACTTATAAGATTGTATATCCATATATGTAGAATAAAAGGTTTTTGCTAAAAAGTGTTCAAAAGTAGAAATGGATGAAGGTATTTATATAAGATATTGCAGCAAAATAAAGGAAATTATAAATTTTATAATATTTCATTTTAATTTTATTATAACAGAGTATTGATTACGGTTTTTGATTTGAGTTAATATTACTCAATACCAATAACACCAGCATACTGATAAATTAAATTCTTGTTGTAAAATTTCAACAATAATCATTTGTATATATTAAAAATAAAAGATGATTCAAGATCGAATCTTGAGGAACTTCATATCTGATATTATACTTATCACTGATTATAATATAAAATTTATTATTTGAAAAATTTCTTAATAAATCTGATAATTTATCATGAATTCAAAATTTTATAAAGAAATGATAAGTAATCTGTAGTTTGTAATGTCAGAATAAAATCACTAAAAATAGCATAGGGATTTTTTTTTTTTATCATTTAAGGAAAGGTTAATTCTATCAATAAAATTCTCCAAAAGCAGCTTTTTCTTTTTAAAATCCATTTTATAATTTATATAAAAAAATATTTTTGTTTAAAATTTTTTAGAATTGTGTTGTATAAATATTTTTCGATTATTTTACTTACAAGATTTTTTAAATAAAGTTTAATAAATGCCTATTGTTAATAAATCGGTAAAATTATTTGCTAAATTAATTACTTATTAATAAAGAAAGACTAAACTATCCGTAAAAATATCAAAGTTGATTTTTTATACCTTTCATTCTAATATCATTAATGCTTGAATTTAGATTACATTATACCATTTATTTTTAAATAAAGTAACTCCAATCAATATCAAGTGTAAAATCTGACTTTATTAATTTAATAAAAAAATATTTTCCAGAGCTAATCTTGAAAATTTGTAAAGCATATTTATATATATATATTGGATTAGCAGTAATCAATTTTTTATAACTAGGCTTTGAAGATTTAAAAAAGCATATTATATATATGTGTGTGTATTGGTTTAGCAGTAATCAAATTTCCCTCAATCAAATTTATTTGTTTTATTAATAAAGTTAAAGCAAAATTCTATTCACTAATACTGAAGAATCAGCAAAATTTTACACAATTTCAAATCTTCCTTAGATTTTTTTAAATGTAAAAACAGTAATATTTTTCCAGTGCTTCTCATATCTTTATTATAATTATTTTATTTTTCATAATATAATTTTTTCCTCGCCCTTTTACCAGTTTTTTGATTTGTTTCTGATGATTTTTATAAATTCATTGTATAAGAAAAAAATATTTTTATCCTTTTTACATTTGCTCTAAGCTGATTGTTTTTTTAAATAGCGTTTAATATTTTGTCATTGAATCAATTTATCCTATAAGTATTGATTTTGGCATGGGTGCTAGGCTATAGAGCATAAAACATATAGATCTTGCTCAGCACTGTTACTTCAGATACTTGAATGTCTTATAAACTTCCGAACAATAAATCATTCGATTATTATTGCTGGAATAAACTTGTAATTTTATCCTGTGTCAATTTACCATTCATAAATCTCATATCTTTTGTATTCAATCAATGAACGCAATGATAGATGCACAAAACACAGAAATGTAATCAGAAACATTAAATTTCATAACTGCAGTAAAAATACAGTCCAGATCTAAATTCAATCAATACAAGGAGCTATCAATTTGTTCTCAATAATTTCTTATTGAATGAAATCTTTTATGTTATATTCTTCAGAAAATCATTATGAACCATAAACCTTTAATGAACATTTTAAAGAGTAATGTTAAATACACATATTGGCAATTCATGTTCAGTTTCAGCATTAATTAAGAATGATGCCAAGATAAGAAGTCACTCCTTCCATCCACTGCAATAAGTTATCTATTTTAAAGCGAAACATGTTTGGTAATATTGTTATCCCATATAGCATTTTATTGCATTTAAATAATTCTAAGTCAGTGTGTCAAAAGTTCAGCTGTTCTGGTTGTCATGGTAATTTAGTAAAATGCAGACTTTATTATTTTTTATGAAAATAAGTTTTTTTCTGAAATGAAGTTAATATCTCATAAACACTGGATGTTCAATAAACATCATTACTGATGTATCACTATATCTGTTCAGTGTTTATGCAGTAATCTCTGAATAGTTGAATGAGGTCACATCTGATTTTAGTATTACCACAATTTGTGTTGCCCATAATAACTCTTCCACTGATGATAGAATGCCTCTTTTAACCAAATTGTGAATTGTTTCTTCCATTTCTGTGATCTGTATGCCATAGGTTGCGTGCATCTTTCACTAGTACAATGTCAACCAGCCATGTGTTCAGTTCTGATTGGTCTGACTGAATAGCTGTGGGTACTTTTCTCTGACATCCAACATCAACTGCATACTTTTATTGTGTGGATCCAGATTTCTAAAGGTTTAGACAAATTTCTATCAATATAAGGCCATTATATAGAAAGGGAGTAAAAATTTGATTCTCCAATTAGCTTAAACAGGTACAATTGACACATATTTCTATCCTATTGCCATTGATGTCAGTTGCTCCACCTTACTTTTACTCTAATGCTACATTTTTATTTATTCTAAAAAATGTTGTGACATCAGTGACAATACTGCACCATTGTCTATTCATCAGTAATTTTTGCTCCATGATATGAATGTTCAACAAAATATGGTTGATATCCACATTGTTCATCTTTCTAGTATCAGTATTTTTACTGTTTATTCCTTGATTTATAGTCCATTTTTAATTAAATTTTCCTCTTTTTTGTTACAACAGTCTTTTTGTTACCAATGACAGTAGTAAGGTTTGCCTGTTTTAATAACCAGGAATTATTATTACGCCTGCAGTTTAAACACTTTGACTTTTATTTTATTTACAACTAGTGGTTCATGCTGTTTTGGATTTCTGCAGTTTTACAATTAAATCAGGCACACTAAGTAAAACTTGTCTTTTTTAATGTTATGCATCCACATGCTATTTGGTCGAGGAATATGTCATTTAACTCAATATTGAAGTTGCACTTTTTGGATAATGTTCTTAGTCCCATGTCATAATCATGATTTTTTTCCATGGTGCCATCTTCTGTTTCTAAATCTGAGGTATGTTATCAGCTTTGACATTATAGGTTCAAAAATACATGTTCAACTTCTCTTTTATCTCATGACATGGTATTTTCTCAGAATAGAGTTTGTTTGCTACTTACAGAATTTCTTTTCAAGACAATAACATTAACATGGTGATTTCTAATTTATCATTAATTATATTGATGATAGGCATGTATTTTTCTAATAATCCATATGTATTTGTCAATCACCTCAATCATTAATTAAGTTATTATGTAATAATATATATTAGGGTTGTAACCTTAATACTATGTGCCTAGATGCGACAGTAGGGACCTCTACAAATATTAACACAAGATTAATGACTTTAAAAGACAAGAGTGGCCACTCTTGTCTTTTAAAGTCATTAATCTTGTGTTTTGCTGTCACATGTGGGTGCATAATTTTAAAATGATAGCCTTAATATATAGCCTTATATATATATATTACTTATGTATATGCACTTAACAAATTATTAATTTCAACTTTAATTAAGTTATTATGAATTGCCATTACTTCTCACTTATTTTAGTTTTTCTTTAAATCTCAAACTGCATCACTGCTTTATAGATTCTTGAACTGTCAACTGCATCAATCTACTATGTACTCAGGAGTGTTATAGCTGGTTAAGCATTGGTAAATTTTACTATCAGAAAACTCTACACACAAAGTAAACTTAACATAGAAGTTTTATTAAATTGAAACAAAAGAAATATATATATATATATATATTGAAACCATTTATACAATCATCAGTGTATGTTTACACTGTTAAAATTTTAACTCAGCTGAATTCAAACCTTTATCCTTATCAAACCAACTTTTCTACAGTTATTCTTTCTGAGGGTGAATTGTTACAGTGATGCATGTATTACTAACGGCCCTTCCCATATGAAGTTTTCCCGAAAACAAATCGAGTCATTCACCCCTTATAAGAAGTTTTCCTAAACTTTGGGTCATTCAAAGGGTAAGTGAAGTAACCAACAACAGAACACATACATATCAGGTAATGAAATTGGACCCTCCCAGCTTTAACGTAACTTTTAATTAGACCTCTACGTTTATGGACTTTTTTTTTGTTCATCGCCAAGCGTCAATCTCATTTTATACAAGAATTGTAGGGCCTATTAAATATTTATTTGATTCAGCCTTTTAATTAGTTGCCCGTCTTAATGCTCAGGGTGGTAGTGCCTTGCGCCAGAGAAGAAACGAAGGGGAACAAAATTTCAAATCAATTCTTTCTATATCTTTCTATTCTCTTTTATTCCCATTAAAGTTTAAACTAAACCTTTTACAATCCTCATATACCTTACTAACTAATCTGTCTCACTATAAATTATCGTTCCAATTCACACCAGCACGCACTGGTATAAGATTTTGAAACTTATAAATTCTATAACGTGTATCACACTAAATCAATAATTTAATTACAGATCTATTATTACATATTCAAAAAACACAATCAATAAATGGCACACATATACATATAATAAATATTTTTAATGAATTATTATTAAGGAAAAGACAATAAAAAAAAATAATAATGCAGATATATTACGAAATATTCTCGCAATTAGGTTGGATTAACTTTAAAAATTTTAAATGGCATAATAAGTGTATATTTACCGGTATAGTATAATTTGAATAACTGGCATATGTGTTTCCGAGTGCACTCGCAAAACGATTCTGGGGATCCTACCTAGGCAAATATGGTGTCCATCGCTTCCACTTCACATTTCTTTCCTTTAGTCCCTCTAAAGTGGCATCTTCAATCTTCTGTTCCTTATTCTTTCGGCTTAATTCCAGAATGGCATACGATCAACACTGGATTCAAATAGCTTTAGTTATGTAGGGCAGTTGGAGATGTTGACTGTGGAATATATTTACGTGGCATATTAAAATGGCTGGAGTCCGAACACCGACCAAGCACGATGGTAATTCTACCCCATGCGATCCGTGAGGTCACTCATATATGTAGTTCAGTTCACACAACTTACTGCTCCTACTTTCCACTTTTCAGATAATGTTTCCTAATAAATTTTCTTCAATAAAAATTTAGAATATCTGCACTCCTTACATGTCAGACTAGCAGAGCTCAACTGTCCGTTTCTTTCAAATTAATTAATTAATCAATCCCAGTTGCTCTCCCTCCTGATCACTGGTATTCCTTTGTTTCAAAAATAGATTTTTTTTTATAAAAATGTCAAACAAAAGAAAAACCACTTAGCGATCTTGACTTTTACTTATCTCTCTTTTTTTCTTTTAAATTCCTGAACTTTTAATTACAAATCCTTTTTTCAACTTTAACCAAACAAAAGAGATTGAAAATAGTTCAATAACTAATGATATTCCATGTTCATATTTCTTTCTTTTTGATTTTTAATCAAAATTATTTCTGAAAAATCCATTTAATTAAAACAAACACACACAAAAAAAATATATCCATTCAAGCAGTTGGATTTTGCTTTCTTTCTTTTTCTTTCTTTTTATTGAACAATGCGATCCATTTGGCCAATTCATTCAGGAAGTTTATACTTACAAAAAAAAATTTTCTTTTACCTGCTTTAAAGTCTTCTAAATTTCTACTTTCTTGTTCTCAACAATAATATTTACCTACATATATGTATGCCACTCATAATATATGCCCACACCCCTCGTTCCAGCAAATACACATGCACTTGGTATATGCAACTTTCACAAATAATTATATAATACTAATAATATATAAATTAATTAAATTATCTACAAACTACATTTTCATTCCCTTTTGTAACAGGGTTTGAACCCAGTTCCTGTTACAATATATATATATATATATATATATATATATATATATATATATATATATATATATATATAGTTAGTAGAGTTTGAACTCAGACATTCAAGCTCTCTACAGCTATCCACTCCATTTTATACAACTGATACACATGACCACATACATGTAAAAAAATAAATGGTCATTATACTTATTTCATGCTGAACTAGCACTCATCAGTTGATCCAGATTATTATCTCCCATACTCATATATAATCAGTGCTCTATATTAAGATAGCAAATCTTCAAACTTTAATGGATGGGCTTCAATCTTCTTCACTCTCCAATTTTTCAGCCATCCATATTGTTGCAAATCAGATAATAGAACATTGAATATAAATGTTTAATATAAAAATTGAGCACTGATTATATATATCTATGTGGGAGCTGATGACCTGGACCAAGTGATGAGTGCTGGTTCAACACAAAAAATATATATTGGAGATCATTTGTCTTTTTCACATGTGTGTGGTCATATGTATCAGTTGTGTAAGATAAAATAGATAGCCATAGAGAATTTGAAAAAATCCCTCCTAATTACATTAAGTTCAGTATAGACAATATACTTGTATTTAAATATTACATATTCAGTCGAGTCTGTAGTCTGACAATGCCTTTTCAGTGTATTTAAATGGACGTATTAAAGTTCTTTACAAAAGGCATTAGAGTGACTTAAAGTCAACATGGTTATAACAATAAGTTTGGCATAGCATTCCATCATAAGATTTTCAATGATATGAATGATTGAAGAGTTAGAGGATGGATAAGATTGAAACCTGACTATTAAAAGTTAATGATTTGTTATCTTAATATAAACTGAGCACTGATTATATATATGTGTGTGGAGATGATGATGTGAACCAACTGATGAGTGCTGGTTAGGTATAAAATATGCATATTAGAGATCATTTATCTCTTTTGCATGAGTGTGGTCATGTGTATTGATTGTATGAGATAAATTGAATGGTTATAGAGACTTGAAGGTCTGATTTTAAATCCCTTTTAATTACATTAAGTTCAGTATAGACAATATATTTGTATTGAAATATTATATAAATAAAGACAAAATTAAATACAATTAAAAACTTCTTAGAAATTATATTATTGCCTCTAAATGCAGATTATTTTTCTTAAGATGTGAATGTAAGTTCTTCATATGCAAGCTTATATATTATCCATAGTACACATGTTTCTTTTTCTATTTTAATATTAGATGTGAGTTCACTTACATACACCACACTCTTGAGGACAGATTTCTGCAGTTTATATATCAGTTTCATATTTCATATAAACCAAAATACACTAGCATATATTAGCGTTAGAATAATTTCAATGCATGTTTTGCATAAGTAAATTTTCCAGTAAGGCGAATTTTTTATTTGCTGTTTGACTGTAGTAACAATATTTTAACTTTATTTACACAATCAAAAATTTTAATTATATATGTGCACCACAGTCTATTATAGTCAGACTGTAACAGTTTTCTGTTATCTGAGAATATAGAGAATAATTGTTTTTTTAATGCATCATTTCAAACTATCAAAAATAATATATCCAAGATTAATTGATAATTACTCCAAATACAAATGTAATGAAATAAAGAACATCTCAGTAATCTCTATCACAACTGAAAATAGAAAATGTTTTGGAAAACGATTAAGAGTTTGAAGAAGAAAATTAGTACATAGGAATGACGAAGTTGCCACTAAGATTAGACAAAGGATTAAAATTAAGTAAGATTTTAAAGTAATTTGAGAATAAAATATCTATGTGAGAAAAGTGTTATAAACTTTCTGGATGTTGGAAAGGGTTATTTTAAAGACAATTTTATTTAAGAGTATTAAAATACATTACAGGATAGAAAGAAGGCATCTAAGATTATTTAATTTATAATAAACTTTATAACCTATTAAATTAAAAAAACAATGGGATATATACAGAAAGAGCAAAAGAGGAAGAAATGGGGATGATTTAGTATATAGAATAAATTTGAATAAAAACGAATTTCCATGCCATGTGATAATGAATGATATAATGATAGAAAGTGTTTTTTTTTATAATAACATCAGGGAAAATATTTTAAAAAAATAATGCTTGGAAAGAAATAAGTCATTTTAAAATAAAAATTGACTTCTAGAATAATCAAAACAGAGAGAAAGAAATGACTAGAGTGTAAAATAATTTTTTAAGGAATAAAAATTAGATATGCTAACAGAGGTAGTATATCATTTGAGAATAATGCAATTTCAGAAATGTGGATGGAAATAAATGATTAAATATAATAAAAAAAAAAAGAAGTATATAAGTTATTATTTAAAAATATATTTTAGAGATAAATGGTAATAAAGTGGAGATGTGAGAGAGTACAATGACAGTTATTTAGAATGTTATTACAGAAATTTAGAGAATCGTAAAAAGAATAATCATAAAACATTGATTAGGCAACATCCTTAATTAAATAGAGAATATTATCAGGGTATTGTTGAAAAAAATGTGTGAGAAAGTTTGGGTAAAGATTATAATTCTGAATAAAGGTTTACATAGTTGAGACAGAATTTGAAAAGTATTGTTGATTATATGCTGGTAGATAAAGAAAGAATTAGGAAGTATAAAAATAAAATGTTTAGTGAGAAAAAGTAAAGATAGTAGTGGTTATAATTTTAGGTCAAATAATAGTTGGATGTGTATAAAAGATTAAATACAGATTTTTCACAAAGTTTGGAAGAATTGGGTGGGAAATAAAAAGTGAACTTAATTAAGCAAGACTGATAATATCTTGCAAAGAATTATGAAAGATATTACATTTAAAATTTATGAAAATTGGAATGACTTGCTAATTTTAGATTAATAAAAAAATATTGAAGATGCAATAAACAAATTTTAGAAAGTATAAAACAAAAAAAGAGAGGATGTAGAGAGTAAAAAATAGACATATTTGATATCAATGTTAGCCCTAGACTACTTTGTTATTTAATTAAAATATAAAGTTATATATAATAATCAAATTCTGAGTTGAGACGTGTAACAGTATAAAGCACATATGGTACATTGATATGGAAATTTTTAATCATTTTTATTTTGTTTATAAGTAGATTCAAAATCAAATAAGATAAAAATGTATTAAGTTATAAATTGTTAGCAGAAAATAAAGCAAATAAAAAATGGTATGATATTTTTTTAATGAGAGAAATTAAAAATATTTGGAAATTTTCAATGTATAAATAAAATACAGATCGTATCTCATAATTCTGAAAATCCACATTCAAACCTTATAGCAGGATGCAAAAAAATTTCAAACATGAACAATTGTTTAAATATTTAACTCTAATTATAATTGTAAAATAGGGAAATATTTAAAAATCAAATGAAATGTATTAGAATAATTTAGTAGGTGGTTACTGAATATTTGAGTGGTGATTAATGTACTTGTTAAATGATATTATAAAATGCTATTTGTATTTAAAAACTGAATTAAAATATTTATTGTTCAAACTAGTTCTCATGGGCTCTTTTTTATTCTCATTGGATTATAAGATTTTTCAATGACTTCAAAATGGTTACCATGGTCTCTTTCGCATCTTTTACAGTTTTTTCTATTTGGTATCATTATTTACAAGTATACATACACGTAAATTCCCAATGACTATGTAAATATCAAGCAACTATAAAAAGGATAGAATGATAACATTTATCCTTTATCTGTGTTGGTATTCATGTTTAGTTCATTTGGTGTCATTTTATCTTTTTCATAGTTGATTGATGTTTATATAGCTTATTGGGTGTGCAGTTATTTCTTTTTCAATTACTTATCATTAAGCTATGATTATTTAGTGTATATATAATAAATAGAAGTGAGGAGATAACATCCATTAATATAGATAAACTTTAACTTTTGATGTTACTATGAAATTATCAATTACTACCAATTAACAATTCCTGAGGTTAAGCAGGTGTTTCTCATAAACCTATAATAGGTCTTTTGTTGGAGGTCTTTGAAGGATCAAAATCCATATAAATATTCAATTCAAAACTCATATTAGATGATGGAAATAGTCTAACATATAAATGCAATTAAAACACCATAATCATAAATCTTCAGGAAAACACAATATATATATATATACTGTATTTACTTCCTCCTATTTGGAAAGATTTTTTTAAAAAACATTCTTAATTTAACATTTTTTGCTATTGGTGGAACTTTAACGTTTTTTTTTTTTTTTCAAATTAGTAATTGTAGCGCCTCTACAACGGTCTTTCTACCTTTTATGGCCGAGTGGTTGACTTGTGTGATCAAGTCGAAACGTCGACATATCAATATTTAAATTTTTTTACACGGATGAACCCGCAAAATATCTTTTATATAATGTATTTAATATTTGAATACTAGATATATTTTGGAAAGAATACAGACATGAAACTTAATTTATTATATATATAACAGAAATTCAGCAAAAATTCCCCGTATATTTTTAAACATTTTTCCAGGTATAATACAATGAAGCAACCTTGAATCTACTTTTAATTTATCCAAGTATTTATTAGGATCTACATTAAACCATAATACTGTATGTGTGTGAATTTTCATTAAATTTCTGTCATTTAAATCTACAAATTTATGAAAATCTATGTAAAACCTATAACTTCTTATAGGAGAGTCTTATTTAATGAGAATATTTAAAAAGTTATTAGATTTTTTTGCCTGATCTATGGTCCTAATAAAAAAACTTGGATAATAAGTTATAGCTTAACTTAAAGACATGACTTAAAATATTTGAATAACTACATTGATTAGATGATGTAATTTCAGTTTGCAAAACCTGTTTTTAATTGGTATTTTGCATAATTCTCTTAAATTTTTATCCATTATATTTATAAATCTGTAGAAATTTTCTACATAAAATACACGTGGCTAAAATTTCAATGAAGTTATTTCTTTATCTCAGTAGTATATCATATGTCATTATGTTTTTCAGGTTTGTATTGTTTTCCCATCATAAAAACGCTTACCACCCTATCAGAGGATAGAACTAAGCATATAATAATACTTTTCTCATTTTATTTGAATATTTTATAGCTATAAGAAATATAAAATTACAAATATCATTAATTTCAGATTCTAATAATAATTTTAAAATCTTTTCTGGGAATACAAACAAATGATCTCTATAATATGTAAATATTCTTTACTAAGTATAAAGTAAGATATAATATTAAAATAATAATCCGTAAGATGATTTGATCTTTTTTAATACTCATGTTCAAAATTAATTTCATTTAAGTTTCATTATTTCTATCTCCAGTTAATTAAATATGGACAATCCACTTACTGCTCTCTTTTAAAGATTTTTGAAAAATTTATTACTTATAAATGGTATTGCAACAAAACAAAATTAGATCTATAGTGTATCTATATCTGCATATTAGTTACTTGCTTTTGGTTTTGTGGACATTATGCAAACATGTAGGTTGAAAAAAAAAATGTTCTTGAACCCATACATATAAGTAAACATAAAAAAAATCATATGAGATTATAATTAACTATGATTTGTCCAGTGTTATTTTTGTTATTGCTTATTTTCTTCCTCCTCTTCAAATTTTATTACAAGAATTATTTGAAAACGAATACATTTTTAAGAATAAACTTTTTATTTTTAATATTTGTTATTTTTTTACAATGAAAGCCCCAGTGAGTTAAAATATTTGATGTCTTTATAAAAACAATTATTATTTATCTTATATGATGTAAATATTTTAAATAAACATTTTGTTTTTGTGTGTGTTATGTTCAATCATTTTTATACAAAGTAAAAATATATTTAAAAGACAATATAAAAGAAATAAGACTTTTTATATGTACAGTAGAAGTATTTATCTTCTGACGATGAAGACACTGGATGGATTCAGTATTATCAGCAATAAAATTCAATCATTTTTTTCCCATATGCTGGAGCCGTAACTACTGGAAGTTGTGGAACAGGTGGAGAAAGAGTTTCTTGTCGGTGTTTTACTTTATTTACTTCAGAGTGTTGTTTAAGAGAATTTGTATAAATTGTTGAAGAATGCTTCTTAGGTGGATTATATTCTGGCATTGGCTCAGGCTGTACAGGAGGAGAATAAAGTACAGGCCCTATTGGTTTTTTGGATGGACTGAATTCAATTGGTCCAGGTTGGACAGGAGGTGGATAAAGTATAGGTCCTATTGGTTTTTTGGAAGGGCTGAATTCAACTGGTTTAAGAATAGGTAATGGATTGTATTCAACTGATTTAAATGGATAATATGGGTTGAGAGGTTTTAGGTCAATTGGTCTGGAAGGAAGAAATGGATATGGCAGAACTATTTCTGATTGAGGTTTCCCAAAAATTGGTGGAGGAAGAGTTATAATTTCAACTGTGGGAGGAGGTGGAGGTAGAGATATTTCACCTTTTGGAGGAGGTTGTAGAGGTGGTTGTGGCAATTCTACCACTATATTAGGATATGAAGCAGGTGGTGACACTGGAATTTCAGCAGGAATAGGAGGCGGCATTGGACCAGGTGCTGGATATTCAATAACTACATTAGAAGGCTGTAATAGTGGTGGTAGTGGCTCCTCAGCATCATCAATGTAGATTTCCTCATCTACTTCTCCACATCCTCCTAAATCTAAAATCATTCCAATGCAAAGTGGTCCTCCTTTTATTAATGCTGGAAAAGATCTTCCTTTTCTAGAAGTTTTTAAAATTGCACCATAGGAAGCATGATAAGTTAGTACCACTAAAAGCATCCAGCTAAGCCAGGAAGGTAACATCTCAGCTGTGCCTAAAACAAAATAAATAACATATTAAAAAATAAAATAATCTAAAAATTTGGAAATAGAATTAAAATTTGTCTTAATATTAAAATGTAAAAAGATAAAACACTCCTTTTCTAAGTGAATATTTCATTGCAGTGAAAAAATCTCCCCAACAACTCCTCATGGAGAAACAGTCAAGGAGAAGACAGTATTCACCAAGCTTGATAATTAATTGAGGTTGGAGTGGTTTGAATGTTTTTCATCCGTGATTTATTCTTTATCTAAGGGCAATTAGATAACTATTTATCAATAAATATTGGATGTCTAGTTGAATTAGTTATGGAGGTGTCAATAAAAAACAATCTCATGACTCAGACTCAAACACCAAGTGGCAAGCATGGCCCATGGATGCACTATTACAACACCACAAGACCTTTCTATTAAAGTGTAAATTTTTAATTTCAGTGTATACTTTTCTAAGAATAAAATCTAATATGCAGTAAAATGAAAAATAGGTATTTTCAGAACTACAAATTGCAAGAGATGTTAAAGATTTGAAACAAAAACACTATTCCCAACAAAAATTATTAATAAATAAATCTAATAAATTAAAAACAGTTAATTAGAATGGAAATAATTCCTTATAAAAACTGTTTAATGTTAGAATAACTGTTAAAGATAGAAGTGTTTGTTCTATGAATTGATTCTCTATTATTATTTAAAAACATTATTACTATCATAAAGCAGTGACCATATAGGCTATGGAGATTTAGTTATAAGGAGAAACTATTAATCATACTGAGCCAGTCAATGTTAGTGTGAGTAATTCTCTATTAGTACTTTTATTGAGAAAAAGGTATAGTAATACTAAGTTTAATCTATCTATCATGTAGTATTTTCAAGGGTATAAACATACAAAGTCAGGACATCATCAGAGATGAATATTAAATGTACAAAAGCTAATGGGGTTTTATGGAACATAAAATAAAGATATTTTAAATACCTTATAATGATAAATAATAGGACAATAGTTTACTGCTTTGGAGTTCATAAGATCAAGAATCAGAAGTGACAGAGTGAGTTGTTATCTATGGATCTTGAGCCCTAGAATCTCCTTCTTTACTATTGCATCAAACCAAGTTGGGCACTGTTAATGATTTTTCATCATAAACAAAAAGATAACAGTTTTAGAAAAAAACAATGCTTATAGAGAAAAATCTCCCAAGATTAATAAATTCAATCATTAGTGATTATATACGAGCAAGTGACACTACAAAACTCAGTAAGTCTACAATAAATATTCTGGTAATTAAGGAACCATTGCATATTGAATGAATTGTTCTGCTTAACTAATGTAATATCAAAATCTGCTATAGGAACCTGGATATTTGATTACATGCCATGTTTATATGATCAAATTCAAGCTCATTTCAAATTGTTTCTAATATTTGTAAATACTCTTAATTAAAATGTCAGTATAATTTCAATAAATTATCATTTTTTTTATTTATTTACCTTATTTATCTATCTAGTAGAACTCTCTCATGATTAGAGTCCTTTATGACTACCAGCAACAATTATTTGAATGCAGTTTGACTACAAATGTATATGTGTGCAATAAATTCTATTTTGAAAAAATGATAACATATCATTATCATCATTAGTTTCTCATTTCTTTCAACATAATTTATTACAACTCTTTATACAGCAAATATTAAGTCCTTAAAACAATTTTAAAACATGTAAGTGCAAACACATGTGCATATACTAAAGTTAAGATAGATTCTACAATATCATCAGTATTTTTAGAACACCAAAGAATATTTAGTTATGTTTTTTAATCTTAAAAAAAGTACAGTTTTCACTGAACATCTCAGAAAGTGCAAAATTAAAGAAGTGTGGTTCATTAATCTTTTCGCATGATCCTATTTAATATTCAATTCTGCTTAATATTAAACTAGTAATTAAATAAAATAAAAAAACAACATAAAATTAACAATATTAACACAGACTATTAAAACTTCTTTGTCCATGGTTTGATCTATATGTATAGATTTTTCAGATATGAATACAATAAAAAATATACACACACATTATCTTAAATGTATTTACAAACCTACACATAATGCAAAACTATCAAATAACAAATCAACCTACCCTCTCTTAAATACTTATATAAATCTACCCATAATTCAGCTCACTTTTATTCTTCAAAAAAGTCTTATAAACTCTTCTTCTCATCTCATTTCCAAAAAATAACATATTTTCCAGATCAAATAATATTTCATGACCAGTATCATATTCACAAATATATAAAATTGAATAAAAGTATATATCAATTGGTAAACCTTAGACAAATTAGAGAAGTTGTCATTATTGGTATAATTTATAACTCAAAAAACTGGTGTATATTTTTTTCAATATTTTTTTTTTAATAGTTATGATTCATTAAAAAAAACAATTCAGATGGAATATTGATGAGTGTACTGAATAAATGTATTTATGTAGTTGGGTCTGAAGAGCTATTGGAGATTAGAAAAAGCTGAAGAATATATATATATGAAAAACAAAAAACACAAGTTAAAAACTTGCAGACGCTTGTATTTATGACTATAGATGGCGTTATACCAAAAACACCTTCAAGCATTTGTTTACATAAACGTCAGAGCGAGTATTTCACTATCTCTAACTTAATTTCCACCTTCATATCATGATTTCAAGCTATTTGCTATCGTCAGTGAAGGACAGGATTAAGAAACTAGATCTAAAACACAAACTCTGAGCGTTTAAGAAACAGTTTCTATTCAGCTTGCAAGCGTGAATCTTTTAGACACGTAATGTCTTCAAACTCAGCATCGCATGCCAGATAGCTACATGGGTCTGATATCAGTTCAGCATCACCACATAGTAGAAGTCTCTGCAATATATATCATTGCAAGAAAGACCTCAAAGGTACATTTATGAAAAACAAAAAACACAAGTTAAAAACTTGCATACGCTTGTATTTATGACTATAGATGGTGTTATACCAAAAACACCTTCAAGCATTTGTTTACATAAATGTCAGAGCGAGTATTTCACTATCTCTAACTTAATTTCCACCTTCATATCATGATTTCAAGCTATTTGCTATCATCAGTGAAGGACAGGATTAAGAAACTAGATCTAAAACACAAACTCTGAGCGTTTAAGAAACAGTTTCTATTCAGCTTGCAAGCGTGAATCTTTTAGACACGTAATGTCTTCAAACTCAGCATCGCATGCCAGATAGCTACATGGGTCTGATATCAGTTCAGCATCACCACATAGTAGAAGTCTCTGCAATATATATCATTGCAAGAAAGACCTCAAAGGTACATTTATGAAAAACAAAAAACACAAGTTAAAAACTTGCATACGCTTGTATTTATGACTATAGATGGTGTTATACCAAAAACACCTTCAAGCATTTGTTTACATAAATGTCAGAGCGAGTATTTCACTATCTCTAACTTAATTTCCACCTTCATATCATGATTTCAAGCTATTTGCTATCGTCAGTGAAGGACAGGATTAAGAAACTAGATCTAAAACACAAACTCTGAGCGTTTAAAAAACAGTTTCTATTCAGCTTGCAAGCGTGAATCTTTTAGACACGTAATGTCTTCAAACTCAGCAAGTTTTTAACTTGTGGTTTTTGTTTTTCATAAATGTACCTTTGAGATCTTTCTTGCAATGATATATATTGCAGAGACTTCTACTATGTGGTGATGCTGAACTGATATCAGACCCATGTAGCTATCTGGCATGTGATGCTGAGTTTGAAGACATTACATGTCTAAAAGATTCACGCTTGCAAGCTGAATAGAAACTGTTTCTTAAACGCTCAGAGTTTGTGTTTTAGATCTAGTTTCTTAATCCTGTCCTTCACTGACAATAGCAAATAGCTTGAAATCATAATATGAAGGTGGAAATTAAGTTAGAGATAGTGAAATACTCGCTCTGACATTTATGTAAACAAACGCTTGAAGGTGTTTTTGGTATAACGCCATCTATAGTTATATATATATATATATGGTGTAATGGGAAGATAGTTAAGGTAATGAGAAATAACTTGGCTATGAAATGGCCACAAATTGATCTACCAAAACATAATAGAAAGAGTCACAGGCAGAATATGAAAATAAAAATCAGAAGATGTAAATAAATAGTATCTTATGATACTCAGCATTATTTAATAGGAAACTAATTGTGTCAAATTAAATTGCAGGGCTATAATATTTAACTTCAAGCTATTGATGATGATCAAATCAATAATGATGCAATATTTTAAATTTATTCCACCACAATATTCTTTCATATGGTAACCTTTATAAGTGCATTATCTAACCACAGATTGTTGGTGAAAGTTAATAGTCTGCAAATAACAGCTTTTATTTGTACCTACCACTGGCAAAAATCATGTACTAGATTCCATCTTCCAAAGAAGAACTACCCTATGTATGTAATCTTAACCTTTCTGCATTTTTTGTTAATTTTCCCCCTGTTATTGCTTTCAGGTTCTAACTAGTGAAAATTATAGACTTAAGGAATGATGATCACACAGAAACTATTCTTAACTAATCATAGATAAAAACCTGGACATATAAATTGAAAATAGAGTGTGTTAAGAAACCAATAACATACTTATTAATGCAAATATAACAAATAAATTGATATAACTGCATAATGATTTAATGTATATACATTAAGTAGTTTGGATGCATGTATTAATCAGAGTTAAACATTTGTTTTTATATTTTTGTTTATTATTATCTACCAATATCCATGGAATTATTATTCATTAAATTATAGTACCTGATAATATTTGAGTAATGCTTCAGATTCATTTGTTTCTCAACTTAAATGTTAACAATGAAAAAATACAAAAATATTACTCCAAAAATAAAAATTGTTAAATTTCATCATTGCATACAATATCTGGATCTATCCTTGCAAAAAGCAACAACACTCTCCAAAATTAAAAAAAAAACTAAATATATTATATTGTAATGAAATTTGGGTTTCTCCTTTTATATATGCATTAACTAAAATGTACAAAGACTTAAACACAAACTGGATTGTTTCAATATCAAATGATTAGAGATTCAATGATATTTCTTATTTATTTATGAAAATTATCCTTTTACCAACTTATTTTAACAAACGAGTCTTTAGTAGGTACTTATCTTGAATAACAATAAATGTCTTTTTAACTATGATATATTTATTTTAAACTTTAGTTACATTATAGGTCATTACCAATCAGATTTAGGCATTCTCTTTACAATTAATACCTACATTGTGGCAAGGTCAGAATGGACTCACACGAGAGTTATCCAGTTATTGTAAAGACCAATCATATTTCTCATATTCGTGGAATTGCTGGCTCATATATCAGCTGCATCTGCGTGTTTCAGACTTTTCAATTTACATCAGTACAACTAGGTTTTTTTTTGAATGACAGAGAGATTGCTAATGAAAGCAACAACAAGAAAGCCAAATTAAAAAAAAAAAAATTAAGATTTTAAACTCTTTTATATTTTTTTTTTATCACTGATTTTTATAAAAGATATCTAATCCAACATCTGTCTGGTACATCAATTATTAACTTATCTGTATTTTTCCCTTGTTTTATATAATCATTGCATAAATTACATTATTAATTACATTTTGATATTTATTTATTCTATTATCTAATATTTGTATTTATTCAAATTTTATCAAATATTCAAAACTAATTAAATACTTTTTTTGGTTATATATATATATATTGTTTACTTAATTAAATAATTTCTCCAAAAAAAATATTTTTTATTTATCTAAAATAAACCTATTTTACTAATGTATGGAGAAATCTATTTTATCCAAGTTTTGTAGCCAGCTTTAGTATACACTACAATATCTATAAAAGAATAAATTCCTTACAATTTTACAAATTATCTGTATTTTAAACTTGGATTTTTCAAATTGAAACATTAATTTTTTTACCAGTATTATTTATTGAGATTGTCTGTGCACATGTGATTATTATTAGGTACTTTGTATTTATACATACATACATATATATTAAATCAGAAAGTCCTATATTAATTTACTGTAACCATTCTTTTCCTAGTTTGGTACTTTCTAAATTCATATATGAATTATTCATTGGCATCATTGCTAGTTAATTTCACTACTTTTTAGTAGGTATTCATTAGAACAGCAAAACAGTATAAATCTGGCCACAGTTAACAATTCTTTAGTATTGCAGGCACAAAGCTAAACTTTAAAGTTCCATATTTTAGTAAGTTATTCATCTCTCTTAGGCAACACATGGCCAGAAAGTGCTCTTCTACATTGATATTTTGCATTCTTTCTTCTGCAGCCTGAAAAAAAAATTTTTTTATTAATGCAGTCAGGTTTTATTATTAGAAATAGCCAACAAATACTATTAATATCCTTTTATTTGTCAATTTTGTTCTCTGCAGAAAATATTAGATGACTGAATTTTTTTTGAAATTTGCAATCTGTAAATTGTCAAACAAAATTTCTTTGAAATGCCTTTTGTAACTTTTTTATGTTATCATTCAGATGATAACACAAAAACATCTTTCCACAGCTCAAAAACTAATCTGTCTTAATCCCCAATTAACCAAGACTCTCATGGACACTGGGTTATTTACTAACTTGTAGCCCTTAACATATTTTTTTTTATTTTTTCAAATTAAAACTTTATAATTTGAAACTATTGTTTTATGCCATGATTTTGCAAACTGAATTTGTTATAAATTCAGAGTGTAAATTATGATCTTTGACAATTACACTTTTTAACTGAATAAAACTTATTTCTATAAGGTAATAGAGAGTCATACTGTCTACTGTAATAAATTATGACATTTTAGCTAATTGATCTCTGTAAACACAGCTTAAAAATGTATATATCTCGTAATATGTATACAGATACTAAATATAAAAATTATTTTAATTTTTAGCCTTCAACAATTTCCAAAGTTACTTACATAAACCACTTTCAATTTTTTTTTTTTGCAGAATCAAAATTCTCCAAATAATTAAATAAAAATATGACTCTTACACTTAAATATTTGGGGACATACACCTTTTCATATAATAAAAGGATGTTTATTTATTTTATCTAAATTTTTGTTCAGTTTCCTATAACAATGATGCTATATATTGATATGGTTTTTATTTTTAAGTTATTTTACATATTGTCAAAAAGGAGATTGCCATGACAACAGTTTGAAATTGTTGATTGTATTGATAATAGGATTGTTTAAGAACTGACTGGTTTTTAAAGCTTTTTTACAAAAATGTATATCCAATTCATCATTGACACAATATATATATACTGTAACAGATTTTATCCAATTCATCATTGACACAATATATATATACTGTAACAGATTTTAAATTAAGAAGTGAATATAAATATCTAATAATGGTTCACAAAATCACATGTACATGTATGTGTATATAATTTTAATGTAATCACTATTCTATTGATGGTGATCAAATAACTTAGCACTAAGGTTAAGGATAATTATTTCAAAAGTATTTTTAATTTCTTTTTTTAGAATCAATTTTAAAAATCTTCAGACACCAAGACTTTTAAATAGAAAGGCCATCTCTGGAAATTTTAATACTTCTGATCATCATCATTTAAATTACTACTATTATCACTGTATGTCCTTCAGTGAATTTCATGATTTTCAGAGTTAATGAATATTATTATATATGTTTAGAATGAGTTTGAAAAGCAAAAACAAACTAAATTGGTTAATAAAAAAAATAAGCTAACAATTTATTTACAATAAATAAACAAAATATAAAATTGTTGCTTATATATTTACAAAATACTAAAAAGAAAAAGAAAAAAATTATATATATTAAAACTTAAGGCATTGTTGTTAAATATAAAGATAAGATTTTACCATATGTCTTAAATTGTTAGTTTCAAACCATGGTTTTCCTTAAATATCATATATTTATATCAATAATCTTTATAAATTTGATCCTGAATGAGATTACCCTCTTTAGGAATTGTGATAGTAAGCACTGTAAATAAATCGACAGAATTCACTTCTTTTCTTACATCGTGGTTTACTTCTTTAAAGCAGGCACTGTTACAATCTATGCAACTTCAATATTTTTTGTGTAACAATTGCATAGTTCCAGATTTTTTGACTTGCATGATTAAAGTTTTCTAACCACTCATATTAACTTTTAGCTAGCTACTGACATAATAATTACTGAGATGGATAAATATTAAAAAAATACTATAAAAATATCAGCTATCTGGAGCTTTTCAGAGGGAAATAATTTAATCAATGGTTTCTCCTATCTTCATAGAATCAATCTGCATTGTTTGTTTTTTTTTGTAAGCCAACAGTTAGACTAGGTTACTATTAAGTTGTTGTTTTTTTTTGGCTTATTTATACCTCATATTTTCACATGTTTTTTTAATTTTATTACAAGACTCAAAACATGTTTTTTCATAAATATTTTTTCCAATTCTTAAATTATTTTATAAGAAATTATATAATAAAATAATATTTTTTTCTTTATTTACAGTAATGATAAGAAGAAAGAAAAATCATGACTGAACTTTAAAATTTTTTCTCTAATTTGTTCAATTTTAGCACTTTATAATTTTTAACAAGGTATTTAAATTTGTCATTCAGTTTACTATAAGAAAAGGCAAATTATTTCTTTAAACCCCAACCATTAGGCAAATCTGAAAGGATTACAACATATGATACATTTTTATAAATTACGCAATTGCATTTAAAAACTTAAATGAATTATTTAATTTCTTTTTCAATAAATTAAGTAGTTTAAAATTTTTTCTCCTCATTACATAGGTTATTATCTTATTAAGTATAATTTTACAAAATATATTTCATTTAGAAAATATTTAATAGTATTACAACATCTATAGATTAATTTTCTTTCATTAAACATTTAAAAACAGATTAACTTTATAGATCTATTTTCTTTAATTTCTTAAAATGGTAGATTTAGTTATGCATATATATGAAATATGTGCATGCACACACAGCAATACATAAATATATTAATTAGTCAATAATAATTTTTTTATTTAACTTTTTTGACTATGCAGTCAAATTTAATTCTGTTACAATATATATATATGAAAAACAAAAAACAAGTTAAAAACTTGCTAACGCTTGTATTTATGTCAACAGATGGCGTTCTACCAAAAACACCGTCAAGCGTATGTTTACATAAACGTCAGAGTATGCATTCACTATCTCTAACTTTAATTCCACTTTCAGATCATGATTTCAAGCTATTTGCTATCATCAGTGAAAGACGGGAATTTTAGAAACTAGATCTAAACACAAACTCTGAGCGTTTATGAAACAGTTTCTATTCAACTTGCAAAAGTGAATATTTTAGACATGTAATGTCTTCAAAATAAGCATAGCAAGCCAGATAGCTATATGGGTCTGATCTCAGTTCAGCATCACCACATAGTAGAAGCCTCTGCAATATATATCATATATATATATTAACCTCTACTCTCTTCATCTATCACTTTATGCCTAAATAAATGCCCAGGTGCCAATTCTATATAAGATAGATAGAATAAATTTATAATCTATTGCATCTCTACCTATTGATGAGATTCTTATGTTGCTACTACTCTATGGCTTAACTCAGTTGGGGGTTATAGGATATGGTGGTCATCTAGGATGCAAATGGGAATGAGAGAAGCATTTAGAAATAACAATTATGTAATGTTGATTTAATTATATTATAAGCATCTATTAAGTAATAAGGGCTATAGTGAAATGGATAATCATTACAGTAAATAAAGTATAGACAATGATGAGGATCGGGTACATTTCGTCTCACATCGTTATCTACACTATGCAAGGCAAAATCATATTTTTGGCATCACAATGTTAGAATTTAATAAAGCTGTATTATTTAAATAAATGGCATATGCTAGCAAATTAATAAATATTATAGTTATATTATGTTGAACATATGTGTATGTGAGGAAATGGTCAATTGAACATATATGATAAAACAGTTCAGAGGGGATCTTATTTTAACACAACATTTATCATAAAAAAATATTATTTTGCAACACTTTCGGTCATGATTTTAACATTACCTTTACATTAAACACAGGCTTGATTAAATAACATTAAATTATGTAATTTTGTACACTTGATATTTGAAGACACTTCCTCCTATTTATTATCTTAATTACATTTATCACTCTACTTGCTCATTTACCGACACTAAACAATAAAAAGAAATTATACATTTACATTCCAATGTTAATACATCTATTCTAACTTGTGCTCTAATAAGCTAAGACCAACAGTACCAAAGAATCAACTGATACTATAAAATTATTTCTGCATATCTGTAGGTTAATACTTGCTATATAAATTCAGATGACAGTTTTATTACTTTTTCATTGGATAAAGCAAAAAAAAATTTCATATGCCTACAAATCTATATCTGTAATATGACATTTAATAATAATTTTATTAAATTAGCTTTAAATGAAATAAAATCTATAATATATTATTATGCTCATATCGGAAAATGAATTAATAATGATAATAATGAAATAATGACAATATGTGCTATGATCCGACAAGTTAGTCAGAGCTCACAACTTCAGTGATGGTTTCTTTCTATATTCCTAATTTAATCATATTTCTGAGTGTGTGCGCATTTGTAAGATCACAAAACAAAGCATTTCTTAATTATATCTCTATCGGAATATGGATGGTGCAGCAAGCTAATCTTTAACTTATAATCTTATCTCAAGCATTTTATACAAATCCACAAAACATTTATCTGACATAACCAACATATATTACCTGATGATAATTACGTCGGAATGAAGAAGGAGAGAGAAATATCAATAAATAAATATTCACATATACGCACATGAGGGTTAACCAAAACTCCAAATTCAAACTTAATTCTTCAATAAATATCTACCAACTTTTAGGACACAAATGTTGCGGAACTCAGCTGGCTTATCATCAGTAAATGGGGCATTTGCCACTTCATTTAGAAATACAACTATCCAATCTTATGCTATCAAACAAGAAAATACACTACCACCCACAGTTTAACAAGTAAGTAATCAAGAAGAGTATTACTCAGTCCACATAACAAAATCATCCCTTTGATCACTTCTTCATCCAAATGTACTCAACACATTTCATACATAAACGAATCTATAAGAAGACAAACCCTTAATTCTTCATCTTCCTTTAACATATGGCACCAAACCGAAACTAATAGAAAAACAAAATACAAATTTGATAAAATAGTTTACGACATTGCACACACATGCGAACATACGATCATATATAAAAATGATTTCTAAATCATATGAAACAATAAAATGTCCTATTAACAATAATTAGATTTAAATGAATCTATTACTTGTGAGAATTATGGATATTGAATTTCAACTTAAAGTCACTACTGTCAAATAAGTTTAACTATTCTGCATACTGGCATAAATATCTCCATGCGTCTATCTATTATTATTAACTAATGCATAATATTAATGCATTTAATTTGAACTAATAATATGAGCACGAGAATATCCATTTTTCTTTTAACATAGTACCAAAAAAAAAATTATTGATTTGGTATAATTTATACCAAGATCTCCGAGATGTTCTAGAGGAGATTAGGCATATAAATAAATAACAACAATAATAAATTAAATTAAGCCTAAAAAAATCTACCTGTCTATTATAGGCAATAGGAAAAAATACATGTCAACATTTAATCATTAAAATAAAAGTTTTTTTTTTAAGTTCAGACTTGAAATTTTAGACGGAAATATACGCATAGCTCACTCACGATGATACCGACGAATTGACAGCATTAAAGACATACAAACATTGCTCCTGCAGGCTAAAGTAAAATTTGACAAAAGCTGTAGTAATTTCCAATGTTAAACCACTAAAGGCTCCTCACTGATGATGGCCACAAGCCAGAAAATAGTCTGGGGATATTGGATGAGTAGGCATTAGATAGGGATTTTATGCACAAGCCTTCTGGCATCCATTGATTACTCTGATTGGCACAGGGTGGCACTACTGTATGGAGAGAGTTTTGCCTTATTTAATTTCCAATGTTCTTAGAATTTTCTAATAGATATCATATACAGCCTTTGTGTGTTTTGGAATCACTTTGTTGATCATAAGAAACAAAATCTCCGACTCGCTAAGATTACCCATATAGGAGTTTATGACTTTATTCCATTTGAGGTTGCTAGCATTCAGTAAAAGTTTCACAATCATTTAAATCCAAGGTCATTTGGTTTATCCAAGCTTCTATATACTACTTATAGTTAATCATTAAATATTGTTGAGTCACGCATTCTATCACTCATTTTTCTATAGGTGCGAATGCTAAGGTAGTTTAATATCCATGGCTATTCCAATAATGTAGAGGGTTGGAATAGATAAGTTTTTCATTTTAACTTTGTTTTATGAAACAGGGTCAGTAAACTGTTCCACTAAATAGTTCAGCATGATTTTCTTCTTAGTTATTCTTACTGTTATTAATTTACACAATTCCATCATTATTTTACTCATCATAAGTAAGTTATAATAAATCAATTTAACAAAAATGTTATAATATCCATACATTTGAATAAAGCAAGTCTAAACTATTAGCCGATAAAAGCCAGAGCTGGGTAGCTTTTAAAATTTAGCCTTCCATGTAAACAGTCCTATTTCTGAGAAATATGAGAGAACTTTATCCATAAAGGAATAGTAGAGAATTTTCACAATATTTAGTTCATTTATTTTCTTATTTTTTTAAAAAAATTATTCCACTTTCCATAACTATTCTTTTTTTCTCTTTTCTCCATTTTTCTGCTTTTTTTTTTTTGGAATCTTCTGTCAAAACTGCTGAGCCATGCCCTTTTTTTATAATGAGCTTAGCAATATGCAAGAATTTTCTTGCTTGTAAAAATGTTAGTAATAGAATATTGGAAAAAAAAAAAATTAAATTTACAAATGCTAATTAATAACAAATAAACAAATAACTTTTACAATTTTAAATGTAAGGTTTAATGTAATAAATAATTAATAAATAATAAATAAATCAAAAAATCATATTAATTAATGGTATATGTGTGTATCTGTCTTTCTGTTAATATAGCGGTCTACTAATGACTGAACTGTTAACAGTTCCTACGGCACATAATTCTGCTATTACAAATCTGGATATTATAATTAATAATAAAAAAATATGAATGAAGTGTGAGATGATGTAAAATGGACATACACCCACACATACAAGTTAGATCTTGGATAGGAATAAACAGTGAGTTAGAAAGTCAATGAACAAACACCTGTTATGGCCTTACAGATAGACATCCCTACTAATTTAGCCCTCATACTAACAATCCCTGATATGATCCATCTTCTTCTCCCACTACCAGACACACATAACCTAAAATTTCAATGACTGGTACACCCCAACTAAGGTCTTGATTATTTTTTAACTAAATTTAAAATACTAAATTATATCACAATTCATTTTTTTCTTAATAGTTATTTCTGGTCACTATTGGCACAATGTGAACCTCCCACATTTCATCATGGTGCCAACCAGGAAGGTCACTATATATATATATATATATATATATATATATATATATATATATATATATATATATATATATATATATATATATATATATATATATATAGTACTGTCAATCATTATCTTAGGGTTTATACAATTTATATGTTTCACATTCAATGACCAGATTATGTTCCATTTGCTAATTCCCTCATTCAAATGTGTCAGGTAATTTTATCAAGTGCAATTATTTTTCCTGGTCAAACAGTCTGCATACCATAATTAAACTTGAATAATAATTGAGGACAGAACCAGCTTTTGATTTATTTGAAAGGCATCACCCCTATCTTTATTAGTTACTATTATAACATTATTTGCTACACCTGGAGGATTGTATTTTCTAATACAGCATTGACAATTTATTTGGTAAAATAATAATTGTTGAATTAAATAATTTTATCCTATTAATAACAAATTGAAATAGACAACAATATAAGTTATATTCCTATGATTTATTAATTATAATTATGATTATTTAAAAAACTAAACAGAGAATAACAGTATAAAAAACAGATAAATTCAAATAGCTATTAAATACTGTTGTTTTCTAAGATTCAGATTTTCCTCAGTGTGAGTCAATACAGCATTTGCTATTTTTATAGTTCAAGAGAAAGTAATCACTAAATTTATGCAATAAAGTTTCTTACTAGAAAATTTACTTGTTTACATATAGTACAGTGTATATTACCATGCATGGGTTTATTAGTCCTTAGAAGGATCTGTTGTGCACTCTTCATACAGCTTGTAGGTGGTCTGGGGTTCAAAGGTTCAGCTAGGTGATGCTTCACTCAAGACATTATTGTGATTTCAGGAATAAAACATCGGCAAATGAACTTGTCTCTATTCAAAGATATCTCAATGATTTAGTCTGTTGGTGAGAGTAGCTTGGTGCATTTTATATGACCGTGCAGAAAAAATTAATTTATATCAAATGTCTATTTCAGGTCATATATAACATCAGGCAAAATAAGACAAAAGATCTAAGACCATGACGCATAATATATTTTCTTTTTTATACTCCCTGATTTTTAGTCTACTACACACATCCTTTTGACACCTGTTAACTTTGACAAAATTTAATTTATTTTGTTTCAAAATCATCTTTTTTCCCCTTTGTATTTTTAATTATGGTGAAAGAATGCTGTGATTTTAACTTTAAGTATTTATAATTGTTTTGCAATAAGAATTTGTTTTCTTATCTTAGAAAAAAAAATCCAAGTACCATTTTTTTATTCTCTTTATATCTTTTTAATTTATTTAATTTAATATATATATATAACTTATGTTGTCAATAAAAAAAATGCAATCAGATATTTAAAAAGAAGAATTTATTTTATTTTCAGGAATTTGGTAATTTAAAATTATAAATTGCCAATGCAACTTGTACTAAAACAAATATAGTACAATATCTCTGCAGTCAACAAGAAGAATAAAATAGTGTTTAACCTTGTTTTTATTCTCAATAACCTTTAACTTCTCAGTTAATCATATTAATACTGAATTACCATTTAGTCTTATTTAATAATGTATATCCAAGGTCTTCAGGGTTTAAATCCAATACACTTGCATTGTATGTTCCCTGCTCACCCCTTTCATTTGCAAAAGTAAATGCATTTGGGCCATACTATCTAATTATCTGATATGGTCTCCCATACAGATTCTGCAACTTCTTGCAGATACCGATTTCTGTTTAACTAACTGGGTTTACTCTAATCCATACCTTGTCCCCTTTTCTGAAACGGCCAGCTTTTAGAATCCCCCATCTATTCTTATGATGACCACATGCCTTATCCTCAATGTTGCCTTTCTCTGATTCTTCTCTTTATTGATATCTTTGTGAATGACTGGTAACCTGGCTTTTTACAGTCTCGGCATGAGTTGTTGGAACTTTAGTCGAACAGGTGTAAAACCTGTGGAGTCATTCTCCATCCAGTTAATGTAGTTAAACACATGTGGTAACTGTTTCAACCAGTCGCTGTGGTTTGATGATGTGTATATTCTAAAAAGCTATCCCAATTTTCTCACCCATTCGCATGTGTTTGACAGAGAATTACGAATATATGACTAATACATGCTGTATTTCCATTCTCTCTATCCACTCCCTCTATTCAATCACTATGAAAGGAATCCCATAAACAGATAAAACCATCCTTAGTTTACCTACTTTAGTGAAATGTTGCATCTCTAATATTTATATAGTGTTTCTTGCATTAGCCTACGACATGGGGTATACAGACCCCCATTTTGAAAAAACATCACAAACTACTAATATGTATCTTATTTTTCTGAACAAAGGTAATGGCCTTAAAAATGAGTTTTTCAGGAATTATGAAGTTCAGTGTACCTGTGTATGATTTGTTGGTGAGTTTCATCTTCTGGCACACTTCACACCCTTTTAACAAGTTGCCTATCTCAAACCCACATAGCCAACCAGTTAAGCCATGTTTTTAATAGTCTTTCTACTTTGAAATTCCCATAGTGCCCATATAAACAGTGAGTATACATAGTTAATTTATCTTTTAAGACCTTAGACACTATCATTTTCCATGTTTCCTCCTTTATATTAGTTAAATACCACAACACTCCCTCTCTCAAATGATATCTTCTCCCATTTTTTTTTTCAGAATAACTTTCCCTTGATCCATCTTCATTTTTTTCTCTCTTTAAACTATCTATATTTCTCTAGTATCTGGAGTCTTATTTCTGTTTATCACCCAAGTGTCTAAGTTCATTGGATGTATCTATTTCCATGTTTATCACCACCAGACTTATGTCTTCCATCTGCAAACAGCTAGTGAACCCCAGACCCAGATTGTGACTTAAAGCATCTGCCACCACATTTTCTATCTCCTTACAATATTATATAAAGTAGTTAAATACTTGAAGAAAAAGGATCCAACAAATTAACCTAGTATTGGTTAAGGAATTCTAGATTTTTATGATTGGTTCTATCAATTCTGACCCTATCAGAAATTTGTAAAAATCTCTGGAATGCCCATACCATGGCCAATGCCTTCTTCTCTGTTACAGTGTAATTGATTTCTGGCTCCCTTAAGGGTATGCTAATGAAATACATTATACCTTGGCTATCATCTTCCTGATTTTGCATCAGTTCTGCAACCAACCCATATCTGCTGCTATTCACTTTTACTATGAAATGTTTTTAAGGTCAGGATAGACAAATATCACCTGGCTCAAAAATTTCTCTGTGATGTCTCTGAATATGGCTTTATGATTGTACATCCATTCCCATGTATTTTTTTGCAATAGCTACAGCAACAGCTCCATATATGTTGCAAAATTCCAAATAAATTTTACTATAAAAATTATATAGCCCTAGAAATGACCTAATATGTCTTATTTACCTAGGGGCTGGGACTTCCCTAATAGCTTGAATTTTATCAAGATGGGGCTTAATTCTTTTTCTGCTGATCAAATGTTCTAAAAAACTTACTTCTTCCACAGCTATACAACTTTTTTGTAAATTAATTCAAATGTCCTTGTCCTCGCCTTCTTGTAAAACATTTGGAGATGTCTGTTGGGCTTTTGGATGCAATGATGACATCAAGTCCATATAAATAGTAACCAGACATCATTTCTAGATATAGTATTATATCCAGGGACTTCAACAACCCTGCCCCACTGTTCTTTAAGTCAAATGGCATTCTGTTAAAAAACGTATACTTGAGGTCTGCTGGTGTAGTTCGATCTTCCAATACCTGGCAGTCAGGTCCAACATCAAAATTTTTTTTATTATGGAACCTGTTCAATAATTCATTTAAAGATGGAGGAACATTTAGATTAGGCCAGGTAATCCTATTCAACCACTTAGCATAGTCTTACTGACCCATCTTTTTTACTATCACTAATGGGTTGTTATATGATGATGACTCCATCATTATAATCTCCCATTTCTCCATTTGTGAGAATTGTTTTTCAACCTCTGTTCTATATTGATGAGGTACTGGATAAGATGTGTGATATGATATGCCATTGATAATCTTAATTTGATGTTCAAACCCCTTAATTATCCCTGGCCTATCCCAAATATTTGTGCTAATATCTCTCTAATTCTTTCAGTGCCTTTTCCAATCCTCTTTTATCTGTTTTCCCCTTGCTCCATATCTCTGCTTGTACCATGTCTGTCTTCTGTTGGATACTATATATTTCTCTTGGCAATGTTCTTTCTTTTGATGTAAACTTAACTATTTCTCCTTTATTTGTGATATTGCCTTTTTTATAGTTGATCAGGCAACCTGTTTTGTGCATGAAGTCTAATTCTAATATTATATTATATAGTTTTTTTAATACCAGCAAAACATGTTGGATATCTCTTTCCCACCCTTACTCATGACCGCATTTGTTTCATCTCTAGTTTGGCCTTTTTATTATTGACCAATGTTACTAGGGTTTCCTCACTGGCAGATTTCAAACATCAGAGGCTTATTGCATGATGCATCTATATACAGTCTCAGACATGACTGATATTTGACTACCAGAGTCAAACAATGCATGCACTTCAATATTATTAATCTGTGTTGTAGTTTATGGGCATTCTTAGGATACAAAATTTATTGTCTCCCTATCCTATTCACAAATCAGATTGTCTACTCTTTTCATTTCTATTGCCATGGCCTTACTATTTTTTACCTTTTAATTGCATATACTTCTACTTCTATCTTGTATAATTTGCTTAGTTTTTATTTTTTTTTATATTTCCCTAACATCTTTGCCTGACATCCTTCCCTCTATTGTCTCTTTACTTTCCAAGCTACTTTGTTTCCCATCATTTTACCCACTCTTTTTCCACTACCTATTTTTTTTCCAAAACAACATTTATATTTAAAATTTTATTTTTAGAAATCTTACTCTTATCTCATCTTCTGGGTCACTATTATAGCTCATGTGTTCCATGTTGGAAACATTGTACTGTCCATCAGTATCTTAGGGTTTATACAATTTATATATTTCATATTTGGTGACCAAATTACATTTGATTTGCTTGGTAATTTTATCAGGTGCAATTATTTTTCCTGGTCACACAATCTGCTTAACACAACTAAACTTGAATAATAGTTGAGGACAGAACCAGTTTTTAATTTATTTGAAAGGTACCAGAATTCTACACAAAAATCCTGGCCTATTCTTTCTATCTTTATTAGTTACTATTATAACATTATTTGTTACACTTGGAGGATTGTATTTTCTACTACAGCATTAGCAATTTAGTTGGTAAAGTAATAATTATTGAATTAAATAATGTTATCCTATTAATAACAAATTGAAATAGACAATACAATGTAAGTTTTATTCCTATGCTTTATTAATTGTAATTATGATTATTTTAAAAGCTAAACAGAGAATAACAGTATAAAAACAGATAAATTCAAATAGACACTGTTGTTTTCTAAAATTTCAGATTTTCCTGTCTGATTCAACATAGCATTTGCTATCTTTATAGTTCAAGAGAAAGTAATCATGTAAATTTATGGAATAAAGTTTTTTACCAGTAAATTTACTTGTTCACATATAGTACAATATAGATTACCATGGATAGGTTTGTTAGATCTAAGAGGGATCCATTGTGCACTCTTCTTACAACTTTTAGGTAGTCCAGGGTTGAAAGCTTCAGGTAGGCGATGGCTTCACTCACAACATTATTATGACTTCAGGAAGGAAGAAATCACTGACAAACAAACTCTTCTCAACTTACACATATTTTAAAGAGAGTAGTTTGGTACATTTTATATGACATTGCAGAAAAATTAATTTATATCAAATGGCTATTTCAGCTCACATATAACACCAGGAAAAAGAAAATAAAGATCTATGACCATGATGCACGATATATTTTTCTTTCTATACTCTCTGTTGTTTAGTCTACTACACACATCCTATTGACACCTGTTAACTTTGACAAAATTTAATTTATTTTTGTTTCAAACTCATCTTTTTTCCCCTCTTTGGTTGCCATCTTTAATTATGGTGAAAGAATACCACAATTTTAACTTTATTTATAATTGTTTTTGTAATACCCACACTTACGACTGTGCCAAGGTTATAACTGCAAGTCATACTGTGCGGTCAGCAAATAACGTTATACAATTCCCACGCTGTTCTTTTCCAACGAAGCTCTCCAAATGCATTGGTCTGCCACAAAGCTCTCCAAACGAATTGGTCTGCAATGAAGCTCTCCAATGAATTGGTCTGCAATGAAGCTCAGCCACAGATGCTCTCCAAGGAATGGTCTGCACCAACTGCTCTCCAATGAATGGTCTGCAAACGGATGCTCTCCAGACGCATGGTCTGCAACTTGCTACTGCGTGACTGCTTACTACTACTCCCGATGTTACACTGCTCAATGTTACCCAGTCTTCCTATCGCTCTCTGACAACTACAACAATCAATCAATGCACTGGCCAATAAGGTAACGTCTCTTATCTAGAAACATTTGTAATTAGCAAATATTTCTAGGAATTGTCGATCGCCATTACATCAATGCACTAATTAAATTCCTCAGCTATCAGAGCGCGATCTAAAACAGCCTTACGAATAAATTCTAGTTTTTTCTGGAGTGCACAAACATGTCTGCCATTTTACAAAACACTACAACACCTCCCTCCACTCCAGAAAAATCCTTGTTGCAATTCCTTGATGTTTTCCTGTAATTTCACTAAGAAATGTACGATTAACTCTGCTGCCGAAACTTTTTCGCCAGTAACGTTCAATGGTGACTGCGCAAGCATGGTGGACTCAGCTTCCGATATTAACATTATACTAACTGGACTTTCTATTTTTCAGATTTATCCAACTGTAGCTAAACTTGATGTAATTAAAAACTTATTCGCTACTCACAGGTTCAAATGCGACTGCGCCATTGTAATATCTGCACTTACGACTGTGCCAAGGTTATAACTGCAAGTCATACTGTGCGGTCAGCAAATAACGTTATACAATTCCCACACTGTTCTTTTCCAACGAAGCTCTCCAAATGCATTGGTCTGCCATGAAGCTCTCCAAATGAATTGGTCTGCAATGAAGCTCTCCAATGAATTGGTCTGCAACGAAGCTCAGCCACGGATGCTCTCCAAGGAATGGTCTGCACTGACTGCTCTCCAATGAATGGTCTGCAAACGGATGCTCTCCAAACACATGGTCTGCAACTGGCTACTGCGTGACTGCTCTCTACTACTCCCGATGTTACACTGCTCAATGTTACCCAGTCTTCCTATCACTCTCTGACAACTGCAACGATCAATCAATGCACTGACCAATAAGGTAACGTCTCTTATCTAGAAACATTTGTAATTAGCAAATATTTCTAGGAATTGTCGATCGCCATTACGTCAATGCACTAATTAAATTCCTCAGCTATCAGAGCACAATCTAAAACAGCCTTACGAATAAATTCTAGTTTTTTCTGGAGTGCACAGACATGTCTGCCATTTTACAAAACACTACAGTTTTGTGACAAGAATTTGTTATCTTATCTTAGAAAAAAAAATCCAAATACCATTTTGTTATTCTCTTTATATCTTTTTAATTTATTTAACTTATATATATATATATATATATATATATAACATACATTGTCAAAAATATATTTAATCAGATATTTAAAAAGAAAAAAAAAATTTCTGGAATTTGGTATTTTAAAATTCTAAATTTCCAATGCAATTTGCATTATTTAAATAAGCAAATAGTTTATACTTTGTGGCCAATTATGAATCAAAATATATAAAATGCGCTAACACACACAAGCACACAAAGCTCATAGTTCAGTTTTTGCACAGCACCGTGGTTCAGCTGGGCATGATTGTCAAACGGGAAATCCAGTGGTGGTATGCAGAGAGCGGCATGATCTAAAAAGAAAGATAAAAGAAGCTTTCTTTATATCTAGAGATGGTGATGCCATCAATAGAAAAGACTCTTGCTACAAAATATCCAAGAAATGGAATGCATAATTATTTCATTTGCATAAATTTGCATCACTCTGAGTCAATTTGTTACATTTTGTAATACGGCTATGATTATGAGGGCTTGAACCTTGAAAGTGCTTAGCCATTTAATGAATAGATATTAAAATAATATATATTTTCTTTATTTGTTTTTAGCTTTGTGTGCTTGTGCATGTTAACACATTTTATATATTTTGATTATTTAAACAAGCATATTTCGAATTTATAATTTGCTCCACTCATCTCAAATTCCATTATATTGAAACTACTCATTGATGTAAAAACTGTAAATATTTTCTCTCACTAAAAACTGTTTTTATGACAAATATTCTATCATCAAATGAATTAGAGGCTTGAAACATCTGGAACTTTACACTTATGTTGATAGTCTATTGCTGCTTCAGTGCTGTAACCTATATATATATAAAAGTTACAGCACTATATATATATATATTCTGTGAAGTGTAATAATTGCTATCCTACATGTATTTTAAAGTGAATGGAATATAGTATTAAAACTAGATAATAATAATAATAATAATAATAATAATAATAATAATAATAATAATAATAATAATAATAATAATAATAATAATAATAATAATAATAATAATAATAATAATAATAATAATAATAATAATAATAATAATAATAATAATAATAATAATAATAATAATATAACCGAGTGCAAAGTAGAAACAAGTGCTAACAAAATTAAAATATCGAATTGTTAAATGTTCTATTTCTCAGATGCTAATAATTATTACTTTCTCTTTCAAACACACACACACACACTTATATAAACTTCAAGTGTAAATGAGAAGTAATAATCAAGATAATTTTTTCAATTATAATATAATCAAGGTTACCATGAATAAAAATGACAGAGAAAGATGAAACCACATTTTCTACCAAATAATAACAGAATTTGTTCGATAATTGTAAGTTAAAAGGCTAATCCAATGGATCCATTTTAAGATTAATACTCATGTTATTATAAGAGTTAATAGTTCAGACAAGTTCTATTATTATTTTCTAGATCATTGGTTTCAACATACTCTTTCAACTTTAGTTGATTATAGTCTTGATTATATCATAGTCAAAAAATTATCTGGATTATTGCATGGAAATTCTCATTCATATTAAATGTTTATATCTGTATGTTCATGAGAATCTTTAATTTCACATATAAACTTGAGTTTAAATATTTATAAAAAGAGAGATTAATATTTGTTTTCTGATACTGAAAAGAAATTTAATTCAATAAATCCGATTATTTTATTGGATATTTTGAAAGATAAGCAGATTGGAAGCAAAGATGCAATTAGAAAATTTGAATGCAAGTAAAAAATATTTATAAAATTAATTTCATTTACAAAAGAGAAAGATATGCACAAGCAAAACTAGAGATGAATCTTTACTTTTTTATTTATTTAAATAAATCGCTGAATGAGTGTTATTTTTATAAGACTGGATTTAGCTATTCAGAGTAAGAAAATCCTTCATCATTGTTACTAAGGTTACAATGATTCCATATATTTAGGATAAGTATAACAATTTGTTAAGTGGAATTGATACAATTTATATTATGGAATAAAATATAATAATAGGAAAAAGTTGTTTAAGATTAATTAGAGGGACTGTTGACATGAACTTATAGAACAGACTGGTGCTTTTAAATAGTTAAGAAAATATTTAATCAGTATCAAAAACACCAAAATATCAGAGTACGAATTGGAATGAATTAATAAAGCTTTTAAATAACTAAAATGTAACCGGACGTTTATTAAATATTCTGCTTTAAAATATTGACAACATAGTAGATACTTGAAGAAAAGATTTTTAAATAAATAGATTTCCTTGAGAATAAAAGATAAATAAAAAAAGGTATGGCTAACCATGGAAGTGATGGAGTAAATGGAAAAAGATTATTTAAAAAAACATTGGAGGAGAAGAAAAATTGATTATGTAGGAAAATTATAAAAATTATTAATAATAGTTTTAACAAGGCTGTAAACCTTAGCAATGAGCGTCTGAAAAAATCGTCACTAAGGACCTCTGTAGGTCTTTAAAAACACATGCTTACGCTATGAAGAAAAGAGAGAATCCCTACAGAGGTCCCTAGTGACGATTTTTTCAGACGCTCATTGCTAAGGTTTACAGCCTTGTTAAAACTATTACTGAAATAATAGTGAGCGTTTAATAAAATTTATAATTAAAAATTATTAATATAATGATGAAATATTAGATTAGCAGACTTTTAAAAGTCACAAATTAAAAAAAAAGTTAAATAATTTATTTTAAAATATTGATTTATCAGTTTTAAATAATTTATTTCAGCACTTCAATGTGTAAAATTACCCCATAAATTTAAATGATTTTATTATATGATCAATTTTGTTTATCTTTCCTTTAAAACAACTAGATACCCATTGACTGATTACATTGAAATAGTTTGCCTATAGAATGCCTATTAGAAAAACGAAAATTCTATATTTGCTAGAAAATACTTAGGTATTAAAAAAAAAATCCAAGTTTTATTTGAATCCAAACATCAGGTTGTTTGTGTTGTAAACAAATTAGCTAACTTTTACTAGTCTTCTCTTTAAATATATTTATAACGTTTTATATTTTTAATATATATATATATGTTTTAGTTTAGTAATTTTTTTTTTTAATTTTTAATGTCTAAAAACTTTTTGACTGTTTTGTAATTTTCTGTAATTATTTAATTTAAAAGTAAAAAGTCATAAAATCCAATACTTCAAAGCCTTCACTATCCTTTTTTTTTTTTAGCATTCATGTTTATTTCATCCCTATAATAACAAGTTCACTTTTCTCACCTACGTTATTTAATATATTCATCAATGATCTTCCTGAAACAGAATGCAGAAAATTCATATATGCTTATAAGATTGCTGACCAAAAGAGATGCTTTCTTGAAATAGAAAACTCTCTCTATAAGAATATTTAAAAAAAAGATGTTTTTCAGACTGGAGTCATATTCCTAATCTAATGAAGACAGTATATTCAATTTTTCATCTAAACAACAGGAAATCAGCTTGTAAATTGAATATAACTTTTTTGTAATAGTAATCTGAAATATTAAACCTATCCCATGCTATTTATGAATGATCTTGAATCATAGTCTACCTTATTTTCCTCATTTATCTAAAATTTAATCAAAATTAATTTCTAAGAAGTTCCTTAGAATTACTTGATTTTATGGTGTAAGTGTTCTATGGACAACTGCCGTCCCTTTTTGAAGAAAAAGTTATTACACTCTTTTGGATACTCAGTTAAATATTACCATGAGAAATATTACTGGTACACTCTTTTGTAGTGGCTTTCTGTTCTTTCACATATTTCTTCATTAGATTTCAGAAAAAAAAATTGTCTCATATAAAAAAACTATTAGCCAGATTGGTCTTGCCAATAACTCAAGATATAGTTTTACCATCTAAAACTCAACTCAAATCAAGATCCCCTTTTTGGATGTTCAATCAAGCATCAACAATTGAAAAATTATAAGGTAAAAAATGAAATCTTTAGAGATTTTAATTTTTTTTTTTTTTTTTCAGATATAACTATAAAGCGAACTGGATTTGATCTTCCCAGTTGCAACTGGAGTCTCATCACCAAATTCAGGACAACCCATGGGCATTGTGGCCATCTGTTTAATAAATGGAATTTATCTGCCTGATCTTTGCAAATAGGAACAAATACAAACTATGAACTTTATGGCTATAGTGACAGAATTGAAGGGATTAATAAAATCATTAATGAATTTATCTCCTGTTTTGGAATCTCTGCAGATCTCTGTATAATATCTTATTAATAGTTAAAGTATTTAAATTTCACACATTAAATAAATAACTATGAATTCATTTGTGTTTGAATATGTGATGTTTTTTTATTCTCTATAGTTTTGATTATCTTTTTCTATTCGCTTCAGATATATATACGCACACATGCAAATGAACAATAATTCAGAAAGTAAAAAAGGCTGTTAAGACTTTTTTTTCTATATTGCTCGATTTACTTAATAATTGTTAAGGAAAATTTGATGGTTTTCAAAAAAAAATTAAGGGGCAACGCTTTTCTGTGCTGTTATTTAAATATTTGATTTAATCTCTTAAACTCTTATATATATATATAAGATATTATAAAAAGTGATTTAAAAATATCAACAATAAGCAAATATTTTTTAAATAATTGTGGGTAATAATTATAATTTACGACAACCTCTTATTAAGGATTTAAAATCTCTGCTATCATTATTATTTTAACCTAGACTTAATTGAGGTTAATTTAAAAGCAGTAATTAAAACACGTTGAATGTTTTCATGGGAAGTTAAAATCACGACTACGTAAATGACATTCGTGAAACATCTGCTAGTGAGAAAACTATGTTTAGAACAATCAAAGATTAAAATAAATAAATATATCTAATAAATTTTGATCAAAAAACAATCTATACATTCTCATATATGTATGTATATTTAGTTACGGTTAGATATGATAAGAACAATAATCATCATATACTCTTTACCAATTAGTAAAACAGATGCTAATAAAGATGTGAATACAGAAAGATTTGTACTTATAGAATCGAATTTTTAAAAAATAATCAAATAGTTTATTGTTCAGGAATACATAAGTTCGAGCAAGCGGAAATAACAGAGCTGGGCCATGATCCAAAGACCATGAACTCGAGTCCTCGACTCTACCACTGCTCCAGCGTGTAGATCAAATTGTAGTAATATATTAAGTTTCTAATTATGTCATGATGCGTATTTCATTAATAATAACTTGCATGGATCTTCTTTAAACATTTTGAAATATGAAACAGGAGAGATTACTAGCACATACACACGCTTATATAGAAATAGTTTTAAGTTACTTCATTAAATTCTTTAAGATTGTATTTGGACGAATGTTTATATATCTATAATTTGCCACCTCCAGAAATAGTAAAATTAAATTATTGAGTAGATATATTTAAAATTTCAATTTTGATGCTTCAAAAAGACATTTTGAAAATAGAATATAACGAAGTGTTACGATAAATTATTTCAAATCAGCTATTATTATAATTGTATAAAATTTATTATTTTCTTTTTCTTCTTAGAATCCTATTAAAAAATATAAGTAAGAAAATGTGGTTAACAGTATTGAAAGCTGAAGAAAGTAAATAAAAAAGTTTAATTATTGAGCAATGTCTGAAATAAAATAAAAAATGTTTTAAACTTAGAAATTGTAATGGATATGTTGGAAATATCAGTTAAGGGTAAGAGTAAAAAACGTAGAAGAAATTGACTGATGGTCTTAAAAAGTGGGAGCAGTTATGGATATTTAAAAAATGAAACATTGATCAGAACAAGAACATATTTTTTGATTTTTCCAAATCAGAAAATAAAAAATGATGAAATAGTTCTTAAAGGGAGGTGTAGTAATAAAAAAATGTCTAAGAGCCTCACCAGTAGTCTAAATATAGCACCACATGTAGAAAATAGTATGTGATTACTAGATTTCAAAATCAAAATGCAGTTCCAGATGTAAAAGTATATATTAATAAATTCTAATTTGCATCTATAAATCATTGTTAATACAAATCTAATGTAGTTATATAAAATGATTATATATATATATATTAAATTACTAATATAATTTATAAAGTGCCTATTAGAGGATTTGTACATAGTGAATAAGCTTAAGACAATAAGTGAATTTTACCTGTTGTTATTAGAATTAGCTCTGATTCATATTTGCTTTCAATTCAAAATAATTAATTAGTTGTCTCATCATATGCTATGTCCTGAGCTACATTAGAAATTTCTTTATTTTTAATATAGTCAACTGAAGAAAGTGTACTTTAAACTGCTCTTTCATTTTTATTTTTTTTAAATATTGTGGGACATAGTATAAAGGCATTAGAAAAACTTTTTTTAAGAATGTTCTAGTAAAATTTTTAAAATAAACTAGCAAGATAATAAAAACAATCATTACATTCTAGTTGTGATATTATAGAATCTAATTCACTATTATAAAATCACATCTTTGTTGTATTAAATATATGAAGCAAATGAATACAATATTTTCTGAAAGATGTTTTTTTTTGTAAGTGTCATAGCATCGGCCGGGACACAAACCCGCAACCCAGGCAACTGCCTGCTAGTGCAAGGCAGTCGCACTGACCTCTTAACCACCAATGTTTTATGATCAACTAGCATGGCTTTTGGGGAGAAATAGATCCCACTTACTTTATAAGGATTATCTTAAAAACATTCTAAAAAATTCAATGTTATTGTATCATTGGGAAGATATGGCAGAAGATAAAATACATTGGAGAGATGGAGAGTTGTAATTAAACACAATGATGAAGTATTTTTAAAAAATGTGTAGAAGTTAAAAGACAGTATGCAAAATATCAAATAGACAAAATAATGGACTATCTGTATTCTGATGAAAGTGGACATATTTGTATTTCACAGATTGGTTTGTATAGTCATCACAAAACTCATCCCTAATATATTATAATTGTTATGATTTGGAGTTAGAATGACAATACTCATTTAGTAATGACTGCAATTGATTGGGCAATGATGAATAAGCTTAAGACAACAGGTGAATTTTTTTCCAGTTCTATTAGAATTGACTCAATCTTTCTTTCAAATCCAAAATAGTTAGCTATCTCATTAAATGCTATGGCCCAATATACATGAGCAATTGCTATGTTTTCAATTTTACTAACTGAAGAAAATATGCTTTAAACTATTTTTCTCACTTTTATTTTAAAGAGTGTATTTTTATTGTTGCTGTTGTTAAATATAAATAGAAAGCATATAATAGCTTATAGCCTATGCTATGATTATTATAAGTAGGATCATTGTCACTGTAATTCTTTGATTCTTCCAGTTATCATATGCTAATCAAAAATGTGTTTTTAAGGTGAGCAAAATATTTACACAATTGTTACATCTTATTTATCACTATTACAAAGCTTATATGTAGAAAACATGTTTAAAAAATCAGTTAATAAACCTTAATTAGTATTACATTCATATCGGCCTTTCAAGCCAATTGTGCAAACGCTTTGCGAGTGCTAAATAATAAATGAATACCCTCTGACCAATACAAGATATAGAATTTATGCAGGAATAAAAAGAATCCCTCTTATTCCTATGACTCAAATATTTATATATGAGCAAATCTGAAGTACTGGCACAGAAGGTGTGACAATATAACAGTCACTTTAAATTACTATATACAATGTCTGAATGAATGATGCCAATGAAATTTTCTAGAATTTACTAAGCGTCATTCCAACTGAAACTTAATCATATATATTGTAACGGAATATATGCCGTTACATTATTTTAAAATGAAAATAAAAAGATCGTAAATAAAATTTGATTTATTAAAAAGAAAAAAAACTTAAAAAACTGAAAATTAAAAGTTGTTTAATATATATAGATCGCATGATGGACAACTTTAAAAACTATTTTAAAAAATAAAAATATTTGAAAGTATTTTTTTTTGTTGTAAAAAAGTAAGAATATAATAAAGATTGATTTGTTAAAAATAGAAATAATGTTGATTTCTATAATCTTAGAAAATGGAAATGATTGTCTTATTAATTAAATGATTGTTCAAAAGCAAACTAGCCCAAGAGGCATTTCAAATAAATTAAAGGGTCAGATAAGAGAGTACAAAGAAATTAAATGACCAATGCAAACACCAGAAATGTTAGCACGGACCGTAATTGAAACACCAGAGGATTAGTGACGACTTGCCGGTTGAATCCAAAGATTGGATGATAAGAGACTAATAAAAATATAAAAGCCAAATTATTATTATAATTGTTATCTGAGAGCTGACTATGAATAGATCATTATAACTAGCTATATTGCAGATTTTCACGATGTGGAAGTCTGCAATAAATTTAATTTTCCGGACAACCAGTTGAGGCCTCTGGATGACAGTTCCTGACCAAATGCATGGCAAGTCGCAGTTTCATTTCAAAGGACAAAATCTACGAAAGTGATCACGAAGATGGACTTCTCAATCTATTAAATCCGTAAAGTATAAACTATTGTGTCTATCTAATAAGAACTTTCCTAAAATTGCAAGTAATTAATAACTGAAAATAACTCTTATCTGACTTAAAGAATGCAAATTCAATTATTGATATTTTTTATGTAGATGTTTAAGCAATCATTTCCAGTTCATTTTTTTTGTGTGTGTATTATGTTTTAACTAAAATGTATTAAATTTAAGTTGTTTATAGACGCTTGCATGGATTCGTTATGGTTAATTATATTTTGGTTTTCATATTTTATCAAAATATATAGACATTCGATAAATAATGATACCTTACGGTGAGTATCTAAAATGTATTTATTCGGATGTCTTTTAAGTTATTGGTGACAACGCAAGTATCTTATGGTGAATACTATTGGTTTACTTATAAGTTTCCCTCTGCGATTGTCGGTATCAATAATTTTGTATTTTGATCATTTTTGTTTATTTTGAAATGTTTTTGACCATGGAATCTATGTAAGCGATCTATACCCAACATTTTTAAGCAAATCTGTGCGATCTATTTAAAATAGTAATTTAAATTTAAAAAAATATATATATATATTAATGTTAAAATCTAAAAATAAATTTAATCTTCAATTTTAAATGTGCGTTAATAAAAATCTATTTGTGTGTTAATTACTGGCAGTGGCTTCTTTTATTTTATTGTTCTAAATATTTAATATATACTTTGAGAATAGAAGTCTATTGAAACTTATAAATGTTTTAAAATCTCTGCTACTCTATGAGCTAGTGACCTTGGGCAACCGATCGGAATCCAAATATATAAATTAAAATATTTTTTTAAAACTTAATGTACCTGCCTACTATATAAATTTTCTAGGTTCAAATGCCTAGTGGCGCCCTGTAGTGCAGATTACGTAAGTCTCTTCCCCGATCATTAAAATATAAATAAGCATTTATTTTTATAGCGTCTGTATACAATTTGTAATTACATTCATATCGGCCTTTCAAACCAATTGTGCAAACGCTTTGTGAGTGTTAAATAATAAATGAATACCCTCTGACCATTTGCTCATATATAAATATTTGAGTCGTAGGAATAGGAGGGATTCTTTTTATTCCTGCATAAATTCTATATCTTGTATTGGTCAGAGGGTATTCATTTATTATTTAACACTCGCAAAGCGTTTGCGCAATTGGCTTGAAAGGCCGATATGAATGTAATTACAAATTGTATACAGACACTATAAAAATAAATGCTTATTTATATATATGATTAAGTTTCAGTTGGAATGATGCTTAGTAAATTCTAGAAAATTTCATCGGCATCATTCATTCAGACATTGTATATAGTAATTTAAAGTGACTGTTATATTGTCACACCTTCTGTGCCAGTACTTCAGATTTACTCATATATAAATATTTGAGTCATAGGAATAAGAGGGATTCTTTTTATTCCTGCATAAATTCTATATCTTGTATTGGTCAGAGGGTATTCATTTATTATTTAACACTCGCAAAGCGTTTGCACAATTGGCTTGAAAGGCCGATATGAATGTAATTACAAATTGTATTCAGACGCTATAAAAATAAATGCTTACTTAATTAGTATTGTAAATTATTACCAGTTATAATAAAAAATTAAATATGCTTGAGATAAACAAATTTAAAATAAACTTATTTTTTATGATTGACAGAAGAAGCCACATAACCAATGATAAAAACATCGGTCAAGATATTATGATTAATTTATTCAGTAGATTAGTGTGAACAAATGTATAATAAAGACAGAAGATGATAAAGTTGTGGCACAGATTTGATGAGTGATTTTTTCATAATAGCTATGAAAGACCTAAATGTAGGTATGGTTATAAAATGTTATTGTGGATAGATTATACTAAAAGTGCATATAGTTTTGATGATGAGGAAAATATATCTAAAACTAATATAAATTGCAATAAAAGTAAAACATTCTTTTATGTACTCAATAAAATGCAATGTAATATTTATATTAAATTTTCCAATCCAGTTGACAGTTTTGATTGTATAATATAGTTTTCCATAGAGTATATCTATTAATTGTCAACTGATCTAGTTAATTGAATTGCAGTAGGTGGATATAATTTCTACAATGAAAATAAAGTAAACAGACTTAAATTTTCTATTTAACATCTGTGTTAGATTGTGGTAACTCGAATTAAATTCCAATTTCAAATATAATGGTTCTGTTATATTTATTATGTTTAGAATTAATAAAAAAAATCTTGTTTTTTCTAAACATTAAATTCTATTATAAAATGAGATTTAGCGCAGTAGATGAGTGTAATTATAATGGAGTTCATAGTTAGATTTGTAATATGAATGTTTTAAAAGTTAAATATTAATAAATTGTGCAATATTTTAGCTTTATTAATATCTATTAAAAATTACTTATATAAATTATAAATAAATGAAGTATTTGTCCACATAAAATGCTACTCCTTCAAATTTTAATCATCCTTCACTGGAGTTAAACAATTTATTGTATTGCCTGTGCTATCATATATTATATTTCATTATATGTTTATCTTTGTAACTTAAATTAATTTTTTGTGTATATGTTAATATTTGTATATAATTTGTTATCATATAAAAAAATAAAAAGTAAAGCAATACGAACAAAAAAAAATGTTATTTTATAAATAAAACTACATTCTTAATTTAAACTATTATTGAAAAATTAACTTAGAAATATTAGTCAATTTTTTAAATAAAATATTTGACTTTCATTGGTTATTTCTTCCCATAACATTATTCATGTATAGCACAGCATATATCATTAACTTTTTTTTAATGTTTTATTCTTTATCTACTATCATTGCCTATTGACACATACCTAATATTTAAATAATCTATCATTTACTTGTTTGATAATTTAATGAATTCAACATGGAGTGACATTTCCTACATTATATATTTTAAAATCTTGTTGTAATTATTTCTTCTTCTTCTTTTTAATTAGTTCGATTTATACATAAATGTTATCATTTCCTTCATTATCCAGTTTGAGATTTAATTTAAGATTGTCATTAGATTAGTTAACAGGAAAATAAGCCTTCATTATATAATTATTATTTACTTCCTTGTTTATATTTAGATGATTAGTTGGGGTATATTGATCTAATAGGTGATCCAATAGCTGTGTAATTTGAGATGTTGCGTCACTAATGTCAGTTTGTGTTTTAGCCACACTGGCAGTTTTGCAATAAGAGTTATCTCTATTAAATTGATATTTTTTTTTAACATTACAGAGAGCAAAACTGTCAATGAAAGACCACAACAAAGCAGAATATTTATTTAACAAAGGATAATCATTACTGACAATTTCTAAAAGAGAATTTTAGAAAAAAAAACTATATCTAAAGTATGACCATTAATTATTTATTCTTTAAGCATTGATTAGTATCAAATAAGAAATGTTTTGAAGTGTTTATGTCATATATCATTTAACTGAATCAGTTTTGAAATATTATATTTAGTCATCTATCCCATCAAAATTAGATAGAGCATGATAATCTTGCATAAATTATAGAATAAGCATTTTTATGTAAATGATATAATCCTTTCTCGCTAATGATTTGATGTTTAAGACTTCTTTCTATGTTCTTTAAAGATATAAATGTGACAGGCAAATAAACTTGATTTTCCTGTTCAATTATTTCTACTTGATTCAGCTTTATTTTTTTTTTTTAATTATTTTATTCTCATAAGAGTGAATGATTAGCAAATTCATTTACAAAAATAGAAAGTGTTTCATATTGGAAGAGTATATCTTTTCAAAAATCTGCTATTGTTATTTCATTTACATTAGATGGTAAAATGCTCTAAAATTTTCATCTTCAGAGTGACTGTCAATAGAATTCATAACTAGCAACCATCTTTATTTTCAAGCTGATAATCTGAAATTAAATAAACTCTAAGGTTTCAAACCCTGTCTAATTTATTTGCATAATATAGATATGTGCTCAGTCAGTTTTTATACATATTTTTTTAAATTTCATGTAGAAACTGTGAGCATTTTCTATTCTTTGATTAGAGATCTACCAGCTCTGACTTTATATGACATCTCATATGCTCACTCATATGTTTTCAAGTGCAATTATCATCAACCTTCTCTAGAATTACCTAATGTAAGCTTGAGTAGTCAATGAATGGTGTTCTATGCAAATGAGTTAATCTGGGTTTGAAATCTTAAGAGGTTTTTTTTTTAATATTCAAGTTATTAGAGTATAAAGAATGTAATATTTAAACAGCATTAAACTGTTGCACATGCGCTTTGGATTTTAACTATAAAATGAATGAATACTAACACTTCAAACACATGATAAAGTCTTTGAAAAAGACAGAATGTGCAACAGTTTAATGCTGTTTCACTATATAAAATAATTGACTTAGAGTATAAAGAAGTAAAAAGTGGTTGTTTGACGCATAAATGTATTAATTCCAGTTTTGAATCCTAGACTTAAATGTCAAAGGCAAAATACAAAAAGTAATCAGTCTGGAATTGAAGATTTTATAACATCATATCATCTGTTGTCCACTGCTTATTTAAGTTTACAATATTTGTCTTTAGACAGTATTCATTTGTTATTATTCTAAGTAATAATAAGCTAAAGAATTGAAGGTTTTGCACAGAAAATGTTTTCTCTAGCATTATGGAAGCAACAAAATTTTTTTATAGGACCAAATTAAGCTTTCATTTATGTTTCAGTAGTATTACTGCTTATATTCTTCTAATTTAAAACATTCAAATAGTCTAACTATTTTAGAGTTATTTTAATCATAATTTTGTCATTTCTTATGCCCAAGGATTAATTTGAAAATATATCATTTTCTTGAAAGGAGGTTAGAAATAAACAAAAATATGAAAGATTACATTGTTTTAAAACAGGCAAAACTCACTATACATATTCCCACACACAGCAAGCTAGAGTAATCAATGGATGCCAGAAGGCTTGTGCATAAAATCCCTATCTAGTGCCTACTCATCCAATATCCCCAAACTAGTTTCTGGCTTGTGACCTTCGTCACATTGATTACTCTAGCTTGCTGTGTGTGACAATATGTATAGTGAGTTTTGCCTGTTTTAAAACAGTTATACACAAGCATAAGAAGTGATGGCCATGTGATGTTTATTGGCTTAAAAGATTACATTGTTGTTGTTGTTTTTTTTTAATTTTTGGTGGAGGATTATTTATTTTAGCAATCTTTAAAAAAAAAAAAATTTTTTTTTTTTTTAGAATGTCATATTTAATTTACTTATTTTTATTATTATTATATTTTGTCATTTTAAAAAAATATATTACTGCACTAGTATTTGTGGACGGTCCTATGACAACTTCAACATCACCACCTCCTCAAGTAAAAAATTTAAACTTTTTGATTTGGTTAATTTGTTCAGAATATTAATTTCACAACATAAGTTTGGTCTGGTTTATTAAGACTTTTTTTAGTAAAATAAATTTGAAGTTTTGCATTTATAAAATATGGTTTCTATAATAAATGTCAATGTGGAGAGCATGAATTAACTTCTAGCATTTCTCACTGCAGGATGATGGTTTGCAGTTTTCTACTATTGTTTTACTTACTCTCTGATTAATAATAGTGAGATGTTCATTTTTTTATTAATAACTGAATTATTGTTAGCTAGATTTCCATGTTCCTCTAGCTGAAAAAATATCCATGTTTAATCTGGATTCAAAACCATATAACTGACATAACAGGAAGATGCTATATTATACCATGATTCATTTTTTATATTAAACAATTTTATATATATAGTTATTTATAAATCAGTATGCAATTTCTACTTTAGCAACTTTAGTTGAATATGATAAATAAAAAAGTCATGCAGATTTTACATAAAGTATCTTCAAAATTACTTATAATACAAATTTATCCATAAATCCCAACTTCTATTATGTAATTTATTTATAGAACTTAGTTTTTTTTTCATCTGATGCAAAAAGATCTCAGTTGTTGTTTTTTTTTTTATGATTTTAATTTTCTAGTAGAAACTTCTATTGGGCTTTACGAAGATTTGTACATACAACAGTAGAAGACTAAATTCATAAGGTAACTTTTGTATATATTCTGTACTTACAATAAGAATACATTGATAAAAGAGGAAAACATTTTTAAAAGGCAAAAGGGAATCTGCCAAGGTGTCCATTTATATCTTTACCCTAAACCAAATCTGATTATATAATCCAATGGAGACCGACTTAAATATATGTCTAATATAATAGAGCACCCAGAGAATAAAACCAAATAAAAATGATAAGGCAAATAATAATAAAAAATAAATAAGTTAGCCAGTAATAATGAAGTAACCCAAAATCTGTGATAGACCATCAACTATTATGTACCGTATAGTCTATGAGACCAAGTATTGACTTAGTGTATGGTCTAGCATTTCATTTTCTCTGTAGTACATCAAATATATAGGATCTACTTATTTATAGAATTGTCTGTATCTTAAAAAAGATAATTCAGATTTGATTTTTATAATCATGAAGAAACATTATTTGTTATCTGAATTCCTATATGTATATTTCATTGTGATTAGCTGCAAATCTCATACTTTTAAGTCATTATAGATTTTAGCTCAGCCAGTGTAATACATGACTTTTCCTTGCTACTGTCACCATTTTTAGTCAGTTATAAACTCTGAAAAAACTTTTAAATTATTTTAATTCATTATCATCAAATTAAATGGGTATGTTATAGTTTAAAAATTGAGCTTTTAATTTAAGCATATATTATGTATAGAAATAAGCCATGGAGCTTTGAAAATGTTAAGCATAAATAATATTAATAAATATAGCTTCTCTAACAAGCGTAAAAGCGCATAATTTTTAGGGTTATTAATATTTAAAATTGTTTACAGATTTTTATAGAGTACATATTAAAAGTTTTTGATGAGTAAAGTTTAAGTACCATAGATTGCATCATAGGCAACACATTCTAACAATAATCATTTCATATTTTTTAAATTATTTTTCATTAAAACTAATAATTTGCAAGAATAGTTCATTTAATATTTATAATCTTTTGTTTATTTTTAGACTTCATCAAAACACTACTTGTAATGACTTTTACAAAACACTTATTACAAAGCCCATGTGCATTAGTTTAATGGCTGATTATTAATATTACAGTTTATAAAACACAGCGCATTTATTTACTTATGCTAATATGTTTATAAGGTTATTTGGAGACATTTAAGTCGCACCAATAATTTGAAATACAAAATTAAGGCCAATATTTATTGTTGACTAGAAAAACAACAATTATTAAATACGTCTGACCTATAAATTATATAGTGAGTTATTTTCATCAGTGAGTTAAATGTTAATTATTTTTAGAAAAATTCGAACTTTATTTTCACTTTTTTAAATGCATTTAACTATTAGTAATAGCATACAGATAAGTATAAAATATAAATGTTTATATTGCATTTTTATTCTATCTTCTACGTATATTTTGATCTGACTAAGGACAGTTTAACATTATGGGTTTTGAATGTCAAGTTGATTAGAACATTGCCTTAAATTCAGTATTCATGAATTTAAGTTTCTATTCATTCTCCTTACTAGACTGTCATGTTCAGTTCTACAATACTAAAGGGGAAAAAACCCATTCAAAATGTTATTTTTTATACTAAAGTGGATGTTTTTATTGATATTTAAATGTATTTGGAAACGTATAAATAAAGTCTGAATTTTTTTAAAAGCAGTTAACGATTCAATTCTAACTCTAAATGATAGCACATTTTGGATGGAAAGTTTTATAAAAACCTTAAATATTTCTCTGTTATCATAAACCTGCAGTTAGATAGTAATTTTAAATGATTCACTTCGATATAGGCCTGACTTTGATGGTAATGATAGAAAATATCCTATACATTGTCACAAACATTTTTATAGTTAAAAGAATAACAAAGGGTTTTGTTTTTAGTTTTAGTCTGTGTGTGTGTGTAGTAAACTTTTTATACATGACAAAATCATTAGGTGAGAGTGCGCTTTCATCTAGAACTTACCTTTAGCATTTAATGGTGATATTATATAACATTTTTTATAGTAATATTTCACAATTTTTTAATTTCGTTTTACAACACACACGTTCACTATCATTGGTCCTAGGCAGTTTGTAATAGTAATATAAACTAGCAGATTCAAATCTAAAAATTTGGGAATTGATTTTCAATAAAGTCAAAGAAACTCGGTTTGTTCAGTTGAATAGAATTGTACTCAAATTGCCAATTGAATGTTCAAGCAACACATGACTTTCGAAGTAGTTACCATATAAGCATTTATTTAATCACAATTACTATTTGACGCTTTTATATATAGTGCTTATTCTACTTTTTACTTCAATTTATTTTTGGTAATATAAATATATAATGTTATAATTTTCACAATTTATTTATTTAAATAGTTTTCTTTTCTTTTATTAATAATTCTGTTTTAAAAAAAAAAACATGTAAAAGCAATTGTTTTTGTTTTCTTTAATCACCAGGTCTTGTATTTTTTTTTTTTTTATAGAGATCTTTGCTCATAAGAATGATTAAAAATTACTATTTTGAAAACTCAGTAAATTATGATGAAATTTGTTCTAATGTTTTATTAATTTACAAAAAGGATTTCCAGGTGAAACTATATTATACTAAGTAAATATTCTCTTTATCTGATATTCATTAAGTAATATAAAAATGAAATGCAAAAGTGGCCTTAGGCTTAAAATCTCCTATTATGATTTGCATTTATAAATAATCATAAACTATAATTATAAAAATAACGTACTACTGCATTCTTTTTTTTTTCTTTTTTTTTTTTAATGGAAAAATTGTATTCGCAAACGTTTGGAACAACCCCTTATTGGTCATTCTCAGAATTAACTAAAGTTAATTTTTGAAGCCATATAAAAACAACTTCTCAATTTATTGTCAAAATTAATAAAATGAGAAAGTTTACTCTGTATGATTTGATAAATTAATAAATAATAATGAATTGTGTAAACATAGTGAAGAACCTATAGATTATCTAATTAACGATTGTATCAGATTAACAGAAATAAGAAAAATAATCGGCAATTACTCAAAAATTGGTCTACCCGCAATTATCTCCATTGAGGACTGTGTGATCTCCAGGGCTTACTCAATGATTAGAATTTCAATATTTATAGTATATGCAATGTGGGCTGTTTGCTGCAAATTGATCTTCGGGGTATCAGAACAAGAAGAGGAACTCTTCTTTCTCAGGACAATGTATAAAATCAAAACAAGAGATTACCTTCGCTCTGCCAAAAAATTATTTGAAGATATTTGGTTCCTTTTCGACATTCCCAATTTAGACTAATCAAGAGCGGACAAAGCGATATCACAGCTAAAATGTTCATTACTCATTATAAATGTCTTATATAGTGTATATGAGTACAGACTTTCACACGACCCACCATTCTCCACTCTATCTCATATCACTGATACACTTGAACACATATATGTTGAAAAGATAAATAATCACCAATATAAATAGTTCATACTAAACCAGCAATCATCAGTTGGTCCAGATTATCATCTCCACACATATATGCAATAAGTGCTCAGATATATATTAAGATATTACATATATTGATACAGATATATAATAAGCCTGAATTTCAGTTATTACATAGTAGAGATGTCTGCACATCCCTTGCACATGTATTAAATGGATTATATCCTGTACATGAGAGGTCATATTGACTTTAGGTCAACATGGGTATGACAAGAGCCTTGGCCTCAGGGTGGCCTTTGGGCGTTCCATCATCAGATTTACAATTGGGTGGACGGTTGAATAGTTGGAGTGTGGAGTGGATTGAAGCCTGCCTGTCAATTAAAGTATGAAAATTGGCTATCTTATATACATCTGAGCACTTATTGCATACTGATGATTGCTTGTTTATCATGAAATACGTATATTGGTGATTATTTATCTTTTCAACATACATGTGTTCAAGTGTATCAGTGATATGAGATAGAGTGGAGAGTGGTGGGTCGTGTGAAAGTCTGTGCTCATATACCCTATATATTACATATATTGATACAGGTATATAATAAGCCTGTATTTCAGAAATTTCTTTCTTTTCACGCTTGTTTTTTTTTCAATGTTGATTAACACAACCCTACTGTATTACTAGATTTTTTTCACAATAAAAATTCTATTTTAAAATAATAAAAAACATAATGAATTCTGAGAATGGTCAGTGGGTTGTCCAAAATGTTAATTGCTGTTGGAATAAAATTATTCTGTTCAAAAGAGAAAGAAGTATAGTGATTTCTCTTTGCAATTATATTTTTCCATTAATTTATATGTCATTGTACTTCATATTGTTATTAATAATGACTTATTCTTTCTTTTTATATTATATAATAAGAGTTTATTCATTAAAAAAATTAACAAAAGAATAAAAAATATTGAATTATTTTGAGTAGCAAATGGTTTTTTAATTTCAATTTTTTTTAAAAAAATAATCCATTAGTTATATTTCACAAAAATAAAAAATAAAAGAGGAAGAAAAAAGAAAAAACTAATTTTATATAAATTCTTATATTTTAAATCTATATTCAACAAAGAATTTTTCATTGCAAATTATATATTCATTAGTCATAAAATTCCAATTAACTAATGTAGAATTTTTGAAAATGTTCACCCATAGGATATTTCACTCACTCTTGCATATACAAAAAATAGAATTGAGATGTGAGAGATGACTTGATATCATGCATTTAATAGCTTGAGTAAGCGAGAAACTAATATGCGAGAAAATATAAAAATTATTTAGCGTTTTTATACAAATAGCTGTAAAAAGACAGCAATTTGCCAATATATTTTCAACTGACATAAGTTAGTCTATAAAAAAAAAATGTAAAATAAATATGTAGAAGAAATAAATATCTGGAATTCTCTAATGTAGTAAAAGATTGTTATCAATGCACTTTTCATTAATTCTACTAATCATCACTTCAGAATCTCAGACCACTTTCTTTCACTATGAATGCATTCTCTCATCAGATGAACTAGAGGTATGAAGCACCTGAACTTCAGTCCACATTGATGTAAGGAATTATACATATGAAATGGCAAGGAGTACAACTGAAGAAGATAAAAATCATAAAAATCTCAGAAATATAAAACATCTTGATAATGGCCAAGAAGTTGTTTCAGTAAAAAAATAAGAGATTGTGTAATTTTTTTTAAAAATAAGGATGACATCAAGTATACTGAAAAATTTTATAATAGACAATATAGTAACAAAAAGCAAGAAACTCTTCATCATTACAACACATTCTCAGAATCTAAGTAATTTAATAAAGAGATGAGACATTCAATTAAATCTAAGAAGAAAAGAAAAATTCTTTGGAATAACATGTTTAAAAAATTAAATGAAAATATATATATATATATGGTAAAATTATATACATCAAATGTGAGACAATAAAGATATACAGTATGATTGAAAAAATGCAGTAACGATATTCATATTTTTTTTTAAAAAAGAAGGTAATCAGAAATTATATACTACAGATTTTTGTCAGTTTTATACAAAATCTATACTAAGGTTATTAAAATTTGTCTAAATTCAAACCAACTAAAAAAAAATATGAATTAAAAAATGGTGGTAGCACAATTGGTTATGTTCAAGTATTAAGAGAAGTTATAAACTGAACCAATGAGTATGAAATGCCATTTTTCACTGAAATTGCATATTATAAAAAGGAATTTGATTCTAAAAGCATATTAATTGTGACTAATACTTTATAAAATCATGAGGCAGAAGATTTTGTTAAATTCTAAAGAATATTTATAAATAACATTACTATAGTAATTACATTACATGCTCACGCTAATAAGATTGTCATTAGCAAAAAATTTTAGGAAGAATTTTGTGGATTAAAGTGTGAACTTAAGAGAAAAAAATATATAGCCAATCACCATCTTATTGCCTTTGAGAATGCTTGTAATTAAATTATTTCTTGCCATTATCATTTATGATTTTACATTAATAATAATGTAAAAAATAAAAATATGAATCTTATTCCATTTAAGTATTGTATAATCACTGAATTTTCAAATGCTGGTTCAAACTTTTATAAAAAGTCAGGTTAATTTTATTTATATCTCATGTCCATTATCCACCCCCCCACCATCATTAATCATATAAGTTTAGTGATGAAACTTCAGACTTAAGGTCTCTACTGATCTTTTTTAATGTTTTGCTTATTATTTGATGTCACTAATTAAAACAGCTACAATAGAATTCATAAAGGGTTTAACTTGAAGCTATTTTTATTATATATATATTTTAAAAAACTTACAAAAATAAACATAAACAAGGAATATTAATTCCAAAAATATGAAGATAAATATTAATTAATAAATAACAGTATAATCTAAATTCATTTTCAAGGCTGAGTACCTTTATAAATATACAATTTAAATTTTTTTAAAAAAATCCATTACACACATAAAATTTCGACATGGAAGTTACAAAATCACCAGCCTATTTATGCATATTTCAAACAGGACTATTTAAAATATGCACAAATAGGCTGATGATCTTGTAACTTTCGTGTTGAGGTTTGAGGTGTGTAATTTTTAAATTTTTAAATTTTATATATATTACCTTTGATAAAGGTACTGAGCATCAAAAATGTGTTTAGGTTATTCTGCTATTTATTAACTACTATTTATCCTTGTATTTTGAGAATTAATATTCCTTGTGTTTTCCATTGCTAAAAGGAGGTTGCCTTGACAACAGTTTAAAATTCTTCATTGTTATCTATATTGAGATTGTATAAGTGTTGACTGATTTCTAATGGTTATATATATATATATATATATATATATATATATATATATATATATATATATATATATATATATATATATATATAAAATTATAAATGCCAACAGCTAACTGGCTATCATATATAAATCATATCATAATAGTTCTCATTCTTAAGTAAGCCAATAGAATATCATTAATCTTCAAAACAGCACTACAATTAGGATTCCATTTACTATCTAATTATATGTTGCCTTAACATCAGAGTGCTGATATTCTGCTGTTTTAGGCATGATAAATGTAATGTTATATATATTATTTTATTTTTCATAATAAATGTTATTATCATTTTTAAAAAACTACAAATTGAATGTGCATAGTTAATGTTTTATTTTTATTTTTTTACATTTTACACTTTTTGTTAAATTTCTAAAATATATGGAAGCATAAAAAAATGCTTATCTAAACATATTCAACAGAACTGTTACATTTGCATGTAATATTAGCAAAGTGCAGATTTTAAAAATCTTGACATACTTTAACTAATAAATGTAAATCATTATTTTCTTTTTTTTGTTTTTTTTTTTGGTTTTTAGTTCTGCAATGAATAACAGATCAGTTAATTTATGTATTTTATAAAAATCAAAATATATCAATCTAAATCCCTAATTTCATGATTTTTCAGATTTGTAAATTTTATATATTTTCTTATTGCAAACAAAAACTCTGCTAAAATGGAAAAAGAAAACAGGCAGTTTACTACAATTAGGTTTATTAATTTATGGATATTTACCGATTTTTTTTTTTTTAAATGTTTTAATTTTTATGTGCAAATTAAGTTATTTGTTGTAAAAGGTTAAAGATCACCTTTAAAATTTTGTTTGTATTAATAATTTTTTTTTAATAATTAGTACCGTATTTAGGATTAAAGATCATATGTTAAAACACTTTGCAAGATAAAAATATACAAACTAGTAATTTACTTGTCAGTCACTAATGTATTAATAAATTGTGAGCAATCGATAAAAGATTGCTCTAGGCTATAAATTTGTAAAAAGTTTTAAAAAGAAATACAAATATATTATAAATCAAGTTATCTAATTATTATAAAATTTGATATTGAATATGGAATATATAATTTTTATTTTATTTTTTATAAAATTAAATTTTTATTATAAGTTTAAATAATACTAATAATACAGAATGTTTTAACATTTTGGTGCATTTAGTACGAAGATTTAAAAAAAAAGTTTCAGATGGCATCTTCAAAAACTCCTTTCAGTCATCCATTTCATCTTATACAACCAATACACATGTCCACTAATAATAATAATAATAATAATAATAATAATAATAATAATAATAATAATAATAATGATGATGATGATGATGATGATGATGATGAGTAATAATAATATTATTATTATTATTATCAACATTATTATTATTTGAATACAAGTATATTATATATACTTTTAAGATTGATAGTTGTAATTATAAATTTATTAAACGCACATTGATTATGTAAGTAATATTTACTGAGGCTATAACCTTGATAATATGCATATAAAATGCGATAGTAGGGACCTCTACAGGTGTTTTAACCACAAGCTTACGCTATGGAAGAAAAGAGGGAAATCCTCTTTTCTTCCATAGCGTAAGCTTGTGGTCACCTGTAGAAGTCCCTACTATCACATTTTTAAAATTGATGTAATTAGACAGAATTTGAATCCAGACTTTTAAGCTCCTTTTAGTCCTCTACTCCATCTTATACAACCAATGCACATGACCACATATATGCAAAAAGATAAAGGATCTCCAATAAACATATTTGATGCAGAACCAGAACTCATCAGTAGGTCCAAATCACCATCTTCCACAAATATTATTACATTATTTACTAATAGTACTGTTTAATAGAGTTTAAACCAAAAGTGAATCCACTTTTTAACTTAGCATCCAAGGTTTTATAAAGAGAATAAATCAAATAATAATATTATTAAAGAGATATATTTTAACATCAGTGTGATGTAATGCATGGTGCAATATGTACTGTGGCTTCTCCTTTCTTGGAGTCAGGAATCTCTCAGCCACTATGTCCAGAGAAACCTGTTAGCCACCTTATCTTTCCTTTTCATTCCCCATCCTGTTTTCCTATATTCTTCTCTATCTGGTTCAATTCCATTTCCACAACATAATCTTTGTTAACTTTATGACCTTTATATTTAAATCCCACAACTTCATTATTTGTCCCCTTTTTGGTAGTAGGCATTTATATTCAATTATAGATGACTAATATTTTCTATGTCATCTTTACATAACTTGCAGACTAAATCAACCATATTTTTTCATTTATGTGCATATTCCCTTGTTTCTAAAGATCCTGTTCGAGCCTTAAACAGTAAACTACTTTCCTTGCTATTATCATAAATTAACTCACACCCAATATTCTGTTCATTTCTATATATATTTAAACTCTTTTTAATCTCCATACTAGTTCTCTAACTCTATTTTTTATTAATGCACCTATTCTTCTCTCCCATTCCTTGCCACTATAATAGTCAACAATTCTCCTAACACAATCATCCCCCTTTTATATAAGTACACTGACATAAATACTTTATTCAAATTTTCTGCGTATCATACTACCTTTCTCATCTATCTTTTTTCCCTGTCCTTTACTCATAACCCAATTAAATACTATTTTGGCTATTCTCTTATTATCCATAAATTGCAATCTACTGACCATTTTTAATTTGCTTTTTGTATCTCTCATATAAAAACTTGGTCATCCCATTTCTCTTTGAATTGCCTCCTTTGCCATCCACACATTTGCATCTAATGCATGTTTTCCTACTTCTCTTTGTATTTTTTCTAAATAACTTAACACTTCTTTACTAACACATAATGAATAGTTATCATAAGTTAATCCTGCTACTGTCACTTTCTTCCATACAATTCTTGCTATATCATATTTATTATATGAAAACAATGTTAATTTCTTGATCAGTCCCTTTCTTTTCTTTGTTTCATTTATTAATTTTTTCTCTTATTCATCCAAGCATTTTACTTAAGACAATTCCCAAATAGTTATACTTATTCACCACATTTAACTTTATATTTCCCAATAAAAATTCTTTCTCTTCTCTTTACTCAGCATTTACCATCATTACTTTTCATTTTTCTTCACTAAATTTAATCCCAATCTCTTTACCCACTTTTGTGCATGTCTTCAGCATAATTTCCCTATCTTCCCTACTTTTTGTGTGCAAGAGGATATCAGCAAATAAAAAAACCCAATAATGTATATACTCCCTTGTTACCTATTAATGGCATCTCTACCTTTCTTTCTAGTCTTTCTATCACTCTCTTCCATTTCTCTCAAATATAACAAAAACAAAATAGCTGACATAGGTCATTATTGTCTTAATCCACTTTATTTTTAACTTTAACTGAATCTATATTTCCTAATTGATATGTATAGTAATTATTTTCATACAATTTCTTAATAAGATCCAATAAAGCTCCATTCATTACCAAATTTATTAAACTTACCTATAATCTATTTCTATTTATTCTACTGTATGACTTCTCTAAATCTACAAAAAGCATATATAACAGTCTATCTACTCATATCTATAAGTTGTGTGACTACAAATAAGCTAACTTCTATATGCCTATCCGATCAAAAACATCCTTGCATTTCTCCCACTATATTACTTTCTTCCTTCAATTTTGCAACCCTTCCAGCCATGATATATGAGAATACTTTATATAAAACTGATGTTACTGCTATCGGTCTATAATTGTTTAAATTTCTATGATCCTTACCCTTTCCTTTAAATAGTAACCTTACTTTTGCATTGCTCCATATACCTGGAAAATCTCTTTTCTGTGCCATCTTATTAAAACACGATAATAATTTTACTTTTGTCCTATGCCCTATCATGTCTACTGCCCATCCATCTAAACCTCTTGCCTTTCCACTTTTTAATTTCCTGCTCATTCAGTTCGTTTTCTGTAAACCTAATACTCCCATTACTACATGCTTTCATGTTTGCTATCACTCTGTCCTTCACATCTAACATCTTTTTTTATATCCATTACATACTCATTTAAGATTGTCTCTAATTCTTCTCTAGAAATACAATCTATTCCCTCTTCATCTAGTAATCCTATTTCTCTCTCCCCTACATTCTTTTAATGTATTTCCAAAATATTTTACTCCCATCTCTTTCACTTTTATTAATATCCTCCAACAATTTACTATATAATTTCATTCTTTCTCTATAATTATCTATTTTAGCTAATTTCTTTTTTTAAAATACTTTTCCCATTTAGTACTAGCATCTTTTTCACTTTCTTTATTTTTAATAGCACATTTGTATTCTCTGCATGCTTTTCCCCTCTCTTTTACACTTTTACTCTCATTTTTCTATTACTTTTAATCCTCTGAATATTCTCACATAAACCCTATTTGCCACTTTTTCTACTTCATCACACCAGTTCGTATATTCATCCCCACCAAACTCTTCCATGATTTTTTCTACATTTATTTTATACTCCTCTAATTTATTCTTATCATTTATTCTCCATCCACATTTTTCATTACCTTTCTATTTTTATTACTATTCTATTTTTATTACTATTTTTCATCACATTACTAACTATTTCTATTATAAAGAAATTATGATCACTATTACATACTCTCTCTTCATTATCAAACACTTTAATTTTCTGTAGTTTATTCATTCCCTCTTTCTCTACTAATACATAATCTATTGTGTGAAATATATTATTTTTAGATCATGAGTATTGTCCATCATAAATATTTGATAAATTTCTATTGCTCGAATTCACTCTCTGGCAAAAATTCTTCAAAAGCTGTCCATTCTTGTTATTCACATCATCAATTTCTTCAATATGCCAATTCATATCCCCTATAACTATTTTTTCTTCCATTTTTTTTAAACTCTGTATAATATAACTAGGCATTCATATATGCTACTATTCCACTCCATTATAGTTTGACTATCTCCTGTGGTATATACATTATAACCATCATCCATTCAAATCTTTCTAACCTTATCTCAAACCACAAATGTTCCTGACACTTAACAGTATTTACATATTTTTTTGACATAACTCCTATACTCCCATCTCTTTTTTCTTTTCTGTTTATACCCTGCCATACCAAGTCTTCCAGTGCAGACTCATCTTCTTCATCTTTTAGATGTGTTTCCAATACTGCAGATACCTCAATCTCTTCATTTTTAACTACTTTGTTTAATTCCAGCCACTTTTCTGGTTTCTTACTATCTTGCATATTCATATATCCAATTTTAATAATTTCTTTTTTTCTTATTACCCATTTATAATTTTTTTTACTTTTCTCTATTACATTTGTAAGTAACTTGCTTACCATTAATTTTACAGACCCATTCCCTCTTCACATCTACATTTATATCTAAATCAGCTACTCTTTGTTTATTTTTTACATCACATCTATTCTTCTTCTTCTTTTTTTTTTTGATAATACTGCTATTTAAAACCCTACCCCCATTTATAGGTTTTCTGAACTATAATATTTTTTATAAATCAAACTCCCTAATATTTCACTTCCTTGTTTTTCTATGTGCAATTCATCTTTATTGTTACAATTCCCTTTTACTAATAAAAAAATCACACAAATCCACAAACATAACATTATTTCTCTCACATATTTTTTTAAATCACTCCTTTATAAAACATGCCCTATTTAACATATACCTATTGTCAAATCTTGATAATAATCAAACTATTCCTATTCTTCTTTTAATCTTTCTCAAATTACTAATCAATTGTATGTATTCATCCATTATTCTCTCCAATGGTTCTGACACATTATTTGTCCCTACCGTAACATAAACATCTTGACTCCCTTGTTTCTTTATCTTATCTGTAACATCTCTAATTCGAGCTCCAGGCAAACATATTTTTACATATCTGTTTCTATTTTTCCTTACAATTACATCTCCACATCCTCTAATTAGTAAGTCTCATATCAATACTGTCTTATAGTTCATTTTCTCTACATCTGTGACACCCTCTTCCACCTTCTGGACTTGCTTATCTAGTTCTTCCTTATCATTTCTATTCATTAATTCTTTATTCTACTCATACTTCATCTCTAACAATTTGAATTTTGCTTCTACATCCTTTATCGCTTTCTCTATCTTATTCTTTGGATAACCATTTTCAATGCACTACTTATTTTGTCATCCATATCTCTTGTCATTCCACAAAAACATGCTCTATTCTATCTTCCTCAATTACATTTTGCCCCATTTCTTTTGACTTTATCTTTAAACTATCTATACTTAGAATTTTCACCTCTTTTATCACATTTACACATGATCTGCATAACCATACACCTGTTACATTCTTCCTAATATTATTTAATCATTTCAAATGATAAACTTTATCACATATGGTGTACTCTACCACAGCATGCCTAATTTCCTTCTGCCCATTGTTATAGAATATAAATGCAATCCATATTTCTTATTTTTCAAGTTCCCTATTCTATATTTAAATTCATGCTTCCTCTACTACTCTTCAAAGCCCTTTATACAAAAGAAGAAAAACTTTTTTTTAATGCAATCAATAAATACATGCAGTGTGCTGTCCACAATTAATGCAGCTTCCTCCAGTATCAAATCTATCAAACAATAAACTAAAATGAATTACTTTTGTTTGTTAACCAAGAAAAATTTTGTATGAATAATTAAATCAGTCAAAGTTATTAACAAATATAAAATTTTGATCAATGATGATATCAAACAGCCCCAAGCCAAATTGGCTTAAATTTTTATATATATATAACCTGATAAGAAAGCTCATGCATGAAGTTTAAAACTGACTTGATTAGAATTACCAAATTTCTGAAAAAAATGTTGGTCTGCTTAATTTTTATGTACTACTATGAGAGTCTGGCTGAAAATTTCTTCACTTAAAACAATATATTGAAAAAATAAAAATTAGCTAAATTCTATTAATTTAAGGATGAAAAAGTTTAGATGAAGGTTGTGTTTATAATCAAACAGAAATATTAGCTATATTTTTTCAATAAATTGTTGTATTTAACTGCTAGTATATATTCTAATGACTTCTTGATTAGGCTTAGATGACATAGCAAGGAAATATACAAAACCAACCCTTTTCCTCCAGGTATTTGGTAAATCTAATCAAGATAGTTTTAAATCATAAGCACAAACTTTCATTCAACTAATTGTGAACAATCGCATTTTATCCATAAAAATACTCATAAATATGAATGTATAGCATTTACAGTGTTTCTTTAATAAAATACATAATCTTATATATGCTTTGTGTTTGACATTGATCTCTCTAGTATCTTTAACAATGATCCACAATTTAAGATATTGTTCACATTAAGAAAGAAATGATGAAAATGTTTATTGTACTTTGATATAATGTATCAACTGACATATCAAAGTCTGTTGCTGGTATTTCATGAGAACTGCGAACAATCATAAACATATTACTTTAATTAAAATTTATAAACTCTATTTGACATTTAATATATTTATTATGATTTTAAAATTCTGCTCTTTTGGTAAATCATCTTAGTTTCTGAGTTTATATAAGTGCAAAGTTATTTCTTATAGTACAAGCAGATTTTATTTTCATTAAGAAATTGATTCGGTGATATACCTTGGGATGAGAAGTGGTCATGTATTAATGAAGCTTTTTTCAAAATAATAACTAGATTAGTTTTAGTTTGAAATGACTTTTCAACTCTCTAGAATTTATGCACTATTTTCAACTTAAAATTCTTGAATCATTTGCTCATTTCACAGTTTGATGCAATATATCACAACCATAAGCAATAGAAGAAAGGAACTCACTCAGTTTAGTGGAACATTTAATGTCTTTTCCCTCTCTGCATTCTAAGTCTATGGTTTTATTTCATATATTAAAATTCAAATATTGTGATATAAGTACAACTCTTATATAGATGGTAGAGTTCAATTCCCTAGAGATTATTTCATACATTAAGATAAACTACTAACTTCTAAGCATTTCCCTACATTTTCTAACTTCTAATAAGAATGTTTTTATTAAAAAAAATACCAATAGTGAACTTGAATTTAAATCAAAGGAGATATTCATACAACCATAATCAATTATAATCTTATTTACATAGATTAATTTAAATTTTAGAAAACAAATGAAAGTGATTCATTTTTTGTTTGTCACACTGATAGTTTTGACAATGGTTGGTGTTGCATTAGAAGTTAAAAGTTCTCATGAAATTGAAACGGAAATCACTGTAAATCCCATGTGAGCTATATATAAAATAATAATCTCTACATTGTTAAACATGATGTTTTATTTGCATTTAGGGATTGTTAAATATAAGGCACTGCCTTTGTCCTCTGAATGTTTAATAATGGTTTCAAAATAGTTTGTGCCATACTTAGGTCAGGCTAATATATGTATTTCATGCTCTGAATTAAATGAATCAATAAATAAATGTTTAAATACCATCAGAGCTATATATATTATTCTATTATTTTCAGTTATTGGTGGATGATTATTAGTTTATATATGCTCACGAGGTTTAACAGTAACTTCCATTTCAATTCTATATAAATTAGGCTATAATTATATATATATACAACATTAAATATAACTATTGTTAAGTAGTAAATCTGTTACGGTGAATAATATACATTATCGCTTTAATATTTAACAATACAATAACAAGAAAATGAAATCACTTTCTTATTGATTAAGACCGTGAACTGCTTGCTTTCTTTTTTAATAAATATTTCTAAGCTTTTTCATTCTTATGTATTTTATATTTTCAGTATAAGTCTATAGTGGAAACATCCCTTTGTTTATTTATTGTATTTAAAATTGAATGTATTAGAACTTTTTAAATAGTCAGCCCATTTGGGTTTGTGATATCTACTCAATGTCTTATTGATTTATATTTTCAATAATACTGAAAATGGATGAAATTGCTGGCAAGTTTTGCTAAAGATCTTTACTTAAAAAATCTTTATGTCAGGTTTTTTTCATAGACTATTTTGAAATTTGACGTCTAGATTATGAAATTTGATAATAGTCTTCATAAATTATTCTAATTAAGTTCTCTTTTATTGCCGTGAGGATCACTGGATAGAGAATCAAAAATGCACAAAGCTTTCAACAATATCCGTACTTTGATAAGTTTCCTACATCTTTCATGTAAATACTTGTTAATTCCTTGTTGAAATATTTAAATAAAGTAAATAGGTTTACTGTATAAGTAAATAAGTTAAATATATATACTGTATATAAAGTAAATAAGTTCTTCCATTACTCCCCCCCACTGTTTCTAGTATCTTTTCTCATTCTGAAAATCTTTCTTAAAGATATTCATTAAAACTAAGTTAATAGTATTTTAACAACTTTTGTTATCTTGATAATTTTAAATATATATTGGATTATATCTACGATTTAATTAAATTGCTAATATATTTAGTAGTTAATAAAAATATACAGTTAAAATGGAACACGTTTTGAGTGGCATTATTCTCTCTTCTTTGAATATTATTTATTGGCTTGAATAGTATCAGACTATCTCAAGAATTGAACCTGTAACTTTTAAATTTATAAAATATTAAATTTAAGGTATATAATCAGAAGTAACATCCAATAGAAATTATATATACTTATATATAAGGATTCTCCTGAAGTCTCCATTTTGTTTCTTTTAATGAAGAAGTTAATAAATGATTTCCAAACATTATAGATTATCATGTTAGGTTTTGATACAGGATTATTTTCCATTGTGATCAACTTCTTTAAATTATTATTTTTTTGTTATTTTCTGCCTCTATTTCTATGTCTTTGAAATCAAATGTATGTTCATTAGTACATGCACTATCTTTTATTTTAAAACCAGGGTTTTGTTTTCTCTAATCATTATTTTGTGTTTTTTAATCATTGTGTTCCATATTAACATGTATACTATTACAAACAGTAGGATAAACTTGGAAAGGTGTAAATAAAGTTTGAATTTTTTTTTTAATTATTTAACTATTCAATTAGATGATGGAAATAGTTCACCATGCAACATTTTTTTTTTTTTGCCTTAACCTATTTCATAAAAATACCACAATATTGTAATGCATTTCTATTTTATTTTTTATTATTTTCCAAATAAACAAGGCAAAACTCTCCATACAATAGTGCCACACTGTGCCAACCAGAGTAATCAATGGATGCCAGAAGGCTTGTGCATAAAATCCCCATCTTGTGCCTACTCATCCAATATCCCCAGACTAGATTCTGGCTAGTCTGGAGATATTGGATGAGTTGGCACTAGATAGGGATTTTATGCACAAGCCTTCTGGCATCCATTGATTACTCTGGTTGGCACAGTATGGCACTACTGTATAGAGAGTTTTGCCTTGTTTATAACAATTATGTGCTAGTGTAAGAGATGGTAATCATGTGATGTTTAATGGTTATTTTCCAAATAATGTTCATACTTGATGTTTTTTAACCATTGCATTTGTTTAATTACAACCTATTAGAAACATTGCTAACATTTGTCTCAGTTTTTAATGATTTAATTCTTTACTTCCTATTTCTAAAATTATAGTTTTAGAAATACTTAGGATGAGACTTTAATATAGAGTTTAGTCCTCTGCTACTAAAGAAATTCTTTTTAAATGACCTTTTGACTAATAAAAACTTCCATAAGAGACAGCATTACTTTAACACCATGTTGAAATACTTTTTTTTTTCAAGAGTTAGTAAATTATTTTATCAGGAATCAAAATATATTTATCATTGTCAAAAGCATTAGATCATTACATTGAAAAATCTGTTCTTTCATTTGATTGTTAAAACTTAATCTACCAAAGATTATTGCTTAAATCATTCAATACACTCAATGAAGAATTGACATAACTTCTAATACCTGGATACCTTTCAGTCATCCATCATAATCATGAAAAAAAATATGCACAAAAAATACAATTTCAGTAGAACTAATATTTATATATAAAAAAAAATATTAAAAAAATGAAATCAAAGTATGTTTAAATCAAAAGCATTTATAATAAAATTGATTACTAGTGATGCCAGATGATAATGCATTTAAATTTCTATAACAGACTGGCTAAATCCAGGAATTGGTCTGACAATGACGATTTAAATTGTAATATGAACTGATAATCATTCATTATTCAAGCTACTATAAATAGCAGTAAAGTAGAGAGCTGTTCTTGCTTTATCATATATTGATAAGCTAAAGAATTAAGTGGTTTGTTATTCAAACTGTATACATCAATGTGCTGTGTGAAAATTTCAGCTATGTTTTTAACAGGGTATAGCATAGAAAAGCAAAATGTTTGTAATTAATTCTATCAAACATTATTTAAAGTTGTAAAACAAACATTAATTTCTCACCCTCCCTCTCTCATATAATGTTTATACCACACTCCATTATATATAACAAAGTCATACATATACATGTGAATGTGCCTTATGAAATATATGATGTTTCATAATAAACAACTTATCTAATTTTTTGGGTGTTTTCAATGTCAAGTACCATAATCATGGTTATTTTTACTAATTCTGGGGGCAGCTATATAACCATTGTTATTAACATGTAAAGTGTCCTGATTACATGTCTCAAACCAACATTTCAACAAAAATAAAGCAGCATAAATATTTATATAAATGAGCAAAAGAAAATCTAACACACATATGTATTCTTAGACCATGAAAGGAAACACAAACATAGCTTTGATCCACAAACGAATAGCCTGATCTGCATGGAGCAAGATGATAGGAAATGAAAAATCAAAGAAACATGGTTTATCATGAATAACAATGGCATTAGTAAAAGATCAAACAGCATCCAGCTTTCAAATTACTTAATCAAGACAGTTTTCATATTAATAGCAGTGGGTATATAGAGGGTATATAGATGCCTTAGTAAAAATAGCTGTGATTATATATGAATAATAAGAGAATAGACAAAATGCTATTTAATTGGGTTATGAGTAAAAGGCAAACAACAAGATGGGTGAGAAAGACAGTATGTTATGCAGAAGATTTGGATAAAGAATTTATGTCAGTATACTTATACAACAGATAGGGATGATTGTGTTAGAAGTAATTGTTTTGTGTTACAGTGGCAAGAAATTGGATAGAAGAATAGATGCATTAATAAAGAATAGGAAGTTGGAGAGATGTAGAACCAGTATGGAGAGTAAAAAGAGGTTAAATATATACAGAAGTAAACAATATTGAGTGTGAGTTAATTTGTGATAATAGCAAGGAAAGTGGTTTACTGTTTAAGGCTCGAACGGGCTCTTTAACAACAAGGGAATATACACATAAATGGAAAAATATGGGTGATTTAGTCTGCAAGTTGTGTAAATTAAGGCATAAAAAATATTAGGCATCTGTTAACTGAATGTAAATGCCTGTAAGTAGAAAGAGTACAAATAGTGAAATTGTAAAAGAATAAATATAAATAAAGTGATTACACAGAAAGTGGGTTCTTTGTTTTTATACAGGGTTTAGGAAAAGATAAAGAGGATTTATATATAAAGCCATGGAGTTGACAAAAATTATGTTGTGGAAATAGAATGGATCAGGATAGAGAAGAATATAAAAAAAACATAGGATGGGAAATGGAAAGGAAATGTAAAGTGGCTAACAAGTTTCTCTGGGCATAGTGGCTGAGAGTTCCTGACTTTGAAAAAGAAGTCATATGTGAGACAATATTTATGGTATAGAAATAATATATTTCACACAATAGATTATGTATTAGTAGAGAAAGAGAGAATGAATAAAGTACAAAAAATTAAAGTATTTGATAATGAAAAAAGAATATGTAATAGTGATTATAATTTCTTTATAATAGAAATGGTTAGTAATGTGATAGAAAATAGTAATGAAAGTAGAAAGGATAGTGAAAGATGTGGATGGAGAATAAATGATAAAAATAAGTTAGAAGAATATAAAATAAAAGTTGAAGAAAAGAGAATATGTAATAGTGATCATAATTTCTTTATAATAGAAATGGTTAGCAATGTGATAGGAAATAGTAATGAAAGTAGAAAGGATAGTGAAAGATGTGGATGGAGAATGAATGATAAAAATAAGTTAGAAGAATATAAAATAAAAGTTGAAGAAACAATAGAAGGGTTGGTTGGAGATTAATATAAGGACTGGTGTCATGAAGTAGAAAAAGTGTCAACCAGAGTTTTAGGTGAAAATATTCAGAAGAATAAAAGGAAAGGCAAAACTCTCCATACAGTAGTGCCACCTGTGCCAAACAGAGTAATCAATGGATGCCAGAAGGCTTGTGCATAAAATCCCTATCTAGTGCCTACTCATCCAATATCCCCAGACTAGTTTCTGGCTTATGGCCATCATCAGTGAGGAGCCTTGGATCTGAGAGCACTGCACCTAGATCTTAGGATCTAATGCAACCCTCCAGCAGCCACCTCTTAACTCTACTTTACTACAAAACTATGAGAATGAAATTGAAAACACAATAAATATTTTGTAGTAAAGTAGAGTTAAGAGGTGGCTGCTGGAGGGTTGCATTAGATCCTAAGATCTAGGTGCAGTGCTCTCAGATCCAAGGCTACTCACTGATGATGGCCACAAGCCAGAAACTAGTCTGGGGATATTGGATGAGTAGGCACTAAATGGGGATTTTATGCTCAAGCCTTCTGGCATCCATTGATTACTCTGTTTGGCACAGGGTGGCACTATTGTATGGAGAGTTTTGCCTTTGTTTACAACAATTATGTGCTAGTATAGAGATGGTGATCATGTGATGTTTAGTGGTTTAAGAATAAAAGCAATAAAAAAGTGAGAATTAGTAAAAGTGTAAAAGGAAGGGGGAAAGCATGCAGAGAATATAAGTGTGCTATTAAGAATAAAGAAAGTGAAAAAAATGTTAATGTTAAATGAAAAAAGTATTTAAAAAAAAGATTGGCCAAATAGATAATTATATAGAAAGAATAAAATTAAATAGTAAATTATTGGAGGATATTAATAAAAGTGGAGGAGATGGGATAAAATTTTGGAAATACATTAAAGGAAAGAATGTAGGTGAGAGAGAAAGAATATTATTAGATGATGAAATAATAGAGTGTAGCTCTAAAGAAGAATTAGAGAATCTTGAATAAGTATATAATGGATATAGAAAAGATGTTAGATGTAAAGGATAGAGTGATAACAAACATAAAAGCATATAGTTGTGGAAATATTAGGTTTATAGAAAATGAACTGGTAAGAAATTGAAAACTGGCAAGGCAAGAGATTTAGCTGGATGGGCAGCATAGATGGTAATGAATTTATGACATAGGGCAAAATTAAACTTATTATCATATTTTAGTAAGATAACACAGAAGAGAGATTTTCCAGATAGTTGGAGAAATACAAAAGGCTGTCATATAAAGGAAAGAGTAAGGATTATAGAAAGTCATGCAATTATAGACTGATAGTGGTAATGTTAGGGTCATATAAAGTTTTTGCATATATCGTGGATGGAAGGGTTGTAAAATGGATGGAAGAAAATAATATAGTGAGAGAAATGCAAGGAGGTTTTCGATCAGATAGGCATATAGAAGACAGTTTATTTGTAGTCACACAACTTATAGATATGAGTAAGAATATATGGTCTTTATAGATATAAAGAAGGCATATTATAGAGCAAATAGAAATAGATTATGGGTAAGTATAGTAAATTTGGGAACGAATGGAACTTTAGTAAATCTTATTAAGAGATTATATGAAAATAATTACTATACATATCAATTAGGAAATATAGAATCAGTTGATGTTAAAAATTGGGTGGGGCTAAGGCAAAGATGCCCTATCTCACCTATTTTGTTTTGTTGTATTTGAGATAAATGGAGAGAGCAATAGAAAGAGGGGTAGAGATATCATTAATAGGTGGAAAGGGGGTATATACATTATCAGGATTTTTATTTGCAGATGATGTCTTCTTGTGCATGGAAAAAATGAAAGATATGGTTATTCTGAGGACATGTGCAAGGGTACGTAAAGAGATTGGGATTAAATTTAGTGAAGAAAAATCCAAAGTAATGGTGGTTAATACTGGGGAATTGGAGGATATAAAGTTAAGTATGGTGAATAGGTGTAATTATTTAGGAATCATGTTAAGTAATCAGAGAAATTGCTTAGATGACTGGGGGGAAAAAATTGATAAATGAAGCAAAGAAAAGGAAGTGTCTGATAAAAAAATTAACAGTGTTTTCATGTAATAAAGATGATGTAGCTAAAAGCAGTAATAGGATAAACATAGGATAATGATGCATTATGTGTTAGTAAAGTGGTGTTAGATTATTTAGAAAAAGTACAAAGAGAAGTAGCAAGACTTGCATTAGATGCAGATGTGTGGATGGCAAAGGAGGCAATTTAAGGAGAAATGCGATGGTCAAATTTTTACATGAGAGGTTCAAAAAGAAAAATGAAAATGTTTAGTAGATTACAAATTATGAATAATAAGAGAATAGCCAAAATAGTATTTAATTGGGTTATGAATAAAGGGAAGGCAACAAGATGGGTACAAACAGTAAGTAGTACAATATGCAGAAGAGTTAGATAAAGAATTTATGTCAGAATACTTATATAAAAGGTGGGATGATTGTGTTAGAATTGTTGACTGTTATAGTGTCAAGGAATGGGATAGAAGAGTAGATGCATTAATAAAGAAAAGGGAGCTGGAAAGATGGATAACTAGTCTGGAGAGTAAAAAGAGTTTAAATATATATCCAAGTAAAAGAATATTTGGTGCAAGTTAATTTATGATAATAGCAAGGAAAGTAGTTTATTGTTTAAGGCTCAAACAGAATCTTTAGAAATAAGAATATACACATAAATGAAAAAATGTGGATGATTTAGTCTGCAAGTTGTGTAAAGAAGGCATAGAAAGTATTAGGCATCTGTTAATTGAATGTAAATGCCTGCAAGTAGATAAGGTACAAATAATGGAGTTGTGGAAGAATAAATATAAACAAGTGATTATATAGAAAGTGAATTCTTGATTTTTATGCTGGGTTTAGGACACAACAAGGGGGATTTAGATATAAAGACCATGAAGTTGACAAAGATTATGTTGTGAAAATTGGATGGAACAGGATAGAGCAGAATATAGGAAAAACTTAGGGTGGGAAATGGAAAGGGAAGGTAATGTGGCTAACAGGTTTCTCTGGGCATAGTGGATAAAGGATTCCTGACTCTGATAAAGGAGAAGTCACAGAGCATAGCATCACATGCAATTATGCAAATCTCTTAAAAACACTGCCAAGCTTAATCTTTTATAATCAGAATTACTATCACGCTGCTAATTATCTACCAGTTATGCTTTGAAATAGACACTCTGTGCTGAAAGTTAATTCAGCAAATTAATAAACTAATTTATTTTAACATTACTTTGGCTGTATTTATTATTTATTTCTCTATTATATAGTTACATATATTTGACATCAGATTAGTAATTTTATATTTTAACAATTTCAGTTTATTTATAACTAGACATCTTTTTTTTTGTCTAGGTTGTTATTATCAATATATTATTTGATTCTATAGCTTGGACAATAGTAAATATGCTCAACTGTGTTATATTAAAATGTATAGTTATGGATCTAGATTTAGATTCATGTATTATATAGCAGCAGATTGTTTGATTTTTAATTTGATAGTAAACAAGGAATTCAAAGTAAGTCATCATTAATAAAGGCAAAGTTCAAAAACTTATCTGGGAATTGGGATTTAATTTGGCAATCACTGATTACTCAAGCTTTTTATAGATGTGGTTACTACAGAGAGCTGCTCTTCTTTATATCATATTGGTAAGCTAAAAAAGGTCATGTGATATTATGATGGTAATATATATAAATTTATAATTAAGAAAGATATCTGTAATAATTTGTTAATAAAAAAACTTATAAATTATTAGATAGAAATCATCCACACTTGCATAGAAAGAGGGTCATATAAATCCAGCATTATGAAGGTTGATGCATATTTTTAGATTTTTTTTTACAAATTATGATTTATCAGAACAAGTAAAAATGAAAAATAATTCTACTACAAATCGAATTTAAATAAAACTCACTACAAAATTTAATTGATTACATCAAGAATGTTTTCAATAATTATAAAGTCTATGGAAACAAGATATAAATATAACACTGAACATTTATTAATTAACTAAAATGTTTAAGTATTAAATAAAGTGGTTAATAGATGGAGTAAGTTCTGTAAATGAAAGTTTTTGTATCTTTTTTCTATAACCTGGAATTACAGATCCATGGATACTGTATATCTATCTATCAATCAAAAAAATATAATATGTTTATATATGTTGACATATTTGTGTTTCACTGATTGGTTTAATCTATGCAAAACTAATTTGTAGTGCACTGTTCTTGTTACGGTATTATTATTAGTTTTCCTATATATTTTTTCTTTATTGGAAATGACATAGTCACAGTTAAACGGCTGGCGATAATAATGGTATATATATATCATTAATTGGTATTTTCCTCTCCAATCTTAAGTCTTCATTCTGAAATAGGACACATCTAACAAAGTTTATAACAGTAGTTCTTACTCTTTTTTGACAAAATACTTCATAAATTTTTGATTTGTTCCTCAGACTTTTCTAAAATTAAAATGCATGAAGAAAAGATTTTTTTTTTTTTTAATTAAAAAAGAATATTAACAAAAAAATAAAAATTATTTTGAACACATTTTTTACAAACAGAGAAATTAGAAACAATAGTCTAGTGATAATAGTAAGAAGAGAGAAATAAGAAAGCCGGAAGGAAATAATGTAGAATAAATTGTCAGATACTTATGTATTATACTTACTCTAATATTTAAATACAAATATACTTTGGTCAAGCATTGGTGGTCGAGAAGTCAGCGACGGCAGCTTTACAAGCAGTTGTCCCGGGTTAGCGGGTTCGTCCCTGGCTGATGCTATAACACATGAGAAAAATATATATAATTTATACATTTGGAGTTTTTTTTTTTTTTTTTTTAAGTGTCATAGCATCGGCCGGGATGCGAACCCGCAACCCGGGCAACTGCCTGCAAGTGCAAGGCAGTCGCGCTGACCTCTCGACCACCAATGCAAGACTATACATTTGGAGTTTAGACGTAATATAGGGGATTCGAGCACAGATTTTGATTTAGAAGAGTTATTTTGTAGGTACTTTGTAGAATCATTTAGTAAATTAGATTGACAGATCTTTTATTATTATTATTAAAACTAGTTTTTTTTTGTCTTTTTTTTTTTTTTTTTAAAAGTTAGAATATAAATATATAATCCACCAAAAAAAAAAAAAAAAGCTATCATATTTTCAAATATCTTTTAAGATTAGTAGTGTAAATTTTTTTCAGGCAGTCTTAAAGTTATACACATAGATATGTTTTAAAAATCAGATTATACAAGTGTAAACTTAGTAGATTATTTTTTTTAAAAAAAAGGAAAAGAAAAACCTATTACTTTTCTCATCAGAAACTAAACCTGATCGCACTATAATAAGTTTTCAAAAAGAAAAAGTTATAGACTTGAGGCAAAATTTTAAACTTAGATTTCCGACTACAAAAAGATACACAGAAATATGGTATTAGATTTTTCTAAAGATTTATACAAATATGAGAGCAAATTAGTTATATATATATATTCAGATTTATTTATATATATGTTACATTTTCTGTTTAAAGGCAATTTGGAATAATTAGTTCAATAATAAGATAATATGACCAAATAATAGTACACGCTTCGATCATAGTTTGCCATTACTAACCAACTCCTTAACATTGTTTATTCCAGTATCTCAAATTCGGATTTACGTCACAAAATAACAAAAGGCTACACATTATGAAGTTATATATATATATATAATACATATTTAGATATAATATTTATTTGTGTTCAAGATTCCGTGTAAAAAATGAATCTATGCTCTCTGCGTAAGTATTAAACCATTATAAATAAGACTAATATTTAATATTCCATTAATGTGAATGTTTAATTTTCCATATCAATTTGAACATACATGAGAAATATGTCTGTATTTGATTATCATGTAAATATTTGTTGCCAGGATTAAAGTCTCCACAACAAAAAAGTTTTCTAACAGAAAAATTAATTAAGTAGTTATGTAATTATTTAAGACTTTATTTGAGATTGCATATTAGAATTAAGTTATTGCTAAAATAATAAAAATCTATCATAATATATTATGCTTCTAAATATTTATTTACATATATCAAATAGCTGAAAACTTCAGTGATAAACTTAGTGTTTTGTATATTTAAAAAGGATATATAATAATAGTAATAATGACAATAATATATACATCAGTAAATCTTAGACCTGTCACCATGTTCTTTCTAAGAGCTCCCGCTTCAAATCTTAAAATTTTGCTCAATATCATCTTTATTAAAGGTAAATTTTATACCTTATCAAAGATAGAATAAAACTTGATTACAACTTGATTACATAGCATACTTTAGAAAAAGTTAATCACATTTATTTTTAAATCAACATGAGAAATAAAATAAAGATGGCAACCTTGTTTTAAAAATTGTATAATTGTCCCACAGTAAATTTTAGGTTTTTTTTTCTGTATAACAGTTGCAAGTTCTCAAGTTTCAACCCAAAAAATTTGCTCAATACCATTATTATTAAAAGATGCAACTTATGATGACTTGTGTTTTTCCATTTTCCCAAGATGCAATCCATACTGAACTAATATTTTTCCATTTTCCCAGAATGCAATTCATACATACTAGTGTATTTTCATTCTTTCAAGATGCAATTCATACTGAACTGGTGTTTTTCTTTTTCCCAAGATGCAATTCATGCTGAGTAGTATTTTTCCTTTTTTTTCTTCACATGGAACTTTTGTAACAAATGAACAATAAGACTTAGCTATGAAAACTATAATATTCTCACCAAATGAGTCCAATTTTTATGTTACCTTATGTCAATCTAACACTAACTTCAACCCCTCCTCCATATGTTTTAAATCATACTATCATGCGTTTCCACATATTTTTCTCAATATCACATTTAAAAATTCTATGTAAACCTAATTTGACACATAATGTATCTTGTGTAATAATTATTTTTCTTTTAATTAATGTAAATCATGTTTTCTTTCCTATCACAATCAAAATTATAAACCTTTATTACATATGTAATATCATGAATCAATTTGTATCTAAGATCTCATGTTTTCAAATGTAACCCTTTTTGAGTCTCAATAAAGTTTACTCTCTAAAACATAATAATGATAATGATAATAATAATAACAACAACAATAATAATAATAAACGATTTCAACGGAAATTAATTACAATGATTTAAATCCAATTAAATAAGTTTTAATTGAGATTCAGTCTAGAAAAATAAGGAGCTATGAGATATGAATGAATAAAAAGTTCTAATATTAAGCAATAACTTTTCCTATCTAAAGAATAGTTAATTTACTTTTGATTAAACACAAACAATTTATCTATTACTGACCAAGCAGAAAACATCAATACTATATTTGTGCTCATTGCCAAATATAGAAAACAAATGAGCTTGGAAAGTCTAATTAGTCAATTAAAAGGGCAATCTAATCCCTGATGTTGCATTTTGATAACTATTCTTCAGAAAATGACAATATTCTGAGCCTATATTTTGATGATCCAATGCTTTAAACACTAAAAGCATTTCTACAATGATTAAAGTATTGGATCATAAAGATATAGACTCAGGATACTGTCATATTTTAAAGAATATTTATCAAAATGCAACAGCAATGATTAGATTACACAGTAATACTAGGAAGATTAACATTGAATAGGATGTATGAGAGAGTGACTCCATATTCCCAATGCTTTTTTACAGCAGTTTTACAAAAAGTATTTTGTGGATTAAAAGGGAAAGGTAAGAGAATAAAAGTAAATAGAGATTATTTAAAACATGTAGATTTTGCAGATGATATACTTGGTTTTGCAAACAATGCTTCAAAACTTCAGGAGAAATTGTAAGAAAGTAGGACTAAAGGTAAGTGCTAAAAACACTAAAGTTATGTTCATTAAATTTCCTCAGAAGAGGAAAATAAAGATTAATAATGATGAATTAAAAGAAGTTAACTATTACAAATATCTTGATCACATGATTAGTATAGATGGAAACATAGAAAATTAAATTAATCATAGAATTAAACATAAATAGAAAGTTTTTAGTAGAAATAATTTAATATTAAAAGTAAATATGCGTATGTGTTTGATAAGGAAGTTCTTTTAAGAAATGTGTTTTACCAGCTCATACCTATGAATCTGAGACTCAGACACTTAACAGAAAAGCAATAGAAAGACTTCAAATTATTTAATGAAATAGTATGGAGAGGTTAGAAATAACAAGAAGTGATAGAAAATGAAATGTATGGGCGAAAGAACAAACAGGGATTATTGACACCATTGAAAAAATTAAAAGAATGTAGTGGAGCTAGGCTGGACATATTGATAATAGAGATAGTAATAGATAGACAGTTGAAATTTTATAATAGATTTTAAGAGATTTTAAAAGACTTAGAAAGAGACCTCATGTGAGATGGATGGATGAAATAAGGAAGTGTGCTGATGTAGATAAGAGAGGTTAGAAATCTGAGAAACTAGATTAAACTTGAAGAGATTTTTATTCTGTATATATATAACACATTCATGTGTGTGTGATTAAGGGAAACATACTGTTCTCCCTTATACACGAATAAATAACACTACATGTTTAGCAAAGATCAAAAATTATATATACCTGGGTCTCTTTTTACATGGACTTATTTAACATGATTTTGAAGTTACGCGATTCTTGTTTCACCGGAAGTCGTACTCCGATAATGCTCTATTACTTTAAATAATAAATTTTGCGCACTTACATTACATTGAAAGTAATAGCACATTATTGGAATTCAACTTTCATCTTAGTAATTTCAATATTTTCAGTGCTTTATAATAGTAAGGTTTTATGCAATAATGAAATTAAAATCATGATTTCCACATTTTATGTATACCCACATTAAATTTTACAAGATTATAATGTAAATTTGTTCAAACATTGTGCATGTTAATTTTGCATTTTAAATCACATTCTGTTTTTGCTTTTTAAAAAAGAACATAATCAATTATTAATCATTTAGTATCAGCAAGTTTATTTTTAAAAGGTGAGTAATAGCAGTGGGCACAATTAAATTTGAGAATTAAAAATTAAAATCTGATTTTTAATTGTAATTAACAATTTAAAAATTACTTACGGCAACTTGAAATTAATGTGATGGAAAACGAAATTTGATTTTTAAACAGAATTGAAAATTAAAAAATTAAAGACAAAAATAAGAATTTAATTTTTAGTTGTTAGTTTTAATTAAATTTTTCCCAGCGATGGTGAATAAATGTCTTTTTTATTATCATAAGTCTAAGTTCATAAATAATTAATAAAATCATCATCTCAAAGATTAATTACTAATTACGTTATCACCAGAAAACCATTAACACAACATGAGAGTGACGTTGGCACTAGTTGTATTTCCTCTTGTGCGAATTGATTTTTTACCAGTTTGCAAACGAACGTGTTTTTCAGGAAATAGCAATAATAATTAAAACGTGTATAAAAAAATGTAAATTACTGTACTGTAAATTATGCATAAAAATATATTATTTTGAATAAAATTAAATATTATAATTAAAAAAAGTTTGTCTTGTATCAATTTTTTTCAAATTTGAAATTTTTTATTAGTCATATTTTATTTCCTTATTATTATTTTTTTTTTTTTGCGCGAATTTTAAAGTAATTTTAAGTTGGTGCTTTTACGCGAATTTTGAAAAATCACACACCGCATCCCCCCCTTTTTAATGTAAGTTGCATCTATTTTTGCACGATTTCATTTGCGCGTGTTTTCTGAGGAACCTATCTATCGCGTAAAACGAGACCCAGGTATATATATATAAAATATTGAGTTTTAATGAGGTTTTAGTCATATATTTTTTTAATTATAGCAACCAAATACAAACTGGATCTGAAAGCTGCAAGCATGACATCCAGTGGACAATATTTATTTGCCTGATACCTGTAGGCCAAGAGTGGAATATTGTTTGCTAAATGTCATGATTATCCAGTTTTCATTTGCTTCTTGCTTTGTAACATTATGGCTAAGCTATAAACAAAAAATATACAGATAAAAATCTCATAAAATTTTTTAGTATTTTATTTATAAAGTTTATGAAAAATCTGTTTTATGTATATATCAAATAAATCTGTTTTTCTTCACCATAAAATAATAATTAATTATCATGGTTATTTTATGCATATATATATATATATGTATGTATGTATGTATTGTACTGGTCATACATGTCCTACTTCCAACATGACCTAAGATCCCTGAAAAACTCCGAGTCCCCCTGATCTAGATCCAATTCGAAACCAGTTCGGACTCGAACCCCATCCCAAGATCCCAGATCAAACCCCAAAGTATGACCTATAATGACTGTACAATGATAATATGCACGACAAACTAGCTCGATGGATATTATTATTAATGAGACTACTTAACTGATTCTAAGATAATGCAGAATAAAACTATTTACGGATATCTCTGAGTTGCCAAAATAACAGTAAACATTAATACTTAACCTAATTAATAAATAATGATGGGTCAGACACCAAGTATAATATATAATATTTAATATAAGCAATGATTATATAAATAATGATGATTTGCATAAATTATCTCCAGTCTTAAAATATGAAATTACAATATACAAGGCAGTTTTCTATATATGCCAATAATTAATGCATAAGTACCTAAGGTATAGATATATGTATGTCTAATCTATGCTCCATCAAAACAGACATGTGTGATTAAAAGACGTATAGCATATATGCCAAATGAGTTATGTATGTTAGCTATTAATTTGACACTTATCTAGAAAGAAAATACGCTTCTAATTTATATAAAAAAAAAACAAAGAAGGTGAGATTTATCTCCCCTCCTCTATAAATCAGTTTATGGAAAGCATGAGAAATCCAAAGATATGATTTCAATTTAACACTTAGCAAAGTACGATTATTTAGAATTTTATAGATATGTCAAAAAATTTGATTTTAAAAGGAATCAATTCATTACGAATTACAAAGCAAAAAAAAAATGTGGGCTGTTATTTGAATTTATCAATGAAAATGGTACTAGCATGATATGAGTATTGGACTGAAGATGAAGTGAATGGTTTTGTTGTTGATTCAAAAATATCAATGACTACTTGTTTCAACAAGTACCTTTGCCATGCAAATAGTTGTGGAACATGAGGAAAAGCCAGGTAGGGACTGAGCCACAAACCTTTGGTATTCCAAACAAGTGACGAACCAATGAGAAATAACATTTGTTTTATATTTCAATCAAGTAAAACAATACCACAGGAATGACAAAACCTAAGAAAATCAAGATGATAGCTCATGCCAACAACATTAGGAACAAAAATAATATAATTGTCATAATATGAAAGTTAAAGCCCAAATTATATAATATAAATGCTTGATGTGACAACTTGATCAATAATATTAAAATCAAACTTATGACAGGCCAAAGCCTAAAACCAATTACATAATAGTACCCCTTATATCATGCTCTCCCCAAACACAAACATTGAAAGACTAGGCTTAACTCAGAAGATATATTCTTCTCTCCCTTACAAAACTTCATCAAGCCTTTAATGAATTTAAATTAACACATGCGAATAATCTTTTTTAGAAATTAAATGAACCTAGTCAGGAGTATAGTGGCTATAAGTTAAGCTAATAAAATTTAGATCAGCTCTTGGTAAAATTATATCAAATAATTAAATAAATCTTTCAACCTGATAATTAGTAGAACTATTATTAATTTAGTTCTCATAGATAAGAAGTAGGCTATAAAACTTTATACGGTAACTATTTCTTAAGATAAGTTTAAATGAAAACATTATCGAGTTGAAAGCCTTATTGGCATATCATATCGCAAGTAAATGACATTAATAATCATTAACAAATACAAGTAAGATTTAGTAAAATTAAACCGCTATAAGAGGAGAAAGAAATTTATCAAAATATTAATTTAGGACTAGAGATATAATAATATAGAGAATTACTGTGTAACAATTTTGAGCATAATTAAATGAATAAACAAGATCAATAGTTACTTTTAACATAATTAACAAGATAGTTCATGAATAGATTGGAAAGTTGTGGTTTAATCAAAATTAAAATTTACCAGTTCTTCATGACTTGCTTGTTGATTCAGGAACACAGAGTCCGATTAGATTTAGAAGGAAATGTAGCTGCACACTTAACTCAAATAAAATTCATTTTATAGATTAGTTTCATTATGGATTTTAGACAGCTTATAATTTGGTATTGGAGAGTTCTATTTTAGCAGCAACATTTGAAGATTTATTGGCAACTTCAGGATCCAGCAATCAGATTCCCGAAGTTAGTCGCATACCATACTGCGAATACGGTTAAGGTTCAATATTAAAACAGACAATTTTCGGTGGCAACTCTTCTTAAAATTGAAGGTAATGGCTCCTTCTAGGTAATTTTCCAGAGTATTTATCTCCTTTTTTACAATTTTTCCACCCATTCTGATTTCTATGTATTACAGCTAAAACTTTTATCTTATTACCAAAAGAAATTTCTCTAATTGAAATACGATCCATTGCCTCAATAAGACTTTCAAATCCATTATTTTGAATTTATTTTCTACTTAGAAAGTAAATTCACAAAATCTATACAAACGATTTTAAATTAGAAGTGCACTTAGACTTTGACATGTCATTTTAAAATAATTAATGAAGGATTCCCCATTGTCTTTGGAAAAGGACGATTTAAAACTTATCGAAGGAATGTGACTTTTAATCGTAAAAGTTTGGACAAAATTGCAAAATATAAAACAAATACTCCAATGTAATGAATATCTTATACTAACGTATATTGAACCATTTATAAGTAATATATGTATAATCAAATAACTAAATATTCTGTAAATACTTTTAAGACAGGCTATAACCCGTATACAATGTACCTTAAAATTTATAATAATCAAGCAATATCTTTATTTTGCCGATAGAATGATCTCTCAAACCATGACACAAGATAGCGACATTTATAAAGAGTGGCCATCTTTAACCTAACTTTCTACTTATATAGACCGATCTGAGGTATCTTGATTTGGGAGTATGAAGCTGTTGTTCTCTCCACTGTTTAAGTCCACTATTTCCTATACAAATTAACATTCCAAAATTTTGCGATTTACAATGTTAATATTACAATCTTTATACTGCAAATATATAAACTATTGTATAGTTATAGTTATTTATTAAGCATACTTCCTGTGAGCTTAATAAATAATTATAACTCTATATGTGCTTAATAAATAATTATAACTCTACAATAGTTTATATATTTCCAGTATAAAGATCGTTTCATGAATGTTAATTTGTATAGGAAATAGTGAACATAAACAATGGAGAGAACAACAGCTTCATGCTCCCAAATCAAGATGCTTCAGATTGGTCTATATAAGTGGAAAGTTAGGTTAAAGATAAGTCGGCCACTCTTATCTTTATAAAAGTCACTATCTTGTGCCGTTGTTTGACAGGTCCCTCTATTGGCAAAATAAAGATATTGCTTGACTATTATAAATTTCAATGTGCATTGGATATAGGTTATAGCCTGTCTTAAAAGTATTCAAATTTCTAACTAAATTGCTTAATAGTATAAATTACCAATAGGATGTGCTATTTTATACCTTTTCAAATAAAACAAAATAGAAAATAAAATGAAAACCAATTTATCTTTTAAACAATTAGAGGGGATTTGAACCCAGACTTTCAATCTCCCTTTAATCATCCACTTCATCTTATACAACTGATATACACAACCACACACATGTAAAAAAGATCAATGATTTCTAACATACGTACTGTGCTGAACCAGGATTCATCAGTTGATTCAGATCATCATGTCCCACATATAATAATCAATGCTTGGTTTATATTAAGATAGAAAATCCTCAAACTTTAATGGACAGACTTCAATCTTCTCCACTTTCCAGCCATACATATCATTGAAAATCTGATGGTGGTATGAAATACATATATTTGGAAATCATTTATCTTTTTTGCATATGTGTGGTTATGTGTGTTGATTGTATAAAATGGAGTGGATGACTAAAGGGAACTTGAAAGTCTGGGCTCAAATTCCTTTTAATTACAACTGGCTTCAAAGTATATATAATATACTTGTATTTAAATATTACATATTCAGCCTGTATTCTATCCATCTCTTTTCTGTGTATTTAAATGGGCTTAAGATCTTGCATATGACATGTCAGTACATGGCAGGTCAGAATGACTTATGGTCAACATAAATATGACATCAAAATTCGCAAACAAAGGCTTTGAACTTGCCATCATGGAGAAGATTGAAACCTGTCCATTAAAGTTTGAGGATTTACTATCTTAATATAAAATGAGCACCAATTATATAAATGTGTGGGAGATTATGATGTGGAACAACTAATCAGTGCTGGTTCAGCATGAAATACATATATTGGAGATCATTTCTCTTTTTTGCATGTGTGTGGTTGTAAGCTTGAAAGTCTGGGTTCAAATACCCGATAATTACATCTAGCTTAAAAGTATATATATAATATATAGTGTATTTAATTATTACATTTAAATCATCATAACACATGTATAATTCAAAGCATAATTGCAAATATCTGCAAAATGTTTTTTTTTCTTCAGATTTATAAGACTGAATCACAAAGATGTCTTTAACTCAGTTTTTTTCTTATTATTTAGTGATTCAATAAATAGGAGTAATTCTTTTAATCTTTTACTACTTTCAAAAAAAAATCACAGAAGCCTTATTAGACATGATTTTATGCCCTGTATTATGCTCATATTCATATAATGCTGACTAAAATATTTTTTAACCAAACAAATTTAATCTTTTATTTAAACTCTAACTACTTTTGTGAAAATAAACTATTCCATTCACTTATTATCAATATTGTATTATTTGATAAATCATTCAAAGCAGAAACTTTCTTTAAACTATATTTTTATAAGAACTTTTTTTAAATACTTTTTTTTAATGAATTAAATGTTGATTATTTTAAAGAGTAAAGAAATATAATACTTTATCCCCAATTTCCATTTTTTTTAAACCATCATTACTAATATATTTTTTGTTTAAAAAAGTTTTCTTAATAAATCTAAGTAACTTAAAACTATGTACACTTTATAAAACTATCTCTGTCATTAGTCACTACTAATTTCTATATAAAACTGTCTTCTTGTGTAGTCTATTGCTGATAACTATCTGGTCTTATATAAGGATTTTGTTTATTATTAATGTAAAGGTACAAGCAAAAATGGCTATTTTATATCTTTATCAAACCTTGAATCTACAGGTTTTAACATAATTAAATCTAAGTCATCATTTTATTTTTGTTGAAGGGGTCAAAATCATCAAAATTTAATCAGTAATTCTTCTTTTTATTCTTTACTACAGATAATCATCAACATAATCCACAAAAACAATTACAAAGATATAACAAACTACATGAATAAGTATTTCTTCCAAAAAATTACAATAAATAAAACAGTTCAAAGGAGAAATAATATGCAAATAGTCCAACTTTCTTTAATTTTATTTGTAATATATATATAAAACAATCAACTAGAATAAAATTACAATTTTTTTAAAAAATGCCTATATAAAATATTAACGTATTGCTACTTAAGATGGCGGAATACGCCGAAGCTGGCTATAGCAAAGGATATTATTCTTCAATTTTATATAGGCATTTAAAAAAAATTTTGTAGTTTTATTCTAGTGGATTGTTTTATTATACTTATATTATTTGATATTAATTTTATATATATATATAACAAAAGCAAATCATGAAAATATTAACTTTCTCACATGAAATCATTTCTTTTTCTTAACAAATGGAAATAAATATTTCTATATTTTTCAAACTATTTACTGCTGAATATTATAAAAGAGCCAGAAAAACATCTCATGTGAGATATATGGATGCAATAATGAAGTTTGTTGGTACAGAGAAACTGGATTAAAGTTGATCATGATGCTATTTTACAATATCTAGAGTACAAAATACTCAATTATTTTGACACTTAAAATTATTCTAGAAAAGGTCTAATGGTCCTGTAATATCACAAACTATCTGCTATTCCTATAACCTAGATTTAAATCCAGACTAGTTAAAACTTAAAATTTCTTTTAGGTTCCAATCAGAATTAGGATTTTTCTTTGAGTTAGCCAGCCCATGGTCAAACCAGATAATAATCCAGTATTGACTGGTAAATGAGTGTGTAATTAGTCTTAGCTAGAGTATAAAACAAAAATGAAAAAAAACATTCTAGCCTTTACTACTCAGCAGCTGTCAAGTCTAATGAGTAATGCTTTTACTTTCAGTAGAGAGAATAGGCTGTTTGAGCACCCTGAATAGTAAAGGCTATTTAACATTATTATTCATTATTATCCTATCGTGTAAAATATTTGCTTTTAAAAATTACATTAAGAATTTATTAGATATCTTATTAACTATCTCATATCCAATTATGGGAGATATTTGAACATGGTGGCAAACTTAATCTTATACATACTATCTAGCAAATCCACATCTATTTTGTATTAGCACACAATTACATTTATTTTATTAAGTATTATATATAAAATAATATCTAATAAGGAAAAGTTTAATAGCTCTACCAGAATTATGCCAAAGTAATACATTGCTAATCAACAATTTCCCATTATCGAGTTTAATGTTATTAAAATAACTCCAAGTTCTAGATAGCTATTTCATAAAGATGTTCATATATTTGGCCACTCTTAGTTAGAGAGTAAAGACCTGATGTAAATTTGAGTGATCAGATGAGTATGATTTATCAGACTATAAAAGAAATATGATTTGAATTACACAGAAAAATTTATTCATACAGTTAGCTTTAACTCATATTCTTTTTCCCTGAATTAACTCCTAATCTTGTCTTTGATATATAGCATGTTTATTATGTTAACAAGTAGCTTATATCCAAGTTGATCACCTAGTGTCTTGGTCACTGCTAATTCATTTACCTCTGACTTGTCTTCTAAAAAGTTATGTCTATGCTATCTTAAACCATATTGAGAAAAGCTCTATTCTCCATCCTTACACAATTAATCTTACTAATTAAAATAACTTAATTAGTTATGCTTTCTGTAATTAATTTCTTGCATTAGTAATGGAATATTCCCATAAATGAATCTATCTTAAGTTATAATAAAATTAACAAAATTTATAACTTTTCATTATTTCTTTACAAGTAGCAAGATCATATTAAAGTTTAAAGAATCCATCTACTGACCAAATTTCTTAACTATTGTAAAGCTATTATTGTATGAAAAGAATAAAAATGCTTTCCTCTCTTAAAAACTTTTTATTAATTGTATTTTCAAAGTAAATATTAGCAACGCGTCATTAAAAGTAAAACAATTTTAAATAGTTCACTGCAAAACAAAACATTTCTAGTATCAATATGGTGTGAAGAACAGCGAACAAAGAAGGTGCTAAATGTTGAGATTTATACGCTTCTTTCTTCATTTTACTCTCTAACCCAGAACACCTATTAAGTGGCCTATAATTTCATGACAGCAATATAAGCTGTAGATTAGCTTATTAAAAGAAATCTAAACATGCTTGGAAATCTTCTTGAGAAAAAAAAAACCAAACTCTACACAAATTCGATTTCCAGATTGTATAAATGGCAGATTGATTAATAAGTAGTCGTTAGCTATAATATAGATACTTACAAAGATACTCTAACTACTGGAGTTAATTGTCAAACTATAATATGGTATATAATTATCTGAACTTGAAACTAATATATCAACATATAAATGAACTCTTCATTACATCAATATAACAAGTGATTGTATTTTATCAAAGTACACTTTATTTAAAAATTTTAATCTAATATTATTATAATTTAAGTAAAAGCTAAACGCACACTCTCGTATACGTATATATAGATCTAATTTTATGTTATATTATTTGACGATGAACATATTTAAAATTTTATTATAATTTTAAACACAGGCTAAACAGACACACACGTATATATATAAGTTTATCCTATATTATTTATCGAAGAATATTTTATATTGTTACAACAACCATTATAATAAATTTTAAAAAATAGGGAAGTAAAAAAAAGCAGCGTTTCATTCAAATAAAGCTCAATACTTTTGAATTTATTTTTTTAAAAACAAAAATTAAATTTTTGTTTATTCTCTTGTGATAGTTTTATTGTTAAATTTTCTTAACTGCTTAACAGAATTTTTTTTTTAATTAATCACAACTTACCGTAACAAAGTAGCCTTTTTGCGATGTTGGGAAGAAAAATTGAGATTACTTTTCAATGAGATCATCTATTAATCTACTTAGAACGCTTGGCTATCTGTTAACCGGATACTTGTAGCAGTATTATTAAAGATCTTGTAAAGCATATTCAGAAGAGAGAGGGTGCAGAATATCAATAAACTCCTTGCTTGGTTCACACACCTGATCAAATTCAGAATGATAGCAAAGAATTTGATTATTTATACTAGTTTTTATTTACTGATTAAATAGATAAATAAAGAACAAATAAAATTATATAAGTAATAATTAGAAAAATGAAATATGCTATATATAATATAGATGATGTGTACAAAATAATACCTTTATTAATATAGGGTAGGGATAGAAATAAATACAATTTTTTTAAAAAGAATAGAAAAATATTAAATCATTTTTTAATTAAGAAAAGACTAAAGCTTTTGACAGATGTCAGTAGACATTACCAACTCTCATTCCTTGCTCTAGATTTGCCTACTAAATCATGATCCAGCCTGGAACTTTAGATTTTCAAACTTCTTACAAACTCTCATAAATCATTTGATTGTATTATAATACTTAAATCAATTAAATGGGAAAGCTATATTATATAACATAATCTTCATATATTGTGATCCAATATTTTATTAAACATATATATATTGTCCTGTACATGAGGGTCAGATTGACCTTAGGTCAACATGGGTGTGATGAGAATCGTGGCCTCAGGGTGGCCATTGAGCATTCCATCATCAGATTTTCAATTGGATGGACGATTGAAGAGTTGGAGTGTGAAGTAAACTAAAGCCTGTCCATTAAAATATGAGGTTTGGCTATCTTAATATATATTTGAGTACTTTTAGCATATATGTGTGGAGATGGTAATCTGGACCAACTGATGACTGCTGGTTTATTATGAAATATATATATTGGTGATTATTTATCTTTTCAGCATATATGTGATCAAGTATATGAGTGTTAGGAGATAGAGTGAAGAATGGTGGGTCTTGTGAAAGTCTGTGTTCATATACCCTGTATATTAAACATATATTGGAATATTATCGTCTTGAAATATGATCCTATTATCTGGAAATAATGTTTGCATTATAGGATGATCTTAATCTTTTAAAATGGTCAAACAGTCTGCAGATGTGATGTATCATGCAGAATAATTATTATATGAATAGAAAGCTATTGTATGATAGCATAAATCATGATAGGTATTACCACCATGCCTCAAAGCCAAGTAGTAGGCAATCTAGATAATTGCTTTATTTTGGTCAATACTAGACATAAACTTTATTAATAATTGAATTATAAAAGATCATATAGTATGACTGCAGTCATCTTAATCATTTTTAATACTTATTAACATTCCCATTTATATATTATGTATACCTATCAGAAACTAATGGCTTTGAAATAAAACTAAGATCATAAATGTAGCTCTTTTAACATTGACCAAATCGATGTTGACAGCTAGATGGTATTATGATACTTAATAACATTTGTTCATCTTTAGTAAATGCTAAACCACTAAACATCACATGACCACTATTCCTTATGCTAGCACATAGCTGTTATGGGTACTGAACTGGGTTCAGACCGATATGACTATATAAGCTGTTGAGCTTAGATTGAAAATATTGTCTTTTCAATTTTATTCTCATAGTTTTGTAGTTAAGTAGAGATAAAAGGTAGCTGCTGGAGGGTTGCATTACATCCTAAGATCTAGGTGCAGTGCTCCCAGATCCAAAGCTCCTCACTGATGAAGGCCATAAGCCATAAACTAGTCTGGGCATATTGGATAAGTAGGCACTAGATGGGGATTTTATGCACAAGCCTTCTGGCATCCATTGATTACTCTGGTTGGCACTAAGTGGCACTATTGTATGGAGAATTTTGCCTGATTTAGTAAATGCTATTTTGTAAACAGTTCATTGTCAGATTTGTCATTATTGCTACATTTAATTGGAGACTGGATTATTTGACCTCTTTAAACTCAGATAGGTCCATTTTTTTCATAGACTCACATAAGTGCTATCAACTTCCTCATAACAAATATTCTTTATCATCTTTTAAAAGTTAAATATATATTAAACTATAAGTTCCAACAGATAACTGGTTATGATAAATAAATTACATTGACACAATTCTTATTCTTAGACAAATCAATAGAATATCAGTAGATCATATATATATTGAAGCGATATTTATATATGCTTCATGTCTGTAATTTAAAAATTGGAAGTTTGTTTTAAAAGTAAAGATTTTTAACAATTTTAATAAATAAAAATTATATATACAATTTATATGCACAGATAGATGTATACGGTATGATTAATTATAAGTTTATTTTAAAAGTAAAGATATTTTATAATTATAAAGTGGAAATGGCATTATCTTAGAAAAAGTGATTAAAATTCTTACAAACAGATTGATTAATTAAAAAGATAAGTATTTGATATAATTTAGTCTGGTAACCCATTTTAAAGATAAAATTTTGTAAATATCATGATTGAACAACATGATTGAAACGACAGCCAATAGCTCCATGAACTATAAATAAGGATTATAAATCAATTGTTCTCAATATCTATTCTACTTTGATTGATTATTAAATATATACTTTGATTGCTGAACTATTATTGATTACTGATGAATCATTGTTACTGCTAAATTCTTGATTGTGCCTTCAATATAGTTATTGTGCTTAGTGTAGAAAAATAAATGGAAGAGTAGAGAAGCTGCAATCTGCTTCACTCTTGCCAGCTGGCAGAGTGCAAGCCAATGATCCATAGAGAAGTGTGGAAAAGAACCTTCAGCTAATGTAGAAACAGTGTTGTGTCCATTATATGCCGAAACTTCAAGTGTTTACTGCTTTGGAGAGAAATCAACTGCCAATTAACAAGTAAACTACTGTATGATATTATCCTGATTAAAACCTACAGCTGCCATAGTTATGGTTGAACAAGTGAAGTTCCTAAAAGTATACCAATAGCTGAAATCTGACTTCAAACTCTTAGTGATGAAAGGCAACGAGTATGAACTTTAAAATATATTTTTATAGTACCAACATTAAATATTAATCTCCATTATCTTGAAAGTATTTTATAAATTATTGTTATTATTGATTTTGTAAATCTGTTTATAAACTAGCATGGCAGGAGATTTCTATGTTGCTGTTGTATTTAATCATATCACAATTCAAAAATTAAAAAAAAAGAGTAATTTTTATAAAAAGCAATTTGTTTATTATCACAGATTGTAGGTTTATTAAATCTTAAAACTGTCCATGCAGTGAAATTATATTTGTTCAGGAACAATTAAGAATATATTGTACTGTATATTATCTGTGCATAAACTTAGTTACTAATGCCATAAACAACTAATAGTACTAACTTGTTCATAAGTTGACAGGGCTGTCAATCTATGCTATTATGTGTGTATTGTAAAATTGTATATATGTAAAAAATTGTAGTGTCTCATTACCTTTAGCATTTGTCATTATTTTGAAATCAATAATTTAATAAGAATATGAAAAAAATCTCATGTGTCTAGCTGATCTTAGAAGGTTATAAAAATGTTGTTTATTCTGTGACATCAGAATGTGGAGATCCCATGCAAATTACTCTTGGGTGATTTGCAGGTGAGCGGTATATTTTGTCAGTTACAAATATATATATATATATATATATATATATATATATATATATATATATATATATATATATATATATATATATATATATATATATATATATATATATATATGATAAAGCAAGAACAGCAGCTCTCTGGTAATATAAAGCTTGAGAAATTTCCATTCTCAGACTGGTTTCTTGGGATTTAAAACTAAAAATAATTCATTTTAATAGTCAAGCTAAAAGCCTGAATTCAAGCTAATCTATTTAAAAAACTATATACAAGAAGAACCCGAAAATAATCAGAATATTATAGTAAAAAGTTATGCATTTATTTTTAGGTGTTACAAATTGAATATTTTTCAATTACAGTCTATTTAATGCAAATTACTGGTCTAAATATGTTTTTCACTTTTTAAAGTAGTCTGGAAACTCTTTCAAGAGATATTTTTAAACACTTGTATTGTTTTTTTTCTTCATCACTTATAAGACTCTAAAAAAAAAATTGGAAGCATTTTTTGATTCAATAGAATAAAAAGAAGTTGCATAGAGTGAGATTAGGCAAATATGGCTGATGGATAGCTGGGTCATACTGTATTTAATTTAAAATTGTTTCACGCTCAAGACTTTTTGTGCTGACATGTTATCATTGTAGAACTTGTACTCCATTCTATATTAAATCAAAATTTGGGACATTTCATTTTACCACATCATGCAAACTTTTTAGAACTTGTAGGTTTTAAATGCCTAGTCATTAGAACAAATTTCAAATGAACATCAATGTTTGCATCCGAAAAACAAAAATAGCATCATCTTGACAGTGGAATTCATTCACTATACTTTTTTGATTGTGGTAAATCTGATAATTTTCATTAAACCATTCATTTTAATTAACCAAAAAAAACCCCACAATCTGGATTTAAAAGTGGTTTTAAAACAATGAATCACATCTACATTTTGAGAGATATTATAGGAAAAAAAACAATGATATGAGTTGCTATTTTGCTTTGCCTTTGTAGATTATGAAAGGGTATTTAATTCTATAAATATTTGTACAATTATTAAAGCTCTAGATTATCAAAATGAAATAGTAGTGATATGTGGTGTACTAAGAAAGTTCTGTGATGGGAAGATTCCATATCTTCAAAACTTTTTACCACAGTTTTACAAGTAATTTTTGTGGATTAAAATGAAAAGTTAAGTGAATAAAAGTAAATGGAGATTATTTAAATCACTAGATTTTCAGATGATATATGTGGTTGTTTTATCAAGAAATGCTTCACAACTTCAAGAAATGCTGCAAGAGTTATCAGATGAAAATATAAGAAGGTAGAACTAAAGATAACTACTATAAAAATTAAAGTAATGTTCAATGAATTTTCCCAGAAGAAAAAATAATTGATAATAATAAATTTAAAAAAATTAACAATTACAAAACCTTGATCAGATTATCAATGCTGATGAAAAGATAATGGATAAAATTAATCCTAGAATTAAACTTGGATGAAATATTTTTAAGCAAAAAAAAACATTAAAAGGAAATATGTCTATGTGTTTGAAAAGAAAGCTTTTTAATAGATGTGTTTCTGAGACTTGGAAACTTAACAGAAAAGCAATGAAGAGACTTCATACTAATTAATGAAATGTGGATATATATTAGGAATAATAACAATAAGGGGAAAAAATGCATTGATGAGATAACCAGTTATATCAAGGAAATTATTAAGAGATTGAAATAGAGCTAGCTAAACTTATTGCTAAAATTAATGATAATAGATGAACTGCTCAAGTTCTAAAATGTATACTAAAAGATTGTAAAAGACCTAGAAAAACCATATGTGAGATGGATAAATGAAATAAGGAAGTTTGCTAGTGTGGTGTGGGGAAGTTATGGATCAGAAAAATTGGAATAAACTTGGAGAGATTTTCATTCTGCAGTGGATTGTAGTGATGAAATAACTGAATGTGATTTCTCTCAAATTATTATTATATAGTCTTTTTTATAATTACATTACTAAATTTGATTCTTTGTTAATTTTTTTCATGTCTTAATTTTTAAAATAGAATGTATTATAGGCATGCATACACATGTTAAAAAAATATCTTTATTTTATATATACATTATATCACCATGACCATCAAGCCTAAACAGATAAATAGAATATTACAGCAATCAGTTGTCAAGACAACACTACAACTAATCCATTTACTTCCTAGTTACAGTGTTGACAAGGATAATAGATTGCTGTAAGGATTCTATTGTTTTGTTTAACTATGAGGGCTATGGTGATTTAATTTACATATAATAATTAAATAACTGTTGATATTTATGGGCTTGGAATACTTGTACTATTATATAATATATATAATAATAATTAATAATATAGCAATTTTTAAACACATATAAAATTATATAGAAGGAAACTTATGTTCTATAAATTGACATGCATTCTCTTATCAATAAATGTTTTAAAAGCATGGGCAGTCACCCATATATAAAACTTATTCTCAAATAAACCAACATTCATTGACCATGTTAGAAATGGAGCTTCATCTTATTAAGAACTAGATTTTTTAAGTCAGTATATTATATGTATTGATTCAAATTATATATCACAGAGAACAGAAAATTTCTCATTTTTAATTATCTGTGATAGTGAATCACATCAGTTTATATAGATGTAATAATTAATAATATTGCAATTTTTAAACACATATGAAATATGTGCAAATAAAATAACTTTCAAGCATGCATTATAAATAGGCATACACTTCTCTTATCAATAAATGTTTTAAAAACATGTGTGGTCACCCATATGAAAAGCTTATTAAATGTTCGTTTATTTAAGGATAAGCTTTAGGTATGGCTTAATAACCCAAGCTTTTGAAATACTTATTAACAGGGGACTGCATGCCTACTTATAGCATGTGTGTGAAGATATAATTTCCTTCCATATAATTTCAAGTGTTTAAAAATCATTACACGATTAATTTTACATCTATATAAACTAAAGCGCTTCATTATTTCAGATAGTTAAAAATTAGAAATGTTTTCTTCCCTGAGATATATAATTTGAATCATTATATGTAAAATACTGATTTAAAAATCTGGCTCTTAATAAAATCAAACTCCTTTTCCAGAATGGTCAATGAATCTTGGTTTAAATATGGATACCACTCATGCATTAAAACATTTATTGTCAGAGGAGTATATGAATATTTATAGTGCCTATGTGAAGGTTAGTTTCCTTCCATATATACATATATGTATGTATGTATATATATATATGTTAATTCTAATATTTTTACGGATAAAAGATGTCATATTATTATTACTATTTGCGGGATATTCCGTGTAATGAAAAAGCTAAATGCTGAAACGTCAGCATTTAGCTTTTTCATTACACGGAATATCCCACAAATAGTAATAATAATATGACATATATATATATGGTGAGACTGAACTGAGTTCAGACCCATATAGTTATCTGGTTTGTAAGGCTGGATTTGAAGACATTTATGTGTCTGAAAAAAATTAAGTTTTCAAACTGACAGTATTATATTAAATAAGTGCTGATGGGTGAGTTGGAGTTTTATATCTAGTGTCTGAAATCCTAACTCTTCACTGAGGTGAGCCATAAGCTCAAAACTAATTGGTCTGGAGATGAGGATTTTCTGATAGAGATTTTGAATTATTTCTCTGTTGGCACTTATAATTAAAGCTTTTTTGGAGCTAGTGGTAAGCTCCATCTAGTGAACATTTTGGCACAAGCTTAAGAGCAAGTTGCACAATTTGCATCTTATTTTATTAATTATAGGTGTATCCTTGAAGGCTTTTGCGATGTTATATTGCTTTAGCTATTAATACATGATGAAACTGAACTGAGTTCAGACCCATATAGCTATCTGGTTTGTAAGGCTGGATTTGAAGACATTTACGTATCTGAAAAATTCAAGTTTTCAAACTGATAGTAATGTATTAAATAAGGGCTGACTGCTGAGTTGGAGTTTTAGATCTAATGTCTGAAATTCTAACTCTTCACTGAGGTGAACCATAAGCTCAAAACCAATTGGTCTGGAGATGATAATTTTCTGATAGCGATTTTGAATTCTTTCTCTGTTGACACTGATAATTAAAGCTTGTTTGGAGCTAGTGATAAGCTCCATCTAGTGAACATTTTAGCACAAGCTTAAAAGCAAGTTGCACAATTTGTGTCTAGTTTTATTAATTTTTATATATGTATATCTTTAAAATATATATTATATAGCATATTCTACTATCTGATGATTTCACTATCTGCTCAAAGACTTGAATTCAATTAGTATACTTTCAGTAGTGAATTGTTTTATAATAAACACTGCTTACATTTTCAAATATGTCATTCATAAAATTAAGATACTCTGAGTTAGTTAAGTACATAACTAGATTTTTTTTAAAAAAATAATCAAAAAATTACAAGAGCATAGCATTACAATCTATAGCTTTAAAAAAAATCTCAGTTTTAGCTGTCACACTTTTTCCATTGATATCTGAATTATAGTTGATGACATTAAAAAACATAGAAATTGAAGATTTTTATCAAAAACTACAGACAGCCGACATATGATTTTGTGTTTAATTATTTATTTTTTTCAGTGATTGACAATTATTATATGCAACATCTAACTAATATTTATTCAATTTTAGATTATATAAAAGTTGTTTTTTTTTTCATATATCAAAGCATCTGCCGGGAAGTGAACCCACGAACCGGGGTCAACTGCTTGTGAGGCAGCTGTGCTAACCGTTCGACCACCAAAGCTTGACTTAATTTTTTTATTGTAGAATAAACTCTACATGACTACATGGTGTCCATTATAATTTATTTTTAATATTATTATTTGATATTTATCATCCAATAGAATGGGAGTACGCTATGACTGACATTGAGATTTTGACTACTGATAATTTAAAAAAATAATTATTAAAATATTTAAAAATAACATTAACAAAAAAATTACTATTTCTATATTTTAATCCCCACCCCCACAATGAATATGTGATATGCAGACATACCTATGTAAATGTATTGCACACATTTTCAACGTGCATATACATATGCACACATATAAACATGCACAATTACTTCTCTGCGCAGTTGCTTTCTGATGAAAATCAGTCTTCTGGTTGAAATATTAAAATTGTTGTGTTGAGGAGTAGTTAACATATTATTTTCATATGTACACACATTTATATATATTTAAAATGCAAGTTACAATACATTTCATTATTTTGCAAAAATTTTAGAATTTATGACATAGCTTCGAACCAAATGCTGTGGGTATAGGAAGATTATTGTATAATATATATATAAGGAGTCATTCGAATTTTGACATTAAAAAGACGTGTTTGAATTTAGACTACTGGGAGACTCAGGTCAGCAATATTATATATTTTTGTTCATTGAGTCCGACACCCAGAAATATTTTCTTATGAAAGTCCATCAAGAAATGCAGTGTTTGTTATCATATCCGACTGATCTAAAATCAATGTGTGTGTTGACGGATTAATTCTCTGAACAATATGAAATATTGATTATCTTTATAAATGAGATCTTCCATTTTTTTAAAATCTGAATACTTGTTTTTTGGCGCAGTTTTACTTTAAATAAAGTTTTAATTCCTCAAACATTTAAAACTTAAATAAAGTGATCACATCGTGAATACATGATGATTAATTTATTGAAATACAGAGTTAATTTATAGCTGAATTCCAACAATAAATTATCAATAAATACCAAAGTTATTGAAAAATATTTATAAAAAGTTAAGCTTTATATATATAGTATCAAATAAGTATAATATAAAAAAATCCATTAGAATAAAACTACAAAAATTTAAAAAATGCCTATATAAAATTGAAGATTAATATCCTTTGCTATAGCCAGCTTTGTATTGCTATTTAAGATGGCGGAATACGCCGAAGTTGGCTATAGCAAAAGATATTAATCTTCAATTTTATATAGGCTTTTTTTAAAATTTTGTAGTTTTATTCTAGTGGATATATATATATGTTTGGGTTGTATATAAATATTGGAAGTTTTTCATGAGATTTTCCGTGCATTTCTTATTTTGAGTTCATACATAATATAACCAAGCAAACAAACAAAAACTTGAGCAGCAAATTGAAATCCTATCATCCAAAAACAGTTTTCAATTTTTAGATCCTCTGTTAATTAAAAGGGGATTTTACAAATACTGTTGCTAAATGATTTGTTTTCAATTTGATGCTCCAGTTTTTAAATGACTGTTTGCTTTGTAACATCATAGATGAAGTCAAAATTAAAAAATTATACAGAAAATCTCATTAAAAACTATCAATATTTAGAAGTTTATGGACTTTTTTTAATTATTTTATTTGCATGTGTATGTAAATAAATATTTTAGATGGTCAATCTTAATCAAAAACTGTCCATAATATAATCCTCCGAAATAATTTATACTTTTAAATCTATTTAAATCAGAAATAATAAAGACATCACTTTTTTTTTTTAATTTGATATGTGATGTGATGCACTGTGACTTCTCCTTTCTCAGAGTCAGGAACCTCCCAACCATTATGCCAGAGAAACCTGTTAATCACTTTACCTTCCTCTTTCATTCCCCACTCTAAATTTTTCCCATATTCTTCTCTACCCTGCTTCATCCTATTTCCACACCATAATATTTGTCAACTCCATGGCCTTTATATCTTAATCTAGGATCTTTTCCCAAACCCAGCATAAAAACCAAGAACCCACTTTCTGTATAATCACCTTGTTTATATTTATTCTTTCACCACTTTACTATTTTACTCTTTCTTCTTGTAGGTATTTACATTCAATTAACAGATGTCTAATATTTTCTATATCTTCCTTACATAACTTGCAGGCTAAATCACCACATTTTTCCATTTATGTGTATATTTCCTTGTTGCTAAAGATTCTGTTCAAGCCTTAAACAGTAAACTACATTCCTTGCTATTATCATCAATTAACTTGCACCCAATATTCTGTTTACTTCTATATGAATTTAATCTCTTTTTACTTTCCATGCTAGTTCTTCATCTCTTCAACTTCCTATTCTTTATTAATTCATCTATTCTTCTATTCCATTCCTTGTCACTATAATACTCAATCATTTTTCTAACACAATAATTCCACCTTTTTGTATAAGTATACTGGCATAAATTCTTTATCCAAATCTTCTGCATACAATACTACTTTTCTCACCCATTTTGTTGCCTGCCCTTTACTCATAACCCAATTAAATAGAATTTTGGCTATTCTCTTATTATCCATAAACTGTAATCTACTAAACATTTTCATTTTGCTTTTTGTACCTCTCATATAAAAACTTGACTATCCCATTTCTCCTTGAATTGCCTCCTTTGCCATTCACACATCTGCATCTAACAGGGGTTTTTACTTTTTTTTTTTTTTTTTTTTAAAAATTTAACACCCCTTTACTAACACATAACATATCATTACCATATGTCAACTCTGCTACTGCCACTACCTTCCATACAATTCTAGCTATATCATATTTATTATATGAAAACACTGTTTATTTCTTTCTTTTCTAAACCAAGCAATTTCTCTGATTACTTAAAATGATTCTGAAATAGTTATATTTATTTACCACACTGAACTTTATATCTCTAATAAAAATTCTTTGTCTTCTCTTTCCCAGTATTAATCATCATTACTTTTGATTTTTCTTCACTAAATTTAGTCCCCATCTCTTTACCCATCCTTGTGCATATCTTAAGGATAACTTCCATATCTTCCCTGCTTTCTGTGCACAAGAAGACATCATCCACAAATAAAAGACCTGATAATGTATATAATTCCTTGCCACTATTAATGGTATCTCTATCCCTCTTCCTAATCTTTCTATTCTCTCCCCATTTCTCTCAAATACAACAAAATATGTGACATAGAGCATCCTTGCCTTAGTCCCACCCCATTTTTAACTTTAACTGATTCTATATTCCCTAATTGATACATATAGTAATTATTTTCATACAATCTCTTAATAAGATCCACTGAAGCTCCATCCATTCCCAAATTTACTAAACTTATCTGTAATCTATTTCTATTTACTGTATCATATGCCTTCTCTATATCTATAAAAACCATATGTAACTGTCTATCTGTATTTCTACTCATATCTATAAGTTGTGTAACTACAAATAAATTATCTCCTATATGCCTATCCAAATGAAAATCTTCTTGCATTTCTCTCACTATATTATTTTCTTCCATTCATTTTGCAACCCTTCCACCCACCAACTATGCAAAAATTTTATATTAGTCTATAATTGCTTAACTTTTTATGCTCTTAACCTTCTCTTTAAATATTAGCTTTACTCTTGTATTACTCCAACTATCCAGAAAATCTCTTTTCTGTGTCATCTTATTAAAACATATGTTTAATTTGCCCCATGTTGTTAATTCATTATGATCTTTGCTGCCCATCCATCACTTTTCAATTTCTTCCCTGCCTCATTGAGTTCATTTTCTGTAAACCTAATATTTTCATTACTATATGCTTTTATGTTTGTTATCACTTTGCCCTTTACATCTAACATCTTTTCTATATCCATTACATACTTATATAAGATTGTCTCTAATTTTTCTCTAGAGCTATATTCTATTCCCTCATCATCTAGTAATACTATTTCACTTTAACCTATAGTTCTTCTTTTAATGTATTTCCAAAATTTTTTACTCTCATTTCTTCTGCTTTTATTAATATCCTCCAACAATTTACTATTTAATTTCATTCTCTCTATATAATTATCAACTTTAGCCAATATCCTATTTTTAAATACTTTTCCCACTTAACAGTAACATCTTTTTCACTTTCTTTGTTCTTAATAACACACTTATATTCTCTGCATGCTATTTCCTCTCTTTTACATTTTTGCTAACTCTTACTTTTCTATTATTTTTATTCTTCTGAATATTCTCACCTAAACCCCTATTTGCCATTTTTTCTACTTCACCACACCAGTCCTTATATTCATCCCAACCAACTCTTTCATGGCTTTTTCAATTTTTATATTCTTCTCATTCCTATCATTCATTCTCCATCAACATCTTTCACTATCCATTATCCATCACATTACTAACTATTTCTATTATAAAGAAATTATGATCACTATTACATACTCTCTCTCTCTCTCTCTCTCCATTATTAAACACTAATTTTCCATATTTTATTCCTTCCCTCTTTCTCTACTAATACATAATCTATTGTGTGAAATATATTATTTCTAGACCATGTGTATTGTCCCTCATAAATATTTGATAAATTTCCAATGCTCAAATTCACTCTCTTACAAAATTTCTTCAAAAGCTGTCCATTCTTGTTATCTACAGCGTCAATTTCTTCAATAAGCCCATTCATATCCTTTATAACCATTATTTTTTCTACCTTTTTTTGAAACTCTACTCCATTATAGTTTGACTATCTCCAGTGGCTATATATCCTAGAGCCACAATCCATCTTGTCTACCTAACCTTATCTCAAACTACAAATGTTCTTGACATTTAACAGTATTTAAATATTTTTTGACATAGTTCCTATATCACCACCCTTTTTTCCTTTTCTATTCATACCCTCATGTTTCCACTACTGCTAGTACTTCAAGCTATTTGTTTAGTTTCAGCCACTTTTCTGGCCTCCTACCACCTTGCATATTCAAATATCACATTTTAACAATTTCTTCTTTCCTAACTACTCTTTTATAAATTCTTTTGATTCTTTCTTCTCCATTACATTTATAAATAACTTGCTTATCATTAATTTTACAGACTCATTCCCTCTCCATATCTATATTTATATCTAAATCAGCTAGCCTTTGTTTCTTTCTTACATCCCATCCATTCTCCTTCTCTCTGATAACACTGCAATTTAAAGCTCTACTCTCCTTTATAAGTTTACCAAACTATATTCTTTATAAATCAAACTGCTTAAAACTTTACTTCATTGTTTTGCTAAGTGCAATCCATCTTTACTATATAACTCCCACTTACTAATAAAAAAATCCCACATCCACAAACATAGCATCATTTCTCTCACATAATTTTTCCAATCTCTCATTTATAGAACATGCTCTATCTAACATATACCTATTGCCAAATCTTGGTAATAAACCAACTATTTCTACTCTTCCTTTAATCTTACTCAAATTACTAATCAATTCTATGACCTCATCTATTACTCTCTCCAAAGACTCCGACAAATTGTTTGTCCCTACCATAACATACACATCTCTACTCACTTGGTTCTTTACCTTATCTGTAACATCCCCAATTCTAGCTCCAGGCAGACATATTCTTACATACCTGTTTCTATTTTTTCTTGCAATTACATCTACACATTTTCTAATTAGCGAATCTCCTATCAATACTGTCTCATAGTTTACTTTCCTTATTTCATATGTAACATTTTCTTCTACCTTCTGGACTTGCTTATCTACTTTTTCCTTATCATTCCTATTCAATAATTCCTTTATCTGCTTGCACTTTGTCTCTAACAAGTTTAATTTTACTTCTACATCCTTTACTTCTTCCTCTATCTTAATTATTCTCTGGCTAACCATCTCCATTGCGCTACTAATTTTTTCATCCATATCTCCTGTCACTCCACTAAATACATACTCTATCCTATCTTCCTCAACTACTTTCTGCTACATTTCTCCTTTCATTTTAAACTATCTATAGTTAGAAACCACTTTTTCACCTCTTTTATAACATTTACACACTGTCTACATAACCATAAACTTGTTATATCCTTCCTAGTCTTATTTAAGCATTTCAAATGATCATCACATATAATACATTCTTACCACAGCATTCCTAATTTTTTTCTGACCATTATATATTCATTGTGGGATACAAGTGTAATCCATATTTCTTATTGTTCAAGTCTGCTACTTTATATTTAATTTTATGCTTCCTCTCTGACTCTTCAAATGCCTTTATTCAAAAGGAGAAAACTTTACTTTTTTTCAATGGGGTTCAATAAACATGTTTCCTCACCTTAAGCCTCAAAACATTATCTTCTTTCTCAAATAAATCACTTTCTTTCTTAAATTAAAAAATATTTAGTAGCAAACTTACTAAATATCAACTAATCTTATGTGCAACTTAGTTATAAAGCCTCCCTATAGTAATACACATACAACTAAAAGTGTTTTTTTTACTCCTATATTTAAAATGGCATAATGAAACACTTTCTAAATGTTATCAATATTATTCCCAATCTTTCTAAATCCAATTAAATCTATCTCCCTTGACCCAATTTTTTCTCCACTTCCACACAATAATTAAACAATTTTTGTAGCAGTAATTTCTCTGTATAATATTCACAAAAAATATATAAACTTTAACTTATTCAGCCATGTCAGCACAGCAAGACAGTCAAAGCTATATACTAAGTAATCTATAGTATCTCCCTCCTGTGGTTATTTTTCTAATTTATAATATTAAAAAAAACTACAATATTTGTCTTCATAATTTGATACCTATAATTCTTTTTTTGTCCTCTTCTCCAATCTTTGCTATATATTATTTTATATAAATAATTCTATAAAAAAAATAAAGATAAGTAATTTCATAACAGATTAATTTTCTTCTATTATTTAAACTTTAATATGATATATCTAAAATTTAAATGATAATTAATCATATATATATATATATACCATATATAACTTTAAATTTAATGCTAAAAATTTAATATTTAATTGTAATTTCCAATTATCTTATATATAAAATCCCAATTTTCTCTGTTATCTGATTGGTGAATGTTTTTTTATAAGGCTGTCATGTGTCAAATCCACGAGGCATATTTTTCAATGAAAAAAATTATTCGTTCGGTAATAATTTTTTTACAAACCAGTAATTTGGTAAAGCAACTGATAAAAATATATATTATGAAAGCTAAGGCCGGCTATATTTCTGAATTCTAAAAAAATATGGTATTGGAATAAAACTTCTTGAAGGAAAAAACACTTGGAAAACATTCAATACATGTGATTTTAACTAGAAGTGAATAGGTATAGTATTTAAATCAGAAGGAAAAATTGATTACGGTTCATAAATTCATATCTGAAATGTGATATTTAGTCAGGGGGGAAAATAGATGCTATAGAACCATATTTTCATTTAGTTTTGGTTAGCTTATAATTGAAGTCAAAATGAGGGCCTTTTAGACCAATATACAATTCTCACATTTATTTATATAATATTAAAATTTTTTGTTTAATTTACATTAAATCTTTAAAAAAAATTATTAAAGCAACCAATTACCCCCCCCCCTCTGGCTTTACATAAGGCAGGTACAGTTTGGTGTTATATATAAAATCCCAAAATGTCCATAATGCTGTCATATGATATTCAAGTTACACATTTCTTTGTTAGAGGGCGTATTTTTCAAGGAAATTTTTTTTATTCAACCATTAATAAACTATAATCATTTTTTTCTGAAGCATTTTATGCAAAAGAAGTAATTTGTTAAAGCAACTGATTAAAAAAAAATGTCTGGATACATTTATCACATTTATTTGTATAATATTAAAATCTTTTATTTTATTTACATTCAATCTTAAAAAAATTTCTTAAAGCAACCAATTAAAAAAAACAATGGCCTTTCCAAAGACCAGGAACAGTAGCCTTTCAGGCCATTTAGGAGTTAATTCCACCATTAATAAAGCATAATACAAAAGTGACCAGGTACATTTATCACATTTATTTATATAATATTAAAATGTTTTGTTTAATTTACATTAAATCTTTAAAAAAATGTATTAAAGCAACTAATTAAAAAAACACAGCTTTTATAGGCTAGGTATGTCTGGGTTAATAATAAAGACTTTGCCCTCAATTGTACTAAAATTTTTCTAATATATTTATGTTATATCGGAGATAGGAGGAGATAGTCTAATCTCATTTCCATACAATAAATTGAATATAAATTGACTCTACATATGACTAATTTAGTTACAGTATTTATATCATACATTATAAAATACTTCACCTCAACATCTAAATCTACTTTTCTAATGGTTCTGTTGATGGACAGAAAATTGATTATTAACAATGTTAATTCCTGAACAAAATAAACAATGTAAAAACTGTTCTAATAAAGATAAGCATATAATAGATAAAAAAAGATTGAGTGTGAGATTTCTTTAAAAATGGTTATAGGAGATAATCATGAGAAAATTATCCAAGCAACTAATCATAATGTAATTAAATGTTAGGATTATAATTGGAGACATCTAAATCATGTTCACTTATGGCAAACAGAAGAAGTAATGTATCCTAACACAAAAATAACTGCTGAAAAATAAACAAAAACTCTTACAAAACAGAACTATCTGAGTTATTACTAGAAGAAAGAATTTCTATAAAAACAAAAATCAGATTGTAAAAGATCAACAAATAGAGATGGATGAAACTGAAACTCAACAGAAGAAATTACCCACAAAACAGACAGAAATAGAGCAATGGAAAAAAAATAGATAACTGAGATTACATCGAAGATCAAAGAAATTGCAAGATTGACCCATTTTCTGGAGCACACAGAGAAATGAAATTTTTATATTAACAAATAAATTATTTAGAAGCAAACAAAGATTAAATTTTGTTAATCTGTTTACTAGAATTAATTTTTTTAATAAGGAATTATGAGAAAAGACATAAAATTTAAATCACTTTTAAAATAAAATTATATTAATTGACTAAAAAGATATTTATTTAAGAATATCAAATAATTTAATTTCTAATGGATTTGATGTTTTTAAGAGCAGTTTGAATTTAGAAAAGAAGGCGAGACAAAAAATACTGCTGGAATTGTAAATATAGTTATTGAAAGTGTGTAGAAAGAGAAAAATATATATTTATTTTACTAACTCATATTAAAGAGACTTTTGATAGAATGGATTGGAATATCCTCTTAAGAATAATAAATATTATTAAGAGAAAAGACACAGATTGGGGATAGAGAAATAATTGTTAGAAATTTTTTTACAAATCATAAATTTTTAAAATTAAATGATTTTTTTAAAAAAAAAAAAAAGATATAGAAAAGGATTTAAGATAGAATTATGGTCTTTCTCATAATTTTAATATTTATCTAAATAAGTTGCTACATAATTATTGGGGGAAGAAAAGTTGTTTCTACCAGATTTACTGATATGATCGTACTTAACATAATTCTAAGCAAGATAGAGGACATTTGAAATTAATTCAGAGTGAGAATTAATGCAATAACAATAAAGAAATTAAAATAAGTGGAGTGAATAAAACCTTAAGATTGGGAGTTGGATAGGAAAGTATATAACTTGTAAATATTTGAAAAGATAAAACAGGCAAAACTCTCCATGGTACTAGATAGGGATTTTTGCACAAACCTTCTTGCATCCATTGACTACTCTGGTTTGCACTGAGTGGCACTACTGTATGGAGAGTTTTGTCTGTTTTAACAGTTTGAGCAAGCATAAGAAATGGTGGTCATGTGATGTCTAGTGATTTAATTTGAAAAGATGTTAGGCAATATGAAAATAGTAACAAAAAATATATGAAAATTATAATAGCTAAATGGGTTTTGAATAATGTCAGCTTATTCTGTAGCCTTTTGAAGAAAGAAATTTGTTAAATGTTTTATTTAAAGTTTTGCTTTATATGGGTAAAAGTATTGATTTGAGAATGCAGATGTGTGGATTTATGTTAGAAGATCAAGAAATTTAGTGGTGTTCAGAAGAAATAAAAGAAAAAAAGATTATTTAATGAAAAAGTGAAGTTAAAAAAATAATCAGTCCATTTTTCTCAAAGAAAAAGAAACTAGATTAATCATAACACACTTGAAGGGATTGTTGAAGATGAGAGAGAATCCAAAAAAGAAACTGATAAAAGATTTTAAAAATTTAAAAGTTTCTGAAGAACATAAAGGATAATTGTGCTCTTAGGAAGATAACTGCTGATTATAATAATTTTTAAGAACTATATATGAGATCAGATACTATAATATAGAAACCACAAAAAAGTTAAGACATTATTCCAAGTCATGTTGAGAAATCTTAGAGTAAACAAACATATATATTTATGTCATCAGTAGCATCTCCTTGTAAATGTATGTGATCATTTTAAATCCAAAATGCTGAGACAAATTTTTAAAGACTACTTATGTAACAATTATACAAACTAGCTTATAAATCATAAATAAGTCACGATATAATGCACATTAGTCATTTGTTTGTGACATCTTATACTGTTGTCCTTAAATTATTTCTTCAGAAATTTTTCTTTCTGAAAAACTTCAACACTTTATCTAATAAGAACTCTTTATTATATTATTTTGTGGCTAGTGTTATAACATCTATCCTATAAAAATCATTCTCCAATCAATAAAAAATTCTTTTTTAAAAAACGTATTTTTCTTCATTTCACATAATTGTTCAATAAATATGTGTTCTTATAATTGTAGATTCAATGTTATTACAGCCAGTAAGCTGAAAAATGCACTAATTGATCTTATGATTAAGCCATCTATTATCAGAATATAATAATATTCTTAAATAATATCTTTTTAACATATTTATATTCAAAGAAATATCAGAACTCACTTTTATATAAAAAATTATCAGAATAACATATTTTATTACTTTGATGAAATAACCATCTTTTAACTTGTCAAATTTTACAGCAATACTTTAACATCTGAATATATCTTTCTTCCTAAAACACTGCTAAAATATTTAAAATAATCCACATTCTCATGTAGAAAACTATTCAAACTAAAGTTGTTTTTACTAGCAGGTGAATTATATGCCTTTTTTAATGTGAATTATTAAACCAAATACTTATTATATACTGCAAATATATCAGCAAGAATAACACAATCATCATCATGCTGTAAGTCACGAAGATAAAGTTCTTATTTATATTACATCTTGATGCCTGTTCTATCAAATCACTTAATAACTGTTCCAAATATCATTGTCATAAAAATGGAAAACAAACTTTGATTAATACAAGATTTCATTTCAAATGTCTTAAACTTCCCACCATCAGTAATAATGTTTCTTTTCATATAACCTCTTTTTTTATATATGCTGAGAAATTATTCTAATTATTTAGAAGTAAATACTTTATGCACTTCAATGGATAACTAACGATTGCCACTCATTTCCATAGATCTTTTCTTGCATTTTCCTAATAGTTAAAACCATATGTATAGTGCTTTTTGATCGTATGCTTGAAGTAACCTATTCAATAAATTTCTGTAGTGAATAACAGTGATATTCTATGATAATTAAACAAAAATCAACTACCACTAAAGGTCCGCTTAGATATTCAATCTCTTTTGATCAGAAACTTTCACCTGTACATATATATATATTTCTGAAAAACTTCCAATATTTTTGAAGTTATTCTATTTAATGTTTCCTAATCAATAAAAACTCTGATCATACTTTTTCTGTAATGAATAGCAGTTCTATTCCATGATAATTGCTTTTCACTCTCTTTTTTTAAAAAAAAAAAAAAAAAAAAATTAAAGTAATAGAAACATGTTTATTGGATGGCCTAATTTTTATGACTGTATCTTTTAAAAACAACTGAAATACTTTATAATAACCTTACTATATCACATCTCCATTATTGTCATTATAATTAATTACCTATATCCTTTCAATGAGCAACTTTCTAAGGATTGCAGTCTGGATATAGCATGTCAGAATTCATTTTAAAGTTCCTCCATATTGTGCAATAATGGATCTCTTAATAGGACATTCCAAACAGGTCATCATTTGTTAGTGAAACTCCTATTCCAATTCCAGTTGCAAACTGATTCTGATTACTTGTCTGGTTTGTGCAAGATCTCAGCTAATCACTCTTAATCTATCTCTAGTGCTGCTTTTTCAATTGGGGGAACACCCCCACTGAAATTATTGATATGGTTGTAATTAAAGTATGGAAATCCGGTTACACAAAACGCGCAACGTCACTGTCACAATTAATGCAAAGATGATTGACGGCATGAGAAATTCATTAGCCTAAAGTGATTTATGATAGAAAGATTTAAAAAGAGAGAGAATTGGAATTTACAAAGGAGAAAGAAAAAGTCAATATTATATTCTACAAAGAGGAGAGACATTTAACCAGGTAATACTTATTGATTATTTATTGTTATGAGAGTTAAATATAATATCTGTTACATCATTAACTATAGATGCTGTCGATAACTTATTACCTGACACATGCTCATGCATTATATATGTAGTAATTAGAAATTTTTTAATTTCAAAGAAATATATATATTTAATAAATGATTTAAAACTATAATGTTTTGATATTTCAAAACTTTACAATAGAAATAAAATATCGATATTAAGATATAATTTCAGTATTAAAACAAATTGATTCCATTTACATCAAGTTTTATTTTAGTCTGAAATTTTTTAATACAGTATTTTCTGATTTAAGATTTTGCCATCTAGTGATAAATAATTGAACAAAAAAATAAGTTAAAGAAAGAAAAAGAATAATTAAAAAGAGAAATAGAAAAAGTAACATATATGAAAAGACAAAAAAAAAAAAAGCTGGGTTAGCGGGTTCGCTTCCAGGCTGATGCTATGACACATGAGAAAAAAAAAAAGAAAAAATCCGACAATACGAAAACAGTGGGGAGGGGGGGGAAGTGTGACTCTAATCACATCATTTCCGACTGAAATCAAAATAAAAAATGCTAAAAATGTAAAGAAATATTTGATAAATTTAACATTACCTATAATTTTTAAATATTTTTTTTCTAACAAATCATTTTAAAGTAAATGTAATATTTGATTGTGCATCTACTAATATATATTTAGTGTTAATGATAACGGATGCTTTTACTTTATATATATTAATGACATTATTCATCAACCAGCAACTGATAGCTCCTCCAGTATTCAATAACGCTCACACAGTGTAGTAACATTGATTAATGTCATCGATGAATGCCATCAAATTCAATGCAATTTATATCATTTACGTGTGTGTTTACATAATTATTCAAAGCGTCCACTTGCAAAGGCATAAAGCCATTTTATCTCCAACAAAAAAAAAAAATAATACACTTTGTATGAATTTTGAAATAACTATACACACCAATCTGTGAACCACAAATATGTTTACATATAGGACATGCTAGCCTACTATTCTAGTTGATATTTTGCATGCTATCTTTTTATTTCCTTCTGCAGCAATGTTTTTTCTCCGAAAGACTTTGACACCTTGTTTAATTATAGCTTTTCAATGTATTCTCTTATCAGCCAGATTTCCCCTGAAAGCAACCAAAATTATGTGCAATTTTGATTGCTTCCAAAAATTTGAGGCATGGGTGTTCACCACCCATATGTTCTCGATGGGAATAATGGAAGAGAAAAGTGGTCAAAAAAGATAATAGAGAGATGAAGGGCAAAAAAGAAGTTGCAATGTCAAGGGATTACGAAGAGAAATGGCTTCCTTTCTTTCTATGCTCTTCTTCTTTCTCCTTCTTGAAATTTTTTTCTTTGTACCACAATTTTTTTAAAATATTTTACTGATCTAAAAATAAACTTCTAAAACTAAAAAGTGGATGATTCTTGATATAATTTTTTTAAAAAGAGCCATTGGACATTAATTAAAATACAAATTTATTGTTAATTTGAATGCCCATTACTTAAAAGCTTCTATTATCTAAACTAAATTTCAAAAGTGATTTTTATTTTTTTACAATAAATTAATTTATACAAACATTTACAGTCAAAATTTAAAAAAAAATTAAATACCTATAAATTAATAAGCCCGAATGCAATGAAATACCTAGTATTTTTTTCTATTTTAGTAGAGATTTCACACATCTTTATCACTTGATGATTTAATGAAATAAACTCTGTATCTCTTATTAAACTATTTTACATTAATATTGATTTAATTAATAATTCTACTTTCAAATGTTATGTTTTTGTAAAATGCATTGAAAAAAGCTGAATTAAGAGAAATTACAAAGATTAGGGTTTCAAAGGACTTCATATATTGGCAAAGTCTGAATAAATTTTAGGATGATTTAATTTTGTTCTGAAATAACAGAATATCAAACAAATTCTGAAAATATAGCATAATTACAACATGTAAATTCTGTATAAGTAAAATACTTTTTTTTGTTCTTATTTTAAGTAAAATTTTAATTGTTAATAGATTATAATAACAACTTAGCTTAAACCACGGACATGCGCTTTACAGATGGAATGATATTTATAATGAATACTCTCCTTTCCAAACACAAGAGAAAGTCTTTTTAAAAGATAGAATGAATCCATTCTATCCTTTATCACCCAAGCTATATGTATGGGCCAATCTGAAGTATTTGGAAGTGATAGTGTGGAGATTTTAATTATCACTTTAAATTAGTTATTATATGATTTTATTTAATGATTAATAATACGTTATTATAATTTAAAAAAAAAACATTGCGCAATATAAATAACAATAATTATTAATAGAATAAAAAATGACTTCTGGATTTGCAGATACAAATCTGATGTTCCTCATTAATAAGATCAGTAACTAGAAATTAATCTAAACATTTGAATGTAATATTAGTACTTACTATCCAGTGATTATTCATACTTCCAATAGATGGCTCTGAAGTAGAATAAAAAGAATAAATTACATACATAGGTAATCCTTGACTTTCATATCTAATTGGCCTGAAACATGTATTAAAGTAGAGCAATATAAAAAAAAATATGACAGTATTTATTTTTAATATGGTGTATTAGCATATACATAAATAACACTTTATTGATCAATACCTGACATTTTCTTTATAAATTTATCTAGAGATAGTTGAACTGTAATCTTCTTTTTCTTTTCTTGATAAAAATTCTGTAACATAGTATGTCTTTTTCGATTGCTCTCATATGAAATAGTGAATTGTACAAAAGTAGAATGTATAAAAATCAAGGACCTCCTATATTAGAAATTAATAATACCTAAATACTTTATTTAATAAATGTATTATTTTTAAGATAAATAAAGTTACTTTCAGCTATCATTTGACACCCTCTTCAGTTTAATCATACAATGGAAATAATTATAATCCATTTTTTTGCATATAAATAATCCATTATTTATTGTTTATAATCTTTTTCAATTCTATTTATGTACTTAATATATATACAATGTGATGCACTATGACTTCTTTATTGAAGTCAGGAATCTCTCACCGACTATGCCCTCTTACTAGTCTTTCTATTGCTCTCTCCATTTCACTCAAATACAACAAAAACAAAATAGGTGACGTAGGGCATCCTTGCCTTAGTCCCACCCCATTTTTAACTTTAACTTATTCTATATCCCCTAATTGATAAGTATAGTAATTATTTTCATATAATTTCTTAATAATATTCACTAAAGCTTCATCCATTCCCAAATTTGCTAAACTTACCCATAATCTATTTCTATTTACTCTATCATATGCCTTCTCTATATCTATAAAACTCATATATAACTGTCTACCTGAATTCCTACTCATATTCATAAGTTGTGTAACTACAAATAAACTATCTCCTATACGCCTATCTGAACTAAAACCTCCTTGCATTTCCTCCACTACATTATTCTCTTCCATTCATTTTGAAACTCTTCCAGCCACCATATATGAGAAAACTTTATATAAAACTGATGTTACCGCTATCAGTCTATAATTGTTTAATTTTCTATGATCCTTACCCCTTCCTTTAAATAATAATCTTATTCTTGTATTACTCCAACTACCCAGAAAAACTATCATCTGTGTCATCTTATTGAAACAGGATAATAGCATTACTTTTACCCTATGCCCTAAGTTCATTACCATCTCTGCTGCCCATCCATCTAAACCTCTTGCCTTTCCACTTTTTAATATCTTCTCTGCCCCATTCAGTTCATTTTTTGTAAACCTAATATTCCCATTACTATATGCTTTCATGTTTTCTATCACTCTGTCCTTCACATCTAACATCTTTTCTATTACCATTACATATATATTTAAGATTCTCTCTAAGTCTTCTCTAGAGATACGCTATATTCCCTCATCATCTAGTAATACTATCTCTCCCTACATTTGTCCTTTTAATGTAATTCCAAAATTTTTTACTCCCATCTCTTCCACTTTTATTAATATCCTCCAACAATTTACTATTCAATTTCATTCTCTCTCTATAATTATCTATTTTAGCCAACTTCTTCTTTTCTAAGTACTTTTCCTATTTATCATTAATATCTTTTTCACTTTCTTTGTTCTTAATAGCACACTTATATTCTCTGCATGTTTCTTTCCTCTCTTTTACACTTTTACTAATTCTTATTTTTTATTACTTTTATTCTTCTGAATATTCATTCTCACCTAAAACCCTATTTGCCACTTTTTCTACTTCATCACACCAGCCCTTATACTCATCCTCAACCAACACTTCCATGGTTTCTTTAATTTATATTTTATACTTTTCCAACTTATTCTTATCATTCACTCTCCATCCACATCTTTCTGTGATGTGATGTATTATGGCTTCTCCTTAAACGAAGTCAAGAATATCTCAGCAATTATGCCCAGATAAACCTGTTAGCCACTTTATTTTACATTCCCCACTCTAAATTTACCCATAATTTGCTCTATCCCATTTCCACAACATAATCTTTGTCACCTCTATTACCTTTATATCTAAATCCCCCTTATCTTTTCCCAAACCCAGCATAAAAACCAATAATTCACTTTCTGTATAGTGACATCTAGATTTTGTTTTTTGAATTACAATTTTAATAATTATTATAAATATATTATACAGTACATCAAATAAAAATATGGCAATATTATTATTATGCATTTCTATAACCATATTAATAGACTGAAAATAATGATATATATATATTACTTTATTATTTTAAAAATAATTATTATAAATATATTATAATAATAAAGTGTTATTCATAAACAAGTATGATCATTCTAATTCCAAAAACAAAAGATGAAAAAAAACTTTTCTAAAATGAGTTTTGCAAAGACTATACAAACCAACCTGTGAATCACAAATACATTCACATATAGAATATGCAGGTCCATTTTTCTATTTATTATACATTAAATGAAAGTCTGTCAATATTATTATAATGCATTTCTATAATCATATTAATAAACTAAAAATAATAATGTATATAATTTTTTTTTTAAAATTGTAAACAAATTCTAGATGCCACTATATATATAATATCTTGTTATTAAAGATGTGTATGTTATGCTGGGACTAATAATTTGTCAGAGCCATCAGAGAGTAATGGATGAGTACGTAGAATTTATTAGGAATTTGAGTAAGATTAAAGGAAGAATAGGAATAGTTGGATTATTACCCAAGATTTGACAAGAAGTATATGTTAGATAGGGCGTGTTCTATAAATGAGAGATTGAAAAAATTGTGTGAGAGAAATGATGTCATGTTTGTGGATGTATGGGATTTTTTTATTGGCAAGAGGGAGTTATATAGTAAAGATAGATTGCACTTAGAAAAACAAGGAAGTGAAGTTTTAGAAAATCTGATTTATAAAGAATATAGTTCGGGAAACTTATAAAGGGGGGTGAGGTTTTAAATTGCAATGTTATCAGAAAGAAGAATGGATGGAATGTAAGAAATAAACAAAGGGTAGCTGATTTAGATATAAATGTAGATGTGGAGAGGAAATTGGTCTGTAAAATTAATGGTAAGCAAGTTATTTATAAATGTAATGGAGAAAAAAGAGTCAAAAGAATTTATAAAAAAATAGTTAGGAAAGAAGAAATTATTAAAATTGGGTATTTGAATATGCAAGATGGTAGGAGACCAGAAAAATAGCTGGAATTAGGCAAAGCAATTAAAAATGAAGAGCTTGAGGTATTAGCAGTAAGGAAAACACATCTAAGAGAAGAAGAACATATTCTGGAAGACTTGGTATTATAAAAAGAAAAGAAAAATAAAAAAGAGGTGGTGGTATAGGAGTTATCTCAAAAAAGTATTTAAATACTATCAAATGTCAAGAACATTTGTGGTTTGAGATAAGGTTAAAAAGACAAGAATGGATGGTGGCTATAGTGTATATAGCTACTGGAGATAGTCAAACTATAATGAAGTGGAACAGTAGTATATATAAATGCCAAATTAAGGATATACAGAATTTCAAAGAAATGGGAAAGAGAATAATAGTTATAGGGGATATGAATGAGTATTTTGAAGAAATTGATGATGTAGATAATAAGAGTGGACAGCTTTTGAAAAATTTTTGTCAGAAAGTGAATTTGAGCATTGGAAATTTATCAAATATTTAAGAGGGACAATATACATGGTCTAGAAATAATATTTTCCACACAATAGGATATGTATTAGCAGAGAAAGAGGGAATGAATAAAGTATGGAGAATTAAGGTGTTTGATAATGAAGGAAGAGTATGTAATAGTGATCATAAATTTTTTATAATAGAAATGGTTGGTAATGTGATGGAAAATAGAAATAAAAGTAAAAACAATAGTGCAAGATGTGGCTGGAGAGTGAATCATAAGAGTAAATTAGAAGTGTATAAAATAAAAGTTGAAAAAACCATGGAAGAGTTGGTTGGTGATGAGTATAAGGATTGATGTGGTGCTATAGAGAAAGTGGCAAATAGGGTTTTAGGTGAGAATATTCAGAAGAATAAAAGTAATAAAAAAGTGAGAGTTAGTAATAGTGTAAAAGAGAGGAAAAAAGCATGCAGAGAATATAAGTATGCTATTAAAAACAAAGAAAGTAAAAAAAGATGTTAATGTTAAATGGGAAAAGTACTTAGAAAAAAAGAAGTTGGATAAAATAGATAATTATATAGAGAGAATGAAATTGAATAGGAAATTGTTGGAGGATATTAATAAAAGTGAAGAGATGGGTGTAAAAAATTTTGAAAATACATTAAAAGAAGAAATGTAGGAGAGAGATAGTATTACTAGATGATGAGGGAGTAGAGAGTAGCTCTAGAGAAGAATTGGAGATATAAATAAGTATGTAATGATTATAGAAAAGATGTTAGATGTGAAGGACAGAGTGGTAGCAAACATGAAAGCATGTAGTAATGGGAATATTAGGTTTACAGAAAATGAACTGAATGAGATAGGGAAAAAATTGAAAAGTAGAAAGGCAAAAGGTTTAGATGGATAGGCAGCAGAGATGGTAATGAATTTAGGGCATAGGGAAAAAGTAAAATTATCGTGTTTTAATAAGATGGCACAGAAGAGAGATTTTCCGGATAGTTGTAGTATTTAAGGGAAAGGCTCATAAAAAGTTAAACAATTATAAATCAATAGCGGTAACATCAGTTTTATATAAAGTTTTCTCATATATAGTGGCTGGAATGTTGCAAAATGGATGAAAGAAAATAATATACTGGGAGAAATGCAATAAGGTTTTTGATTGGATAGGCGTATAGCAGATAGTTTATTTGTAGTTACACAACCTATGGATATGAGTAGGTATACAGTTATATATGGTTTTTATAGATATAGAGGTGTATGATAGAGTAAATAGAAATAGATTATGGGTAAGTTTAATAAATTTGGGAATGGATGGAGCTTTAATGGATATTATTAAGAAATTATATGAAAATAATTACTATACATATCAATTAGGGAATATAGAATCAGTTAAAGTTAAAAATGGGGTGGGACTAAGGCAAGGATACCCTATGTCACCTTTTTTTTGTTGTTATATTTGAGAGAAATGGAGAGGGCAATAGAAAGATTACAAAGAGGGATAGAGATACCATTAATAGGTGGCAAGGGAGTATATACATTATTGGATCTTTTATTTGCAGATGATGTCTTTTTATTCACAGAAAGAAGGGAAGATATGGAAGTTATGCCGAGGACATGTGCAAGGGTGGGTAATGGGGATTAAGTTTATTGAAGAAAAATCAAAAGTACTGATGATTAATACTGGGGAAAGAGAAGATAAAGAATTTTTATTGAGGGATATAAAGTTAAGGGTGGTGAATAGATATAACTATTTGATAATCATCTTAAGTAATCAGAGAAACTGCTTGGATAAATGGGGAAAAAATTGATAAATGAAACAAAGAAAAGAAAGGGATTAATAAAGAAATTAACAGTGTTTCATATAATAAATATGATGTAGCTAGAATTATATGGGAGTAGCAGTAGCAGGGTTAACATATGGTAATGATGTGGCATGTGTTAGTAAAGGGGTATTAGATTACTTGGAAAAAGTACAAAGAGCAGTAGGAATACATAAATTAGATGCACATGTGTGGCAGTAAAGGATGCAATTCAAGGAGAAATGGGATGGTCAAGTTTTTACATGAGGGATGCAAAAAGCAAAATGAAAATGTTCGGTAGATTGCAATTTATGGATAATAAAAGAATAGCCAAAATAGTATTTAATTGGGTTATGAATAAAGAGCAGATAACAAGATGGGTGAAAAAGGTAATGTGGTTTGCAGAAGATTTGGATAAAGAATTTATGTCAGTATACTTGCACAAAAGATGGGATGATTGTGTTAGGAGAATTGTTGGATGTTATAATGGTAAGGAATTGGAGAGATGGAGAACTAGTATGGAGAGCAAAAACAGTTTAAATATATATAGAAGTAAACAGAATATTGGGTGGGAGTTAATTTATGATAATAGCAAGGAAAGTAGTTTACTGTTTAAGACTTGAACGGGATCTCTAGCAATAGGGGATTATACACATAAATGGAAAAACGTGGGTGATTTAGTCTGCAAGTCATGTAAGGTAGGCATAGAAAATATTAGGCATCTGTTAATTGAATGTAAATGCCTGAAAGCAGAAAGGACACAAATAATTAAGTTGTGGAAGAATAAATATAAAGAAAGTGATTATACAGAAAATGGGTTATTGATTTTTATGCTGGGTTTGGGAAAAGATAAGGGGGATTTAGATATAAAGGCCATGGAGTTTTCAAAGATTATATAGTGGAAATGGGATGGAGCAGGATATGGGACAACTAAGGGTGGGGAATGGAAAGAGAAGGTAAAGTGGCTAACAGGTTTCTCTGAGCATAGTTGCTGAGAGATTCCTGACTTCATACAAGAAGTCACAGTGCATCACATCACATATTAACTTCCTCATGTGCATATATATATACATTGAAGTATGCTATAATGAACTTAATTAATTCTGAAATTCATTCATTATAGCTTCTGTTCATTCCAGTATACACTGAAATATATGTGTGCAGAAGTAATACATTACAGGCCTTCAGTCTAGAAACAATTCATCATTTAACATAATTATTTAAACAGATAAAATGTAATTCAAATTTAAAAAATATGTCTAAAAATAAATATAAAATTAATGGCTGAATTTTAAGTTTTATATAAGTTTGATTTTAGTGAAAATTTAAATTGAACTTTCAAAAGCATAAAAATCTTATTTAAAAAACATAAACTTATTTTTTAAAATAGTATAAATATTTAGCCACATCATATCCAATATTTAAATCACTGACAGCCTTTCCACTTTCTCACTTGAAAATTCTTTCTCAACACCTGCCATAACTCTATGCTGTATTTCTTTGTGAATTTAATTTAAAAATGGCTTCCCTGAGATTAAAATATCATCTTTATACTATCACACCACCAGAAAACAATGGTATAACTTCTTGGCAATGCATTTTTTTAATTCAAAAACTGTTTCCACTTATGCTTAAATAAAATAAAGACATGACAGTGTGAAAAAAACGTTATCAGAGTACAGCTTCTGGAAACAGCGGTTAAATAACATTCACTAGCTAGCTAGAATAATCCAATACTTGATTTATTTTTATGTAAGTCAATATTAAAGATTTTTTCCCTCTTTTCTGGATAATTGTAATATTCACATAAATGTCCTAGACATATATACAGAAAAGGAAGTCTATATAATTTTAATTAGTTTTTATTCATTCTTAGCATGCTTTCAATATAAACTCTAAACACTAAAGAAGTGAAAGTGTTACATTATAATATTGTTGTATATCGATTGTATATCAAAAGCATGCTAAACATGAATAAAAGCTAAATTTAAAAAATATAGGCTACCTTTTCTGCATAAATGCCAGAACATTTATGTGAATATTGATTTATTTTTGTAACTTTATCAAATTTTGTTTCTTTTCTTTAGCTATTAATTCTATATGCAGCATAAAAAGTAGACTAAACTTATAAATATAAAAATTTTATATAAAAAAAAAAATTAATTATTAAACTAAAGCAATGCTTCTATTGTATATTAATGCAAAAAAGCGTATATCTATTTGAAAGAGTTGAGCATTATATAATTAGCAAAGGCATTCGCAGTTTGATTTTAAAATATTTAAGATTTTATCAATGTTATTCATTAAATAAATCACTGTGAGATATATATAGTATAATCGGAAATAAAGATATGTGAATTGTAGACAAAGATTGCTAATAGTATTCTGATGAAAACAGAAGTTTGCACATAATAAATGAAGATCAATGAGAATAATCATAAAATAAGAAATGAATCTTTTGGGTTTCATTTGCAATTTAATTTACTTTATCAATAATTATGATAGATAAATAATATTAATAATGTTTATCTAAATAATCTGATAAAGTTAATTACAGAAAGACTAGCTTTATTTTAAAACTTATATGTGAATAATAGTTTGATTTTTGTGGAAAGAAGCATCATCTTAAATGTGAAAGGGTTGCTTTTTTTCAAGGGTAAGTTGTTCTCATTAGATCTTGTAGATTGAAGTTTGGAATCAGCATAATGTTAGAAGTCATTAATGATATTAATAATTATCTTTATATTGGCCAGCCAAGAAAGATGAAGATGATCCAAGTCATAAGAAAAAAAAGCAATTTATAGAGGTTTCAAGACATCTAATAAATAACTCAATTTAGATTACAAATGGTAGAAAAGTTGAAGAGAACTTTAGGAATATCTCTGATTGGAATAAACGAATTTGGTAGATTATTTTAAGTGATTTGAAGAAAAATTTAGCAAAAATAGAAAATTATTTCAGGGAGTAATAAACTTTTGAGCTTACAATTACAAACAAACTTGAAGTCAGTTTATTTTGTTTCATTTCTTGTATAAGAATTGCCAATCATTTTGCAACTTTTGGCTCCAGGTTGTGATAGTGACAAATTGAGAAGTACAAATATTATTTAATTTTTTTTAAACTACTAAACACCGCATGAATACTATTGATGAAGAACACAAGCTAGAAAATAATCTGAGAATATTGGATGAGTAGGCACTAGATAGGGATTTTGATGCACAAATCTTTTAACACCCCTTGATTACTATGGCTTGCATTGAATAGCATTACTATATTTTTTTAATGATAAGGTAACCAAATTTTTTTTTAATAATATCCTTAAATCTGAAGTATTTGCTATTAACTGAAAATAGTCTTTCATTCCTGTTTGAGGTCTTAAAGTAACTAAGGAGGGGGAAATCGTAATAATCCTCTCCATTCATTCTCATTGTAGTTGTTTTTACAGTAGAATTATTCATATCTAGCCAGCTTGATGAATTTATTAGCTTTAATTGCAAGTTTAAAAACCAAGAAAATACTGTCATTTTCTTCCTCTGTCTCAGATGCTTAGTAATTTTAAATTGTCAGTAAAGTAAGTTTAATTAAAGGTGGGATAATCAGGAACACACATATGTGAATTCTGATGATGTTTTATATTTATAATCATGATAAGATATCTAAACTATGGCCTCATTTGCAATAAATTATAAGATGCTAGCCAAAGCAATGGTTGGCGAATCAAAGTAAAAAATGCTTAAAATTCCCTGATTATGAATCTAAGCTGTCATTCAATGATGACTTTTCTTTACAAATTTTCTCTGCAGATCATGAATTGGAAGAACTGTCCGATATTAAATGGGTTATTTTTGTTAGTTTTCATGGTGAAAAGTTAAATGATTTTTATATAGATATACAAAAGGTTTTTGAATATACCAAACAACATTTTAAAATTATCACAAAAGACTTTATTGCTAAAATTTCAAAACAATTGAAAGATAAAAGTACTGTAAATAAATTTGCAATAAAGACTGAATTAAGGGAAGATATAACCTTGTGGAATTTGCAGAAAAAAATTGTACATTATGAATTTTGAAAAAAGTTATAAAGAAATGAACACAGAAGTATAAAAGTTAAAATACAGAATTGAATTGTATTTTGATTTTGCATTAAAATATATATTTCAAGATTTGTGAGATTTTTGAGAGAATTTTAATTAGTGACATTTGAGATCCATATTAATTTAAAGCTATAGAGATAGATGCTATTAACACAGTATTTAATACTTGATATAAATGGTCTAATGAATTTAAATTGGAACTTACTATCTATAAAGAGATAACTGATATTCTACTAAGAACTGCCATATAGACAGCTAATATAAAAAAAAGCAACAATTCACTGATAAACTTTCAATTCAAACTAAAAGAAGAAATATGAAAATATTTAAAAATGAGTCCTATAAAATAATTTGATATCTAGAATTCTATTAAATATTACAGAAAAAGTTAGTGGTGATAAAAAAAAGTGTAACTATGAAGTGATAAAGAAAGTCATAGAAAAAAACTAGGACTCAAAAGAAAGCACAATATCTTGATATTAGAAGAAAAATTGTTTCGCAATACTAGAAAAAATGCAACTATTAGTACAATAAGATATGACATCATGAAGAATATTGAACATACAAAAATTTTTATAGTAATAAAGAATAATACATAAAAAATACCCCTACCATTTTATGACACCTTTAGAAATTTTATGCCTTTTAAAAGAAGTTAGACATAATTAAATTTGCAAAGGATGCAAAAGCTTCAGATAATGATGAAGCTATTATAAACATTTTTTAAAAATAGGTAAATAAACAAAGAAATTCTTAGCCAAGCTATATACCAAATATCTTAAAGAATAAGGATATCATCAAATACCTATCAAAATGCAGTAATGATATTGATATTTAAAAAAAGGAGAAAATAAAAATATTAAAAATTCAGATCTATAAGTTTTCTAGCAATTTTATACAATATTGTTACAATTTATCTATTAAGTATTTTGGATTCACATCAACTAAAAGTAATTGCATACAATATATCATATAATTGTTAGCAAAATAAAGCACTTTCTTCAAATGCACAAGAAATAACTTCATCATGTGTGATAAACTAAGGTATACATTAAAACTGAGAAAATCAGATCTCAGCATAATTTTTATAAATATTAATAACTTAAAGAGTAGGAAAAAATATTCAAAACCTGGCTGTAGAAAAAAATCCATATTAGCAAATTAGAATAGTAGAAATTGAGCTCAGCTGATTTAGATAGCTGTATTCCTGTATCTGGAATAGAAAACCTTGCTTCTGACATCATCAAATACAAATTGAAGACAAGAATAACTACATGAATAAAAATCTTTGCATATAGTCAAAGAAACTTTTAAATTCTAATCATGCAAAGGAGAAATTTTTTTAGTCTAGAATAAAGGTTGCCCATAAAATCTTCTTAGTAAATAAAAAGGCATGTAAAACTCTTTTTGTATATGGCAAAAATTAAATGCAATAAAGGTCTGAAATGATCACAACAGTTTAATGTGAACAAATGAGAAGAAAAAGAATAAATTGATAAGTGAAGTATCAAATGAGCTGACAAATATAACAACACTGGAGTAGGTATAATGAATCAACAGTAGTAAGAAATATTGAACTAATTTAAGATTAAGGGAATGAATTTTATTAGCAATATTTAGGGTGGAATCATGGCTTAACATAATGCTAGTTTTATCCTTTTTTCAGTTCTGTAAAAAGATTTATATCTTAGATTACATTTAATCATTTTACATGTTAATTTATCTTATAACAAGAATTCTACAAATTATACATTTTTCCTGTACAATTTTTTTTAGTGAGTACCTACAGCTATATACATACGTTATTAGACCTTAAAATTATTTAACAATATTCTTTCCATTTCCTTTAAAGCAACACTGCTCAATGGATGCAATCCTTTTTTAATTTATACTATTTCTATTATAATACTGCAAAATTATTCTTTATAATATATGGTTCTTCCTAAAAGATTTTAATTTGCTAAATATTATTTTATCAAATCCTAGTTATCTTAATACTACAAAATGCTTTCCAACAAATTCATTGCCACATATCCATAATCAATCATTTCTCTTTCTGTTTTTGTAATTTTATCATAAGTTTTAAATGGAAAATGAATAATAGGATCCCAATTAGTCATGACTTCATTCTTCATGAATTTGCATGGACACAACCAAGTGATTTGCATTAAATAGTTTATTGTTTAATAAATTCCTTTTAAAATCAGTGAACATATTACGATGTTTTAATTTATTTTTCTTGTACAAAAATATATCGAATATGCATTTTCTGCACAGAAAGTTCATATATGTTTTACTTTTCTATGACATTCATAAAAATTGCTATACTGTTTAACTTAAAATATTTCATTTAAAACTATGCAGGAAGATAATAATCTTTCATTTTCATACCAGTTATTTTCCATAGAAGTGCAGCAGCAATCATATTTGATGAAACCTGGTTCACATTTGTATTGAGTTTTCCTCAAATACTGTTTATGGAACTACTAGATATCTTAAACAAAACTGTCATATTTAAGGAAAATGCAAAATTAGATATTAAGAATTTTCCTATAACATTTTTATATAGGGCTTAAATCCTAATTGACTGCTTGTGAAATATTACGTTTTTCACTTCTTGTTTTACACAGAAAATACTTTTCCTGCCCTAGTAATTAATTTAATGTTACTTGGTTTAAAATTATGTAAAAATTGTTAAACTCTGCCTCATTGCACAAAGATAGAGCTGTGCCTTTCATATTTTATATTCTGAAGTTTGTTACCAATCCAAATGAAATTCTTTTTAGAGGCTTAGAATTTTTTTTCCTCATATATATTTATAAGAAGGAACTCATTATAGAGACTGCATTCAACTGCCATATTTATATCTTAGTTTTGAATCCAGGTTAAGTGTAATTTTTAAAAAGTTTAGAATTTTTTTCCTCAAGGAAAGACCTAATGATGCAGAGATAGAATATCCTTGTTTCATGCCTATATGCTGGGATTTGAATCTAGGCCAAGTAAAATTCTTCTCAAGAGATTTAGGATTTTTCTCTCAAATTGCTAACACATATCCAAATCAACTAACAATCCCACCAACATTTTTAAGTACTATTGATCCAAATCGGAATGAAGCACTCTCCAAATTTAACCAATTTCTCCATTCTTTAGCCTTTCTTTTCTACAACACACTAAACAAACTTCCTTATTTCATCCATTCAACTCATATGCAGCCTTTTCTAAGTCTTTTACAATATTTAAGACTTCAACTACCCATCTATTATTATCTCTTCTGGTAATATGTCCAACACAGCTCCATTTCAGTCTTTTCTTTCCACGTTAACAGTGATGCCTATTTGTTTTCTCATCACTTTATTTTCACTTTGAACTGTTTTTGCTACTTCTAATATTCACCTTTCCATACTTCATTGAGTGGTCTGAAGTGTGTGTGTTGCTTTTCTGATACATGAACAAGTCTTAGATATATAAGAAAGAACTGATATAACACATTTATTAAAAATCTTCCTTTTCAAACACACAAACATATGTAAATTATTTCTACTAAAAGCACTCCATCCAAGTTAAATTCTATAATTAATTTCATCCATTGTATTTCCATTTGTAGTAACAATCTGACCAAGTTATTTGAAGCTGTTAACTTTCAATTCATAATTATCATTCTTTATGTTCTTCTGAAAAAATTCATGGAACATTACTTTAGTCTTTTTATCATTTATCTTTAGTTCTATTTTCTTATTTTCATCTGATGACTCTTGCAACATTTCCTGAAGCTCTGAAGTATTATTTGCAAAAACAATCACATCATCTACAAAATCTAGATGGCTTAAAGCAATCTCCAATTACTTTAACTCCCTTAGCTTCCTATTTAAATTCATAAAATATTTCTTACAAAACTGCAGTAAAAAGTTTTGGGATACGAAATCAGCTTATCAAACACCCTTTTCAATGTTAATCTTCTTAGTTACCCTATATAATTTAAGCATGTTGTCACATTTTGAAAAATATTCTTTAGAATCTGATCCAATGTTTTAATCACTGTAGGAATTCTCATACAATCAAATGTCTTTTCATAATCTTTAAATCTAAAGCATAATGTCAACTCATATTCATTAGTTCTTTCTATACTTCTCTCAATACTTGGATGTGAGTTATTGTGCTTAAAACCACTTTTAAATCCATTTTGTTTTCTGATTGGTTAATATCCAAAGTTTACTATAAATGAGTTATAATTATCTTGGTAAAAAATTTGTATAAAAGACTGATATATTTGTAATACCTTCTTTAGTATCTTCCTTAAATATCGATATTACTATTGTATTCTTTCAATAATCTGGTACATCTTTATCATTTAGACATTTGGTATATAACTTTGTCAACAATTTTTCAACTTCATCTGCTATTTTTAAGATAACAATTATAATTCAATTATTTCCAACTATTCCCCTATTAATTATCCTATATTGTTCAATAAATGATTATCTAGCTATTCTTAGCTAAAGGCTGAAACAAAGATGAAAAACCATTCAAGCTTTCATTCCTCACAAGTTGGTGAATCTGGTGAGTACTCCTTCTCTTTTGCTGTTCCATTCTGAGAGACTGTTGGAGAGTTTGTCCTGCAGTAGGATATTTATTAAAGTAAAAAGGCTGAGCTTTTTACCTTTACAAACGTATAAAATACTTTTAATACCATCAGGAGTTGACAAAGATTTGATGGAATATAATAATAATAATATGTAAACAAATTTATCACATACAGATACAAATTTTTCCATTCATGTGTGGAATTGAAAATCAAATCTATAACTTATGACATACAAATGAAGATGCATTGCAAAAGTTTACTGATTACAAGTTCAAATGATACACGTTTCACTCCACAACCTGAGTCCTCAGATACTTGGTCAGAATTTATAACCAGTAAGTCTTTTGAAAGGGTGCGTTTTTGTGATATAAATTACAGATTTCATTTCCTATAACCTATGAAGGATAAAATGATTAACTATTTGTTTATTTGGTATATATAGTGCATGTGTTAATAAAATTTTGCTTATTATAATCATTTGAGATACACGATAACAGTTCTTAATAAGTGAGGTTCATCTTATTATTTAATTTATATAGCACATTTCCAAATATATGTCTTTAAATATTAGTCACATTCTTGGTGAAAATATTGTGTGATTTTTTGCTTATACCCATATACATTATCATATAATAAATTTTAAAAATAAAAGTATTGATCATTAAATTCATAAAACTTATGCAAACAGTACTTTCAATTACATAATCGTAATTATTATTAATTTAATACAATTAAATTGAAAATCATATGATATACCAAGCTTGATAGCTTTATGTTCACATTCTGCCAGTTTACAAATTAAAATTTTCTATTAATACATACTGCCTTTTTTATTTTTTATCATTCTATTCAGCCATCATAATATCAATAATTACTATCATGATGAGGCATTGATAAGTAACAATATTTTTGTAATTTAGTTCTATTATAAAATAAACAGCGCTTATTGTAACAGAAATAAAGCATAGAAAGTAAAGATATTAAATAATCTTTTCTTGGATCAAGTATAGCATGAGTTTATTTTTGATTTGGTTAGCATTCACATTATGATGGTGTGATAAAACATAAAAATAAGAGATATGGATATCAATGGGTAACTTAATCTGTTTAACCAGCAGAGGACAAACATAAAACTAACCAAACTTAGAATATCATGATTTTAGATTTAGTAATGTAATTAAAAATACTTTTTTATATGTTTTCGAGAGCAGTTATTTTCAACTTAATCTAAAAATCACCTGGTATAAGTTTGAGTAATCAATGGACACCAAATGGTATAGAGCTATAAAATCCCCATTTCCAGCGTTTTTTGTTTTTGCTTTCATCGGTAAAGTCAAAAATGCAAAGCTTGAAATAATGCATCTCACAGCCATCTTTACCTTTATACTATTCAAGCTTATAACCTGAAATTTAAAAAAACCCAAGGTTTCAAATCAAAAATAATTTTGCAAAGCAGACCAATTTCTATATATTTCTTTTATGTATTTTTTTAATCTGTTTAAAATCTTAATGTTTTTTAAATTTCAGACTAATAGCTAATTGGATAGTATAAAGAAGTAAAAAGTGGCTGCCAAATGCATAAGTGTATTAATTCTGACTTTGAATTCTAGTCTTCATTGACAGAGATAAAAGCCTGAAACCAGTTCATATGGAGATAAAGATCTGGAGTCTACTGATTATTCAAGCTTATAGTAAATGGCTCTAGAGTTGGGTGAAGTTAATTGTTTTTGGAAGTATATGAAAAATCAATGATATTTTATATGCTTTATGAATTTATTAATATTTTCATTTTCAAATTTATTATATGATATTGTTAAAAACTATTACAGCATAATATCTGTGAGTTTCTAATGTTATACATATGTTTATGGAGCAAAATATGTTCCATGTTTGGTATGTCTTTCAAAATCATAGTGATTTATGTGATGTACATTTTAGATTCAATTTTATACAACATATAGATAGAATAAGCATTTAATGCTGAATTTGAATCTTTATCGCACAAAAACATAGCTTAATATCAACACTCATCAAAAGCAAAACAATTTGATTATTTTGGTTCTGGCTTACATACAAGATTAACACCACTGCAAGGTAAATGATTTAGATTATTGTAATGTAATGGATCTTGGTAAAAATTAGTTCTAAAAGGATATTTTGAAGCAAAAGATTCATGAAAGTCATTTTCTTCTTTAACCATTACTTGACAGAACCGAGATGAAAAACATTTCTGTTCACCTATGTTTCTAGAATCTGGTATACCAATATTTGATAAAGTTACAGGACAATTGTTTGTAAAATTACTTTTGCTGTTGCTAGAGCCTTTATCTGTTTTATGGATATTTAGATGACGTTTCAAATTACTTTGTTGACGGAATAATCGTCCACAAATGATGCATTTAAATCGTTTTTCATCTGAATGAAGCAAAATATGTTGCTCAAGATGGCTTTTCTGTCGGAAGTTTTTAGAACAATATCCACAAATGAAGGGTTTTTCTCCAGTATGCAACCGTAAATGTTGCTGTAGATTAAACAAACGGTGAAATGGTTTCTGACAAACATCACAAATAAATACTTTTTCATTAGTATGCTTATTCATATGTTGTTGTAAAGTACTCCGGTGATAAAAAGCTTTACCACAATCATTGCAGCGAAATTGCCTTCCTCTATGATGGCCATGAATATTTAAATGTCTTATGAGATTAGATTTTTGAGAAAAACATCGCTGACATATATTGCACACATGAGGTTTTGTTCCGGTATGAAGAACAGCATGCTGCTGCAAATGACTTTTCTGTCGAAAGGTTTTACCACATGTAGCACAAGGAAACGGTCTATCACCAGTATGAAGTAATGTATGTTGTTGAAGATCACATTTTCTACGGAAACATTTATCACAAGTGTTGCATTTGATTGATTTTTCTCCTATGTGGATCTGTATATGCTGCTGTAATGTACTTTTTTGGCTGAAACATTTACCACAAAGATGGCAGGAGTGAGTCTTTAATGGGGTAATGGAATGCGCAATTGTATGGCGTTTTAAGTTTGATTTTTGGGTGAAAGATTTTTTGCAGATATCACATTTGTAAGGTTTTTCTCCACTATGAATTATTTGATGTTGTTGAAGATGTACTTTTTGATTAAATGTTTTTTCACACATGTCACAATGAAATTCTCTCTCTGTCTGATGAATAGGTACATGCTGTTCCAACATATATTTTTGAGAGAAATTTTTGAAGCAAAATGTACATTGAAAATTAAATTCTTGCTTATCATTGCTATTCCTACTTTTAAGAAGAGATTGATAATAAAAACAAGCATTACAAATATTTATTCGGCCATTAGGATCTTCATGCAATTCTTCCAGTAAGTTCACTTGCATCCTCTCATCATCAGGACAACACTTCTGACACACTTCACAAAAAAAGGTTCCTGGAGATGCCATAATTCCTAAAGAAGATTTTAAAAAAATAATCAAAGAATCAGTATAAAATTAAATAAATACTTTATTTATATTTAAAGAAAAACTTAATAATGTTAACATAAACATGATAAAGAATATTTATATTACTTAAATCAACAAATAAAGAATGATAATAATAATAAATTTATTAAATCTCAATCTTACAAGTCAATTTTAGCTTACAATTTATTGTAGTCATCATAATGATTTCACTGTTTTATGTGTCCTCTATGGGAGGTTGGTGACTATCAAAGTTTAAATTTTGCAATTCCTAAGGAATTATAAATATTTTAATACAATCTGTAATCATACTCTAATATTTATCTTGCATTCTCCTCTCTGTCACTGTTTTTTCCTTCAATATTTTCCTCTAATGCTGTTAAAATTTGATTTCTTTGTACGTACTTTATATTATATAATAATATCCAACATTTATAAAGAAAAAAGAGATCCATGATCAAAATTAGCACTAATGTTGAGCAGACCAACTGTTTATGGATAGGAAGGAATACAAGTTGACATTTATGATAATATAGTTCAAAAGGTGAATGGGTTGTTGAGTGAGGATAAAAAACGTGAAAATGAAGTTAAGAAAAATAGCATTAACAAAGGAATCATTTACTAAGAGGTTTAAGCCTGTGCAATGTATTAAGAGAAAGAAAATATTTTGTAAATTTTTGAAAAAAGAATAAAAGATTAATTGTGCTATGTGTATTATTGTATAGTTGTAAAACTTGGACAATTAATAAAAGAATTAGAACAGATTGGAGGTCTTCAAGATGTGAACTTGGGGGAAAAAGAAGAAAATTAGATGGATGAATAAAATGACAAATGAGAAAATTTCGAAAAAAATAAATGAACAAAGAAGATTGATTAAACAAATTAGATAGAAAGAGTGACATATACTAAGAAGTTTGATGAAAAATGTTTTAGAGGGAATGGTGAATAGAAACAAGATGAAAGAATGGAGAGGATTGATCTTACTGGATAATATGAGATGGGGAGAGGTTGTGTGACTATTCTTTGACCCATCAAAGGTAAGAGCACTATTGATTGAATATGCTACCTGAGGAAATTGCTTATTAAAATAACTTTAGTTATAATTGCATTTTCAAATATTTTATTGGTAAATTTGATAAAACAAGGTTTACTCTAAATGGCCTAATAAATTAATAAAATAATAAATCATTTTTGAGTTTAATTATGTCTCATTGTTGTTAGGTATTATTATTATTTATTTTTATTATATTTAGAAATTATTTTATGTATTGAATTATTTTAAAAATGTACTTTTTTAAACGGCAGTTTATAGATGTGAATATATAGTAAATATATATATATATACACATGAAGAGACAATTGATTTAAAAAGTGGACATATGCTCTATTATAAAGGCACAAATATTGGAAATACAAGTGGAGTAGGATTCATTATAAATAAAAAGTGGAAGAACAATATTGTGGAGATTGATGGTGTATCAGACAGAGTGGCAAGATTAGTTATACAACTTAATAGCAGATATCAAATGCAGATAATTCAGGTTTATGCCCCAACAAGTTCTCACAGTGATGAAGTAGTAGAAGATTTTTATATGGATGTACAAAAGGCTTTTGATCAGAGTAAACAACATTTTAAAATTGTTATGGGAGATTTTAATGCTAGAATTGGTAAACAAATGAAAGATGAAAGTGTTGTAGGTAATTTTGGTTATGGTAATAGAAATGAGAGAGGACATAGACTTGTGGAGTTTGCAGAGAAGGAAAAACTTTATATTATGAATTCTTTTTTTGAGAAAAATGTTAGAAGGATATGGACATGGAAGCATCCAAATGAAGGTACAGCAGAATTGGATTATATTTTGACTAACAGGAAATACATATTTCAAGATTGTAATGTTCTTAATAAATTTAACACAGGAAGTGATCATCGATTAGTAAGGGGTAAGATACATGTTAATGTAAAACTAGAGAGACAAAAATTATTAAGAAAAACTATATTTACAGTTGATATTCCTAATCTTCAGAAACATTCTAATGAATTTAAATTAGAACTTACAAATCGGTTTCAAGTATTAGTAGATTTTGAACATGATTTAGATTTGAATGAAATTAATATGAAAATAACTGATACACTTTTAAAAACTGCAACAAAGATAGCTGGTAGAAAAAAGCAGCAATTGACTAATAAAATTTCTACTGAGACTAGAGAACTTATGAAGAAAAGAAGGAATATGAAGATATGCAAGAATGATGCATTAAAAAGAATTGAATATCTCGAATTTTGTAAAATGGTGCGGAAAAGAGTTGAAAATGATATAAGAAAGTATAACTGTGAACTAGCAAGAAAAGCTGTAGAAGAAAATAAAAGTCTTAAGAATGTAAAACAACATTTTGGTATTGGTAGGAAATTTATATCTGCAATAAGGAAAAAAGATGGAATTATTACTAAAAAGAGGGATGACATTATGAAATTGGTAGAAGATTTTTATCAAGAATTATATAGTAATAAAGAACAAGTACCTCCTATATCTATTACATCTTCCGAATTGCCCAGAATTTTAAATGAAGAAGTGAGAAATGCAATTAAATGTATGAAAAAAGGAAAGGCTCCAGGTAATGATGGAATTATAATTGATATATTAAAAGAAGCAGGTGAAGAAACTGAAAAAATATTAGCAGTTATATACCAAATAACTAAATAATAAAGATGTACCGGATGATTGGAAGAATGCAGTAATAATATTAATATTTAAAAAAGATGATAAAGAAGATATTAGAAATTACAGACCTATCAGCCTTTTATCAGTTTTATATAAAATTTTTACCAAGATAATTACAACTCGTCTACAGAGAACCTTGGATTTTCACCAACCAAGAGAACAAGCTGGATTTAAAAGTGGTTTTAGTACAGTAGATCATATTCAAGTATTGAGAGAAGTTATAGAAAGGACAAATGAATATGAGTTGTCATTATGTATTGGATTTGTAGATTATGAAAAGGCATTTGATTCTATAAACATTTCTTCAGTGATTAAAGCATTGGATCATCAAGGTATAGATCCAGGATATTGTCATATTTTAAAGAATATTTATAAAAATACAACAGCAACAATTAGATTACATAATGATACTGGGAAAGTCAACATTGAGAAAGGTGTAAGACAAGGTGACTCCATATCTCCAAAACTTTTTACAGCAGTGCTGCAAGAAGTATTTTGTGGATTAAAATGGGAAACTAAAGGAGTGAAAGTAAATGGAGATTATTTAAGTCATTTAGATTTCGCAGATGATGTAGTTGTTTTTGCAAATAATGCTTCTGAGCTGCAGGAAATGTTGCAGGAGTTATCAGATGAAAGTAGGAAAGTAGGACTAAAGATAAATGTTAAAAAGACTAAAGTAATGTTTAATCGATTTGCTCAAAATATGAAAATAAAGATTGATTATGATGAATTAGAAGAAGTTAAGAGTTACAAATACCTTGGTCAGATTATTAATACAGATGGAAACATAATAGAGGAAATTAATCATAGAATTAAACTTGGTTGGAGTGCTTTTGGTAGAAATAACTTGATATTAAAAGGAAATATGCCTATGTGTTTGAAAAGAAAGGTTTTTAACAAATGTGTTTTACCAGTTCTTACTTATGGATCTGAGACTTGGACACTTAATAGAAGATCAATACAGAGACTTCAGACCACTCAAAGAAGTATGGAGAGATGTATGTTGGGAGTAACAAGAAGAGATCGAAAACGCAATGTATGGGTAAGAGAACAAATAGGTGTTACTGACCTCATTGAAAAAATTAAAAGATTGAAGTGGAGTTGGGCTGGACATATTGCTAGAAGAGATGATAATAGATGGACAATTGAAATTTTAAACTGGATTCCAAGAGATTGTAAAAGACCCAGAAGGAGACCACATGTAAGATGGATGGATGAAATAAGAAAATGTGTAGGGGTGATGTGGAGAAGAGAAGCTAAAGATCGGAGAAGATGGATTAAACTTGGAGAGACCTTCATCCTGCAGTGGATTGATAATGGTTGATAATGATGATGATGATGATGTGGGAATTTATATATTTTAATTATTTGTACATATATATAATGAATTAGTGCAAGGATTAGATACATTAATGGTTAAAGATAATGTTTGAGACTTATTTATATAATTATTGTTTAGCATTTGTTATTTCTTTTTGTAACTAATTATGAGGAAGAATAACAGTATTTGGGTGAAATGTTAATTATTGTTATAAATAAAATTCTTCCATTTAAAAAAAAAATGCTATGTTTGGGGTTAGTTAATGATTATTTGTAAATAGAAAAAAAAATTTTTTGGATGATGATCATTTATTGCAATGTTATATATGGAGATTTATGTGTATTCCATCTTTAATACATTTATTCTTATTGTTCTGACTTTAAATCAGTGAATGAATAACAATACAATCCTATGTACTTATTCATCTCTATGAATTTATCTTTTCTGCTCATATATATGTCAAATAAATAAGAATTCTTTAAAAAAAATAAGCTATTTTAATCCTTCCAAATGTTACATTGATTAACATTAACATTGTTTCACAAAGAATCTTGCATGTAATCAATTATAATATTTTTTTTTTTTAAGGTTTGGCAAAATTAATAAGTTCCTAATTTTGACCATAAAGAACTTATCGAAAATACATCTTTGCAGTTATAAAATCTTTTTATCAGAATTTAACAAAAATATTATAAATAAATGCTAATTTTCTCAATTTACTTCAGCTATTATTTATAAAAATAGTATCAAATGTCACTTTAAAAAAAATTATAAATTCTTTTATCTTTAATATACAGTATATTATTATTGATATGGTCCACTCTCTCTGGTATTCTTCATTAATCTTGTATTCTCTTGACTTTTTCCTCCCATTCATTTATTTTCCTACAGTTTATTAAATACTAATGATTTATAATAACCAGTTTTTATTTTCACAGCACATGTCCATATTCCATCTATCTATTCTTTCATGGCTTCCATCTAATCATATGATGTGATATAAAATAGATTCTTCTTAGATGAAATTAGAAGTTTCTGTGCAATCCAGATCCTCTGAAACCATTATGCAATACTCCTCCACATCCATGCATAACAAAAAAAAAAAAAGTTAAACATTAATTTAAAAAAAACAATAATTTTACACATTTTATTTTTTTTATTTACAATACATTTACTGTATGTACATATGTAACTCATCACAAGAATACAATTCATGTGAATACTTTGCCTTAACATATGTTAATTTTTTGAGACTTATTATTACAATATTTGATTTATAGCATTTTTGATTTTTTGTTATTTTCCAGCACTTTTTTTTAATTGTAGTGTCTCAGGCTATTTAATTTCCTTGTTAGTTTCTTCCTCCTGGCCTTTTTTAATTGTTGTGCCTTAGGCTATTTAATTTTTTGAAAGTGAGTGCTTCTAGTCAATGTCATTCATCGCTTGTATGTGCCAGCAGTGTTTTTGGGTGTTTTAAAATTCAAAATGGCCACCGGTGCTAATATAGTATGCACTCAGTGGCCATTTTGAATTTTAAAACACCCAAAAACACTGCTGGCACATACAAGCAATAAATGGCATTGACTAGAAGCACCCATTTTCAAAAACTTAAATAGCCTAAGACATTACAATTAAAAAAAGGAGGGGAAAGAAAGTAACATGAAATTAATATAGCCTGAGGCACTACAATTAAAAAAAGTGCTGAAAAATAATAGAAAATCAAAAACACTATAAATCAAACATTGTAATAGTAAGTCTCAAAAAATTAAAGTATGTTAAGGCAAAGTATTCACATGAATTGCAGTACATTAAAAAAAAAAAAACTTATTCTTATCTTTCAAATGAATTGCACTGCATGTAATTAGAAAAATCAAAAATGCTATAAATCAAACAATGTATAATAGTAAATCTCAAAAAATTAGCATATGTTAAGGCAAAGTATTCACATGAATTGCAGTACATTAAAAAAAATAATCATAAATGCTATTTACAAAAGCCTGGGTGTAAATGCTAATTACTTAGCAATAATTAGAAAAATAATAAATGCTACTTTCAAAAGCTATTCCTGTCTTTCAACAGTGTATACTAAATCAGTATTATAAATTAAAAAAACAATATTTAAAAAGTATAATGCTATAAATAAAACATTGTAATAGTAAATCTCAAAATATTAAAAAAGTGCGGGAAAAGAAAGTAACATGGAAAATTGAATAGCCTAAGGTCTACAATGGAAAAAAGTGCAGGAAAAGAAAAAAAAAGAATGTAACATTGAAAATTAAAAAAATTACAAAACCCTTTAAAATAAATCAAAAACGCTAATTTATATAGTGATAATCATGCATTGTAATAGTAAATCTCAAAAAATTAACATATGTTAAGTCATTTAAAAAAAAAAAATCACAAATGTTATTTACAAAAAGCCTTTATATAACGATAATTAGAAAAATAATAAATGCTACTTTCAAAAGCTTATTCCTGTCTTTCAACAGTATATACTAAATCTCAAAAATCAGTATTATAAATTAAAAAAATAATATTTAAAAAAGTATATTACTAAATCTCAAATGGCGGTAAAAAATGAATTGCACTACATGTAAAAAAACTCCTCTGACTTTCAAGACTATTTTGTGGAGTATCAACAAATAAAAAACCTAATTAACTTATTTTTAAAAATATATAATATTTTACATTTGGCTTTGGGATTATCCTTCTAACTAAGAGTTATAATAATAAATCACAAACCTTAATAATAGACATATTAATACATATTACAGTTAGCATTTATTTAAGTAATTTTTTACCAATATTTTAAGAATTTTAAAAATATTACCAACTTTATGGATTGGTTACTCATCCGTGCAAGCTGAATTTGGTTCTTGCTAGATCTCTCTATTAGTGCAAAACCATAAAGCCATTAACAAAGTATACTTTTAAGATTTAAGTTTATTACTTTAAAAAAGACGCCAGTAAAATTAATTTATTCAGGAAATATCACAGCGTGGCATTGTCTCTTTCAAATTTATTTTTAAAACTCTGTGCTTGGGTCTCACACAAATTAAACCAGGTATGTGTGATGTAAGATAATTTCCAAGAATCAGGATATATCTATCTATGACTATTATTACTTAGTGAACTCCTATGATCCTTTTGTATGATTGTTTATCTGAGATATTTTACTCTCTACTAATAAACCATAAACAGAATAATGGTAACAGGTAGTAACATTGATAATATATCACTGATAATAGCCATAATAGCTTTTAATTTGTATCTAATTAACCAAAATTCAATATCTGAATACATTGGTTAATTAGTGGGTGCATTCAAAATGTTTCATTGCAACATTTTTGAAACTTTTGCAGCTGTTCTCAAAAAAAAAAACAACTATAATTTCAAAACATCTTCATACTTCTTTTATTTTGTTTATGCCTTTCTATATTCTTTGAGCAATACTAAACTTACATTTCAAAGTACACAATAAGTTCTGTAAATGTTGAAGGACTTGAATTTTTAATCATAAATATTGGTCTTCCTATTTCCTCAAGTAAACACATAAAGTATTCAATTTTCTTCTTAGGCGGAGTTTTGCTTTCTATTACTACTTACTATGACAATCAATTCAATTTGGTAAAAATTAAAAGCATGAAAATGATCATAGCAAGAACAAAATATATTATAATCCAGAAATGGATATTCAACTATTGATTAGTACAGGGGTCTCCAACCCTATGTCCGAGGGCACCATGGTACCCGCAGACCATTTTACATGTGCCCGCCGCTATCCGAACACGATAAAAAATTATTTATCTGATACAAATAAATTTAATTTTTAAAATTTCTTATAAATTATTGTATTATATTGTAATCAAATTGTAGGACATACTATACTTTAACAGCGTAAAAATATAAACGTTAATTATATGTTAAAATTTTATTTTTGAAATAAATATTTTTTTGCACATTATGTGTATTATGAACAATATCCAACTATATATTTACATTGAAATAATAAACAGTGCTCACCACCTGGTTGAAAAAATAAATGGTGCCCGCCAACTGGCCGGTATTATAGAATGTGCTCTTAAATACAAAAAGATTGGGGACCCCTGGATTAGTATATTCTAAACTTTGTCTTAATATAGATAACTTTTCAATATTTTTGATAAGCATCTTTAAATGTGAACTATAGATAAATAATGACAATTTATATATAAATGTGTTTGGTATGAATAATGTATCATTTAAATTTAGTGATTTTGATTATTAGTGAAATATATGGAAAAAATATCTGAATATATTTGGCATGTATAACATTTAATTTAAAATTTGCAATTATGATTGTTGATGAAATACAAGAGAAAACTAAACAATCAATAGTGGAAGCACAGAGGATCCAAAAAAAATAGTTCCAATGTGAGAGGTTTTGGAAAATAAGAAAAAAAACTGCTCACCTTATTAGTTAGATTCCAGTTGAACTGTAGAAAACTTTTGATGGAAAGATTTGAAAGTATTAACTGATGTTTACCTGTAAGTTACGATAATGCAACATTTTTGAAGTCTTTACACTATTCCCAAAAAAAAAGCTATAAATTTGAAGATGTATACTTCTTTTCATTTATTTATGTCCTGTACAAAAATAATTGTTAATGAAATACAAAAAAAAAAATTAGAAGATCAATAATAGGAACCAGGAGGATCTCCCCCTTCAAAAAAAGGTTAAAATATATGATAGCCAGAAAGAACAAATGCATAATTTGTGTTCGCTTCACTTTTTGAATCTAATTTTTCTGCATGTTTTAGTGATTTTAACACAATATTTAATTTATATTCACTGTCAGAAAACCAAAATAAATAAAAGATAATAAAATAGCAAACTATTTAAACTTGACTATATTGTCAAGATAAAATATTTTAATGCTACCATTTACTTTAACTTGAAACATTAATTAAAAAACAATTAATCTTGCATAACAAATTTGTAGAGAAAAAAGTTATATTGATAATTCTTAGTTAAAGGTAAAATGTATCGTTTCTAATTTTATATTTAATGCTATAAAGAATGATTTTTTTATAAATATTAATAACAAACTGAAATATGTCAATCAAAAATCTGTCCACCTCTATTTCCAAGTAATTTTTGAAAATTTTGTTAAATCTTGTGAGATACAAAAAAAAAAACACACCCACAAATTAAAATATTTTCATTTTTATTAGTAATTATTTATCATGTTCTTTCATTCTTTTTTGCATTATATATATAAATTCCCTTCTAGTTTGCATTATTCATAGCAGTTTTCTGCAAGGTTGCTATTCTTAATATCTCCTATGACATTTTTAAATGACCATTGCTCTAGATTCATCTAATGTATGCTTAAATAACCAATAAACAGTAGACCGGTATAGTGCTATAAATATAAAATCCTCATCTCCAGACCTACTGTTTTCTAGTTTTTAAGTTTGTCAATGAAAACTAAGATTCAAAGTTGGAACTAATGCACTTATGCAATTAGCAGCCACCTTTTTCTCCTTTACACTATTTAAGCAATAACCAGAAATTTTAAAAAACTCTTTAAATGCAAGCTACCTCATTTGCTTATCTATAGAGATCTAACATGAAGTCAATTTCTATTTTTGAGACACCAATTCTATAGCAATCATAAGATCTTTATATCTTTTAGCTAGAAAAGTTATTACCAATAACCTCACTGATTTCCTCATATGCTTATTTATATGCTTCCAGGAAGTTATCTTCATTCTAGTCTAAAGCTACCTACTGTAAACTTAAACAATCAATGGACCCATCATTAATCTCAATGACTTCTCACATACTTATATGCTTAGCATTTTTTTTTAATTACAGTTTATTAGCTTGAATAGTATAAAAAAAAGCAAAAAGTGGCTTCTGGATGCATAAGTGCATTAATTCCGCTATGAATTCTAGCCTTCATTGACAAAGGTAAAAATCAGAAAGATGAAGATTTTATAATCATTTATTTGATGCCTATTGATTAATTTATCTTACAATAGTTGGGTCTAGGTGAAAGTAACTAACTGCTCTTGGAAACATATGAGAGGTAATCTGAGTTTGTTGTTGATATTAACTGTCAGAGAATAGAATAAAAAGCCATGTGAAAAGTGCAAAAAAGTAATATTTTTTTAAAAAAATTTATTAGCTATATTACTAGTTTCAGTTATAGCAGATATGGGGAAGGATACTGCCAACTTATTTAAGGTCAATTAATTGATCCAATTTACTGAGCTACTCTATTTGATAAATAATGACTTTAGCCCCGTATTTTATAAGAATCATCTTCTTAAATGAGCACTTTACTATTTTTCCTGACTTTGGAATGAAGATTCATTTTTCATTAATAAAGGAAAATTTCATGAAGAAATCCATGCATAATGCAGAGCCAGCGACAGTGTCTATATTATGCCCATAAAGATGCTGAAAAATTCAGAAAGCCAAATGTAATTTCTACAATTACTTTTACACATGCTAAAGACAAAACTACTGTGTCCCCCCCCCTCTTTTTTTTAATGGAAAAATTTATTTATAACAATTAATATTTTGTCCAAAACTGCTGCCCATCCTTAGAATTTATCAAACCATATGGAATAAACCTTTTTATTTTACTACTGATTTTATCCACAAAGTTGGTGTATCAAATATTATAATGGCTATAACTCCACCACTGAAATATAATAAATTAAAGAAAGCACTTTCATCATATATTTAGAGAAAAGCTGAAAATATTAAATACAACCATAATGCATTTTTGGCACTGAGCAATAGCTCTATTTAGCAAGAGTACTCAGCATCAAAAAGTCATTGAAATTGTTTTTAATATTTTCAGTGTTCTCTCCAAGTATACGGTATTAGTATTGCTTTAATTCCTTGAATCAAATATTTGGTAGAATGTTTGTATAATTGTTTTCTTGGCTACATTTTGCCTATTGGGTTATGCAAACAAATTATTGTGGATGTCACTCTGACAGATAATAATAAATTAGTATAAATTTCTCTAAGAAAATTGAAACCATATTCTTTAGTAAAAATGCAACCGAAATCTTTAATCATATATATCCTAAATATAAAGAACGCAAGTAATACAATTTTAAGTGATATTTTTTTCAATAATAAAGTAACCATTTATTAAAATTTGGAAATCAATGTATGTGTATTTTCCATAAAGCTTGTGAATAAACAGGAAACATAGATTTTTAAATACATAAGTATTAATATTACTATAATATAATACTATTTGATATTTTAGTTCCGTAGCAGAAACTCTGAACAAAAAAGTTATTCCCTTGGCTATCTGATATTTGTAACAAATTTAAAGTTTGATATTAGAAAAAATGTACTTAACTTTTATGTTTAAAAACAACTTTTGTAAAACTAGATAATTTCAGGTCATGATTAAGTTCTATTCTTGCAATTATGAAGAGTTAACCATCAGATAGAATTTGTGAACATATTTCCATAATCAGTGGTATAGAATGGATCCATATTAGTTAAAAGAAGTGCATGAAAACTCTATAGTATCATTTTACTAAATATTGAGAGAACATAAAATCTGAACTAATTCATTAATTATCGTGAAATTGATGATATATGCAATTGAATGAAATGAATTCAAAAATTAAGGCTTCCTGGGTCAAAGTATATACCATTTCTTGTTTTCAAAAATCATGTGATTTCCTGAGCAACTAGCCATTTGATTATTTATTTATTATTATGTGCAATGAAATGACATATTTATATCACCAAGCATCATTTCCAGTTGTTCTGGTAGAGAATTGTCAATATTTATATAAGGAAAAGTTTGTTCTGTTGATGATACAGAGGGAAACATAAATTGTGCATACTTTTATATTAAAATTAGAAATTTATATTATGATAGAAGCAATTTTTTCTTCTGTTGCTAAATTTTAAAATGGTGTTGTAGTCTTCAATGCAGTACAAAACTTTCTTTTAGAATCAGTTTTGCTTTTTATGACATCCTCAAATTTTTTTTGTCAAAATGATACTAGCAAAAAGCTACCTAACAATAGTTTCAGAATTTTTATAATTTCAAGATATTTTGTATTCAGAAATAAAGATAAAAGTAGCAGTGTAGAACATACTAAAATAAATAATATACAATAAAACACAAATGTGACCAAAAAAAGGTCCAAAAGTTTATCCAATGGAAGAAGTTGAGAAACCATAAGCAATAACTCACTGAAGCACTGAATGGATTATTCAATTTATTTTCTTCAATATTTAAGTGATAGATAATTAAGTCGAGCCAACAGATAATTCTGATTTTAAAATATATATTTTTTTAAAAAAACTGGACTAATAATATGAACTAAAAACAGAAATAAGTATTTTGTTTATAAAATGATGAATAAACATCACATGACCACCATTTCTTATGCTTGCTTATAACTATTATTAAAACAGGCCAAACTCACTATAGTATTGCCATATAAGACAGAAACTAATCTGGGGATATTGGATGAGTAAAGATGGAGATTTTGTAAGCCTTCTGGCATCCATTGATTACTCTACCTTGCAGTGTGGCAATACGTATAGTGAGTTTTGCCTGTTTTAAAATAAAGAATAATTATGTGCTTATTTGAATATAGAATTTTATATTTAAATTTCATATAAAAAACTATGCTTTAATAAATACAGTAAGTTTTAAAATGATATGATATGGAGTGTTATAGGGTGTCTAATTTTAAATACACATAATTATTAGAGAAGGTTTAAGATAACTAATTTTATTATAAAGTAACTCTAAACTGTGATTTCTTTTATGAATACACATAATTTATATATGTGTGTATAATAAAATGTCATGCTCAATTGATAAATATTTGCTACTAATGAAATCTTTCATATTTGCAAGGTATTGCTCCAAGCAAGTAACTAACCTTAAAACTATCACCTAGTATAAAATCTTCTAGATCTGCCTCAAGAGAAATCTTTGTTTGTCAAGTGAGATAAAGATTTAAAATGCCTGAATATTCACACAGAATGACAGTTTTTTCTAATTATATCCTAATTACAACTGATATGATTTTGGAAGTTTTACTAATCAATCATATACATATAGGGTATTTAATCTTCATTTCATAATAGAGAACATTAATATCAAACATTGACACCCAAATGGACAAGAAATATGACATTAAAAAGAATATATATATAAAATTGACAAAATGCATCAATATTTGTAACCAATAAAATCTTTCAAAATTGCACACATTCCTTTAAATATATATATATATACACTGAAATGTATTATATAAACATTTTAGACTTTGTCTTATTATATATCAAATTATATGACACTGACATGTTCATTATTATCAATTATCTGCCAAAATGCAGGTTCTGCACATTTTAACCACACTATAATTCAAGCCTTTCAGTTCTTACTAATCCAGATTTAACATAAAAGTATTTCTAACTTACTTTAAGATATAAATTATAATTTCTTTTACAGCATTTGTTTATGATGAATATTTTAAACCCATATATTAAACTTCATTCAAAATTGCAATTAAAAAATTTTCATGAAATAATTTGAAGTTGTAGTCAAATTTTGTTATATTTATTATAAAATAAATATGATAAAATGAGAGCAGTTCTCTATTCTAGTGTCATCTATAGTAAGATTGAGTAATCAATGGTTAGTGCATTTAAATCCCCAGATAATTTTCTAGTTTGCCTCTATTACTGAGACTTGGGATTCAAAACCGGAAAAAATGTAGTTATGCATGTAGCAAACACCTTTATTTCCACTGTACTATTCAAAAAGCCTAAAATTCAAAACACCCTATGGTTCTTTAAATCCAAACCAACTTGCTTGAATTTCAGCCTTTTAGCTCGATTAATAAAATAGAATTAAAGGTTGTTATTAGATGCATAGCTGCATTACTTTCAGTTTCGCACTCCAAATTTCATTGATAAAGGTATTAGAAATTAGTTTGAAGATAGGATTTAAATACATTGTCATCTGGCAATTACTAATTATTTAACTTTACTATAGATGGCACTACAGTAAAGAGTAAAGAGTGGGGAATGTAAAATAAAGTGGCTAACAGGTTTATCTGGGCATAATTGCTGAGATATTCTTGACTTCGTTTAAGGAGAAGCCATAATACATCACATCACATCATCACATCATGTTTATCATATTTTGTATAAGGTAAACAATCAAATGATTTGTTGTTATTATTAAAATAAATGTAAATATTAATTCATCATAACTCAAATGTAGATGAAACATATGCTGAAGTTACTGAAAACCCCCAGCAAACTATATATAAAATAATATAAGTCTGTCAATAAACAAAAAAGTATAAAATGAGCCCACCTGTATTTTAGTTTGAATTGTATACAAGCATTCAATTTATTGAAGCATTAAAATGCATACCATGAATTCAATATGTTAACATAATTTCTGAATAACTATAAACTACTCCAAAATCACTGTAAACAGAGGAAAAGACTAAGCCTCATATTTAACAACCCCTGAATATTAAATGAATCCAACAGTTAATAGATGTAAATATTAATTGTGATAGCTTGAATATAGATGAAATTTATGCAGAAGTTACTGAAGACCTCCAGTGAGATATATCTAATATGAAGTAAAGCTTAAAAATAATAGGTGGGCTCATTCTGTGCTTTTTCATTTATTGACAGAGTTGTATTAGTTTAGCTCGCTGGGATTTTCAGTAACTTCCACATACATTTTATTAAAATAAATGTATTATATAAAAATAGTTTTAGCATTATTTAATGCAAGATAATTAAAATACATAATGCATCTACATTATTATGAATATCAAATTGCTGAATTCATAATATGAAATGCAGGATTTCTTGTTTCATGGTGCCTTGTGTGACTGCATTTGTTACACATACCCATAAATAGGAAATAGGATCCTGAATGTGTTTCTATTTTGGGAGGTTAATTTTTCAAACAAGATATTACAGTAATATGCCTTTTTTGTAATTAAGATATTTTGGGGTTCTTTTGCAAACTGGTACATTTATATAATAGAGATTCTATTAAAATATACATCAATACATTCCAAAAAATTTAAAAAATATTCTGATTAATATTTATACAATATAAGCTGGATTTTGTATTCTCTTATGATTAGTAAAAATTGTATGAAAAATTATCTATATAAATTACAGAAAAACTTTGATTCTATATTTAGATTAATAAATTAATTATTAAATGTTCTACTATATGTATTAAATTTCAACTTCTATTAAACATTACAGTCTAATTTTGGTCTTCAGGACTGTCACATTATTAAAGAATGGAATTCTCTTATGAAGTGTATTATGAATACAAGAAAATCTATTCTTGGGTTCATTAAAAAGAGGAATCATGATTGCTTTTCCAACAATGATCTTATTATTAGTGATTTGATTAAAAGAAAATATGTGGCATTTTCTGTTTGGCCGAATAATGGATCAAATGTGGAATTTCATAAAAAATATTAAGATCTGAGGGCAAATGTTCAATAACTGATGAGAAGACTTAAAAATCACTAATGGTTTAAAATTGCAAAAAAAAGATAGACATGATTGTGGTTACTTTTGATGCATTAAAAGCAACATATGGACCTGAAAAAACAATATCATGTCCTATTGAATTCAGTAATAGTATTCTCTTATATGATGATGATATTTTGGACAAGTAGAAGGACTATTTTATTTTTTAAATAATGATATAAGAATTTATCTCCTCATTTAGATTTAACAAAAATATTTAGTTTAGTGAAATCAAAACATTTCTTTTTAATCTTAAAAATCAAAAGGCTGCACATTCTGATGAAATACCTGGAGAAGTTTTAAAATATGATAGTGATATGTTAGCTTCCAAAATACCGGAAATTTTTTAGGAATATACTGACACTTAACAGTGCTTTTATTGTTCCAATTTTTAAAAACAAGAAGAATAGACAAGATTGCAGTAATTATTGTGGAATATAATTATCCATTGCAAAAATACTTTCAATCAAAAAGCACTACACACAATTTTTGTTGCCAGATAAAGGCAAAGAAAAGGTCAAGAACAAAGGAACGATTTATATATTGCTTTTATAGATTTGATTTGATAAAGACATTTGATTCATTTAATAAGACAGGATAATGACATTATTTGAAATTAATAGATTGTCCACCAAAATTTATTTACAACAGGGGTCCCCACCCTTTTTGCACTTAAGAGCACATTCTATAACAGTCGGCCAGGTGGCGGACACCATTTATTTTTTCAATGTAAATTTATAGTTGGATATTATTAATAATACACATAATGTACAAAAAAAATATTTATTTCAAAAATAAAATTTTAACATATAGTTAACGTTTATATTTTTACGCTGTAAAAGTATAGTATGCCCTACAATTTGATTACAATATAATACAATAATTTATAAAAAAAATTTAAAAATTAAATTTATTTGTATCAGATAAATAATTTTTTATCGTGTTCGGATAGTGGCGGGCACACATAAAATGATCTGCGGGCGCCATGGTGCCCGTGGGCATAGGGCTGGGGACCCCTGATTTACAATATAAATGAAAAATCAGAGGTATTTATAATGAAAACTGCTGTTAAACAAGGTTGTATACTTGTTCCAACATTCTTCTTAATTTAAATGACAGTGGTCTTTGGAAATGTTTATAGAAGCTTAATGAATTGAGGATCAAGATGCGATACAGGTTTCATAGTGAAATTTTTAATTTGAATTGATTAAAAATGAAAAAAATTATTCTGTATTTGCAGTATGCTGATGATTGTGCTATTTTTACCCATTCTAAGAATAATCTGATTTTGGTTTATTAATTAATGTTCTAAAAAAAAAGTTTTTTTATCAACCTGTGATGAAAGAAAAATCCTCAGCAACTTTTGCCTTGGTTAGTTATCAACTTGAGAAAATAAACCAGTTGGATGGTTATCAACTTGAGAATTCAAACCAGTTTAAATACCTTAGTAGTTTTATAAATAGAAAGCTGGACTTAGATGTTGAGATACAACAGATTACATTGTGCTGTTGCTGTTTCTAACAAATTAAAAGATAGACTATTTCATCACAGGGAACCCAATCTATCGGCCAATGTAAAGACATTAGAATGCTCTGTAGAATATTAAAAATACAATAGCAAAATAATAAAACTAATTAATGTTATTCAACTTGCTGAATATGATACTATAGAGTCCACTAATGTAAAATCATATTTTCATTGGACTGGACATATAAAATAAATAACAATACAAGACTGCCTAAAAGAGTATTTATGGTGAACTTGAGAATGATTTTCATGGAAGATGTACAACCTATCTGTTATAAGAATTATTTCAAAAATATTATCAAGAATTGCTATGTCAATTGTTTCTATTGAAAAAATATGGCAGAGAATAAATACTTCTGAGATCAACAATTAGCCATGGTATTGAAGTATTTCAGAAAACGTTTTCCATTGAAGAAAAAAGTCAAGATTATAAAATACCAAGTAAACAGAAATGTGTCAGCATGTTCTATATGTGGATGTATTTGTGATTCACACATTGAGTTGTATAATCATTGTAAAACGGAATTTCTAGACTAGTTTTTTTCCCTCTCTCCCCATTCTTTAGTTTCTTTTTATGGGGAGGTGGAGTAAATGGGGTACTCGTTTATGAGTTATTGCTTATTATAATTATTTATCGATTGCATGAAGAGCAAATATTAAAAAGCAGTAAGATTCTCTTCTTAAAATTTTTTTTTCTTTTTGGCTATTCTCTTCATACTCAGAAGTGTATTCCATCCTATGCTATTAACTTTTAGATGTTATATTCTTTCCTTGTAGTCTCTTATCATTTCATCCATTTTTGTCTTGATATCTTTATCAAAATATTTCTCAATGCACTAAATCTTTTTAGCTCAAAATCAATTTAGGCAAAGATGTGAAAAAGCTAAATATATATAAAAATTAAGCAGCATTTTTATGAAGATCGCAAGCATGTGTCCAATTGCCACTAACAATAGCGATCTAATGCCAAATCATTAGTTAGACTTTGAATATAAAATATAACGGCTAGTTATCTCAACATTTTTTACTTTGGCATGTCTTTCTTTCTTATAGGACATTTCTATTCTTATTGTAATCTTGTACATCGAAGATTCGTTATCATTTGAGCAGAAAATCTTCAAAGGAAAAAAAAAAGGGGGGTAGTAATTCCTATAGATATAGATTTATTACATTAACTTTTCAAAAATAAAAATTGTGAATATTTCCATAGACATTATCATTAGCCCAAAGATGTAAGCATGACTGCTATTCGATTATACAAAACGTTTCTTAGTTTTAACCAAGGAATATTTCGAGAACAGTTTTGGAAAAATATATACTCATCACCTTTTTATAAATATATATTAGCATAGAAGAAACCAGATTAAATTTATGTTTGAAAAATGTTAAGCCTACTACTGTCTTTCTTAATCACTGTTTTCTAAAATCACCGCTGCTTCGAAAGAGATTACAAAACTACCCACACGCAGTATTTACTAGTTACAGCCTATAAATGCGTTCACATCGTTTGCCAATTAGAATAAATGGGCCTTCAAAATTTTTTAAATCAAAACTTACTTTTCCACAAATACAAAAAAAAAAAAAGAAATGCTTATTTAAGTAAATACTTACAAGAATTGAAATAGTTTTCTTAATTGTTTTAAGACTGTTGTAGTTGCATAAAATAAACGAAATTGTAACGTTAAGCATTGCTATGCCCATGAGCCCACTCCATTACAAAGCCACCGACGACGTTAGCCAAAACAATAACAAACAGTAGCTGAAATACATTTTGGTAGCAAAAGTTTAAATATAATCTCTTCCCTTAATATTACAAAAATGAACTAAATTGCAATGCATAAAATTTTTTAACGATTAAAAGACTATAGCTATACTAAATGTAATTTCTTTTTTTTTTTTTTGCACGCAAGAATATTAACATCACAAATATCCGGCGAGTCACATCTGCGTACAAAAACATTTAAATTTATCTGTAAAACCCAGACTTCAGTGTATGCGAATTCGTAGGTTACATGGCTACAGCTATATTAAAAACATTTATTTTGTATGGAACTTTATTGGACTCCTTCCACGATAAGTCAAATGCATTTACAACGAAATATTTTAATTCTAACAACAAAAAGAGTTTACATATATTTCGCCCTTTGAGTACTGCACTAAAATAATTAGTAAGCACGTATTTTTTTAATATAATATTTAGTAATTCGACTCTAAATCATTTAAGTACAGCAATAAGTATTACTCAGAATATATTTTTAAATAGTAATTAAACAAAGAAAAGAAGATCAGAAATGTATTAAACTTTGACTATTAGTGTGGCGAAAGATTCTTATGAATAAATAATGTGATTTTTGAGAAAATCCAATTAATCTAATTTTATTAAACCCAAAATGCGATACATCTAAATAAAAAATATTTATATACAGTTAAATTTATTCATTTGCAGAAATCGCATTGTCTATTCTAAATGGGAAATAATAATAAAAAATGATTCTGAAAAAAAAAGATATAAACTGGACCATACATTTCAAAACTACTACTTATTGTTTTTATACTTTCAAATATATGATTGTAGACAGTGGCAAAATGTAAATGACCTCTAAAATTCACTTCACTTAAACTATTCTTTTCAATTAGTTTATGCCATGATACTTCCCAAATAGCTTTTACTACTCTCTTTTTATCCAGCTAACATTATAACAAAATGTTTGATGTTTCTAGTGAGCACTTATTGATGATCACAATTATCATAACTGGCTTTGCTTTCAGAAGTGGACTAGTCCAGATTTCTTTCTTGTCTGTTCAGATTGAGCACTCATTGCCGCTAACCAATGTGTAAACATGTGGATAATCAACGTATAACATGGCCAAAGGGTAAAAAACAATTATGACCAATGTGTAAACATGCATATAAAATTCTACCATTGGTTAGGATTTTGCAATAAATAATCAGCCTTTTTGGAGACAAGCCTGAGAACATCTGTCTACCTATATAACTAAACATGTTCTTCACTGAAACCACTTCCAACAGTGAAGGTGTTTCTACTATTTTCACTACTGATATGTCTATGTAGTGAGTTAAGTCTATGATATGACTGGAAGCTGCTGTGACTATGGCAGATTCGAGGCAAGTTGTTTAGTACAGCCAGAAGAGTCATTTAACAAACTTGATGAAAGCTATCCAATACAACTGGAAGAGTTAAGACTAGAACTCACGAGGCAAGCTAAATATACAGCTGGAAGTGAGTCCACTCATTCGGCATGACCAGTACAGTATTAACTATGTTTATCTAAGTACAACTGTATTTTGGGAGTGTTTATGTTTATTTGGATATTTGTTTGAGTCTGGACCTTGCAATTCAGCCAAACACAACAACAATCTTAATACAGTGATAACTCATCATTCATTACATCAGAAATTATTATTTCTTTAATCCCAAATGTAGCCTTAAATTTTTTATTAAAGATCAAGTATATTATTTTATAATGACAAAACTCCCCATACAATAGTGCCACTCAGTGCAAGCCAGAGTAATCAATGGATACAAGGGGGTTAATCTCTATCTGGTGTCTACTCTTCCAATATCCCCAGACTAGTTTCTAGCCTGTGGCTTTTATCAGTGAGGAGTCTTGAATCTGAGAGTAATGCACCCAGATCTTAAGATTTAATGCAACCCTCCAGCAGCCACCTTTTTTACTTTTTTAGCTAATTATAAAGATTTGAGTCCAAATTGAAAACACAATAATGTTTTCAAACTAAGCTTATTAGCTTCTATAGTTGTATAGATCTAAACTCAGTTTAGCATCCATTCTTTTTGGGGTCTTTAGTTCTTTAATAACCACAGTCACCATAATCCTAATGGGCAAGATTGATATTAAACCACTTAACATCACATGATCACCATTCATTATGCTTACACTAGCTGATAACACAGATATAAAACTCTCTATATAGTAGTGCTAATCAGTGCAAGCCAAAGAAATCATTGGATGCAGAAAAGTTTGTGCATGAAATCTTTATCTAGTGCCTGGCTTTCATCATTGAGAACCTTTGGACATGATAGCACTGCACCTAGATCTTAGGATCTAATGCAACTCTCTAACAGCCACCTTTTTACTTTTTTCGCTAACTATAAAGCTTTGAATACAAAATGAAAACACTATAATGTTTTCAAGTTAAGCTCATTAGCACCAAGTGACTTTAGGAGTGTTTGCCCTGTAAAAAACAGCTTGTGTAAGCATAAAGAATGGTGATTATGTGATGTTTGATTGTTTAGTACCAATCCTACCCAATAAGATTATGGTGACTGTGGTTATTAAAGAACTAAAGACACCAAAAAGTATGGATGCTAAACTGAGAACACATCTATACAACTATAGAAGCTAATGAGCTTAGTTTGAAAACATTATTGTCTTTTCATTTTGAAGTGTTATAGTTAGCTAAAAAAGTAAAAAGATGGTGGTTGGAGGATTGCATTAAATCCTAAGATCTAGGTGCAGTACTCTCAGATCCAAGGCTCCTCACTTATGAAAGCCACAAGCTAGAAACTAGTCTGGGGATATTGGATAAGTAGGCACTAGATAGGGATTTTATGCACAAACCTTCTTGCATTCATTGATTACTCTGGCTTGCACTGAATGGCACTTCTGTATGAAGAGTTTTGCCTCTTTAAAAAGGCTTGTGTGAGCATAAAGAATGGTGATCATGTGATGCTTGATGGTTTTATATCATTTTAATTATATATGATTGTATTTTCTTTAATTCAACATTTAAATTTATTTCACTCTTGCAAAAATCTTTTATAAATATATTAAAACCACAGTTTGTCATTATTAGAATTTCAAACGTATAAATAAGCTCCAAGGTGGATAACTTAATTAATCTTTTAGCTAGACAACTCATCACATCTCTCAAATGTTTTCTATTTATCCAATGTATATTATATTAATTCATATTATGAGTCTATAAAAATAAAAAAGATATATTTAAAATCTTTTTAAAAAATTAAAATACAAAACTAGGATTTAAAATGCAGTAATAATTCCTAACCTGATAATGGATGATTGACAATCATTTATGTATTTGTTAAAGACTATACTTGTCAACATTCTGCCTGGTTTGGTGCAATTGTAGGGTTCAAGATCTATGAATAATGGTCCAGTTCTACTACTTCTGATACTTGAACTTCTTATAAAGTTTGAATAATCAATCATTGGGTTGTTGCTGTTACATGGTCAATGAGTGTAAAACAATATATTGTTTATCAGATGAATCAACATAATATATCTTTTAAAATAAAATAAAAGCTCTCTCTTATATAGTACTAAAGGAAACGTTTTGGAATAGAAGGATTTTGATATTAAAAATATATAATATGAATGATTGTTATAATGTGATTTTACTTAAATTGTGCATTGAATTATTTCTATTGTCTAATTGAGGTACAAATTATTTTTAGAAAAATTCAAACATTACTTATACTTTCCAAAATTCATTGATCTACATCAACTTATGTATTAGTATTAACTGTTGAATTTTTTTTTAAAAATAAAATCATAAAACAATTTAATTAAAAGACAGAAGTAGTCCATTATATAACTATAAATGTAAAATGGGTATTGGTATTTACTAAATAGAAATTTAGGATTAATGATGATGTAGTGAGTCTTAAGTTATAAATATTATTTATTTCAAGGATTTGGAGAAAGAACTGTAATTAGGAAATGTGTGGAAGGAACATATGAATATTCATTTGGTGTGATGCATATTATTTGGAAAAGATGCATGAAGTTAGTATAATTAAAACAGGAAGAACTCTCTATACAGTAGTACCTCTTAGTGCAAGCTAGAGTAATCAATGAATTCCAGAAAGCTTGTGCATAAAATCCCTATCTAGTGCCTACTCATCCAATATCCCACAAACTAGAAACTAGTCTGAGGATACTGGATGAGTAGGCACTAGATCCTCTAGGTGCAGTGCTCTAAGATTCAAGACTCCTCACTGATGAAAGCCACAAGTTAGAAATTAGTTTGGGGATATTGGATGAATAGGCACTAGATGGGGTTTTTGTGCTCAAACCTTCTGGTATCCATTGATTACTCTGGCTTGCACTGAGTGGCACTACTATGTGGAATGTTTTGCTTGTGGTGATGATGTGAAGTTAGTATAATAAAAATAGAGATTCTAACCACAATTGATCTAAATAAGTCTTTCATTCTATCACTATATGCAAACATTTGACAATCATTATCTATGTGATCCATGTTTTTTGTTTTATCACAACCACATTAAATTATAAGGCATTAAATTTTTTTTCTGAAGCAGATAAATGCTTCTATAATAAACGTTTTTAAATTGGTTGTTGAAACTATGGCAACATCTAGGTTGGTGAAATCCAGATGGCTTTATTACTGGACCTAGAAAAAGAAATTTTATTAGGACATCACATAAATCATGATATTTGTAGATATTTTTGTTGACCATCAAGAAAATAGAAATTTTGATTTGAGATATATCTTTGATGATGATATTTTGTCTTGGATAAATGATGAAGTATTTAATAACTTTATATATATATATATATTTTTATAAGGCAAAATATCTTCTGAAAACTTGTATAAGAATATGTAAAAAGACGTAAATCAGCTGAGCTTGAGTGTGTTGATAACCTTTTTAATGATAGAATATAATTGCATACCAGATGTTTAATGTAAACATTTTTTTTTCCAATTCAGCATTAAGTACTTTCTTTGGAATATTTAGATCACAACCTCCAAAAAGCAAGTTCCTAAAAAATTACTTTAGATATATCTTCAGTAAATGAAAAATATGAAACTATAATTAGTGTATTCAAAGTAACCTGGGATAGAATTATATTTCAGACTTTTGCTGAAAACAATTATATTCATTTATAGAAGAAAAATTGAGTGTATTGTTTATATGGCATTAAAAATAAGAAAACTAACTTTGAAAATGATAATTCAAAACAATAAAAGATTAAATGAATTTCATGCATTCTATTTCTGAAAGATTATTGACAAATATGTCAAATAAAATAGGTGAGAGAATTCTGTAAAATTTTCTATTGAGAAGCATTTTGTCAAATAAATTAATTGTTTATTCTGCATTAAAACATATGTAAAAGCTTTTAAAAAACACACTTTCTAAAAAGAATCATAAACTGAGGTTACAACAATAAATGTAATATCAATTTTTAATTTATTGTCAAAGCCTATTTCAAATGAATTGTGGAAAATAAAACTTGGCAGTCATTTTTTCTTGGCTCAAATTTAGCTTGTTCTAAAAGACAGATTAATCTTAATTATTGTTATGATTCATATAAAGACTTCAAATAGTTTATAAATAACATAATATTGAATTATCAATTTTAAAATCATTATTAGATTTTAAAATTGCCATAGTTTCCATATGGATATTGAACAGTTTTGTCAACCATACTTTAGTCTTAAATCCTTTTTTTTTAAGAAATTCTAAAAGTATGCTATCTACTCCAGAGACATTTTCTGGTTTAAAACAATTAACAGCAAGTTCATATTCACCAATATCTACTGCCTTTGTTAGATTGAGATAGGGGAACTATTATGAAAGGGAAATATGTTAGTTCTACTCTAACAATGCTTTTCTTGTCCTGTTATCATTTGGTTTAGAAATCTGACATATAAGTTAATCTGATACTGATAGTAATGATGATAGTTATTTTAAAGACCTTCAATCATTCGCTTTTCAAGAATTTACAAGCACTCACCTACAGGGCCGGATTTAAGGTGATTGGAGCGATTAGGCCCAATCAGGCCCCGCACTTGAAGGGGCCCCACATCACTACCAAAATTAACAAAAAGTTATTTTTCGAAATATTGAATTTGCATTTTATTTAAATATTTAATATATAGAGGGCCCCACAAAAAAAAATCCAATCGAGGCCCGCACTTATTGGATCCGGCCCTGCTCACCTATTAATTAGAACACTTATGCTTAGAGCTTATCTTTATATAAGCCAAACTTTGCTTACTGTTGAAATCAGGGCTTTAACCTATTGTATGCTTGATATATAACTTGATAATTGTACAAACTTATTCATTTTATAGCAGGAGAGAGATAGAATCACATTTTTAATCATGTGCAATTATAAATAAATAATATATTTTTAATTTTCTGTAATAAATAATGTATTTATATAGCGCTTGACTACGTATGTAATATAGAGAAAGAAATAAACCTTCTGTCATGCATTTTTCAAGTAATTAAAAATGAGATTCTATCTCTCTCTCCTGCTATAGAATAAATAAGTTTATACAATTCATGTGTCAAGTTATATATCAAACACACAATAGGTTAAATCCCTGATTTCAGCACAGTGAGAAATGGTTTGCTTATATAATAATAAGCTCTATGCATAAGTGGGTAAGTGCATGTAAATTCTTGAAGATGACATGACTGAACGTTTATTCCCTTGTCTATATTACCTACATAGACAAGCACTTTATAAATATACTATTTATTACTTATAATGTTTTGTTTTTCACTGTCTATTCTCTATTTGAACTTCATCAAGAAATTTTATTGTTTATTAGATATTTGTGGATTTTGGTAAATAAATATTGACTGTAAAAAGCTTAATGCTTTATTTGAATCTGAAATGAATTGCTTTCAATAATTTCTTAAAGGATAGTTTCTTTATGAGCATGATAAATTTTTTAAATCATGACGAGATGATAGATGGAATTTTTTTAATATTCATTTCAAGAACGTTTTTTTAGATATATTTACAACTTCTATTTCACCACACATTCTGGAAACATAAAAATAAAGACATCTGGAAAAGGCAACTGTCCCCAAGATGTATTTCATGCTAAATCAGTATACTTCAGTTTTCTCAGATTATATTCACTTACTTAACTTCATCATCTGTACATTATTCATAAGTACAAAATTATTATAATATGATTAACAAGTATCAAGCTTTCAACTTTCACACCACTCACTTAAAATAAATATATTATTATTACAAATCATTTATTAGGATAGAAAACGATAATTTCCAGCCTAATAAATAATTAATAATATTCATTTATTTATTTATTTGAAGTGGTTGATATCAATGTTGTGAGGACATACAGTTTGATATTTGCCAATAAAATATTTTGTGGGAGGCTTTTAATTTCCCAAATGTATATTCCACGAGTAATAAGACTTGATTTATTTTGGCTATGAGGGAAAGTGATACAGCAACAGCAGATCATCAGGTAATGATGAATTATACTTTTTGCTGAAATAAAATACAAGTCAGGTATTATTTTGTGTTCCATTGGCCAGAAGTGGAATGTTCCTCCTTGCTTGGCATAATAAAGTATGTGCATGCTGTTTAAAGCTATACATATAACATTTGAGAATTTATTTTACTCTTATTTGCATATTGTTAAAGATTATTATGAACAGTAAATTCCCCTACCAATTTAAAAGGTTAAAGAATATCTGAAAAAGCAGGGTAGGATAGTTTATATTAGGAGATTTGTAATTACTTCTTACATAATGATTGTTTTAATTGAATGGTGATTTCTATACTATTTGAATAATCTTCTATAAAAAGTGCATGCTTCGATAAATTAGTTTGAAATAAAAGTATCCTTACCATATTTAATATTTATTTTATCAAGAATTTTATGAAACCAGAGTTTTTAAGAAGTTTGGAAAAATGTTGAGTCTCCTGAAGTGCAGTAACATTCATATTGTGTAAAATTAATTTGCAGAGGTTTTCTATTTTTGAGTTTAACTAGCCCTCAATATTTAATTGGAGAAATGTTATTGCATTTTTTTTTTTTAGTTGAAGAGAAAAAAAAATGAGAATTTTTTTGAAAATTGAATACATAAAATAAAATAAAAAACATTATATGTTATTTGCTTATATCAGATATGAAGTTGCCAAGAGAAGGCAGATTGTTGTGGTGTTTTGGTAAAGGAAATAATAGATCTTGCAAAAGTAATCCAATGGAAAATTAAATAAATATGCAGTAAGAGTAATACTGATAAAAAAAGCAAAAAATAAATTAGAGCTTTTGGAAGACTTGTGAGCAATAATAAAAATGTGAAGAAAAATTTTACTTAAATAAATTTGGAAAAAATGAATATTGTCAAAAAAGTTTCTAAGAATACTACTTGCTAAGAAAATAAAATATCCAACAATGTCAATAATTTTCTCATTTATATTTTTCCAAAAGCATTTCCTACAATCTCATCCTATTCTAAAAACTTCTACTCTAAGATAATGCTATAGTATCCCCAAATCTAGATTCTCTGGTTTTTGTCTGAAATTATAAAAAAAAAACTAGGTTTTGAATCCAAGCAAAAATGTTTACATTAATTTGAACAGTAATGACACTTGTCAGCTTTGAATACTAGTTCTCATTGATGAATGCAAAAGACAAAGGCTAGACTTGAAATGAAGATATAGTGGCATTATATTACTTGATGTTTATTAGTTATTCAAACTAATGAAAAGTAAGATAAAGAGAATTGATGTTTTAAAAAATAGGAATTTAAATAAAAGATGTAAAAAATAAAAGTACATTTAAAGATAAATTATATAGTAATGGAATGTAAAAAGAGCCAATAAACATCACATGATCACCATTTCTTATGCTTGCTCTTAACTGTTATTAAAACAGGCAAACTCTTTATACATATTACCACTCAGTGCAAGCCAGAGTAATCAATGGATGCCAGAAGGCTTGTGCATAAAATCCCCATCTAGTGCCTACTCATCCAATATTCTCAGACTGGTTTCTGGCTTGTGTCCTTCATTAGTGAGGAGCCTTGGATCTGAGAGCACTGCACCATATTCAAGGCTCCTTACTGATGAAGACCACAAGCCAGAAACCAGTCTGAGGATATTGGATGAGTAGGCACTAGATGGGGATTTTATGCACAAGCCTTCTGGCATCCATGGATTACTCTGGCTTGCACTGAGTGGTCCTACTGTATGGAGAGTTCTGCTTGTTTTAATAACAATTAAGAGCAAGCATAAGAAATGATGGTGCAGACGAATCTTAGGTTGAAGTGGCATTCCTTGACTTTCAGGGCAGGCAGATTCTAATTAGTTGAAGGCATTTCTTCTTTGCCTCGGCAGTTTTCTAATGGCATGGGCACTTTTAATTGGAAGGAGCTACACTGCTGCATGGTAAGGAGAAGGGCTAAAGATTGTGGGAAAGGTGGCTTGGGCTCCTCTACTCGAATACCATTTCAAAAAATCAATGAGCGTGCTCTAATACAATAGATTTTCAGCCCTATTTATACAGCTTTCAAAGTATTTAAATGCTTTTAGTTAGATTCATAGCCCAAACATAATCTTTAATCTAAAGAAATATTTTGTCTAACGAAATATTTTGTCTATAGTTATTGGAGATGCAATTGTTAGATAACAGTCCAAAAATAAATTCAAATCAATTTTCAGATTGGAAATATATTTGACCAAAATGTTTGCAGCTAAAGTAAAATAAATTAGCTTTGTTTTAATTTTATTTTCATTAAAACTTGACTTAAAATTTATTTTAAAACCCTGAAACAATATAATGTTTCCACTCTTTTAATTACTCTTAGACAATCAACAGTTGCATCTTCCATCTTGAATTTTTATGTGATTACAAAAAAATAAGAATTGCAAAGTAAAAAAATATTTTAAAATATACAAAATTATTTACATTTAATATCTGTAATTATATACATACACCCCTGTAATATATGTATATATTTGAGCTGCATTTATTGATATTAATAATATTAAAATAATTAAAGGAAATTTTATTCAACTTATATTTATAAATTTTCTATACACTTCTCAGAAATACACATACAACTTATATATATATTGTAACCAAAAGAAATAGAGGAGAGGTGGGGGGGTAAGGAAATGAAGAGAGAGAAAGAAATGAAGAGATAAGATGGAATGAAGTAGAAGGGTGATGAAAGAGTGGGAGAGATGATGAAGATAAATGATGATGATGATTATATGGAGATGAAGATAAGATACAGAGATGAGAAATGAGAGAGATGAGATGATGAAGTTGAAAAGAAATGAAGATGAGAGATGATGATGATGAAGTTGAAAAGAAATAAAGATGAAGATAGGATGGGAATAGAGTAGATATGATGAAGAGGGGGAGAGAGAAGAATAAAAATGAGAGATATGAGATGAAATGAAGAGGAAGAGAGTGAACTATTAGTAGAGGATGAAGATGAGAAATGACAGAGAAATGAGAAAGAGATAAAAGAGGAAGATGAAAATGAAGAGAGTAAACTAATGTAGAGATTGAAGAGAAGAAGACTATTAGAGATGATAAAGAGAGAGAGAAAAATGATGATGAAGATGAAAAGAAATTATTATTAGAGAGAAGAGATGAAAGGAATTATTATTAGAGACTCTTAATGACTTGACTCAGTGGGGTTACAATAAATTTAAGGAAGAGATGATCCAGAGATGTATAATCAGATAGAGACCAAATCCAATACTAAGGCAAACATAACTATTATGGCATATTAATAATCTACCACTAAACAATACAAAAGATAATTTTAAAATTATTAGTTAATAGTTATAGGAATCGGCCTACCATCAGAACACACTCTCTGAATAAGAATAGATTATACTTTGATTGGAAGGACTATCCTACTAAATTAAAACTAACAAGATAACAAGAGTAAACAATCTCAGGGATTCTAAAACTAAAACTCTTGTGCAAAACTAAAAGTTTAAGTTGCCTACTAAATAATTGCTAAGATAAATAAACAAGTGAGTGATATCTTGGCTGACCATAGAATAACTACCTTATGGTCCAATCATGGAGCAATAAACAAAACAAATATTAATTTAAAAATTTAATGAATCAATTTAAATTTAAACTAATAATGGCCTATTACCCAAGATATTACTCGAGCAAGAAAAAGGACAAGGATACTTTTTGTTCCTTTTCCCATAGTCACAGACAACCTACTAAAGATCTCAAATGCAGATGGATTATAAAATTCTAACATATAAGATGATGATCGATAATGTGCAGCCAATATAAGATAATGTGCACCTTTTAAAATAGTAAATCATAATAATCTTCTGAAGCACTAATATTTTTATTTCATCTCACATTGCATAATCTTCAGTCTAGAAGATATAATGACAAGTCAAAATCAATTATTAAATGAGCATTTAATTAAGTATCTGATATAATGTAACTATCTGTTACTGTGATTCAATCTGAGAATCACTTAAATTGGCATGGCTTTATAATTTAAACCAGTATCAAAATATATTTTATATTATGTTTGTGAACTTTTGAACTCAAAATTTTATGAACTTTGGAACTCAAGATAATAATATTTTTCATATAAAAGTAAAACAAACAGAAACAAAAAAGTTTTTTTAAATAACAACAATATGGTTTACTATTATGAACAATAAAAAGAAAATAATTACAACAAAATTTTATTATACACATTGCCAATATAGTGCTGGAATCTTTTTACAAATATTTTGACTTTTTAAACTTTATTTTGGTTTACAAAATATAGACAATTTCTCTGGCTACAATTACTGAGTATCCCTCATATTCTTTTAAATTGTTTGTTTGATAAACAAAATAATAAAATAGTAAATACCTACAATAGCAAGCAGAGGTTATTTAATACTAATTTCTAATCTCTTTTTAACAATCAGAGATTTCCAAATCTTTAAACTTAAATTAAAATAGACTAAGTTTAATAAGCACATTTTTTTTTTTATAATTGGCATAATTAATAATATGGTAGTGTTATCTAACAATCAGAATAACACACAAGAAGCTTAAATTTATAACCCTGAGCTTAACAAACGCTAAGCTGGAATAAGCATATTTAGCATATATTTTAAAAATTTACCACTAGCTATACTAACATTACTAATATTATAGCTATTGATGCATTTAAATCAGGCTAAGATAATTTTAAACTAAATTAGATACATGGGGCATTCACTCATCAGAGGCCATTTATACACTTTTTAAAGAAACACTGTCCACATAAAATTATTACACTAACTGTTTTTAAAATTTATAATTTAAAAGACTTACAAATCCAGTGGTGAAAACTCTGGATGAACATATTAAAATTAGTATGTGTGAATTGCCACTTATACCATATGCATAATTTAACATACTTAAAAATAAATATAAATTATTGTTGGTTGGCTTGTGGATGATAAAACTATCATGGCAACACAATTCAAACATTAATATACCTATAAGCATTAAAATAGCTAACTACAACCTGAAGAAATAAAGTTCCTCAAACAAACATATCTTGTCATCACAACTCTAAAAACAAATGCAACATCACCTACTGTGGTGGAACTAGCATTAATTCATCATGAATGATAGGCCAAAATATAAGAACATATATGCTCCACAGAGCTGAATAAGAATGTGGTGGCTTTCAAATTACCTAACTTTGAAGCAGAAAATAGGATGCCTGCACCTTGACTAAAGCACATCAGGAAAGATGCACCAGGAAAGCATGATCCTCTTTCATGGGATTCCAGCACTTCAAAAATATGTGAAATCATCACTAGGAATATAAATAACTGGTATACAATAACCATTAATGGGCACAATCACTATCAATTTATGGAAAAGCAATACAATAAGGATGGAGGACCTTGTCTACTCCATTAAGTATACTCAAAATAATTAACAAAGCCTAACTCTATAAGGCTAACAAATATTAAACTAATGACAAAATATATACTTCACATGAACTAATTAAGTTATCACTAAGAAGTTTAAAAATACAACACATATATTCAATGTAAGAACTAACAAAGCAAAACTGTGTCAAATGACTAATATAAGAAATACTTAAAATTAAATGCACATAAAATTCTAGGCAAAGGCACAATGCACACATAATAAAATATTAAATACTAAAAATATAGTGACGAGTGGACTTTCAAAGACTGCAAATTAAATGCGAGAATATTAATTCTCAATGCATATAAAAATTATTTGCAGTTATTATTAATGTAGCATTTATAAAACAAATGAATGGAAACTCTCTGATAAACTTCTTGGGCTGATTTATAATAAAACTGAGTGAAACATGCCACACATAAATAAGCTAAGACTGAAATATTTAAATCTCTGTGAATAAAATTATCAAATAAAAATTAACTTGTAAAAAGCTTAACAAATAAAATAAAATTTACCTGAGAATGGCAATATTTACCCATTCTAATAAACCCATTGATATTTAAATTATAATATTAGTTTACCTGGTATATTTATGCTAATAGTATCAAACATATTTTAAAACAAAATATATAGCATAAATATTTTTTCGGTTTCTTTTTTTTTAAAAACTAAGAAAATACAGACAATAAAAAAAATAATAATATAGTAACTTAAGTTCATAGTTTCAGCTCCGTACTGGTTTTCTATTCTAGACATGGATATAATTTATTGAGGGCAATTTATCTGACGGTATTCGAAGCTTCTGGTCAAAACATTCATAAGCATGGCAATGATTTCTAAAAAATGAAACATGTTTGATAGTTCTTCAAAGATATATTAATTTCTTTCTTTAAAGATATACTAAATATTAAAACATTAAAATAATAATAGGCCGGCACGAGAATGATACATAAAATAATTTCTTTAGCTGAAAACATTTTTATCAGGTCCCGGGGTTTACAAGTACAATAATATAGATTTATTATTCAATTCCATTTCTTTTTTAAAAGAACACATTTTAAAATAGTTTTTCCTTTTTTTTATTGAATTATTCTGTCATAATATTTTCTTTACTCTTCTCAACACAAGAGTAGAATTATTTTTGCACTTAGAAAACTTTCTTCTAGTTAGGAGCTAGGCATAATTTTTACAATTTTATGTGTATATAAAGGCAGATATAACAGTTCATGATATATAAAAGTTCATTATTAATCATTGTAGTTTATAGCATTTTGTCCAACTTCAAAATAGATAATTAATTTATCATATTCGATATATTTTTAAGTTGAACATTAGGAACAGTTAATTTTTAAACTATACTAAATGCTTGGCAGATAAAGTTCATCCTTTTTTATTTTAGTGCAGTATATTTTTCTCTTCTAAATTATTTTTAACAACTAGCATTATTATAACAGGAGTATATTTTAAAATTAATGTCAGGTATCACTACTAAATTCTTGGACTTAAAATCAGTTTTAATTACAAGGATGTTGACACATTTTTTAACTATAATGAAGTTAAAATATGTCTTTTAATTTTCCTCATTTATGTTTTAGCTTAATTAGATAATTACTAAGTATTCTCCAACTATATAAGTTCAGTGCAATAAAGAGAACTAACTGTTGATATCCTATTTTTATTTTCCAATAGACATAAGTCATGCAATAAATAAATATGATAAAAGATGTAAAACTTCCTTTAAACATTTTGTTACTATGGTTTTAAAATTAACTGAGAGTTGATATCAGAAAATGTTACCTTCTCTTAGCAGTAGCAATTTATCATTGTGGAACAATTAATTATACTTTTTAAACATACTTTTACTTAATTAAAAAAAAATTTTTTTTAAAGAAAATTACAGCTTGTTTTTTTTAAAAAATAAAATAAAATTCTGGATTAAAGAGCACAATACAAGAATACAAAAAATAAAAACTTCAATTTATAACCTTGATAATCTCTATCCCTCCCTCAATTGTCAATTTAGTTTAAAATAACCAACCAATCCAAGTTATTTTAAATTTAACTTTAACACCTTTTACAGATCAGCTGTGATATTGATTATTGATGCAATTCATCTAATTATTTGAAATCCACATCATTTAATGGTTAAATTCCAAATTAATTATTATATTACATAAAATTAAATGAAACAGATATAAAAATTAGAACCAGTTTTATTTATCAAAACTTTTAAATATTTTGTTATAACACTTCTTATTCATTTACTGGTTTTTAATCAATATTGTAGTTAAATTATTTTTTCTTCATTTACACACGGATGACCTTTTAACCTGAACTCTACTAATTACTTACAACTTTTTTAAAATAACTACAAAATAAAAATACCAATGAATATTAAATTTAAAAATGACTTTATAGGTTAAACGCTAATTTAAATTAAACATTTACAAATTATTAGAATGCTTTAACAAAATTTAAATATTACTTTTAAATCAATTTAATACTACTTATTTTATTTATAATGTTATCTTATTTATAGGTTATAGACTAAAAATGAATAAAACAATAAATTACTTTATAATACATTTAATACTATTTATTAATTTAAAAACTATCCAAATATTTCCTTTAAGTAAACTTACTATCTTGCATCTCTTATTAAACTCACTACCACATGCTACTGAAATATTTATACATAATCATATAAATATTTAATAATTATTACAATATTATCCTATATTATTCATTAACTAATTAATTTCTTCTATTTTTATCATTATTTTTTTAAAAATCAGACAATTACAAATAAATAGTTAAGCTAAGATGAACTCTGGCACCTGTTGGAGCCAAGTGAAGCTTCACTTATGTACTATATATATATATGATTAAAAGATGTGGGGTGACATGTATGGTTTGATATTGGGCTCATGTTGGTTAAATGGTAGAATAGTGAAGCTCAATCTTGTGCTAAGATTGACTGTGTCAATATATAACCATATTCTACAGACCTTAATTTCATTTTTATTATTATTAATAAATTGATATTTTATTATTAAAGTTTCTCTAGTGAATTTATTCAATCATAGAACAGATTTAAAAATATTATATGTTTGTATTACATCTCTTGTTCACAGTAATAATTATAGAGCTTTTGTTCCTTGAGCTGGATTTGTACATAACAGTCTGTTATATAAAAGGAATTTATATTTAGTGTTTATGAACATCCAGTTGATAATGATCCTGGTTGGCACAAATCCATACACTACATTTTATTTTAATTATTTATTTAAAAATTAAGACCTAAGTTGGTCAATATATTAATGTCACTAAGTGGCCAAAGCATTGATGATGATCAGAAAATTTTAGTATTCCAGCATTATGTTTTTTAAATTGTTATATTCTTATGGATTAGCACGCAAGTTTGTTCATCCAAATTATTGTTTAAGTCATCTGCCCCAAAACGGCAAGAGTTAAATAATTAACCTGCTCTATAGTAGATCCACTTCAAATTCAGTCACAAAATTGACTGCCTATTATTGTATTCATTGTCACTTTAGTGTAATGCTGAACTTATTTATAGTATGTGTATTGATCTTTTATTTTCCTCATACTCATAGTCATTTCTTTGATATTAATTTTATTTTATTAAATGGGGTTGCATACCATCATTCTAGGTTCATCCCTAAGTTTCCCATACCATTACAATATATATGAGGTAAACTAATGGTACTGTTCAAGCTAAAATCTAAAATAAAATTACTGCTAGTATATTGTAAAAAGAGATTTTATCCCAATTTTAGAAAAAAAATGGTATGAACCATTGGGAATCTGAATTGATATAGTCAAGAAAATATAGTTGGTTGGAGTTCAAAGTTTGAATCAGACATCCTCATCTGTTTAAGTCAACACCATAGAGTTTCAAACAAAACTGGTTGATTCAAAGCTAGTTAAAAATGCACCACCCATTATGTGAACCCTGCAAAATGTTCTGTTTGCCTTAAGATTAAAAGTGGAATAAACTATTCAAGACTTGGATAAAAGATGGATATTAACCTCAGTAGAACAGTTGTTCTGGGTTATTTCAGTTATTGTGATTTTGAAAGCATACAAGTCTGTCTATTTATGTAGAGGTTATCAAGTGGTGCTTTTTAAATATATAAGGAAATTTTCCCACTACTGAGGGTTTGAGAGAGACAATGACTTCATTGCAGAATGCAAAATATTCAGCAAAGCTTGACTTGAAATTCACATTTTACCAATTTGCAGTTATGAGTAGAACAGCTGAGTTGCTGACAAGTTGCACTCATCTCAGATTATTCAAGTGTAATAAATTGCCATATGGAATTGCAATCACACAACCTGTTTCAGACCAAGATGAACAATCTGTTTTAAGGTATGAAAGGTATTATTTTTTACCTTAATGGCATATTATTTATGGAAGAGACAGAAACTGAATGAGTTACATATGTACTAATAGTTAGGATATAGTTGAATAAAATAGGTGCAAAGTTAAATGTTCCAAAATTCATTTGGTCTGCTACAGAAATCAAGTTCTTAAGACATATAATAAATTCTAGCATGAAGTATTTTAGTCTGGATAAGGTCAGATGTAAAAAATGTCACTAAACTGAAAAATGTTAAAGATCTGCAGGTAATTCTGGATTTTTAAAATTTATATGCTATTTTTTGAGAAGAAAAGCACCTGTCACTCTGCCACTATACCAGTTATTAAATCAGTGCATTAAGGAACAATGTTGGAAGTGGACTGCATGCAGAACATGAGAATGCTTTCAATAAGGCAAAGGAACTGCTTACATCTGAAAAGTTGCTCATCCATTATCATAATGACCAGATCATTGTTACTTCTGACACCTTGGATTATGATATAGAAATGGTTACATTACATAACTGCTATGTAAGTGAACACCCCTACCGTTTTACACCTGCTACATGTTAACAGCGGCAGAAAAAAATAGACATTTAAACAAAGAACCCTGGCAATAATATATGCCATTAAAAAATTTCCCCAATATGTTTAAGGATGCACATTCAAAATCTATACTGATTACTGTTCTTTAATTGACATAATTAAAAATATAAAGAAAACTTCAGAACACACCAGAGAGTCATACAATGCATTAACATATTAGCCACATATGATTTCAAGCTAATATACAAACCCAGAAAGCAAATTAGTCACATAAATACCTTCTTAAGGTTACCATTTAAGAGTAAACTTGAAAATAATATTTCAGAAATAAATTACACAGATGTAATTGGCAATAATGCACTAAAAGGTCCCACAGTCATTGAATGGGTTAAATACTGACTCATCAGGCTATGCAAAATAGATTAAACATGGTTGACTGATTAAACATCTAAAATATATATAAAAAACTATTTGAAATGCCTGTGAGTGTTTATTCCATTTCTAAAAATTGTGTATTGATGACAGACTGAATGCTTATAAATCCAAAAGATAGGAAGTAAGTTTTGAATTTGTTACATAATGGATGCCCAGGAATTGAATGGATGAGACCATTAATATGATTTTGTGGGTGGTGGCTAGAATTCAATAGTCAAATTGTATAGAGTGTCAAGTATTGTAAAGCCGGTCAATCTAGTGTTATGATTTCCCCAAATAAAAAGAATCTTAAGATTAAAGCTATTAAGCCTTGGGAAAGATTCTATTTGAATTATTCTGACCCATTTAATGAAAATATACTCCTGATGCTAATAGATGCTTTCATAAAATAGACAGAATACAAAAGTGTCATGAATAGAAGCATGCATAATATAGTGAAAGTCTTAAATGAAATTTTTGTTTATCATGGCTATACTGAAGTTATGATTTCAGGTAATAGAAATGATTTCATATCTATTTTGTTTAAAGACTTTTTAACAACTAAGATAATTCCTCATGTGTTGACATCACTGTATCACACCAAGTTTAATTACCTAGTAGAGAAAGAGGTATAGCATTTAAAACAGGTGCTAAAGAAGACTTTATATAATGATATTAATGAAGTTTTAATTAACACTATGTTCTATCAACATTTCATACTGTGTATATCAATTAAAAAGGCACAGCTGAGATGTTATTGCATTATAAACACTGAATTTATTTGTCAATCCTATTGATAATAATAGTGCATCAAAGCAAATGAACTTGGATGACACAAGCTATAAAGTTGGTAATGCCACCTTGATATATGACATATTAAAAAGAAAATGGTTCCTGGGAATAACATTTATGAGAAGTGTAAACTACCAATGATAGAAGAATGAAGAGACTCATAAATCATTTTAAAATTCACTACCTAGAATTGTCAAAGTACCAAGTGTTAATGCTAATTCTAAGTTAAGTGATACTACTTCGATAAAAGAAGAAGGAAGTATGGTTGAAATACAAGAACTATTGGATTTAAATTTAAATAATGAGAGACATTTGTTTAAAAAAAATGATTCATTAAATGAATTACAAGCTTTGCCAAACAGTCTTTTCAGGAATAAAGCAGGGAAAGAGAAAAGAATCATCTCTATGAAGATCCTTTCAAGTATACAAAAAACCTAAAAGAAGTAAGACTTTTTACAAATAAATAGTTAATTTTCTAGAATGAGATGTGAAAATAAAATATACAGTGTTATAAATAATAAGTATATATATATATATTGTAACAGTATGGTCTGATATACCCGGATGTTCCAGTCTGCAAATACATTTGAACACACCCAGATCAACTCAATCAGCTAGTTCTTCCATAATATATACCAAGCAATTTCCAATCTAAAAGTGCTGGTGCACTTATCTGCCATATCCCAAAGTTGATAGTGCCCCATGGAACAAACCGGTTCAACCATGCATATAGGTGAAAGAGAGCAAGCTCGCATCTAACTACTGTCAGACCTAGGGTCTTCACATAGGATGCTAGATAAAATGATGAAACACCTGACTCATGATTACATCCATTTTCAATAAACCAGCCTAAGCATAATTCATCAAATCTACATGCAATCCAAATCAGTTCATCTCACATCTCATCACTCTTTTCCAAAACCGTTGCCTCAGATATTCAAACTCAGGAAGAATTCGTATTCGACTCTCTTAACAGGTATGTATCTATGCATACTCTTAATTAACAACTAAAATAATACATCTCTCCTATGCTTATTAAACAATAATGTGGATGTGTGCATGTGTATAACACTGGTTATAAGATGCAATATAAGTGCTTGATTGAATGTTAATGCTGGATCAACAAAACTACAGAGATCTTGTTAATCTATAAAACTTCATAATATTTATTTACAAACAAAAATAGGATATATTTTAAACATAAAATAAATTCTTTAACAATTTAGAAAAGAAAATTTCAATAAAAGAAATATTTAAAAATCTCAATAAAGAAAAATATATAAAAAAAAAAATGATGCCAATAAATTACTTGGATATCTCTATGGATTTACAGTTTCTATGTCTATTATGATAATAATAATAATAAAAAATGATTAATTCACAATGAGACTGCCAACTCTAAGTAAATTTAACTGCAACCTCAGATATAATAATCGTGAAAAAATATAATGATAACCCAACACAGAATATGATAGAACATAAGATAAAGAATGCTATTTAAAAGAAAAATGTTAGTCATTTATTCAATTTATCTTAAGAAATATTAGTAACATATATATAATTAGTCGTGTCATGTGGTACATATTTTATATCAGTGGCTTTTAAAAAAAATAATAAAAATCTCTTACCTAGTGAAGCACTTCATTGTTTGTGCATATTTCAATCTCACATCTGTCAGTAGAAAATAAATCTAAATTTTATTAAAAAAAAAAAAAAAAGCCTTTCAACCTATCCCCCCCCCCCTTACTCTCTTGATATTTTCCCATATTGGATTGTTCCCTCTATATAATTAGCAATCGCTTTTTCCAAATATAAAATGAGATAAAAATTAAAACAAAAAAAATACAAATTGATATAAAAAGTAAAATAAAACATAATTTACAATTTTCCTTTATACAAAGTCCTTACGGATGATGTATTTTGTTAAATAGATGTTGGTAGAACTCCCGTTTGATTTACAGAGCATCCTGAAGTATTTTAGTGGGCAGTCTATGGGTATAGTTAGGTGTTATTCATCCCATAGATTTTTATCCGGTGTAAATGTCAACTTCTCAGGCAAACAGACAGTCATATCTTTATATTTTATATGGCTATAGTCGATAGGAACAATGCTTCAACCCCGACACAATTATGCTCTTTAGCCAAAATATTTCATGCTTGAACTATATATATATACAACTTTACATAAATTTATAGTCTAATAAAATATTTTTATAGAGAATAAAAAACTGTTTTAATTTCTTTTTTTTTCCAGTTCCTTTTAAACAAACATCAGGTTACTTTTCTTTTTTAAAAAATTTGAATTAATAATGATTTCCACTTCTATCGGATAAATCAGATTAATGTTCCATCCATTTCTTTTATTTTTTTATTCGAATGTTGAATTAATTAAGAAAAATGGTCTATTTTGTAGAACAATATAAAAATATAATCCTTCTGATCTAACTAGCTTGACCGATCTCTTTTGCCAACAAGAAAAAAAAAAGCTGTCGATTTCTTAATTGTTTCCTTTTTATCTTGGCGCTATTTCAATTATTTGAAAACAAGCGTTTCAGCTTTTAAATTTTTTTTTTTTTTTTTTTACATTGATTCATTAAAAAAAAATAATACAACACGTTCTAAAATAAATTTATAATATTTTTATCTCAACATTTGAAATATTGATTTATTTTCTACTGTTATAATTATTGTTTTTTATTTAAGTCATTGTCAAATCAACTAACACAACACAAACACTCAACATATATATACAATTATGTACAACTTTTTTTATTATTAAGATTGGCATTTTCTTAGTAATAAAATTGTATTACTAATATATATATGTGGGTATTTTTTTTTTTTTACTGTCAATTACCCATCATTAATAACTACTTAGTAAGTAAACAATTCAAAATACAGCAAAACTCTCCATATAGTAGTGCCATCTTGTGCTAACAAGAGCAATCAATGGATGTTTAGTACTTAGTAAGTAGTGATTCCACTGTTTAAAATATATATATATATTAAAAATACAATAACATTATCAAAAAGTGTTTTAGCAAAATCTTTTTATCTTTCTACCTGCCAATTAAAAAAAAAAAATTTCATTATTTAAGATTGCTTAGGTAGGTTGTACGGTATGCGATTTTTAGCTACCTACACAATATATATATATGATTGTTAATATAAATAAAGATTTATTGTGGAAAATAATTACTGCACAACCCTTACATAATTACTTTATTATTCACTCTAGAAAAATTTACAAGATTTTAGCATGAACTAAATCTAAAATACTTTATGCAAATTAATTATGTATAAAACTCACATCAAAAAGCAACATCAGAGTAAGTGTAATGTGCAAAAACTCTGTTTAATTAGATGAAAATTGGTAATTATTTCAAGTAATGCATAATAATATGCATACTGCTAAAAAATTTTATGTTAGAGACTGTCTCCTCCAATATTAGTGTTTAATTTTACTTTATATATATATATATTATGTTGTTTGTTTATTTTAGTGTGACCCTGCTAATATCTATAGCCCTAGAGTACACAGCAGTTAATGCATATAGGTGTATACTGGGATGCTTAAAGAAACAGTTTTTGATTAATTGGACAATAAACCAGAATATATATGTATTGTAGCAGTCAATCTTAGCCCAAAATCAAGCTCCACTATTCTACTACTTAACCCACTGTCTTTTTCGTCACATGTATATAAACTATACATATATTTCTGAGAAGCATCTATAAAAGTTTATAAATATAAGTCTCAAATAAAAATTTTCTTTAATTTTAAACATTGACTTTTATGGATGCGACTCAGATATATACATATATTAACGGAGCTTTTATATATATATATATAAAAGCACAAGCAAATCTTTTAAATAATTTTGTATTTTTTTTCTTAACTATGTGTTATGTATTTTATAAATATTTTCTTCATTATAAGTATACAAATATTCAAGATGGAAGACAACTGTCCAGGAATAATTAAAGAGGTGGGAATATTACTTAGTTTCATGATTAAAAAGGAATTTTTAAATTAAAGTAAAATTTAAAACAAAGCTAATTGATTTTAATTAGAGATGAGCTATTGTTGAGAGAACTGATTGCTGCTAGACACCACGCTATTTTGAAATCTAAAAAATGATGTAGTAAAAAGCTTTTCCCGACCCTTCTGGGTCATCTTCCACTGCCGTTATATCATGCTCCTGTAGTAATGAAGTAAGATCCTGACTGGAAAATTTTAAAATGCTAATAAAAGCTTGTTGCAATTGCCGTGCACGTGCAATATTTTAAATTGGACTCTTAAAATTTCCAGGTAACTTTTCAAGCCGTAACCTCAAACTAAATCTAGCCTAACTCATCTATCAATATGTCTTCTAATGTATTTAACTTTGTTTTTGTTTTAATATGTAATTTGCTCTTAAGTAATTTATTTTATTTAATTCTCTCTCATATGCTCTTAACTTTCCTTAACTTTGGTGTGGTCAATCATGTATTTACAGTTATTTATTACATGATTTTATATGTCTATTTTAGTTATTAATATGCCAATCTTAATGCAATCTGATGAGTCGAATTTTCAAAATCTTTTCTTTCTTTTAAGTAAACCTTCATAAATTAAGATTTTTAACGTCCATTTAAAGCAATGCATTATTAATTAACCCTTAAACCGCTAATTATATTATTGGTTGTATGAGGTAAAAATCAAATCTTTTAATTGGCCAACTCACAAACTGAAGACAAAGTCTATTGTTAAAACATATTCGCCTATAATATTAAATTCAACTCAGATACGTTTATAAAAAGTATATTACTAATTTTTCAGGTTATGAAGAGAACGAAAGTTCTTTCAAAAATAAATTGCTATTTATTTATTCTAAAATATTCAATTTCGGCAACATAAAAGCTATAATATAAACAAAAAGGTCGACTTTTACGTTATAGAAAAGTAAATATTTCTTTTTACTAAATCTTAAATATTTTTACTAAAATCTTCAATATTTTTCGAAAATAATTTTGTTTTTTTAGTATTCTCTCTAAAAATAATTTGTATTTTCTCAAAATATTCTTTTATAATACTTTAAATCATATTCGAAATGAAAATCTCAGCGTTTTTCTTTATTTTCTTTGATCAGGCGGTTTCTTTGTTCTTTCCAGCCAATCAGAATGTCTTTTTCGGCTGAGAGCATGCTAAGAACCAATCACAACTAATGTTCTTTCTTTGTTTAGGTTTAAATGCGTTTTTTTTTATTTTTTACTTGTAAAATAATTCGGAAGAGGGCACCATCTTACAGAACTTTTAAAAACCTATTCATTACCTGTCAAACGAATATTTTAGCATAAGAACTGGCAGAGTTAGAGTGACGTCAGATGTCGATGAGGAGCTTCGTAAGAGGCGGGAAAAGGGTTAATACACTCGTCAGATTGTTTTTACGAGTTAACATTTTATTTATGTTGGTTTATTATAAAAATATATTAACTCTGGATTTTCTACCCGGGCCTGGAAATAATTGATTTATGTAGTATCACCGTACAGTGTTATCCGTAATGTTATAGATTTGGGGAATGGACAAATAGGTTAGAATTCATGATTACTCCTGACCTGTGTATCTCGGACATGATTGGATTCGGGGTACTTTTGCTTAGATTCTAAATCTTGTTGAATGGACAGACATTTTCGGCCGGTACAGTATATATAGTTTTATGGTTCTAATAAGAGAGTTATCTAAGTTTAATTAAATTTAACCTAAGGTAAATTAAGAGATAAAGCTGTTTTACATAATAAAAAAGGGACATTAACATAGCTCAATAGTTCTGAAATAATAATAAAAGGGAAAAAAAGCTCAAATAGAATTATTTCATTAAAAATGAAGATAGGGTCTACTGAATCCATAACTGGAGTTATTTCTAAAGAATATTGAAGAGACAAGCCAGAAGTCAGATTAATAAGTTTGGGCAGCTCATTTCAATTATTTTTTTACATATGCCTTACACAAAATTTACTACACATATGTAAGTATAATAATCACAGAACTAAGTTATTTAAAAGTATTTAACTAAGTTGTTATGATTAATATTTGTTGGTATGTTAGAACTGCATTATAGAAGTAGACTAGAAATGAATACATTTAAACTTAAATCTAAAAGATAAACGTACTGAGAAAATAGTGCAAATTGTTAGTTACTGATGTTCTGTAAGTATTTTAAAATGCTGGATAAATCAAACTATCTACTAATGTAATACACCTATTTCTCTTTTTACACAATTTTGAAATAACATGAGTTTAAAAAAAATTTTTTTTTCTACACCAATTGTTTTAAAATAATATCATTGGTAAAAAAAAAAAAAAACTATAAAAAAAAGTATATATCTGTTATTATCATCTAATTTTTAAAAAAATGTCTAGTTACTTTTTTTTTTCCTATTATTTTAAAAAACAAAAATCCCCTTTTTGGCAATATTCTTGCAAATGGTGAAATTTGCTTGTTGCCATTGTAACATTTTTTATGTTTTGTTTTAAAAGGGAAGCATATTTTTGGTATTGATGCTTTGTTTGCATTTTGACATTAGGTTTTTTTTCAAAAAAGTGTTCCTTCTTTGTGTTGATATTAAAAAAATTTAATTTTGCTTAAATTTAATTGATTTATTTGTTTAAATTTAATTTATTAATTTTGTCAAAAATCAGTAGATGGTAAGTTATACATTGGATATCTATTTTTGTATTTATGTTTTGTTAATTAAATCTGAAATATTTTTCTGTAGTCTCATACAATGTTAAATAATACACCTACAAAAAAGATGAGGAAAGAGATTTCTTTGGACACTAAAAATGTAAATTTTAGATCATCTTGCAACTGGAGATGGAGCAACATCTGTAGTAAAGCATTTTGTTTTACGTTAAGCTATTATAAGAAGTAATGAAGCTGCTATTAGAAAGTTGGGCTGTTCTGGAATAAAATTGAGTGTTAAATCTTCATTTTACACAAGACATATTGTTAAAAAGAATATGGAAAAATCCTTAGTAAGTGAATAAAAGAAATGTCAGAAAAAAGAGTACCAGTAAATGGGAATGCCATCAGGAAACAGCATTAAAAATTTAAACAGTTAAAGAAATCGAGCCAGGCACTTCATTTGAGTTAAACAAGAAATGACAAAGTTTCTTGAAAGATATGCATTTCATAACATTAAAATAAAAGGTGAAACTGTATCCACAGATGAAACAGCTGCCAAAGAATTTCCAAAAAAAAATAGCTAAAATTATTGATGACTACTGGTGGTTTCAAAGTAGAAAAAGATCATATCACTGGTATTCTTCTCCAATGCTTCAGGAGAACACATATTGAAGCCTCTTGTTAATTAAGTCCAAAAGACCACATTTAATGAAAGGTATAGATTGAATATATTGACAATTCACTAGTTGCCAAATAAAAAGACTTGGGTCACCACTGAAATTTTTATGAAATGGTTCAACAAATGTTTTATTCCAGAAGCTAAGTAATATATGAATGTCAAAGATCTATAATTTTTAAGTTCTATTGATTCTAGATAATGCCAACAGCCATCCTGTCTTGGAATATCTAAATGGACAATTTTCTTTTCTGCTGCCTAATACCATGATCTTGGTTCAACCATTAGACATAGGAATTAGTGCAACATTTACAACTTTTTGGACAAAGCGAATGATAAAACATTAAGTGTCATAGATGTATAGAAGAAATTTTTGATTCTGGATTGTGTGAATCAAGTTAGATTAATATTTTTTGAATTAAGATCTTCAACTTTGAACACATGTTGGAAAGCTATTCGTTCAAAATGTATGAAAAGCAAAGATCCTGTTGTCTCTAATATTACCAAATTTCCTGATATTACAATTATGGCTCACTTAATTGGTTGAGGAAGAGCTTGATGACATGTCATCTGAATATATCAATGAATTGTTAGTGGATAAAGATTTAAGTGAGAAAGAAATCTTAGAGATTGTTTTTAAAACTCGTGATTCTAAAGAAGACAGTGTTAATAAAAATGATGATCTAGTGTTAAATGCTAATTTAATTAAGGAAGGTCTTGATCCTTCTAACTAATTAGATAATCATTTTGTCAAATATAATCCTAATGAGAAACAAGCATCATAGTTTCAATGAGATCTGAAATCACTGATGTCATCTTATAGAGAACTATATAAAGATCTAGCCCTTATACTAACCCAGCCATAAATTACTGAAATCATTTATAAAAATGTAACATCAGAACCACAGGACATTACTGCTAGTATTGTTCAGGAGTTTACAGAAAGAACTTCATGAATGGAAAAAGAACACAATAACCAAAGCATTGTTAGTGATAGCAGTCAACGCAAGCATTTATTGTAAGAAAGTGACCGCTAATAAAATTTAGCTACGTATAACTCAAATTACAAATTCTGCTAATTTTCATGTTCATTGATTCTTTACATTTTTTTTATTTTTCAAATGAAATTTATGCTTCTATAATTCATTTTTATTTATGCGCAATGTTTATAAAGTAAAATTTGATAGCATGCAAAAAATATATTTCAATTTTTTTTTAATATGGTTTATTTAATTATTTTTATTGATTTCTTACATATGGAATCAAGCTTCTTATTTTCCAGATATAAAATGTATTTTTTTTGCACGATTTTTTTTTTTACACGTAATTTTCGGGAATCAATCCATCATGTAAAAAGAGAATTTAAGTGTACTTTGTTTTTTTACTTATTTAATAACCCAATGTTTTCCTACTTCTTTTTATTTTGTTCTTAATCTCTTATTATTTATTTTAAATTGTAATAGAAAGTAATTTTTATTTTCAAACGAGGAGAAAATTCTTAATCTTTAATCCAATGTTAACTTATTTTGTAAATGAATCTCTATCTCTCCAAACATGATGATAGCAAAATACTCTATAAAACGGTTTAATTCAATAAACTGCTTCCTAAGATCATTTATACATATATAAACTTTTGTTTGTGAGTACAGTTAATATATATCATCCGCTATAGTGCAAATTGTAGAAATAAAAAGAAAATAGTCTATTTAAAGTCTAGCTTAATTTTAAACTAGACTTAGCAGCTGGTCGCTTTAGAGGAGCCGCATGGTTAATCTCTAATCACTATCATAAAAATAAAAATAAAGGAATGGTAAAGATATTGTTTTCAGTAAATAAACAATTTGTAGATAACGATATAGATTAAATATCTTCTTTTGAATGTACTTCAAAAGGTGATAACTGAAACACACAGGCTTATTATATAGCTGTGTCTATATTTCAAAAGATGATATAAATTTAAAAGCACCATCTAGTGGAGTGTTGGAAATCTATCGATTTTTTCTCTCTCTTTTTTTTTTTTCAAGTGTCATAGGATCGGCCGGGACGCGAACCCGCAACCCGCGCAACTGCTTGTAAGGCAGTCGCGCTGACCGCTCGACCACCAATGCAAGACATCTATCGATCTTATATAAATAATTGAATGATTTTGTTACTAAGGAATTCACAATAAATTGATGCATCGAAGGGACAGAATTGGGTTATAATTCATGGATCTTGAGCTCTAGAATCTGCACCAAACTGTATATGACAAATAGATATAGTAAGATACTAAAATACTATATTATAATTGGTAAGATACTACTGATTATAATGCAGAAAAAGCAAACTCTGCACAGTGCTACACATATCTTCAATAAAGATGGAATTTTCCCAATTCTATTTAAGATCTTTTCCCTATGTAAGTAAAAAGAATACATTCAGCTATTGTTTTTTTTATCTCTATTAAATTTGTAAATGATTATTATAATTATTATTGCCTTATTAAATATTGCATATATAACATTGATATAGTTGTGTAATACCTAAAATATAATTTGAAAATCATTTATTAATTTGTGCTTTCATTTTTATTTAGTTTTTATATAATTTACTTAAATTTAAAGTAAGGTTATATACTTCTGCTCAGTTTATACATATATATAAACATGAAAATACAGAAAAGGTAGATTTTTAATAGTATTTAGCTTTATTACTGCCTAGCATGCTTTCAATATATTTTTACTATATGAGCTAAATCTTATTAAAACTCTACCTTTTCTGTGTGTATATTCATTTCATCAGATATTATGTTGGCTCAAAAAAGAAGGAAATTAATAACAATTGAATATATATATAAACAGTGAAATTAGTTGAAAGAATTGAATAAACTTCTAACATTGCTTCAAGATTTGCAAGTAAAGATCTGTGACTTAGCTTGATAGTGTAAAAAGAGCAATAAAAAAATTGATGTTTGCCCTTCAGTGGATTATTTAAGAATGCTTTGCCTTTCTTTATATACATATGTATTGTAATAATGTGTGTATATATATATATATATACAGCACATAAGTATGTGTGTGTGTGTATATAAGTTACATGATATTATTAATACAAATGAAATTATATTTCAATATTTTATTGTTCGAAAAAAAGTTAAAATAGAACATAAAAAAAAGTAAAAATCTTGGGGATTAAATTAAAATACTAATTATAACTTATCTTTCTTTTCTCTTGTGTATTCAAATGTAACATATAATTAAAAACAAATTTGTACAAGATGTAATCAGTTTCTGGACATAATTCCATATTGATTAATTAACTAATTTCTGTGTAATCCAAAATATAAGATAAAAAAAATAAAAAATGCAATTAATTAAAGAAATAAAGATGAAATGAATTGATATCGTGGGTAAGAATTCAAGAAGTGGGTGGAGTAGGAGAGTATAAAAACTACAAACACCTTTTGTCCAAAAAAAAAAAAAAAACAGCAGCAGCAGCAGAAAAAGCAAAGAAGCAAAACAAGGAAGCCAGTTAGTTTTTCCAGGATAGTTGACCAACCAGTCTATAAGCCAGCTAAAAATGAGTCCAATTAGATGAAGCAATCTTTATACAGTCGTGCTGAGAGAAAAATGCATTGTTAAACCAAAGCTGAGTGTTTGTTCATTTTACACCACCAATCTTCTGAACACCAATAGCCAGATGCAGTAATATATATCTTGACTTGCCTTTACCAATGTTTTTATCTGCCATGAACTAAATCTACAGAATCAGACCTAACCATAGGACTACTAATATACCCATTATGAATCTGACAGGATCAGAAAATAGGGGTGATCACCCAGATACTGTATTAAAAAACCTAGATAAATGTCTAGACATCATTAGTAATGAACTTTTAAATTTTATTCTAGATAAAATTTTCAAATATCATTGCTAATATTAACTTTTAACTATATGTAAATAAACACAATTGTTAAAGTATTGTAGTTTAATAAGTATTCATATTTTGTTTTTATGTTTTAAATATTTATATTTTTTATTATTATTTAATAAATGTATTGTAAATTATTGATATAATTTAACTTTCTCTTTCTCACTTTACCTATGAGGAAATAGATACTCTTATTTCGATATTCTGTGTTATGCCAATTTCATGTTTTAATAGCTAGCCATGGATCAATTGCTTGAAGCATGTTAATGTCATCTCATGAGGTCCATCCAATCTAAGTCTGTATAATTCCTGTAGGATTTAAACCCATTATAAATATCACCATGAGATGTGTGACACTTCTTGCAGTTATGTAGGGTGTGTCTCAGTCTGGAAAGGTGACCACATTTAATATTTATTAAATCTTGGTCTGATCCAGAGTATGGTTAATATGTAAGTATTGATCATATTTACTCCTTTGCTTGAATAACAGGGTCTTAAAATAAAATATTAAAGATTAATATAAGCTAATAACGTAAAATAGTAAATAATAAGTATAGCAGCTGTAGAATAAATCCCATTACAAATGTCATTCAACATGAGAGCTCAGACATTCATTCTAATTAAAGTAAAAAATAAATAAATTGTGTAATATAAATAACCAACTCACAGAAATAAAGAAATATATTAATTAATTAAAATGAAGAAATTTATGGTAGATAAGGGAGGGGAGAGAACAATCACCAATAATAATAATTTTATATGCAAAACAAAGATAAGTGAGGTGAATTTTGTTAAAATAAAAAAAGAAAGGAGATATGTATTGTAACCAGTTGGGTTACATAGCACACAATAATATAGTGTGTGTGTACACACACACATATATATATATATAAAGTAAAGGAAAAGTAGAAATAAACACAGACAAAAATTGTAGTAGATATTTTCTACATTCACTGAAATAAAAATAATAAATAAAGGATTAAATAACTCTGGATTTGAAATAATATTTTATTATAAAATTAAATATTTAAAAAAGGTCTGGTAAATAAAAATTAATATTTTTATTCTGATTTTGAAAATTTTAAAATAAGCATGTTTTCTGATAATTATAAAATGTCTATTTTTGAAATCTTTTAATTAATTGGTACCAAAGTAAAAACATGTATATAGATCACACCTTTGGTCAAATTCCAAAGGATTAAAGTTAATTGAAAACAGTCACTATGTTTTTAGCACCTGATCCAACCAAGATTATAAAAAGGACTGATTAAAAAATATCAGTCAGTTTGGCTTTAATATTTTTGAGAAGCAGTTAGCAGAAGGGCTATCTGAAAAGTTGGCTAAAATATTTTGTGAAGAGTTGGTAACTGTAGCAGATAATGGCAACAGTAAAGCTAGCTGCAGATATGACTAGTAGAATTATACAGAGAACTGCCATGATGATGTAAGAATGTGAGGGATTAGCTGCTCTACAGTTCACTGGTGGAGTTTGAATTACATGGAGGAAAAGGGTCAAGATTCTTTGTAATTCATAGTCTTCAGTGTTCTAGAAAACAGCTTGCTAACATGAAGCTTACCAAATCCAAATCTAAGTGGAACCAACTGCAGAAGGAAGAAAGCCAACCCTACTTGAATTATGTGCTTTTACCTGATGATGACAATTGCCTGGATTGACCAAAACATCAGCTTATCCAAGAGAAACACCAGCTGAATAAAAAAGTAGTTATACATATGCTGCTGTGTCTATGTGAAGAGAAGTACAGATAATCGTGTATATAAAAGTGAGTTGTTTTTAAATAATTTATTTGATAGACATTTTAAATCTATATTTTTCAATTTAATGACATTTATAGTTAGTTAAGTAGTAACCTGATAAAAGTTTTCTAACCTCTCAAAAATTGACTATATTTAAAAATAAATAAATAAATAAAAGGAAGCTGTAATAGAATTTGATAACTGAATTTAAATTATATCTATATTTTGTTTATACCCATGTACATATGTGAAATTTTCTGTGTTTTCCAAATGGAATTAATTAGAAAAATATATTACTGTAACAAATTAAAATAGGACATATATGTAAAATTTAATCATTTTTGTCATTATTGAATATCAATTGAAATATATTAATTGCATATTAGAAATCACGCATCTGTGTGCACATATATGTAAATCAATTTAACAATTTGAATTTTGAATAGTAATTATGTAAATCACAATGTGATCATTTGAAATTTTGTATTGTAATCAAAATCAGAAAGCTTATATGTGTTGTGCCAAGGCCGAATTGGCACATGTATATAAAATAATTTTGTCTAAAAAAATTATTAAAATAAAATTCTTTCGTAAAAGAGTTTAAAATAAAAGTTAGAAAATAATTGATTAAAAGTGGTAAGGGGTTTTCTTTGGAAAGTTAAACTAAAAGTTTTATAAAAGGAAGTAAAGAGTTTTTCTTATTAGTATTCGTAAAAATAAATAGTTAAAAGTTTCAAAAATATAAATCTCTTCTCATTCGAATTAAAGAAAAGGTAATCTTAAACTAGTTTTGATGTGTGGAATAAAATTATATATATGCGTGCAAATGTAAAATAAATATATCTGTATTAAAGAAATAAAAAAATAATAAATGAAAGTTAAAAATTAAAAAACACTCCGCAATGGCTATTAATTAAAATGTAAAAACAACATGTTTGCATGGCTGCTACTAAATTAAATGATCTTCAAAAACATGAGATTATCAAAGGAATTTTGACAACACATACTGCCAGAGGATATCAAAACAAAAACACTTTGCATATATAAATAGCCAAATTTTTATCAGACAATCAGTTCAGAAAACCATTCAGTCTAGTCTAGAGATAACAGTGCAGTTTATTATGTATCCAGAAACAGAAATGCAGTGTTGAGCAGCTTTTGGGAACATACAATCTTACTTCAGTCCTTAGTCAAATAAGATCAACAAGATCTGCCCATAAAATAATGTCTGTGTAATAGCTTGGAAATCCTCCATCAATGTTTAATTGTCTCCAATAATAATAAAATGAATAATAATGAAACTCCTCAAGGAAATGTTCCAGCCAGCTGGAAATATTCATAATGGAAGCAGCAACCAAGAAAAAAACAAAGTTCTAAATCTATGTTCAAAACCTTAAGTAAAACCTTTTCTTATTTTCATTTATACAGTAGCCATTGCATTCGTGTGAATCCTCCAAGAGTCAAGGACATGAACTCTATATCATACATAAAATGAACTATTGATATGTGTGTTTAAGTTTCAAATACTATTTAATGATTTATTATTATATATGTGAGTGTATGAGTTAAATATGTGCGTCATAAAAATGCCACTATTATGTTAGTTAAAATTTATAAAGATATTTAAATTTAGTATAATTAATGTTAATAAATTGTCTTTAAATTTAAGCCTTATTTTGTCGGTCAATTCTTTTTACCAATTCTCTTATCAATTCCTTTCACCACTAATATGAAACAATGTGTTGTTATTGAATGATTAAAAATCAGATTGAGCTAGTTTTGGAAATGTTTTGAGCACTGGGTTATGAGCCTACTGTCCGAATATGTTAGTCTTAGACTAGCTGGCACCCGGGGTTTATTCCAAAACAAATAGTTTGAATCTAGCAGCCGAGGTGGACCACAATCTGATCATGGGTATTGTTGACAGTTAAAGCTATCAATAATATTTCCCACTTTTCTCAAATGTGCCGGTTCGTTCACATAACATTTATAATTCAATAAGATTATAAATGTATTATAAAGAAGTTTGAAACCAGCAAAAACATTTGCAGGGTAAGTAAAATCTTCTGCGGAGTGAATCCGGTACAGTGTGAAATCTAATTTTTGTAGACCTTAATTCATTTTTTTATTTTTATTATTAATAAACTTGTATTTAATTGTTAAAATTGTATTAAATCATCATTTCTTGGTCACAAACAGTAACAGAGCTTATGTTCTCTGAGCTAGATTCATGCACGAAAGGAATATATAAATAGGGATGTATATTAGTGCTTTTGGGGCATCCAGCAATGATCAATCATCAGCATCCTGGTTGGTGCATAAGATTATATTCCTTAAAGTCCATACACTACCTTTTATTTTAGTTTAGTCTTATTAAAAGTTAAGTTTATAGTTGGCCAGAACATTGATGATGATCAACATGTTTTAATACCTCAGCATTATTGTTTAGATTTTTCTGGTTATGCATTCTGATGGATTCACATTTAGTTTGTACCTCCAAATTAAGGGTTAAACAATTGTCCCAAGCTGGCAAAGGGTCACTAGTTAGCCTGGTCTGACTGTTGATTTATTGTAATGATTTATTTTAATTGTTGATCATTCATGATGATGAGTGATTTATTTTTGAGTATTACTTATAATTATTTTTACTTTATAATACTGGTTGATATATGATTGATGTATAGTTATTTTAGTTACTCTAAGGAGTGACTAGCTGTTCTCTTGAATATTCTCTTGATTTCATGCTCCCCTTAAATATATCTTACTTATATATACTTAAATAAATTATTGATATTTCATTTTAAATTGACTGTGAGTGATGCTGATTTTACATCACCCAGTTCAAACCCTTTTTGCGACCACTTCCTGATACCCCCATCCTGTTACAGTATATATGTAGATAAAATAAATAAATGTGAGTAGGCAATGGTAAAAGTTAGAAATCTGCAAGTAAATGTTGTTGGGGAAAATTGAGCAAATATTTATATTTAGCATAAATTAATGAATAAATTAGTAAAGCAATAATAGGTTGTGAATAAAATAAAATATTAAAAGCCAAAAGATGTCATATAAAAAAAATTGTTTAAAACTGTAAATGACTACAAGAAAAAGAACTAAAATGTAGGTTCAGAATAATGAAATAGAAAATGTTCCCAACAAAGAACAAGAAAATGAAGCCAAAAAGAAAGAAGTTGTGAACAAACAAGAAAATAGTGATATCATAGCACTGATAACCAGAATATTTGAAAAACAAGCTGAAGAAAATAATAAAAAAATGGCCAAAGAACTGAAAAAACAACTTAGAAGCAGCTGAAGAAAATAAAAGTATGGCCAAAGAGCTGAAAAATCAGAATAATGAAATGAACAGAAAATTGTAAGAGCAAGCTAAAATACTTGAAAAATTAAAAGATCAAATCAGATTAGGCTATGATAAAATGAAAGAAAAAATTATGAGAGAAATAAGCACAAATAAAATGCAAATCGAAAATTAAATTGAGACAGCATACCAAATAATAGAAAAAAATAAAGTAAAACATGAAGTAAATATAGGGCTAGTGCAAGTAGTAGTAGAGAAACTAAAATAGAAAAAAAAAATTAAAGACATTAAAGTGGAAATTAATAATTTGACAGAGAAAATAGATAAAAATTAATATTAGCAAAGATAGCAGCTGAAACATTAAGTGAAAGAAAGACGTCTATCAAAGTAAATAATTCCATCCAGAAGAATGTAAATGTGCACATCATAAATAATCCTGCAATCATAAATCAATTCTTAAAAATTCAGTTATTTTCTGACCATGTAGGTGAAGCTCCAACAGAACTCTTAAATAGCCTGGAAAGATATTTCACCTTAAATCAGCTAGGTGAAGAGGCTATGATCGAGATTGCATGCAACTATTTGCAAGGGGGTCTCAAGCTTGGTGGGATTCTTTATATAAGAAACCCATCATTTTTGCTGAATATAAAAAAGCCTTACTAGCTAGCTATTGGAGCAAGGATTGTCAAGAAAATATTCATTACCACATGTCTCAAGATAAATAGCAGCCCAACAAACTGTCATGCCTTTCTTCAGAAGGCAAGTGGCAAAATTATGTACCTTAATGGCCAACCCACCATCAACAAATTATTCCAATGGTGTGTCACCATTTCCCTTATAATGTTGAGCAAATGCTCAGAAGGGCAGAGAGAAAAGTAGTTTAGCAAATGATCAGGTTGCTGAGTGCTTTTGACACTGCCAGACCGACCTATGATGCGATAGGGAATTTAAATTCCAATCCAGAAAACAGGCTATAAATGCAATAAGGTTTACCATAGAATCAATTCGTGGTGTGGAGTCAGTCCAAAGAAGATAATTCTCCAATAGCCCTGAAAGAACAAAAATCTTTCGGAGAACTGGAAGTGATTCCGATATCATTCATGCAAGGCAGAAAGGCCAATGGGTGATTTGCAATCCCCTAGCATGAGTGGATATTCAATCAAAGGAAAGAGTAGTAATAAAACAGCTATCAGATAAAAATTAAATATGTAATCTTATGGATTCACCAGTTTAACTCAATCAATAATGACCAGGGATTTCAAATAAAGAAAAAATGATTATCAAAGTTTAAATCTTAATAAATAAATAATAAAAATGATGAAAATAAATACTTAAATAAGTGAAATTAGTTATGAAAATGTCAAAAAAATAAAAACCAATGACAACTCCCTCAATTATGTTTACCTTTATTATTGTGAAAAATCCAACTCATAAGTCTGTGCTGTGAACAGAGCGGAGCATGACCAAAACAAATTCGTAAAAAAAAAAAAAAAGTTTTAATTGAAAAATATTAATTAAAAAAAATAATGTGCTCAAAATAAAAAATTAAATAAATAAACATAAAATTAATAATGATAAAATAATAATGAAAATAAATCATTATGAAAATATCAGGAAATGTTGAATAAAGCATTGAGGTGTGTATGAGTATATGGACAAAGATAGAAATTTTGGATCATATTTTGGGTTGAATTAAGCCTTTTCTTGTGGTAATTTTGTTCTACAGATGGATATGTGCATAGATTAAAAATTGATAATGTGACAGTAGGAAAAGTTCTGACCCAGTAATAATAAATCTGGAAAAAAAAATCCCAATAATTTAATACAGAAAATATTATTTGCGTAAGTCGAATGTGCAGTAGAAATAATACAGCCATTTGCAGTTTCAAAGTTCATGTTCGTTATCCATAGTGCACAAAAATGGTCCATGCTATAGTCACAACTTCTGCAAGAAAATAAAAGTTGGTTTAATCAACACAAAATCGATCTGTGGGTGAATTGTCTAGTACTTTAGTGGATATCTCTCTTTATATGACCTGTTAGTAATAATAATAAAAGAAAAAAACCTACATGCATCTTAAAAATTTATTTTATTAAGTAATTCAAAGTAGTCAATACCGAAGTGAAGGGATTGACACATTTAAATCCTTAATTGGGAGAGGGTGTAATGTAATAATGTGTATATATACACGGTACATAAGTATGTGTATATGTACGAGTTACATGACATTACTAATAAAAATAAAATTATATTTCAATATTTTATTGTTCGAAAAAAGTTAAAATAGAACATAAAAAAAAGTAAAAATCTTGGGGATTAAATTAAAATACTAATTATGACTTATCTTTCTTTTCTCTTGTGTATTCAAATTTAACATATAATTGAAAACCAATTTGTATAAGATGTAATCAGTTTCTGGACATAATTCCAGACTGATTAATTAAACTAATTTCTGTGTAATCAAAAATATAAGATAAAAAATTAAAAAATGTAATTAATTAAAGAAATAACAATCAAATGAATTGATATCATGGGTAAGAATTTGAGCAGTGGGTGGAGTCAGAGAGTATAAAAACTGCAAAGGCCTATTGTCCAAAGAAGAAGAACGGCAGCAGCAGCAGAAAAAGCAAAGAACCAAGATGAGAAAGCCACTTAGTTTTTCTTGGATAGTTGACCAAAAAGACTACAAGCCAGCTAAAAATAACAATCCATTTAGATGAAGCAATCTTTATATGGTCATATTGAGAGAAAAATGCATTGTTAAGCCAAAGTTGAGTGTTTATTCATTTTACACCACCGATCTCCTGAACACCAATAGCCAGATGCAGTAATATATACCTTGACTTACCTTTACAAATGTTTTTATCTGCCATGAATAAAATCTGCAAAATTAGACCTAACAGTAGGAGCCTGAACCAGGAGGAAGTGTCCAGCTACTAATAGAACCATTATGAATCTGACAGGATCAGAAGATGTGATCACCCAGATACTGTATTAAAAAACCTAGGTAAATATATCTAGATGTCATTAATAGTGAACTTTTCAATTTTATTCTAGATAGAACTTTCAAATATCATTGTTATTAACTGAAAGGAGACCTTTTGATTCTTCTTTGAGGCCTTAAAGGAACTGAGCAGAGCAAATTACTAATGCCCACTCTATATGTTCTTATCATTGCAGCTGTTATTACTATGTGATTATTCATATAGTATACAAACATGGATGGGCTGCTCACCAACATACATTAGCCAGCATGGTGAGTTTATTGGCTCTTTACCCCTGAGTTTAAGATCAAGAAACACCATGGTCTTTCTTCTCAGTTGCCTGATAAGGCAGAATGAATGTATGTGTAAATGATAAATATTTTTCCAATAGATATATACAATCATGATAGACAAAAATAAATCATGGCCTTTATTCCCAGAAGGCTGTAAAGTCACCAACCAAAGCAGCAGTTAGTGGCCGAAGGCAGAGGGTGCTAAGGATCCCCTGATTGTGAACCCAGGCTGCCATTTGATGATGACTTCTTATTTAGGTACTTACAACTGCAGACCACTTTCAAGTGAAGAAAGATTTCAAGAATTAGAAAAACTGTCTTATATTAAATGGGACATTATTGGACTTTGTGAAGTTAGAAGAAAAGGTGGAGAGACAATTGATTTAAAAAGTGAACATATACTCTACTATAAAGACACAAATATTGGAAATACAAGTGGAGTAGGATTCATTATAAATAAAAAGTAAAAAAACAACATTGTGGATATTGATGGTGTATCAGACAGAGGGGAAGATTAGTTACACAACTTAATAGCAGATACCAAGTGCAGATAATTCAGGTTTATGCCCCAACAAGTTCTCATAATGATGAAGTAGTAGAAGATTTTAATATGAATGTACAAAAGAATTTTGATCAGAGTAAACACGACTTTAATGCTACAATTGGTAAACAAATGAAAGATGAAAATGCAGTAGATAATTTTTGTTATGGTAATAGAAATGAGAGAGAATATAGACTTGTGGAGTTTGCAGGGAAAAAAAACCTGTATATTATGAATTCTTTTTTTGAGAAAAATGTTAAAAGGAAATGGACACGGAAGCATCCAAATGAAGGTACAGCAGAATTTGATTATATTTTGACTAACAGAAAATACATATTTCAAGATTGTAATGTTCTCAATAAATTTAACACAGAAAGTGATCATCGATTAGTAAGATGTAAGATACATGTTAATGGAAAACTAGAGAGACAAAAATTATTAAGAAAAACAATATTTACAGTTGATATTCCTAATCTTCTGTAACATTCTAATGAATTTAAATTAGAACTTATAAATCGGTTTCAAGTATTAGTAGATTTTGAACATGATTCAGATTTGAATGAAATTAATATGAAAATAACTGATACACTTCTAAAAACTGCAACAAAGATATCTGGTAAAAAAAAGAAGCAATTGACTAATAAAATTTCTACTGAGACTAGATAATTTATGAAGAAAAGAAGGAATAAGAAGATATACAAAAATGCTGCATTAAAAAGGATTGAATATCTCGAATTTTGTAAAATGGTGCGGAAAAGAGTTGAAAATGATATAAGAAAGTATAAATGTGAACTAGCAAGAAAAGCTGTAGAAGAGAATAAAAGTCTCAAGAGTATAAACAACATTTTGGTATTGGTATGAAATGTAAATCTGCAATAAGAAAAAAAGATGGAATTATTACTAAAAAGAGAGATGACATCATGAAATGAGTAGAAGACTTCTATCAAGAATTATATAGTAATAAAGAACAAGTACCATCTATATCTATTATACCTTCCAAATTGCTCAACATTTTAAATGAAGAAGTGAGACATGCCATTAAATTTATGAAGAAAGGAAAGGCTTCAGGTAATGATGGAATTATTATTGATATATTAAAAGAATCAGGTGAAGAAATAGAAATTTTTTTTAGTTATATACCAAATGTCTAAATGATAAAGATGTACCAGATGATTGGAAGAGCAGTATTAATATTATTTCAAAAAGGTGATAAAGAAGATATTAAAAATTACAGACCTATTAGCCTTTTATCAGTTTTATACAAAAATTTTACCAAGATAATTACAACTCATCTACCGAGAACATTGGATTTCCACCAACCAAGAAAACAAGCTGGGTTTAAAATTGGTTTTAGTACAGTAAATCAGATCCAGGTATTAGAAGTTATAGAAAGGACAAATAAATATGAGTTGCCATTATGCTTTGGATTTTTAAATTATGAATTTGATTGTATACACATTTCTTCAGTAATCAAAGCATTGAATCATCAAGTTATAGATCCAGGATATTGTCATATTTTACAAAAATATTTATAGAAATGCAATAGCAACAATTAGATTACATAATGATACTAGGAAAGTCAACACTAAGAAGAGTATGAGACAGGGTGACTCCATATCTCCAAAACTTTTTATAGCAATGCTGCAAGAAGTATTTTGTGGATTAAAATGGGAAGCTAAAGGAGTGAAATAAGTGGAGCTTATTTAAGTCACTTAGATTTTGCAGATGATTTAGTTGTTTTTGCAAATAATGCTTTAGAGCTGCAGGAAATATTGCAGGAGTTATCAGATGAAAGTAGGACTAAAGATAAATGTTAAAAAGACTGAAGTTTCACCACAATGTATCAGCATGTTATTAATTACAAAATAAAGGTGAAATAAAATAGTTATTAAAGACTAAAGTAATGTTTAATGGATTTTCTCAAAATATGAAAATAAAGATTAATTATGATGAGTTAAAAGACATTAACATCTACAAATACCTTGGTCAGATTATTAATACAGATGGAAACATAATGGATGAAATTAATCATAGAATTAAACTTGGTTGGAGTGCTTTTGGTAGAAATAACTTGATACTAAAAGGAAATATGCCTATCTGTTTGAAAAGGTTTTTAATAAATGTGTTTTACCAGTTCTTACTTATGGATCTGAGACTTGGACACTTAATAACAGTACAAAACAGAGACTTCAGACCACTCAAAGAAGTATGGAGAGATACATGTTGGGAATAACAAGAAGAGATCAGAAATACAATATATGAATAAGAGAACAAATAGGTATTATTGATCGCATTGAAAAAATGAAAAGATTGAAATGGAGTTGGGCTAGACATATTGCTAAAAGAGATGATAATCTATGGACAATTGAAATCTTAAACATGATTCCAAGAGATTGTAAAGACCCAGAAAGAGACCACCTGTGAGATGGATGGATGAAATAAGAAAGTGTGCAGGGATGATGAGAAGAGAAACTAAAGATTGGAAAAGATGGATTGAACGTGGACAGACCTTAATTCTGCAGTGCATTAATAATGGTTGATGATGATGATTAACTTTTAACTATATGTAAATAAGCATGATTGTTAAAGTATCATAGTTTAATAAGTGTTCACATTTTGTTTTTATGTTTTAAATATTACTTATATTTTTTTTATTATTTAATAACTTTCTCTTTCTCATTTTACCTATAAGGAAATAGATAATCTTATTTAGATCTTCTGTGTTATGCCGATTTCATGTTTTAATAGCTAGCCATAGGTCAAGTGCTTGAAGTGTTAATGTCATCTCATGGGTTCCGCTTTAAGGTGAATGGTGACCATAGGGTTTAAACCAATAAATATCCCCTTGAAATGTGTCACACTTCTTGCAGTCCTGGAAGGTGTACCTCAGTCTGGAAAAGTGACCACATTTAATATTTTTTATTAAATCTCAGTCTGCCCAGGGTATGGTTAATATGTAAGTATTGATCGTATTTACTCCTCTGCTTGAATAACAGGGTCTTAAAATAAAATATTAAAGATTAATATGAGCTAAGTATAATAGCCATAGAATAAATCGTAAAGGAGGGAGATCCCATTATTTATATAAATTAATTCTATAATAGAATTAAATATTTTCTAAACAAATTTAAGTACATTACTATTCAAATTATAAGCAACTTGAACTCCATCTTATACAATTGATAATCACATACATGTGAAAAAGATAAATGATCTCCAATATGTATTTTGTGTTAAATCAGCACTCATCAGTTGGTCCAGACAATAATCTCCTACACATATATACAATCAGTGTTGGGTTTATATTAAGATAATAATAATATTAGCATCAACAAGGTTGATAGTACCATCTTCAGATTTTCAATTATATAGATGGCTGAAGAGTTGGAGGGAAATGAAGATTGAAACTTGTCCATTAAAGTTTGAACATTTGCTTAATATAAATTGAGCATTGATTGTATATATGTGTGGGAGGTAGTGTTTAGCATGAAATATGTATATTGGAGATCATTTATCTTTTTCATATGTATGTGGTCATGTGTATCAGTTGTATAAGATGGAATAGAAAACTAAAGGGAGCTTGAAAGTGTGAGTTCAAGTTCCTTATAATTACATTAAGTTTAGTATAGATAATATACATGTAATTAAATATTACACATTCAAATTATTCTAAATATCTACACATAAAAAAGAAAATGAGGTTCTGTTCCACGAGCCAGTAACTTTATAATTAATAAACTAGTAGAGTCAACTTGGATGTTTATATATATAAAATACAAATCTCAAGGATGGATTTAAGTTATTTAATTATTTGTTTTTACCAATAATGGTGGTTCTAAGACTAATCAGTACCTTCGCATAAGACTTAAAGCAGAGACTATAAATAGTCAAAATAAGAGTCATAGATTACATGACCCAATTCTCTTAATCTTGTAAGATATAAAAAATGAGGATTGCCAATTCCTCAACAAGCTTTGTGATAAATGCTTAGCCAGAGAAAGCATTTAAAATATGTCAGAACACCCCTCCCAAACCTCTGATCATGGTTTTGAGCTTTGGAACTCCTCAGAAAGGTGCTAGGGTAGGATAGATCTAGTGTCTAAACCTATCCTAGCACCTGAGGAGTGCCAAGGCCAAAACCATGGTCAGAGGTTTGGGAGGGAGGTTCCTGACAGAGATATTTTAAATGCTTTCTCTGGTTAAGCATTTATCACAAAGCTTGTTGAGGAATTGGCAATCCTCATTTTTTATATCTTACAAGCTTAAGAGAATTGGGTCATGTGATTTATGACTCTTATTTTAAACAGTACCTTATTTCATACTACATAGTCATATTTTCCAAGTAAACAATCAAGACCAATTATTCTTAAACTTCATTAACTTTTACTAGATATTCTTGAGATAATTTGAATTGTGTTATAAATTAATGCAGCTCACTTGAACTTAAGTAAATGGAACATACAGATTATATTTTTTGTATTCTAATTCTTATATATATCACAATTTTTAAGAGCAGTTTTTTAACTTTCTCACTTCACTGTTGAGCTCCTATGGTTAAAACATACATTCAAAGAGGCCTATTAATAAAAAATTAGAATTTTAATATTAAAATTTTTAATGCAATTTGATTTATTGTTCGAATGTTTCTGTCGTGTGTAGTGTTCTCATGTGTTAAATGGTTTTGATCACCCAAAGTATGATTTTATGCGTAATATAATTAAAGAATTTCTTTTATTATATACATATATCTAATTAATGTAATAATTTATATATTCAATATATTAAAAAACAAACAAACTAATCTTTATATGATTCTGGGATGCCAAACTGAATAGTGTACCATATTTTATATTCCACAATCCTAAATTCTATGTTTCTATTTATTCATGAAAATTTTGAACCTATTTTTAAGTACAAAGTAACATTTGTTTTTCAAACTAAAAACAATCTGTAAGAACAGATGCATTTGCAAGTATGTATATATTAGTAAACACAGTACTAAAATATATGTAAATGAAAGAAAGCTAACAAACTTCCATTGACGTGAAAATATAAATGTACATATATCTACATTTTATTGCCAGAAAAATCAAGCATAAAATGAGTTTTATTCTCAACTTTATTGATGATTGTAGTGATATACATTCATATTTTCAGTCAATGAAAATTTGACAGCTTTCTTTCATATATACATATACTTTTATGTTATCAAATCACAAAAGTATCATAAAGAACTGGATTTCATTTTAACCCTGCTTTCAGATCCAAGGCTCTTCACTGATGAAAACCACAAGCTAGAAACTAATCTGTGAATATTGGATGAGTAGGCACTAGATAGGGATTTTATGCACAAACATTTCTGCCTCCATTGATAATTCTGGCTTGCACTGAGTACACTACTGTATGGAGAGTTTTGCATTGTTGCTATCAGCTTGTGTAAGTATAAAGAATGGTGATCATGTGATGTTAAGTGATTTAATACCAATCCTGTCCAATAGGATTATGGTGACTGTGGTTATTAAAGAACCAAAGACACCAAAATGTATAAATACTGAACTGAGTTAAGATCTATATGACTATACAAGCAAACTTGAATTGAAAACATTGTTTTCATTTTGGATGCAAAGCTGTATAGTTAACTAAAAATGTAAAAGGTGGCTGAATCGTTGCATTAGATACTAGGATCTAGATACAGTGCAATCATATCCAAGGATCTTCACTGATGAAAACCACAAGCTAGAAATTAGTCAGTGGATATTGGATGAGTAGGCATTAGATAGGGATTTTATGCACAACCATTTCTGCATCCATTGCTTGCACTGATTGGCACTATAGTATGGAGAGTTTTACTTCTGCATCATCAGCTTGTGTAAGCAAAAAAAATGATAATCATGTGATGTTAAGTGTTTTAATACCAATCCTGCCTGATAAAATTATGGTGACTGTGGTTATTAAAGAACCAAGGACACCAAAATATATAGATGCTGAACTGAGTTCAGATCTATATGACTATACAAGTGAGCTTGAAAACGTTTTTATTTTAGTCTAAAAATTGTATAGTTAAATGAAAAAGTAAAAGGTGGCTGCTGGAGGGTTGTATTAGATCCTAAGATTTAGATGCAGTGCTCTCAGATCCAAGCCTCCTCACTGATAAAAGCTACAAACTAGAAACTAGTCTGGGGATATGAGATGATTAGGCATTATATAGGGATTTATGCACAAATCTTTTTTCATCCATTGATTACTGTGGCTTGCACTGACTACTGTATGGAGAGTTTTGCCTCTGTTATCAGCTTGTGTAAGCATAAAGAATGGTGATTATGTGATGTCAAGTTACAATAAATATGCATTATAATATGATAAAAATTGTCATTCAAAACATAAGTATATAAATATATTGTAACGATATATAAATATGTCGTTACATGTATTTAAAATAAAAACTTAAAAGTTCGCAAATAAAAGAAAAAAACTAAACACTAAAATTAAAATGTTTATTAAACATATATATATATATTCGCATGGATGCTAAACTTTAAAAATATTTTTTTCATAAACAAGAAAAAAAGAGTATTTGAACGTATTTTTTTAAATAAAAAAATACAAGATTGAAATATAAAAATATTTTAATAAAAAAATAACGTAAGTTAAAATAAAAACAGGTATTAATTAATTCCTGTAATCTGTAAATGGAAATGATTGTTTATTAATTATCTAAAAGCTGTTTAATTAAAAAGTCAGATGAAAAGTTAGATAAGAGAAGAAAGAGATTTTAGCTTGACCAATGGAAGCACTAAGCCTTGGCTCGGACCCTAACAAAAGTGATAGACTAGTGACGTTTTGTTCATTGAATCCATGTGGATAATATAAAAAGGGAAATACAGTTTTTTTGAGCAGTTCCAGCGTTTGTGTTTGAGAGATGTGGTATGACGCACATACCACACTCTCTATTAAAAAAAAAAAAAGTGAAAAGACTGTGATACTTTGAACCAGCTATTGCCATCTCCAGAACATTCCCTTCCAACGGAGGCGTCGCGGGAATTAATAAAAGCAGAAACCTGGACTCTTCTACCATAAGCTATCTGAAATGAACAATTGTTAAAATCAATCAAGAACGTTCGTCAAGTTTTACAAATTGATAAACAAGCCAACTGAAATGTTAAAACAGACTCTTATCTGACTTTTGTAAGTTTTTAAATCAAATTAATAATGTTTAATTTTATATGTTTTCCGAATGATAAACATCATTTCCATTTTTTTTTTTTTTCTTATTGTAAAGATTAGTTAAATGTATGAAATTTAAGTTGTTTATAGACGCTTGCATGGATTCGTTTGCGGTTAATTATATTTTGGTTTTCATATTTGATCAAAATATATAGACATTCGACAAATAATGATACCTTACGGTGAGTATCTAAAATGTATTTATTCGGATGTCTTTTAAGTTATTGGTGACAACGCAAGTATCTTATGGTGAATACTATTGGGTTACTTATAAGTTTCCCTCTGCGATTGTCGGTATCAATAATTTTGTATTTTGATCATTTATGTTTATTTTGAAATGTTTTTGACCGTGGAATCTATGTAATCGATCTATACCCAACATTTTTAAACAAATCTGTGCGAACGTATTTAAATGTTAAAATTAAGTCGGGCGTGAATGGCTATATAGTTTGTAAAGTTATATTAAGGGAGGGTAATCTTAGGTTATTCATTTCGTAGTTGAATTGGTTCAATGGATTGGATATATTTGTGTAATTAGTAGATGTAGTATGAGGTCCGCTACGGGCAGGATTATAGATATACGCCACACACCCTCTGTTTGCCTATGGATGGGTTTGTAAGTCGGCAGAAGACTGCAGTCCATTCCTATGGAGTTTTTTGTTTATTGATCTACTTGCCAACAGATGTCACATTCCTGTTGGTGGAGAGTCAATCTCTTCTCTATTTCTACTTATTGTTCAGGTGTACATTCCTGACAATATAGTATTTTGTGTTGTCGTATCATGCTACATTGAATACATGAATGTATCAGATGGATTGGCGCCAGTTGATTGCGAAATTTGTTGCCTACGGTTAAATCAGGGAAGAATATTTTCTTTTCAAATGCAGACCTATGTAGTCCATTCATACTCGACCCTCTAAATAAATAGTAAACTCATTATTTGCAATCTACTAAAATTTAGAATTAAAGATCAATATAAAAATATAAAATGTTAAACTTATTCCTCAAAATTTAAATATCATTTTATATGTGCGTAAATAAATATTTTTATATGTTAATTTCTGGCAGTGGCTTTTAATCTTTTATATTTAAGATATAAAATTAAGATATAGATTTTTATCTCTGCGTCTCCACTGAGCTAGTGACTTGGGCTAACGATCTGAATATTTAAATAAAGTGGAATCTTAACAGCGCGTATCTGCCTACTCTATAAATTTTTCTAGGCTCAAATGCCTAGATGGCGCCCTTGTAGAGCAGATATTGTGTTTGCGGTTAGATTCGATCTTCACTTTCATTTCGATCGTTATAATATACATAAAATATTAATACAATCTTATATGATGTAAGATTAAAACAAAGATAAGTAAATATTTATTATTCATTTCAATAAATTCAAATAGAAATATAAAAACAAATTTTTAATTTCTGTTGATTGTAAAATCTTTTAAATTCCTTCTTTCATATTCAAAACTAGATTTTTTTTTATAAACTTTATTAATAAATAAAACAAAATGTCCATTATAAAATAATTACTGTAATAAAAATAATAAAGTATAACTTGATATGTTCTTCTGTGGTTTATTATAGTTGTTTATAAGTATTAATATGTGTATAAAAGAATAAATTTGTTAGATAACATTTGATGCACTATATATGAAAACACAGGTAAAACAATTGAGTTTCAAGACAGAAGACTGATTTGATACTGAAAAAACATATTTTATGTAAGTAAATGTGTATTCTATGTACAATTTTATATATTACATATTTAACTGCATTTAAAGATAAGATTGCCTTGTATACTAATAACATTGCTAATTAATGCTAATATAATGTACAACTCCTAAAAATATTCTACTGCCAAGTTTTGTTTATAGTTTTTCTAGCTAAGAATTTTAGAACATTTGTGTATATATTTATTATTTTTTAAAAAACATTATATGTCTTGTTATCAAATATAATAGAATAGCAAGTTATTCACGTGGCTCTAAGAAACAATTTTTAATACACAATTTTCTTTTAAATATTAGAGACTGCTTTTATTCATCATTTTAATTAAAATTGGAATATTTAAAGGTTAAAAATAATATATATAAAAAAATATTTTATAACAAATGCTTTTATTTAGTGCTCTATAAAATCAAAAATAATTGTTTTCTTCAATCACACCTAGAGCTTTTATATTTAACTTGAAATAAAAGGACTTTCCAGACATTAATTAATAAAGTAGAATTTAATTAATTAATTTCTGGTCATCACATGCTTTTTATTTCAAGTTAGATATAAAAACTCCAATTGTGATTAAAGAAAACAATTATTTTTGATTTTTTGGTGCACAGTAAATAAAAACATTAATGATAAAATATTATATATATATTACTTCATTCCATTTGATGGTAAAGTTTATTACTTCTTCCAACCTGATGTTGAATTTAAACTGAAAAAGTATTGCTGTGTATATGGTGTGCCAACTTTTCTAAAAGTGCCTATAATTAGCACATAAGAGAAAAACTACTATATATAATGTGGCCAAGTGTTAAGATTATATAACTATACAAACAAGTTGGTCTGAGTTCAAACTTTTAAATTATTGAAAATTCAAGTCATTGGCTTAGATATTATAAAAACAATAAAGGGAGTTGCTTGTGATTTATATTTTTAAATGTTAAATTAGGTTCTCATGATATAAATTTATATTGTTCTATTTTTCATATTTACAGATATTTATTTTTGAAAACATTAATTGTATATGTAAATTTCTGAATTATTAGGAAATTGTTATATATTGTAATGTTTTCCATGTTTTGATTGATTCTGGCAGACCTTTTTATTCACTGTAAATTTAGTGAAAGTTAATCAAGCTATGAATAAGAAAATATCTTGTTCGTATTTCTAAAAACATAGCTATATTTCCTGATTAACTGGCCTACTAATTATTATGACAGAAATTGCTGACGAAGTTAGTTTTAATTTATAAAAAGGTGCCATAGTCAATAGACTCCTAACTTCCTCGTATCCCATAATTTTGATGCAAGTAACTAAAAGAACGGGGTTATGATTTCCCGTAACTTTATTTTTTTAGAGAATATTATTCCCGGGGCTTAATCAACAAATATTGGCAAAAGTAAAAATTAAGCACTGAAATCCTAATAAACTAACATTAATAAATTTAACAACTAACATTAATAACACACAATGAAAAGTTGATATTAGAAATAAATATTTTATTCTAAAAAATTAAAATATTTAAAGATAAATTACTAATAAGTTGGAAAGACTACACGCATGCTAATCCAGACATGCATCAATTAATTAAAACAGTTTATATTACACTTAGATTTCTTAGGTAAACAAAAGTCTCTTGAATAATAAAATTTAATGTCTCTATCAGTATTATATTATAAGCTTATTGGAGAATGGTTTGCAAACTCTTAATTTAGTCACAATTGAAAATAATTAATCTTAGCTTACCGGTAAGTTTAGCAAGTTTACGAAAATTGTTGATTACCATGCATAGTTTTTCATGAGGTAGAATGAGCTTGTGGCAACTTGTTCTTGATCTGTCCTAATAGCTAGTCACGAAAGCTTTTCTGGAATTGACGTCTTCATGATGAACAATGTCAAAAACTTCGGTCCACTCCAGCATGACAAATTATTTCAGCATAGAATGTTCCTGGATCTTTCATGATCCAGGACCAGCCAAAAGAAAAAAACAGACAAGACCCTGATCACACTGGTATTCTTCCATTTATACTAGAGGTCCAGTTTTCAGACTTCTGCGCATATTTTCTTTTGTTCTTTTATCAACATACAAGATAATAATCTTGTACATTCTTTTTTAAATTTAAGTTACAAACTCTTTTTTTTAAACATAACTCCGCCATCTTTAATTAGCTTCCAAGGTTTTACTGATTGTAATCTGCATGTGGAATTCTCTTTTCTTTAGTTTATCTGGATTAGTAATATGCGCGTCTTTTATTCTTTCCAATTTTAACTTTTATTTTTAATTACATAAAAAAAAATAGGTTGTCGTCGAATAGCTACTATATCCCACTCGATGGCGCAGTTTTCACGCTTAAACTATAAAATATGATCATTCCCGGGCTGTTAATTATAATCATTTTGATGTGTTTTTTGTAATGCGAAAATAAAAACAAAAGAAAATCGTCTTTTTTAAATATTATTTAATTTTAAATATTATTTTTTATTAACGTATACAAATTAAATGATAATAATACATGTAAAATAAAATAAACAAATTACAATTTAATTCATCTTTTTTAGTTTGCTTTTTATTAGAAAAATCAATTTTCTATCGGAGATTGTTTTACTGGGATTATGGCTTTTTTTGTTATTGTTTACCGCTAGTTTTTATTTCAAATAGAATGATAACGAAAAGTAAAACTTGTTACGGTTACGTTTAGAGTTAGTTTTAGGGCTAGGATTAGTTTTAGGATTAGGGTTAGGTTTAGGGTTATTGTTCTGTTGTTTGTAATGCTAAAATAAAAAATATCAAAATCGTATTTTTGTAAATATTTTTTTACTAACATCTATAAAATAAATGATAACAATAAACGTAAACTATATTCAATAAATTATAACAGTAGTCGGAGAAAAGAAACTAAAACTTTTTTAAACAATGACAAATATATATATAAAATGTTTATATTTCAAAAATATATAGATGGTACATCTTTGTCTCGTGGAATGTTACGAACAGTACATTACTTGACTCGTTACCTACTTCCAACTCACTTTATACATATATCTCATCAACATTTACTACTTAAAACTTCAATACACTACAGTATAAAAAGTCTGTTAATTATTACTTTACAAAATCGGAACATTTCAATACTTTAAAATAAAAAAAAATCAAATGAAAACAACATTTCCATCCAATTCAAAAAAATACACCCTCTCCCCAAGCCGTAACTATTTTATAAACTGTGTGATATTCGGAAAATGTATTTGCTGCGTAAAACATACATGCTGTACTGCGACGCGACATAGCGGCCTGCAATCAGTAGCACAACAAAAAAGTTGTATTATAGAAAATGCGAATCGAAGGTGTCGGCCGCGGAAACAGCATTTTTATGTGTTTTAGCATGAAAACAGCGCCATCCAGTGGGATATAGGGCTCTTCGACGACAACCAAAAAATATGAACGAAAAATGTAACTTTCATTGTACATTTTAAAAAAAATTGTACAAACTAAACAAAAATTTTAATTGTGTCTTTTAATAAAATCGCTAAATTTACTTTTTCTTTTAGTTTTTACCAAATGCCAATATATTTGTACCATATATAAATAAACGTTACAGTATATTAATAAATCTATACAAAATCAATAGAAACTTTGATTTATTTATTTATTAATAAATCTGTATGTGTTTATAGTCATTTTCAAAATTCTTTATGATTATTCCTATGTGAAGTGAGTGAGTGGAATACATAGTGATATATATATGTAATATGAAAACATTATAACAGAAAACAAAACAAATTAAATAGACTGAGTATACTTTCGTCACCATAAGCATCATGAATATGATGCTTACATGTCGAAAATATACTCAATCTATTTAATTTGTTTTGTTCTCTGTTATAGTGTTTTTCATAATACTAATAATGGCAGAGTATCAAAGTAGTAAATATATGTGTGTTTATGTAAAATTAGTTTATAGAATAAAAACAGAATCTAAACATCATATAATCACAATTTCTTATGCTTGCTCAAGCTGTTAAAAACAGAGGCAAAACTCTCCATACAGTAGTGCCATTCAGTACGCACTAGATAGGGATTTTATGCATAAATCTTCTTGTATCCATTTATTAATCTGCTTGCACTGAGTGGCACTACTGTATAGAGATTTTTGCCTCTGTTGTTAAAAACAGGATTTGGAAATTAAATTACATTATAGAATTAAATAACCTTTCCATAGAAGTGCATATTGAATTAATAAACCAATTTTTTTTTTAATAGTTGTTTTTTTTAGGATTTTTTTTTTTTAATTACAGAGTTAATTCTAGGCAATATCAAATTATTTTATATATAAACACATTGCACTTATATTACAGAAAACCATCACCAGAGTGTGAAACATTAAAAGTGGAATGCAATTTAATGTCAAATCTTTATTACACATTTCCCAATATGTAAGTTATATTCAAGTATTTTTGCTAATTATATGTTATGTATGTATGTATTATTTTTCTCTTCACATATATCTTTAAAATTATACATATTTATACAAATGTATAAATGATACTGATGAGTAAAAAAGGTGATAATGATATTTAAAAAAAATATATCAGTTTTATACAGGTACAAAGATTATTAATAATCAAAAATCACTTAATTCTCCTGCTTATCCAATATATGATAAAATAAAAAGTTCTCTATTCTAGTGCCATCTATTGTAAGTTTGAGCAATCAATGATTGCCAAATGCATTTAAATTCCTAATTGATATCAGCCATCAAAGAAATGAAGATACTAAAATATAATGGAATCAGATCTATAAAACCATTCAAGCAGGCTGACTTGGTTTCAAAACCTTAGATTAATTTCAATTTCAGGTTTTTAATTTGAATGATAAAATAAAAACATAAGCATTTGTTAGATGCATAATTGCATTATTTCATCGTTGAAACCAATCTTGAAATAAGATTTTAAATATATCTATAGTCATTAATTACTCAAACTTACGATAGTACTAGAATAAAGAGCTATTCTCATTTCATTAAGATTTTTACAATTTGTCATCAAAAAATTTGGTGTCAGCGCAATAGAACACATACAAATATTAAGAGAAGTTATAGAAAGAACTAATGAATGCAAGTTGCCATTATGTTTCATTTTGTTGTAAATAATAAAAATACATTTGATTTTATATGCATTTCAAAGGCAAATAAACTTTGTAACATCAAAATACATCCAGGATATTATTAAATTCTGAAGAATATTCATCAAACTGCAACAGATTCATTTTTCTAAAACTTCTTTGCAACAGTTTTATGGGAAGTATTGTATGACTTCAAATAGAAAAAATAAATGGAAATTGTTTAAATTATGTAAACTTTGCAGATGATGAGGTTGTTTTGCAAAAAATACCTGAGTTTCAGTAAACATTAGAAGAATTATTAGACTGAAACAAGAAAGTTGAACTACAAATAAAAATAAAAGAGAGATAAACAATGTTCAATGATTTTTCAAAAAAAGGAAAAAGATAAAGATCGATAATTAATGAATTAAAAATGAACAACTACAGTACAAATATATTTGCCAGATTATCAATAAAGATGGAAACATAGAGAATGAGATTAATCATAGATGTAAACATGGACAGAGTGCTTTTGGTAGAAATACTCCCACACATTGAAAGAAGTTTTTAATAATTATTTTTTCAGTGCTTACATATGAATCTAAGACTTGGACTTTAATAAAAGAGAATCATGAAGACTTCAGATCACACAAAGTAAAGAAAAATGGATATTGGGAATAATGACAAGCAATTGAAAGTAAAATGCATGAATTAGGGAACAAATTGATACTCTCATTAACAATTAAAAGGCCAAAGTGGAATTATACTGGGCATGTTGCTACAAAAGATGACTACATACAGATGTGAAGTCTTAAACTGAATCACAAAAGATTGTTCAAGACCTACATGGAGAGTAAATGAATAAGATAAGGAAGTTTATTGCAACAATATGATGAAAAAAAAGCTAGGGATTGAAGAAACCGGATTAGATTCAGAGACTGTTCAGCAATAGGTTAAATAAAGATGATGATTTATCTTATTTACAGAGAATATAAACATTGTACATATAATGGACTTACTACAAAAAAAATTAGCAAATGGGTTTATATTTCATGAAAGGAAGTGAACTTTAGCAGAAATGAATTACTAAAAAATTCTAATATTATTATCATAACTAGCCTGAATTTAACATTAAGTTGCCATAAGATTTGGATAGGGTGTACAGAAAACATTAACTTTTGCAAATATCTTACCATTCAGGAAAAACTTCTATGATACTATTTTTATCATTTCTTTACCATGTAACCTAAGAATATGGTTCATCACCCGCTATCACTGAAAGCATCAGGTTCAATATGGAAGGAATTACAGTAATATATTAATACCTATCACCTGGAAAGTTTTTACGATTCTACATATATTAATCAGAAATTGTTTAATTCTTTATTTTTATTCTGTCTTATTTATCAAGAAAATATATGATCTTTACTTCCACATTCATAAAAACCACTTACCTTGACATTTCAAAATGTTTGATTAAATAAAATTTAACAGTGTGATAAATTATATAGAAATAAATAATATTAAACTTTTTTCTTGTAATTTGTAAAATTTATATTAAAACAATAAAGAAATGTATAATATATATATACAATTAAATTTAAGTCTTTGCTTTTGACAAATAAAAAAATTTTTTTTAAAAATTTCAAATTCATTTTTAATCAAATTCTTGTCTGATTGGTAATTTGAGGTTACTTTTAAAACAAAAGTTTTACAACTAACCTCAGGTAGATACTAAAAAAGATCTTTCTAAAGAAAAACTATATCCAATCAATTTCAGCAGCTGATATCTTTTCAGGACTTTGAACAAGTTTTTCAACAAATTCATCAACAGATTTATCGGGTATTAGAGACTGCCAGGAATCTTTATTTCGATATATATGATCAAATAAAGATGTTAAATTTCGCCTGAGACTAAAAAGTTCTTTTTTATAGTTACACTCCAATTCAGATCTTATTTTGTGATTATCTATAATTTGGTGAGACCCTGAAATGAAAGAGTTCTTATCATCCCATATATTAAAAACTTCTCCAGATGAGTTGACACCTGGAGAAGTTGCAATACTTTCAATGGAAGACTGTTTACTTGAAATTTTAGGTTTTGAATCAGATATTGTTCTTTGGTTAAACATACAAGATTTGGAATTCTGGTTTACATTGTCAGTAGCTTTAGCAGTTGGAATTCTCTGAAACTCCCTCTCCCAATGTTCTGTTTCAAAATGGTGTATAAATGAGGATTCATCATCAAAACCAACATTACATGCTAAACACTTTAAATGCTCTGAATTGGTTCCATCTGTAAGGTCAACCTGACAATTTTCTTTTGCATTTACTTTCTTTTTTGAGGAGTTATCATTAAATGATTCATTACACTTATGGTTTCTAAGACTAACCAAATCAAAAAACTGTTGATGGCAGATAATGCACTGCTGGGGGCAGTCTTTTCCATGTTCCTTTTCCTGATGAGTGATTAAGGTATATTCATCTCCAAATACAAGTTTACAAGCCGCACATTCAAAATATGGAGGCTTTTGGTGTTCTAAATGAGTCTCAATAACTAATTCATCACCTGAAGAAGTTTCTGACGGACTGTTAGATTTTACATTATCTGCAACTCCAATTATTTGTTGAGGTTGTTGTCCATTTACTACTTGTGATGTTTTTGGTGAAACCCAAATTCCATTGATCCGACGGTATGGGGCTCCTCTATACTGAAATAATGATACATTATGTTCTAATTCCATATGTTCTAACCATTTTGATTCATCTGAAAAAGTTAGTTTACACTGACTACAAAACAGAGGCAAACCTTTTGCATGTAAATGCTGGTGCTCAGTTAAAGCAGATACATACCGAAAGTCTTTTTGACATAACTGGCACCGATATGGTTTTTCTCCAGTATGTATTCTAAGATGTGTGCTAAGATTACTTTTATGTGTAAAAGTTTTTTTGCAAAATTGGCATTCATATGGCTTCTCTCCATTATGTACACGGACATGACCTTGAAGTTGGCTACTAGTTCTAAATGCTTTCCCACAAATTGTACAAACAAATGGTTTTTCTCCTGTGTGTATCCTCATATGAGTTTGTAAAGATGTTCGATAAGGAAACACAGCTTGACAAACATCACATTGAAGAGGACGTTCACCTGTGTGTACCCTTTGGTGAATAACAAGATGTTGTTTTTTAGTGAATGTTTTTTGACATATTCCACATTCCAAGGCTGAACCTTTCAAATGTGCTTCCTGATGTCGTAAAAACTGAATTTCAATAATAAATTTCTTACCACAAAATTTGCATTCGTATGGCCTTTCTTCTGTATGACCCCATTGATGAATTTCTAAATGATACTGGTTTTGATATTCACGATTACAAATTTTGCAAATGAATCTTTCTGACTGATTAGAAGCTTTGTCTCCATCATGAGGTAAAGATGCAATCTGCTTAATTTCAGAAAGTGGCACTGGAGTTAATTGCTTTTCTTCAGATTTAACTTGTAATGAATGTTTCTCATCTTCCATTGTAAGCTTATCTGAAAATAAAATCAAAGAAATTTTTGGACTTGTTTACAACTAATTTAGAACATAGTAAAATTTTAAAAGTTATTATTAAATTGTTAACAAGTATTGTAATCATTTAAAATATTCAAATGTAAAAACTTTGACAAATTGGCTATAAAAAACCTTTTTGAAAAAATTTGTTTTACTATATTAACAAAAATTTTATATTTTGTAAAATTATGAAATGATTTATCAATTTAATAAAAACTTACTCAGCTGTTGGACCAAATAGCATTCTATATTTGTTTCCATAAAAATACTATTGAAAGAAAATCAACATTTATACTGACATATTTCTCATGAATTTTGATTTCATTAAACATCTTATTTATGAATACAAATTATATCATAAATTAATCATCAAAAAGGGTCTTGGAATTTAAATCCTATTTCTCCTACATAACTTTAATTTCCATAATAAATTTTGGCCCTCAACCATTCTACTCTACAGGATTTAGCTTGGAATATTTTACCTGTTACCAAGTTTGAGAACTGAGTGGTACTTATCGGAACTGCTTAATCTAAATATTTAGAGAGATTATAACTCCTTTCTCTCTCTCTCTCTTTTTTTTAAGTCCAATTTTAGGAATGGTTATCGCAGACAATTATTCATGGATTAAATCTTCCACAACTTCATGAGTAAAAGATGGACAACAATCTGTAAAGGATGCAAACTAGTTAGAAAACTGTGTCTAAACCAAAGATAGAAAAACATTAAAGAACAAAATAGGAAAACAAGTGATAAAAACATAATAGGGTAAATGCTTTTCCAGTATTTTATTGACAAAGAAAAGCAGCATTATTAAAAAATTTGTGTTTACATCACAAAACAAGGCAAAACTCTCCATACAGTAGTGCCACCCTGTGCCAACCAGAAGGCTCATGCATAAAATCCCTATCTAGTGCCTAATCATCCAATATCCCCAGACCACAAGCCAGAAACTATTGGATGAGTAGGCACTAGATAGGGATTTTATGCACAAGCCTTCTGGCATCCATAGATTACTCTGGTAGGCACAAGGTGGCACTACTGTATAGAGTTTTGCCTTGTTTAATAACAATTATGTGCTAGTATAAGAGATGGTGATCATATGATGTTTAGTGGTTTTACATCACAAAGGAAATGTGTGCATAAAAAAGAGGTGAGAATTCCCATAGTTTACAATAATGAAAAATATACTATTAAAGCATATATAAAATATTGTTCATTAGTTTTTGTGTAATAAATATTAAATAATCAAATGGTTTGTCATTCAGATCATACGGCATTCAAGCTTAAGCGATAAAGCTAATCTATGATCTTTGACCTAACTTTTGAATCCATCAATACAAGTAATAATTACAGTCATTTACCAATATAAGTAATAATTATACCATCAATTTTTTTTCCTGAACAAGGTACACAATTTAAAAAATAACACTTGTTGTTTTAATACTTTTGATTTCCTCCTGTGATATTTATTTTTCTTGTTATCTTCTTTGATTTATAATTTTTTTTTTTTTTCAAAATTTTTCTAAATTTTACATGTATGTTTTTTTTTTACAATATATATATATATATTATACTAAGCATCTAATCACTATTCTTTTCTCAAACTTAAATATGACGTGATATGGCCTATCATTTTTAACCATATTATACCCTAGCGATCTCTTTATTCAACTGGAGTTATTAAATATCAAACAAACATCTAATATTTAATTAATATTAATTTCTGTAATTCACTACAACAAAATTTACATTTTAACATTTATTGGAATAATCTAAAGTATTTTAAACACATTAACAACATACATACAGTTACCAACATGATAACAAATTCATCATTAAATAACATTTAAAAGATATAGTTTGTTTATTTATATATAATTGTTTTTCTGATTCATCATGTGTCAGAATAGAGAAATCAAATGGCTTTATTCCTCAAGAGTTCATAAGAAGTTTGAGTGCCAAATATGACAGAGCTGGACTATGATCCACATACCTTGAGATCCAGTCTTTTAAATTTTGCAGATTCATCAAAAGTTCATTCTATAAAATAAAGTAAGCTTCTTTGATTTTTGTTTTTCTACCACTTCTGTTTTCATCAACCACTTTTAATAATATCTGGATGCAAATAAAGATGGTAGAAAAAAACAATCAAAGCTTACTTATTGCAGAAAATAAACACTTGATGAATCAGTCACTAGTATTCAAACAAATAAGCAATGGGTTATTTAAATGTTATTTAACAGTGGATTTGTTATAATTATAATCATGAGTATGATACTAACATGTTGAAAATAATGCTAAAATAAGTATTAACGTGTAAATTCTTTGTAGGCAAAGATTCAGAATAATATATACATATCCAAATTTAAAAACAGCAATATTGAAGTTCTTGCTTTAGCTTCTAATCAACACAAATTAAAAATTATTCTATTAAACTTATATCACATCTTGATGACTAATTATTGAAGATGTTTATTAACTGTTTCAAAGATCAGTCATAAAAATGGAAAACTAAAGTTAGTTCTATTTCATTTTAAAAGCCTCAATTTTTTTTATTACCAGTAATAACATTTTATCTCACGCTATCTAGTAACAATTGTTTTTTATAAATAAACTTCAGTGAATAACCAATTAATTTCATAATTTAAAATCTTTTCAATTAATTAAATTGGCTTGATCAAATTAATGAAAACAACATATAAGTAATACTTTTGCTAACCATCTTGATTCTCTAAAACGTACAGAGTCTCTGATAACTATTTATCTATGACTGGAAGTTGCCTATTCAATAAAATCTTTGAAAATTTTATCACTATAATTGAGAACAATACATGATAATTATTACAGCTTTTTCTGCCATCTTCATTTCTGTAAATTATAGAAGTATCCTTAACATCATGTGACAAGTGAAGTTCTAAAAAATTCCAATACATATAAATCTAATACATGATCATTACATTTTAAAATTTCTCTAGCTATAATATCAGGATTGAAGAGTCATTTGAAGTTCATTAAGATGGGTATCTTTGTCAAAAACGAAATGAGTACTTGGTTAAATATATCATTAAAAGACACATGTCTAATCTTGTATTATTATTTAAAAGATAATCAAAATAGTTCTTTCATCTGTTTGAAATATTATCTTATAAAAGAATGCCATTATTGATTTAATAGGATTATATAATTATTCAGATCATATGTTACTTTCAATGCCTCAAATGAAAAAAAAAAGAGACAATGAATATGATCAGAAAATGATTGCTTTATAGCTTTAATCCTGTGTCAATTATTCTTAAGTAAACTCCTTCGAAATTCCTACACTGCTCATGAAGTTTCACATTTAATGTATTTTTCTGCCAAGCAGAAATATCTCCTTATAATCAAATCATTAATAATATACCAGAAAAACAATCAAGATTAGGAATTGCATGAATTGGAAGAACCATAATAGGTCAAATAAAACATGGACTTTATGAAATTAGAAGGAAAGATAAAGAAATAAATGTTTTGCAAAATGGACATGTACTTTATGATAAAAACACAAATATTAAAAATATAAATGGAATGAGATTTATTATAAATAATGTTTGGATTTTGACACATTCGATAAATTTAAACAATTTGAAACTTTAGTGGTTAATCACTTCAAATTATGTATGACTAATAACTGCTTCTAAACAACTACCAATATGTTTTGAAATAGAGACTTTTTTCCTCAATGTAATTATCATTTTAACCTTGGAATATACTGATCTATATATATCCAGCAATTTACATCTGGGCATTCTCGTATAATATTAACTTCTTTTACATTGACTTATAACTGCAGGTAAAATATTGTTAAATACATATATTATGCAAAAACTTCAATTATCCAAACAAAATTTCAAAGCCGAACTTTATCCTTTTGTGAAAAATTAGTTTATATATATATATATAAACAATATTTGAGAAATAACTGGAAATTAACAAGCCTAATTACAATGATCTGCCTATTTTTTTCTTTATAATAAAGGATAAGATTTATTCTTGAAATCAGAAATTTCGGATGTTTACCTTTATAACATAATTCATTGTATGTCATTGTGCTTTAGTGTGCATTTGTAATGATTTAATATTGTAATTCAAAGAGCATGAGTTTGGCTTTGAAATTAAACATATAAAGCAAAAATATGTGTTAAGAATGATGGAATAAAGCATAATGCAAAAATCTCACGAGATTTATTTATTTTTGAGGTGTAAAAGAAATGTGATTTATAATAATTAGATCACTAGTGAAATATGAGATATTGGATTGCTCCTTGGCCAAGAGACTATAGTTATAAAATTTGATTTTCAGCAGATCCTTTAACATTTATAGAAAGAAGTTTAAAACAAAGAAATACTGAAAACTTGCAAAACTAAATATTATTCCCCTTATAAAAAAGAAACTACAAGGCTATGCCATTTAATTATAAAAGAAATATAAAAAAAAAAACCATGTATTTCAAAAGTGCAAAAAATGTTGTTAGGGGGGAGGGGTGGCGTGTACAATAAACCCAGACAAAAGATATTGGCAGAATGATTAAAGGTAGATAAATTGACTAGGCATCATGATATATATTTTCAGTAAAGAATAACTAAATTACTCTGGGTTTTTTTCAATTTTTTTTTTTTTTAAAAAAAACATCCAATAAATAATACAAGCAAAGAAAACAAAACATTAACAAAAATGTTCAAAGATTTTCCATGAAACATACGATTGTTTAAGAGTTACAAGAACTGTTATTAAAATTTTCGTAATGATAAGTTATTAAAAAGAGGAAAAATAAAACTAATAGGTCAACTTTTTTAGCAGGAAAAGAAATTAAAAAACAAGTTTTTACCTACTTGAGAAACAATACTATCAAATAAAATCTTTTATAATACATGTATTAGTAATCGTACTTTTCCAGTGACGTCAGGCGCATTCGAATAATACTCCGAGCAAAATGGAGTATAATGATCATTATCAGAGTCATTATGATAATCACTGACGCATTCTTCATATCTCCAGCCATTTAACAGAATGCTTGGAACACCAAACGCGATTTATTAGGTTAATATTTCTTCCCACTACTACATTTTTTTTGCATTTACTTCAAAAGATGTTTTGATTTCAATTTTTAAAAAAATATAATTTATGCGAGCGATTGTTTTTGTTTAGATTATTCTTGCAAGCAGCATCGGGAAGACTTCGGTCATATATACAGACAAAAGCTTTAGATTTTTTTTTTTTTTCTAGCAATGACTTCAAGAACAAATTTAATACTAAAATGATTTACTAGTGATTAAATTTCCCTTACCAATTTTCTTCTTTTCTGTTTAAATTGCAAAGAAATAGAAAAATAAATAAGCATTTACGTTAATTTGACAGACGCTGGATAAGGCTGTCTCTATAAACACCACCAGAACACCTACATACGCATTTCAAACGAAGAGCCATCTGATGGCCTCACTAAAAACTAAATTATTATACGTAAGCAGTATTGTTTATAATTTAATACTTATTGTATAAATGTTATAGTGACTACCGAAGAAGTTTTATTATTCTATTACAATATTTTCCTACATATGATTTTTTTTTTTTAAATATTTTTCAGGATAACTCTTTATCATCTCTTCTCTTAACATTGTAATCTAATTTTATTCAATTTCTTTAGATTTTTTCCCTTCTCGACAATCAATGCATGACCGAAGGGTTAAAGATTCCGAAGCAAAGAGCATGAAAATAATACACCATTTTAACAAATTTTATTATTAAACCAAAACAAAAAAATACATTGCCTATACTTGTATTGAAATAAGAAATGTTTTTTTTATTTATTATATATAATCCGGACAAAAAATAATAATAATACAAATTCATAGGTCCTCTGAAATATGATAAAGATCAATGAAAATTTAGAATAATGGATACTTGTTTATTGTCCGATCAACGGGTATTTTTTGTAGTCTCTAGACAAGTTGTATTGCGTATAGTACTTCGCTTCCCCCTCCCCCCACACAAACACATAACTTCTTAGATTTCGTTTAAAAATAAAGTTGCTGTAATATGTATAGTAGATTTTTTACTTTTTTATATGTGTATTTTAAATGGATCTTTTTTTTCATACCATTATTGTCTTTCATATTTTGTTCCTATGGTTACTTACTTCATCATTTTGTGAAGCCATGGACCAATTGAACAATCAATTTAAGAATTTTTTTTTCCATGTTTCTTCTGAGTACCCAAATAAAATTTACCATATGATATCAAAGACGGTCCAATTTAGCTAGTATATAAAAAAATAGTTATTATTTATATGAATGTGTGGGTGTATAAATACTTTTGTAAAATTATTATATATGTAGATATTTAAATATAATTAATGTTGTTATTTTTTTTACACTCAATTAAAACTTCCAATTCCCCACATATTCTCGAAATATTTAAATAAAGACTTGAAAAAAATAAATGATTTCGCAAGTGCATTTCAGGCTGAACACATTACCATCTTTTACATATGATTTCATCATTTGTTAAATATTTAACAATACCAAATTATTACAGTTTGATTTACAAGCATCAGATTTCCCGCATTCATTCCTTACACCAACGACTACACATAAATGCATTAACGATTATTATTAAATATTTATTAGGCTAGAGTTTATCCTACCATTCCTATCCCAAATATAAACTTTAAAGTTATTATTAATATATCTGCATTTTTAAAATTAAACATAAACATATGAAATAATTCATAAACTTTAGTCTAGAAAACTTTTAGTAATAGTTAATAATATATTTATCGAAAATGTATAGTGTGAAAATCAAGAGTGCAGAATCTTTGAAACTTCTAAATCAAATTATAATAATTACTTTATAGTCTATGTATGAATGCCTGTAAAAAGTTCCTATTCTAAGACAATTGTCTGTAATTTAAGTACATTCAGATGTAGAGACTTTGTTGTGCAAGTCATTTTTAATTATTTATTCTGCTTTTATAATTTTTTATTTATAAATTTTAGTGGTTATGATTAGAATCCTCCAATATGGTGTAAAGGCAGGTTTCCTGTCGTTAAACCTCAGGGCAATGCTGAGTTTTATTTTAAAAATATATTTATTGACATAATAAAATTGTACAGATGAATAAAAAAAAAAAAAAATACACTTTGTTAATGTTGACTCATCCATTGCTGACGTTGGTCTGGTAGATGTATGCCAGAGCCATCTCTGCACTAGCAGGTTGATAAGTGATTACATACATTCCATTTTGTTGGTATAGACCATCCCTTTTAAGGTTGGCCCAATAATGCTAACTTATCAGCTGGAATACATGTAGTGTGAAATCAATGCCTCTCTAGTAGAATCCAGCATGTTGCATAAAAGTCTACTTCATTTACGATACACTACAATGTGTATATATCAGGTCCAATATTCATGTAGAGACTGTGGGCCATACTAGTAGGCTCCATGTATTAATAAATAAAAATCTGGAGGATAATATCTTATCCTTGTTTTGAAGAGCCTTGAGCTTATCGCAAAATATAGCATTGGGGTCTGGTGTTGGTTCTGTGAACTTTGACCTGCATCTTGTGTACCAAAAAGCGTATGTCAAGAAGACAGATAACCTGATAACTGTAAAGTCTCCAGAGGAGAGACAACCCCTGATGTCCAGGATTTTATCCACTGCTATAATGCAGTGTTGAGAGATAAAACTTCTAATACCATTATAGCCTGGACATATATTTAACAGATGATTAAAGGTCTCCTCTCCTCTAGAGCAGGCATGACAAATTGGGTCTATTTTATTTAGAAACCGCTTGTAGTATAAGAATGAATTAGTTGGCATGGAGCCCATATTCACCTTGATCAGATAATCCAAAAGTTTAAGCTCCAGTAGCAGATATTTAAATATTGTGGTGATTTTATGATTACTGCACCCTAGGTGAGTATAAATAGCTGTATATTCAAGATTCAGCAGGCGATGTGCCTGCCAGATGCTGATTTTACTATTAAACTCTGCTGTTGAGTGCCCATTGTAAAAAAATTGTTGTTTAATAATGGTGTCAAGCCATGTGTCTTTAATGGGGGGGAGGTCTTTCAATAGGTATTACAGTCTCTATAATATCTGATAGAGAGTATTTTCCCCCAGGTTTACTAAAAGTGAATGCCCTTTTTGGAAATTGATTGTCTGTATTGAATGCAGACCCATACCGTTCTGTCTCCTGTGAAACTGAAGTCTGCGGATGCTAATTGCAGTGGTCCATCCTCTCCATAAGAGCTGGCCACAGATCCTCTGAATTTGCAAGCTGAATGATTTGGTAACTGTCATTATTGGCAGGTAGTAATTTATGCTCGCCATGATCTTCATATTAATCAGAGCAATCTTCCCTTGTAGGGATAGGTAAGTCCTTGACAGTGATTGAACCACCTTAGTAGCATTGCTGATGATGGATTTTTGTAGGCAGACAGACATAGCAGTCTGTGACTTGAAGATAGGGAACCCCAGAAAACACGGAGGTTCCGCTAAAAAATTGGATAGTATTTTCTTACCAGTGTTGATGCACCAGGATGATGACTTGTGAGGATTGATGGATAACTTATAATTTTTAGTATAATTGGTAATTATGGAGTGAAGTGTCTTCAGATGTTTACGGGATGGAAGAATCACAAGTATGTCATCCATGTATGCAAAAACCTTGATGTTTTTCTTAAGCTGGGGCACATATATCTCTGGAAGCTGATCTAGCTCTTTAATTAGAGGGTCAATGTACTTAATGAACAAGAGACCACTCAACGGTGATCCTTGTGGTATGGATCTTGAAGGGGCAAATCCGTCTGAGTAATGTCCATTTATGGAAATATGAATGTGCCTATTATTCAGGAGATTGTCCAATATCTGAATTATCTGCTTTGATATGTCCAACTGAGATAGCAATTCAAGGAAGACTGTTGACGTCACTGCTGAGTTGTGTTGTAAAATTTATCTTTTACAAATGCTTAGAACTTTACATTTTAGCTATTTAAATAGGTTTTATGTACTATTCTGATGATCAGCCTAGTAAATAGTTAATGCTTGTTTATAATAATAATGCAAAACCAGAAGATTTTGAAAAAAAAAATCTATATGGGAGAAGACAGAGGTTAGTGAATTATTTTCCCAAATAATATTAAAAACAAGAGAAATCACACATAATTAGTTGATTGCAATTATTACTCTACAAATGGTATTTAATTTATTCACAAATTTATGATTATTTTTCTCACACTGTTGGAAGTGTTTTGTTCTCAACATGACCACGATCAATTGACAATATAATAGTAATCAGTAACATGATATTAAAGGTAAAAAGCAAATAGAGAATTATGAATGACTGGTAAGCAAAAAATGAAATCCCAAATGAATTTGTATATAAGATAAAAACAAGATTTACCTAACTTATAACACCTCCAGTTATAATCATAATGAAATAAATTAAGTTGAAACATATTGCCAATTCACACAAAGCTTTCAATTATTTTATTATATTATTAAATGCTATATTTTTGGCTAATCTTAAGTTGAAACATATTGCCAATTCACACAAAGCTTTCAATTATTTTATTATATTATTAAATGCTATATTTTTGGCTAATCTTTATAGTAATAAAACAAATTTTTAAAAGAAAAAAATTATATATATATTGTAACCTTTAAAAGGAATAGTATCGTGTAGTTAAGTACCTCGATAGCTCCTATAGTTGGGTGTTCATTTTGTAACCTCTAAATAAAATGAAAAGAAACTAATAATCATAGTCATTCTCTTAAGTTGAGACTTTATCTCTAACCTATATAAATATTTTTAACAAAATTTTAACAAGTTATGATTTTTGAACACATATTCTTCACATAATACCTGGGTTGTGTTGAGACTCTTACAGGATTATAGAACAAACTAAGCTCAGTGGTCGGTTACATATAAAGAATTATCTATAAAACATATAATTTTGGGAAGACAATCATTTCCTAGTAAATAATTTAGAATAAAGTACATCTCTACCTTCCTCCCAATCAAACTCTCTGAGCTATGAATATTTGCACTTTCAAAAGTATTTTCCAATAGACTCTTATGACTAACAAACTCTATTATACCTTTAATATTATCCATTAATATGATCGAACAACAATGGGCCTTTTATGTAATGCAAAATAAAAAAAATCTCAGGGTTTTCTTTCTGGTATTTTATCAAATAAAATAATGGTATAGTGTTGCAAGGCAAATGACTGTCATTCTAGCAGGCTTCAATAACATACATTTCCCATGAGTTAATGCTTCTGATTAACATGCTAATAGTAATCATGTAGATCACCAAAGAAAATGCTTACTTTATTCAACCAATATTTAATAAAAAAATCATGTAAATAAATTTAGAATATTGACAGCCTTTTACCTAGAATGGCATTCAACTAAAAAGGGAAAAGGGTACATTTCATTTCCCTATCTTATACTAAACAACACAGATAAAATACTTCATTTACAATGTTTAAATTCTGATAATAGGTTAATAATGTGGAGTCTGAATTATGAATGGATATATCCATTGCAATACTTAAATGAACAGTTGTCAATTTAAAATGTTAATTAAAACTAATGGATATAATTTTTTTTTTCATTAATATATTAGTAACTTTTGGATCATGAGAATTATAATTATCTGATTTGAAAATATACATTTTATTTCATTTTGTGGGTTTGTGGAATCAAAGAGAAGAATTTCACACAGAAAAAATACTCAAAACTACATTTTAATAAATTTTAAAAATACATTTATTACATTAGACATAACAATTTTTTTTATTTACAGCACGCTAATTTAATCAGAGCTTACACATTATAGCTACTAGATCCTTTACATTTTAACTCTGAGGAGTTACTAATTTAAATTCATTTTATTTCAAAATATTGCTTCTTGGTTTTGAAAATTGCACAATAAACTTATGATTATAAATTATTATGATTTCTGGCTGAATATTTATTTGAAATCACAATTTATTCTACTTCATATAAGGCATTGAACAAACATTAATGAACTTGAAAATAATAGTTATAATAGTTGGCTAGCTTGCACCATAAGCTACTTAACATTTTTCATATATTCACATCAAAGCGCCTTTATGATATCTTACTATTAAAATCATATAACAAAATTATGAAGATTAACTTCAAGATAATTTATTGCTGCTTCTAACTTAGCTGGCTAATATGATGATAATAACTGTCATCATTACATTACAACTGCCTCACACTATGTTAATTTTAAAACTAAGGATAAATAAAAACATTCATCAGAAGTCGCATATACATTGCTAGTTAACTTATTTAAAGTCCACATATTAATATTAAATTTAAAATTTATGGAACTTACAAGCCCCTCGGCGAATTTCTCCATATGACGTCTATAAATAGCATTGTGTCTGCATATTCTTATCATGCTATGCTTTAAATTAAGAAATTAAGTTATTAAATCTTGTGGATTTACTTGTATACTACTGGCAAAGCACAGTAGCACAATATGGATATTATTATGACCAACCAAAGCACTGAAAATTACTACCTCAATAACTAGCTATCATTGCCATAACATTTATAAATACAATAGTCTACACCTTCTGTGGTGGACAATCTAGTATTTTAAATAGCACATGAGAGACAACATCACTGAATAAGCTCCTTAGAGCAAGACAACCTGACTATAATAATGGTGACTCCCATGCTTATCTCTCAAGCATAAGTGTATGTGAAGACGCAGTCTTACCACATAAAGAAAGGGAAAACACACCAAAGACAAATGATTCTCTCCATGGAATCTGACTAAATAAGCTATATAAAAAATACTTTGGAACACTGTCCTCTCATGGCAAATACATATAATAATAATGGGAGATCATTTCCATCCCATAAACATCATAAATAGTATACTATCTGATAACTATTTCTCACAATGGCAAGATACGAATTTATCCCTAATGATAAAGATTAATAGCTTGTATCAATATTCAAATCCACACATTAAATAATATCCAAAACCCACAGGAAAGTATTAGTCAAAACGACTATAAACACATTAAAATAGCATAGTAAATATTTGCATAAGATAAGAAACATGCACACAAACAATGAGCATAATAAATATTTATGAAATTAAGTAGACAGATTGATGCAATAAATATTCTTAATTAAATGGTTAATGAAATAAATTTGTTCTCAGACAAATTCAAAATCTAATTTTTTGCTATGAATGATATCAAGAAAATTATTAAAACTTCTGATAAACACACCTGTAATGATTATTTGTCCCAAGTTATAAAGAATAGGCAATTTTAAATTTTAAACCCTTTGCCAATATATTTAAAATTACGTGTGTGTAATAAAAATCTCTTGAGACAATTTCAGATGGTAAAGTAAGATACATTGACATGTAAAATAGAGCATATAATATATAACTATTATATTATCTTTTTAAAAAAAAAACAAAAAAAAACTACAAATTACAATAATAATGATGATGATGATACATTCAGTTCACTAGTAAAGTTTCCTCAACAGTAGGCAGATAATTTACGGCGCGAGGTCCCACGTTGTTAGATATGTGAATAATATTGACGCATTAGTATTTTTCAAACCAATATATATATATTTAAGAAATAACAAAGCAGCTACAACTTCACTATGATAGTAGACAAGCACATGAATACGATATACTACGTTAAACATGAACAGATATGGATCCATTTTATGACGCAATTTAATATTAACTAGCTAGTTTGAATATGACAATTTTGTACAATTATTATTAAATTCTAGTAGTTATCCGTGGTTTTATTAAAAAAACATTTTATTAACAGTTTTCCCTCTTTCTGGAGAAGCAGACGACAAAGCAACATCCCGCCATAAATGAAATGATATGCCCGTTTTCATTAACAAATTTTTATTTTCATTTTCAGAAATCAGTATTCAATTTATTTAGGTTTTTTTTTTTTCAATTAGACATTTGTCGGTTGTTTTGTTTTTATAATTAAAATCGAACATTTATTTACATTATTTTGGTCTGGAACAGTCTTAATATTTTTATTATTTTTAACTTTGTCTTAAATTTACTACCATTAAAAATACCCCTTATTAGCATTAAATAATTATTTAAAATTTTCCTTATGATTTCAATTAAGATTACCATTTTTCTTTGTTGAAAGTTTTTAAAGTTATATTTTAAGTTAAAAGTATTATCTTGGCACATTATTATGAACTTTAGATTGTTTAGTTAAAGAAAGCACAAAAACCTGATACCTTAATTCTTGTTCAGCAATTCATTGATGTGTTTTAAAAACAAAAGAGCAAATAATAAAAGTTACAGTTTTTTTCTTCTTATTATTAGGACCTCTGTGATCCAACTCTCCCAATTCACCCCCAGTTTCGCGCTCTTTTTTCCAATATCAAAAAAAAAAAACGATCACGTGTCAGTATTCTGTGTTTCAATTTTAAGGTTAACATGAATAAAGTTTTTTTTAAAAAAAATAATAAACAGAAAATACCTGTAATAATTTACTGATTTAATGTATTTTGTTTGCTGTTTCTATCAGAAGTTAAGAATAATAAATATTTTATTTGCCAAGTTTATTATCTATTTTATTTTGAAAAGTTAATAAATAAATTGAATATTTTTATAAATAAAAATAAAGATTTAAAAAAAAAATCAACATCTACACCCATGCATGCACACCCATCTAAGAGTGTAAAACTGATCCTATTTAAGTCAAGCTTCTTATAATAATCCACTTCAACTTTAAATAACTCAACAAATTTTCAACACTAAAAATTAAAATGTTCATTAAGCTAGCTTTCTTTCTTTTAACTTTTATAAAAAAAATTTACATTATAAACATGCACTTTACTAATTAAATATGAATAGCAGAAATATACTTTTTAAATATCTTTTATTAGATAAATATTTAACTATAAATATATGAAATGTTGCTTATTAAGTGAGACCATTTTATCTACATATTGAATGATATAGTTTTATGTCTCTGGTTATTCATATTATTTTATCTTTTATTTTCTTTTTATGGCTAAGTATTATATACTGCACTGTTAAAAATGCTCCAATAAAAACAGGTAGCATATCACATGGTTACAATATATATATAGCAAAGATATATCAGAAAGATTTATTAAGAAATCAAAAAAAAAGGCAGTTGTCAATCTGTTAAAGTATTTTGCCAATTGATGCAAATTGGTTGTCATGAAGTTAAATTTTTATGCTTTGATTGTTTATTGGCTTAAACTCTAGCTTTCTTGGCAATGCTTTTATTATAAGTTGATCATTGTAAATCATTAAGTTTGTGTATATATGCTATATATATATATATATGTGTGTGTGTGTGTGTGTATGGGTGTCTCCTATACAGGCACTATAAAGATTTAAAGCCAGAAGTCCAAAGACTGGAAAAAGCCTTGAGAATGAGTGATTGTTAAAACTGATGATGATCATGGTTATTTTAAATATTTGATGCATTAAAAGTAATATTAGCTTGAAAAATAAATAATTTTATTTAAGCATTTTTTTTCTATTACATATTCAAATGAAATTTTTTTGGACAAATAGTAATTCATTTAGGTCTACATTGGAAGCTATAGATCCTGATAGATTCCTGGGAAAATATTCTTATACAAGGATATGTTAGCTTCCAAACTTTTGGAATTGTTAATTATACAATTCCATTAAGTTATGTCATATAATCTTAAAATGCTTCTATAGTTGTAATTCATGAAATTAAAGGGATAGACAAAACTGCAATAATTATATTTAATCACATGATCAACATTTCTTATGCTAGCACATAATTTATTAAAACAGGCAAAACTCTCCATACAGTAGTGCCACTCAGTGCCAACCAGAGTAATCAATGGATGCCAGAAGGCTTGCGCATAACCTTCTGGTATCCATTGATTATTCTGGTTGGCACTGAGTGGCACTACTGTATGGAAAGTTTTGCCTGTTTTAATAATTATATTTAATATTATTACACACTAAAAAATAAATCAATAGATCTTAAGCACTTGCAGTGATTACAAAATGGAGAATTTTCAAATGTCCATGTCTCAACACCATGCAATACAATTACTAGAACAGCTCTCTGTGTCAATAATTGAGTTGTAAGTAGCTACATTGCTATTATAAAATACCATATCTTTTAATTTGAAAAATGAAATGGTCATATATTGGTCCTACATCTCAACAGCTCTACACTCAACTGGTTTTGTTGTAACAGTTATATAATGATGACAAAATATCATACTTTTTAAAATATGTTAAATCTAGAAATAATCTATATGGCATATATCTCAATATTTAAATCTGCCTTTCTAGCTAAAAAGACATGTAATGTGATCCACATTATCAATCAAATAGGGTTGTCAGAGACTCAACAAGATTTTAAAAAATGAATGAGCATTAAAAATAAGGTTCTTTTATTAGTTAAATGTACAAAAGTGTGGTTAGAAATAATGTAACACAAATTTACTTTTATTGATTGGTTAAGGAATTTGGTTTAGTTTGTCAATTAGATTCATAACAATGTTTTCAGATACTTAGTTGTCCATGGAAGTTTATGCCATACATTGGCTGTATAACATGAGAAGTAATGTTATTACTTTGTTTTAGATAGTGCTCCTTGATGCAGCTTAATGCTGTACAGGTTTAATGATGGGTTTTTTAATTTGAACTGACTAAAAACATAAATGAAAACATTTCTTGTCTTCTACAGATGATTGTGCTATTCTTTCCAATTCAAAAGACAATCTATGTAACTGTTTTTAAAAAAAATTTTTGATCAGCTTTTGATTTATATATATATATAAGAGGATGCTCTGAGGAAGGTACTTGATATTGTACTGAAACGTCAGCATTTAGCTTTTTCACTACACGGAATATCCCGCAAATAGTAATAATAATATGACATCTTTTATCCATGAAAATATTAGAATTAACATATATATATAATTTGATCAGCTTTTGGTATATATATATCAGTCTGAGAAAGTAAGTCAATTTAATTGCATTGATGGTTTTTTTAGAAAGAAAGGTTGACTTGAATTTCTAGTTATAGCACAGAATTCAATTAAAGTAGTTACATATGTTATGGATCTGGAATTCTGTCACATTTATTGAATGGAAAACCAATATAGTTATGCTATTGATATAATACCAAGACATTGAAAAAAGTTGATTTGAGAATGCTATAGATATGTGAAAATACATTATTATTAAGAACATAGGACCAACCAGTAAATTCTTCTGCTTTTTAAATGTGTTAATATAGGATGAATAATGGTAAAGAAATATCTTTACTGGATTAGGGTATATAAATTGGAGAAAATTTTATAATGAACTTAAATATGGTTTTCATAGAAGAGTCTGACTATTATGTACATTATGAAATTCATCTCAAAATACTTTAAAAAGATGAAGTATTGATTAATTCACTGAGAAAATATAATAGAGAATATAAAAAAAATTACTATTTAAGATATTTAAAAAAACGTATTATAAATTGGTAGATAAACAGATTAAAAAGTCAGATTCTGATATGTGTAGATGTTTTATATTTTATAATTAGTTAGTATAGTCATAGCAAAACTCATCTTTAACTGTATTTCTTTTTTCATTATACATTCTTTTTAATTTATAATTTAAATTTATAAATGACTTTTTGGCAACACTGAATAAAAATTAAGTAATAAATTCATACTATTTTAATATATAGGAAGTTGATATCTTTACCTATAAAATAATGTTTAAATGAATAGTTTCTCATGACTAATTATAAGCACAATCAATTATCGCAAATGCGGTAATTATAATTCCATTATTATATATTGTAACCCTCAAAGTCTGAGTTTGCAGGCATTAGTATGTATAACAAAATATTGAAAGTCATGTATATAGAATAAATTATATATATGTTTTTAAAATGTAACATTAAGTATAAAACTAAAATATATTATTATTTTTAATATATTATGATTTTAAATAAAAGAAACATTGCTACAGAAACCAGTTGCAAATAACTGGGAGAAAAATAAAAACATTGTTATGGGAACCAACAGAAGCTTTCAAGCCTTGTCTGCTTTTCAAGAAATCAGGAAAAGAATTTTAACACATTTCACCATGATGTCTCTTAGTGTCAAAAAGTCAATGAAATTTTGTAAAGATTTTTAAGTTTATATCACACAGTTTATGGAATAGAGAATCCTCCAGGATTCCCTTATATTTCTAGGATTGTAGTTGTAGACAAAAAAATGCCTTAAAAATTAATATTGATTTTACCAATCTATTCCTCATTATTGAATGCTGAAAAAATATTTGACAGTTAATTGCTATAAAAGAAAAACTACTCATCTAAAGTGAGAATCTGCCTATAAAAGAAAAACTACTCATCTAAAGTGAGAATCTGCCTATTTTAAATGCGCAGAAGAAAGTTGCAATAGTAACTCTCATAAGAAAACTGCCTCAGAAGAAATGAAAAGAATCTAAAATATTATATTGCCAGAAAACATAAAAATTTACTGATTAATGGTCATATTCCCACAATTACAGACAAAAAACATACATATGAGCTTACAAAGATGAAAAAGTAAATCAGCTGAACTTTCTATAATAATCCTCAAAGATATTGTAAGTTACAAAGACTTTTTTCCCCTCTCACACATGATCGCTATATAATTTTCTTAATTGTAAATATTTTTTATAATCATTATCATTCTTTTATTAAAGTTATTGTTGTTAATAATTTTATTATTTATCATTTTTATCTTAACCAAGCTGATTATTTATTTTGTTAATGTAATAAATTATTTGGTGGAGGGAGGGGAGGGGTAATGATCAGGAAATATAATTGAACTTATATGGAAATTTGATTTATGCATATTCAATTTGATCATTACCTATGATTAGTACCACCTGCCAATTAAAAATAAATTGTATTCAATGACTCTAACATAAAAACAGTCATCCATTAGTTGTCTTTAAATTCCCCTAGATGAAAATTTAATTTGCCGAATATTGTATTTTTTATTTTATTGTTAATTGGATTCATTACCGATTGTTAAAAAGGTGGTTGCCATTGTATTTGGGGGCCTGTCTGGGATTATCTTGAATAAAACAAACAGGGATTGAACTCAGTTTAGTTTTAAAATATATATTTTTTATTATTAAAATTGGAAAAAAAAAATACTTGGTCGGATGAGAAATATAATCATTTATTTTGTTATAAATAAAACATAAAACAATAAACTCATAGATGTCTTAGACAAAAATAGTAATGGAAAAGGATTGGTAGAGATAATAATATCCTAATAAATAAAATAAGGCATTAAAATTTAAATACTTTGCAGTTCTAGAAAGGTTGCATGATGAAATGAGGGGTGAGCATTCTAATTCTTAAATAAATAAAAGAAATATTAGAGTTTTTACATAATTTTTTTTTTTTAAATTGTTATAGCAAGTTAGTAGCTAATTTTTTTTATATAAATTATATAGATAATTACCTAAGATAAAGCAAAAATGGAAGCTCAGGAAACTAAAACTGAGACTTATGATAATGAGTTTAAGAACATGATCATGAGCATGTTCACAGAATGGAATAAAAAAATTGAAATGTGTTATAAACAAAGGGAAGATCTTAAAACACAAAACACAGAATTGAATAGAAAGTTCAGAAGTAAAGATCTTAAAACACAAAATACAAAAATGCAAAGCATGTTCACAAAATATAGATACCAAATGAAAAAACAGAATGAAGAACTGAGAGAAAAAATGAAAAATTTGCTTACAGAAGCAAAAGATGATAAAGCCCTGCTGATAACAAAGAAAATGTCATGGTAGCTAAGCAAATGGATGAAGCTAGTTGTTACATAATTTTAGAATCACCACACAAATATATCCAAGTCAGATGAAGCAAATAAAGCTAGTTATAAATGCCCAACTGCATTAGTTAAAAATATCCAATATAATGATAATCTAGATAATTTTAACACAGAAGCTTTGAAGGGTGATCCTTGCATCATGATTGTGCATCTGAGTTCACATGCAATAAAGATAGCAGTAAAGAAATGCATAAATTGAAAAACGAATTAAGTTATTTAAATATTTAAAAAATGGATGATCAAGAAGATCACTAATAGAGCCAAATATAAAAGTACTTTGTTCAGTAGAATATATAATATGTACTAGGACACCACCCAGATTAAAAGTTAGAGAACTAGAAAAGAGAAATCCAAAGCTTAGGCAAATAATTAAGCTAGGTAAATGGTCCAATAAGAAATTATATTCAATAACAGGTTATATGAGAATGAGAGTAAAAAATAGAGCTAGAAAGTACAAAATGAAATATTCATTTTTTCTAAAAAATAAATCAGAATTACTATATGATAAATAAAAGGTATTACCGGTCATTGCAAATGAGGGCTTGCATATTGATTAAAAAATATTTAGAGAAAGGAAATGTTTAACTGCTATAAATAAGGATGGCCTCTAAGTTGATGACTTTGAACTTGTTAAAGGATAATTGATAGATGAGAATGAACAAATAATTTCTAAGATACTACTAAATTAGATACTACTGAACATTAAAAAAAAAGACTAGTTTTCTTTAAAAAAAAATGAATTGCACTGTACAAATACTAAAACAATAGTTAAGAAGAAGTCATGGCAAATGAAGATGTTCAATTTAATATTGAAAGGTTGTTAAAAAATACTGTCTTAATACTCTAAATGTTTGATAAAAGTTTCAGAAGTCTTGTGTCATATTTAAATATTCAAAGGCAAATTTTATACTCTATGTTCCAACAATGTCAATAAAGAAATAGTTAAAAAAATATCAGAACTCAGAAGTTAAATGATATGATTTTATTCTTTGCATTGTTGATTAAGCATGTATAAGAAAACACTATATAGTTAGAAACCAAAATTAATTTTATGAGTTTATTTATCATTGAGCATGTTGTTGTTCTGTCTTGGTTTCATTGTTTTGAAGTTATCATATTTATTTGTTACTTCAGAGTTTATCTCAGTACTGTTTCCAACCATATTATTTTTATGCTTATCAGCCTCTTAGTCTCCAAAGTAATCTAGGCATAGTTATATATTTGGTAGTCTCTAAGTCTCAAAAGTAATCTAGGCATAGTCTTATATTTGTCAGCCTTAATGAGCCAGACATATTTTGATATTTGTCAGCATCTAAGTCTTGCAGTAGAGCAAGAGTTTATTTAAATGTATTGTTCATTTGTTCAGTAGATTTCTTTGTTTGTCTCAACATTGCAAGCAGATGATCAAGCTCAATAAGTAATTTTAATTGAATTAATGAAACAAATTTTTTTTATATATAAATACTAATATATTGGATTTGTAAAGATAACATTATTTGTTATATTCATACCATCTTGTAAGTCCACTTCCAAAGAAGTACAGCTAAGTATGGCATTACTATAAAATTGAAAGAAATTGTATTTTTATGTAGAAATAAAATCAAGAGATATTTATGGCTAAATTGACTCTATTTTATTCCTAAATGGAGGAAAGGCATATGTAACCCTCATGTCTGAGTTTGCAAGCATTGTTATAATGTGAATATTTTTTGTTGTTATGTATAACAAAATATCAAAAGTCATGTATATAGAAAACATTTTATATGTGTTTTAAAGTGTAACAATAACTATAAAACTAAAATATAGTATTTATTATTTAAAAAATATTACAATTTTAAATAAAAGAAACATTGCTACAGAAACCAGTTGCAAATAACTGGGAGAAAAATAAAAACATTGTTATGGGAACCAACAGAAGCTTTCAAAACTCATCTGTTTTTCAAGAAATCAGGAAAATAATTGTAACACATTCCACGATGATGACTTTTACTGTTAAGAAGTAAATGGAATTTTGTAATGATTTCTAAGTTTAATCACACATTTTCTGGAGTAGAGAATCCTCCAGGATTCCCTTATCTTTCTAGGATTGTAGCTGAATATGGAGCTGTAGACAAAAAAAAGCCTTAAAAATTAATCTTGATTCTACCAATCTATTCCTCATTATTGAATGCTGAAAAAATATTTGAGTTAATTGCTGTAAAAGAAAAACTAATCATCTAAAGTGATATCTATAAATTAGTCTGAGAATCTGCCTAATTTAAATGCTCAGAAGAAGATTGCAATGGAAACTCTCATAAGAAAATGGCCTTATAAAGAACCAAAAGAATCTAAAATATTATATTGCCAGAAAACATTGAAATGTAATGATTAATGGTCATATTCTCACAATTGAGCTCACAAAGACAAAAAAAAAGTAAATCAACTGAACTTTCTATAGTTATCCTCAAAGATATTGTAAGTTACAAAGATTTTTTCCTTCTCACGTGATTGCTATATAATTTTATATTTTATAATCATTATCATTCTTTGATTAAAGTTATTGTTGTTGTTAATAATTGTATTGTTTGTCATTTTTATCCAAACCAAGCTTATTATTTATTTTGTTAATGTAATAAATTATTAGGTAGAGGGGGGGTAATGATCAAGAAATATAATTGAATGTATATAGAAACTTGTTTTTATGCATATTCAATTTGATCATTTCTCATGACTACCTGTCAATTAAAAATAAATTGTATTGTCACCCCACCATGTCCATGGTCACCCATTAGTTGTCTTTAAATTGCCCTAGATAAAAATTTATTTGCCAAATATTGCAATTGTTTGTATTATTTAATTGTGAACTGAATTCCTTAACAATTGTTTAAATAGGGCACTTACTACTACAATATATATACCGACACACCCGATATCAATAACTTAGTTTTACTTTTATTTCAATTGAATTAATGTTCTATTCTATCATTTCTGTTAATGCACTTTTTTCTTTCTGTTATTAAAATATATATACTGAAATTTAATTTTCTAATTATTATTTATTTATACATATATTTTTACCTCTTTATTTATAGGTTATCTTCAACATTTAAATAAGAAAAGAATTATCAGAGTATTACTATACACACGCACACACACACATATATATATATAGAATATATACAGCTATTGTTAACCACAGTGCCAAATTTGCTATTGATAAATAAAGAAGGATGAGCAAATATTCTACATGTATGTAAAAAAAAGATGATCTATATTCTAACCTCTGAAAAAATGATGTAATATAATCTCTAACTTCTGTAAAATGAAGTAAACCTAATCAATCAATCAATAGCTATTTCTAACTTTGACAATAAACTTAATCAATAAATAATATATATTGGGACTCTAATAATAAAATGTGGGCTATGCTCAGTGGACAGTTAGTTATAAAGAACTCAGCTGCAGAGATATGCAATTAAGACAAAGAAAGAAACTTAAATCATAAAATAAATTATTATAAGTAAAATAGATAACTTGGGAAGAGAGAGAAACTGCAATCAGTACCTAATTAATAATTTAGAATAAAATAAAACTCTTCCTTTATCAAAAACACATTCTATGAGCTATAAGCATTTGCACTTTTTAAATAATAATGATATCTTCTTATTGGTTCTCACATCTTCTCTAATGTCTTTTAAAACAACGCTATGTAAATAATTTGCCAATATGATCTGAAATGAATTTTACTCTTGCAGAGTAAAATGAAAGTGAAAAGTACCTTTCTTATGGGATAATTGAAAATAAAGTTCTTCTTATGCCTTAACATAGTTATAATAGCAATGACAATCAATAACTTTCAAATAAAATAAAATAATGATGATGATCTCAGGGTTCTTTGTATATCTTTGGAAATGCTCTATAGTATTGTGTTGTCACACATGACTGACCTTCTAATAGGCTATAGGGAACATTCGCTTTACTTAAGGCTAATTGTGTCCTAGCATTAAATAACAACAATTATAGTTACATTATAAAAGAAAATTGAAAAATATGACTACTAATAAACAAAATAATAGCATAAAATTTGGAATAATTTAGCCTTTTATCCAGGACATCAGCCAGAATAATAGAAAGACAAGGGTACCTTTTATATATCTCCATCATCTATGACAACCCAATAAAATAATTACAACTAATTGTTTTATTAATTTGACTTAGAAAATAAATGGAATAATGAGCAGTTGGAATTAATAACATGAAATAAATTCATTTCAATGTCAAAATTTGCAATTTTTATTTTTATTGGAAAACTCTTCTAAAACAATTGTAATCAAAATGAAATGTCAGGATCTGTATAAATTTGCTTATCTGGTATATTATTGCTTATCTGGCATATTGAGATCTCTAGAGTTTGAAATGGTTTAGGACTCAAGAAAAACGTTTTGCAAACATGCACTTACTTCACATATAGAAAATAAACCAACAACGAAGATTGAATAAAAATACTATAATTTATTAATAACACAAAATAAAAATAATAAAAAAAAATGGTTAAATGCTACAAACCAACATAGGCGCTGTTATCATAAATGTGTAGTTACATAATATCTAAATAATGCCTTTTCAATTACAATTACAGTAAATTAAAAAATATATAAGCCAAGTATTTAGGCTACAGCTGTTCTTTGCAAGAACACAAATACACTTTGCAAGAACATAAATACAATATATTTCTATAAGTTTGGAATTAAACTATTAAACTGAAGTAACCAGCTGAAATGTACAGCTAATAAATATATTACTACACTGATTTAAAATTTTGAAAGTTACATTAAACAAATGCTTAATGTGAAATAGACAAATAATAGCAGCTTCAATTTAAGTTTTATAAAAGGCTCTGTAAAATAAATCCCTTATTTAAAATCATTGGCTAGCTATTTTAATTATGATATGAAGTACACAAACGGAACTAAATATTATTTGTTTAACTATTATGAACTGGATTCAAATACTACTCTCTTTTAAAATATTAAACTCTATTATTACTGAGTTAACTAAATTCTGGTTTGTAATTAAGATAAATTATGAATAGTTATGGATCATTCATCAAAAGTCATACCCACAAATTATTATTTAACCTAGTGCCCACATAAAAATAATAATAGATATTTTAACTATGGATGACTTACAATACCAGCAAAGAATATTTCTCAGCTACTGATAAAAATAAAATATTGTATTTGAATATTCCTTTTATAACTGTTTTAAAATACACAGTTTTAAATTAATTCTATTCAATTGGTTTGTTTGTGAACTACTAGCAAAGTCCAGTAGCACAAGACATATATTGATCCAAATCACTAAGGCACTACTAACGATAAACTGCACCCTGACGAATTTAGTACCTCAAATCTAACATCTATTCTTGCCATAACTTCTAAATAGAACATGATAATCTACACATTTTTTGCCTGAGAGATAGACGTGGAGACCACCATTCCTTTTAATGAAGTGTTTGTCCTGGAGAGGTTACTCAGAATCTTTATCCCTCATATGAATTTAGAATATTTTCCCACCATAGAAGATGTAGATTATCGTGTTCTATTTAGAAGTTATGGCAAGGATAGATGTTAGATTTGAGGTATTAGTTCCTCAGGGTGCACATTATCGTTAGTAGTGCCTTAGTGATTTGGATCAATATCTGTATTGTGCTACTGAGCTTTGCTAGTAATTCACAAGCAAACCGATTGAATAGAATTAATTTAAAACTGGGTATTTTAAAACATTTAGTTATTAAAGGAATATTCGAACAGACTATTTTATTTTTATCAGTAGCTGAAAAATATTCTTCGCTGTAATTGTAAGTCATCCATAGTTAAAATATCTATTATTATTTTTATGTGGACATTAAATAAACAGTAATTTGTGTGTATGACTTTTGATGAATGACCTATACCCATTCACAATTTATCTTAATTACAAATCACAATTTCATTAACTCAGTAATAATAGAGTTTAATATTTTAAAAGAGAGTAGTATTTGAACCCAGTTCATAATAGTTAAACAAATAATATTTAGTTCCAATTGTGTACTTCATATCATAATTAAAATAGTTAGCCAATGATTTAAAATAAGGGATTTATTTTACAGACTCTTTTATAAGACTTAAATTGAAGCTGCTATTATTTATTTCACATTAAGCGTTTGTTTAATGTAACTTCCAAAATTTTAAATCAGTGTAGTAGTATATTGACTGTACATTTCAGCTGGTTACTTCAGTTTAATTCCAAACTTATAGGAATATATTGTATTTGTGTTCTTGCAAAGAACAGCTGTAGCTTAAATACTTGGCTTATAATTTTTTAAATTTACTGTAATTGAAATTAAACAGCATTAAGCTGTTGCACATGCGCTTTGCAGATTTTAACTATAAATGACTGCAAATGCTGTTTAACTATTATAGTTTATAAAACATCGCGCCATATAAAATAATTGATTTATGAAATTCTAATTGAAAGGGCATTATCTAGATATTACATAACTATGCATTTATGATAACAGCGCCTGTTATTTTTAATTTGTGTTATTAATAAATTATAGTATTTTATTTAATCTTCGTTGTTGGGTTATATTCTATATGTGAAGTAAGTGCGTGTTTGCAAAATATTTGTAAAACGTTTTTCTTGAATCCTAAACCATTTCAAACTCTAGAGATCTCAATACACCAGATAAGCAATCATATGCTAGATAAGCAATTTTATACAGATCCTGACATTTCATTTGATTACAATTGTTTAGGATAGTTTTCCAGTAAAATAAAAATTGCAAATTTCAGATTAAACATTTATTTGACGTTGAAATGAATTTATTTCATGATATTAATTCCAACTGCACATTATTCCATTTATTTTCTAAGTCAAATTAATAAAACAGTTGTAATTATTTTATTGGGTTGTCATGGATGATGGAGAGATATAAAAGGTACCCTTGTCTTTCTATTATTCTGGCTGGTGTCCTGGATAAAAGGCTAAATTAATCCAAATTTTATGCTATTATTTTATTTATTAGTAGTCATATTTATCCATTTTTTATAACATAATTATAATTGTTATTTGATGCTAGGACACATTAGCCTTAAGTGAAGCGAATGTTTCCTATAGCCTATTAGAATGTCAATCATGTGTGACAACACAATACTATAGACCATTTCCAAAGATGTACGAAAGAACCCTGAGATCATCATTATTTCATTTATAAGTTATTGATTGTCATTGCTATTATAACTGTGTAGGTGTAAGATGAAATTTATTTTCAATTATACCATAAGATACTTTTCACTTTCATTTTACTCTGCAAGAATAAAGTTCATTTCAGATCATATTGGCAAATGATTTACATAGCGTTGTTTTAAAAGACATTAGAGAAGATGTGAGAACCAATAAGAAGATATTATTATTTAAAAGTGCAATGCTTATAGCTCAGAGAATGTGTTTCTGATAAAGGTATGGTTTTATTTTATTCTAAATTATTAATTAGGGACTGATTGCAGTTTTTCTCTCTTCCAAAGTTATTTTACTTATAATGATTTATTTTATTATTTTAACTTCTTTCTTTGCCTTAACTGCATATCTCTGCAGCTGAATTCTTAATAACTAACCGACCATTGAGCATAGTCCACGTTTTATTATTACAGATCTCTAGTTGTTTATAAGAGTCCCAATATATGTTATTTATTGATGAAGTTTATTGTCAAAGTTAGAAATGGCTATTGATTGACGATTAGGTTTACTACCTTTTACAGAGGTTAAAGATTATATTACGTCATTTTTTCAAGGTTAGAATATATAAAGTTGAAACATTCATAAGAAATTAACAACTAGAAATACGATACATTTAAATGTGTACTTTTTAATAACAAAAGCAAAAAAATGTATCATCAGAAATAATACTTATTTTTTTTTAGAAAAAGTTACTCTAAATATTTAATTAGTTTGGTATTTTCTTATACAAATTGCATAAAAGATATTCTACACTATCAGGATACAAACAAACCTAACACATTTTAATTTTTGTATTCTTAATGATTTGGTTTCTGTAATGTCTTCGCCCCTAAGCTTTTCCAGAGGGGTAGAAAAACACTTACAATCCGATCGAAACTCGGCTGAACAACTCTTAAAATCGTTGTGCCGCAAATAGCTCTTAATAGCTTTACGTATCCACTTCTGTTAACAAGACTGTAACAAGTGCGCGATGTTTTCCTCTAGCAGTTTATATATCCCCCTGAGTTCTTTTGTTTAGTCTTATCTACTACATTCCAAAAACTTAATCGCGTGTTTTCCAAATCCGTTTTATTGTTTTTACTTTAATTAGTTATTTTTATCTCTGATAAAAATAATCCCAGAACTTGCTTTTAATTATAATTATTTTCAACTAAAATAAATCGAAAACTTCTGGAGTAAATTGTCTCTAGTAAACTCGCTGTTTATTTCTCACAAAGAATACAACAGTTTCAAAATTTATCACCAAGTGGCAGTTAGTGATAAGTATTTTAATTCAGCATGTTTACATTGAGAAAGATTGATAACATATTCTTTTCAATGTCATGTAAAATAATTTATAAACTATTCTAACTCACTGAATCAACTACATCTAGAATATTCTATCTAGATGCTGTCAGAATCTTATCACAGCTGATGGATAAAAAAATTAATTTTATTTAACAGAATTACATTCCACATTTATACCACCTTCTCTGGTACTTGAATAATTCATTGTCCATGTTGAATAGAGCACACAGGAGATTCATTTAGACTTTTTTTTTTTAAAGAAAAAGGGGTACCTCATCATCAAATCTAATACATAGAAACTTCTTTGAGTGCTACATCAAAAATGTCTCCTTTTACTGTACGTTGTGAACCAACATGATTGTTGGCACAATTGATATGGCCATGCTTAAAAAAATAGGGTAAACTGGGCTATATCTTGCATGAACTGGATTATGGTAAGTACACTAAAACCTGAGTTTTTTCATTATTTTTCTATAGTTTTCATGATTGTAAGATGGTTAATTCTGGGTTTATCACATGTATGATTAAGAGCTTTTTCTTATCAGTGAGGCACTTGTATTTTTATTAAACACTCACTACATCAATATTAATCTAATTAACCTAAATCTTTATCCTCAAGCCAATAACATCTAAACACCCACTTACTAAACAATTTTTAACTGAGACAAAGCTGTTCTGAAAAGGATCCTATGCCGTTTTGAAAAAAGATTCCAAATTTTATCTGCATTTGCATTCCAAGCCATGTGTATAGTATTAACTGCCATCTCATAAAGTATTTTGATTGTACATATAATTCAACATTTTGACAACTCGTTTTTTTTTAATTATCCTTGCATTAGCTTGTTGGCAGCAAGTACTGTGCATTTTAATAACCTTAAACTGTAATTCTAATGGAAATATATCACTGTTATCAAAAACCATGTCTATTTATTACTTTTCAAGCCTTGCGAGTTGATTATACTTCAAATGTAACTCAGTTTTTATTTATCTAGATATCATTAGAAATTAATTATTTGATGTAAATTAAATCTACTTGACCATTAAAACAAAAATGATTCCCAATTCAACGAAATTTGCTTTAAATATATATTTACAACTTAATTTGATATTTAAAAAAAAATGTTTAACCAATACAGTCAAGATATTATAATAGTAATAAGTAAATTATTTCTGACAATTTCAGACTTTTGGTCATTCTTCAAAATTTCATCACTATTTTGCCCCTTAAAATTATCAATGTTTTAAATAAAATATCAACAAGTTTTCCTAAAGATTTGTGATGATGGTATTTTAGTTGTATATTGGACTATTCCCATCCTCTAATATTAAGTGTCTTTAAAAAAATTTAACTTTATTTAAATGTTCCAATTACATTCAACTATTAGTAATAGCACACAGGTTAGTATATGTATCACGTTTTGAGAGGTATTATTCTTCTCTCTTCTCCTGGTGTTGCTAACCTGACCAGTGACAGTACTAGCACAGGAATTAAATCCAGAACCATAGATTCTTGAATATTTAATTTTAAGGTAATGCTCTAATCAGCTGAATCATCCTTACCATTCTGAAGAATACCTCTGGAACATTGTGCATATACTAATCTGTGTGCTATTACTAATAGTTGAATGTAATTGAAAATGTAAATATTAAATTTTTCTACAGACATTTAATAATTAATATTATATGATAGAAATAGTCCAATATATAAATATATCAACAAGTTTCTTTATTTTTTTTATATCCCTACATTCTCTTTTTTGCCATCTGTGATTTACTGCAATAATAGAATGACAGTCTGTAAAACTCAAGTCCATACATTGCAGCTAACAGTCATTTCTAGTGCTCAACTCCTAAGCAACAAACTATTTGATTATTTTGCTGTGTGTTGAAATGCAATTTGTGTCCTCTGGAGCTCAAGATCCAGCTGTCACTTCTGATGCTCAAAATTCTTATGGACACCAGAGGAACAAATCTTATAATTATTTTGAACTTTTTCTTTTCTCTGAGTTCATAAATCAATTCAGATCCTCTTTTTGTCAATTTTCTCAAAAAGTACTCTTTTTAAATATTTTTCCAAAGTTAGTTTTATTTTACAATCTTTTCCATTTCTTCAAATTTATATCCCTAAAACAAAGATTCATTTGCATTAGATATAGGTTTAATAGTTCTCTCAATAAAAAAAAACAATAAGCCAGAAATTAATCAGGGAATACGGATATGAAAGTATTTGGAAGGATAAGCATTAGCATAAATTAATTACTCAAGCTGACAATAGATGGCATAATTGAATTAGAAAAAAATAATAATGAAGTTATGGGAGAATAAATATAAACAAAGTGATTATTCAGAAATGGTTCTTGGGTTTTTATGTTGGCTTTGGGAAAAGAAGAATTTAGATATAAAGGCCATACAGTTGACAAAGATAATGCTATGAAAATGAGATGAAGCAGGATAGACAAAAATATGGAAAAACTTAGGGTGAGGAATGGAAAGGTGACTAACAGGTTTCTCTGGGCATAGTGACTGAAATCCGAGCAAGGAGAAGCCATATATGTGACGCATCACATGTAACAATCTCTTAAAACTTCAATTCTTTTTTTTCATTTTTCTTCTTCACATTTTTGCTCTAAATAATATTCTAATAGATTTAATTTTAATGGACCATAGAATAATTTCTTAAATCTCAAAAAATAAACATTTATTATTGCTAATATTCACTACTTCCAATTAACTATCTTCCAAATATTTTATTTTTTTAAAAAAGATTATTTTATATATAATAAAAACATAGCAAAATGCCATTCAAGTAAGTTTGCATTAAAATATGAATTAAATTACCAATAGCACAATATAATTCACAGAAAGACACATCTCCTTTCACAAAACATTATAGCACTTTATACTGGATTTTTTTTGTGTGATGTAATAAATATGGAAACTGCCAGTGAAATAGAGATCTGCCATATTCAAATCTACACTTAGAAAATATTCCTGCAGGCTGAATCTTCTAATCACAGAAATAATATCTTTATTACTTTCATTTTGTATGTAAAACTGCCTAAATTTTTTAAAGAAAATCTTATTTACTATCTAATAAGTAGCATCAAATCTTCATAGTCAGGGAAGAATCAATTACCTACTAAAGTTAGTAGATAACTAAAGTTGGATTGCCAGAGTAGATATTACTGTAATTAAGTTCAGATTTAGAAAGTATCTTGCAGGCTTGATTTTGCTATTCATAAAAATATTTTCTTAATTACCTTATTTTGAAGGTGAGGGTAGGATAGTCCAAAATAACTGGAAAAAAATCTGATCATTTTCAGGAGAAATGGTAAAGTGGTCATATACTATATACAGATTTGTGAGAAAATAGAGATTATGTCATATTTAAATTGTGGTCTGCACTGGCATCTTGTGGAAGAGGAAAACAATAACCATCAGTTTGCCAAGATGCAGAGACTGAAAGACCTGAATGGGCTCGATTTGCATGACCTTAACACCTTTTTTATTCAGAAATCCCTATTAATGCTTAAGGCAATGGATGCAAGATTGCCAGTGGACTCATTACAAGACAAAATTGAACCTACTGACACACCACTGCCCATACGAAATGGGCCATGGAGCTGCTAGCATATGCCAACAAATTCTTCAAAGTTACAGCATCAATTATTGACAATACTAACACTTACTGGCAAGTTTACAAATACATGCATGCAAACATTACTGAATTAACTACTGAGCTTGATTTATCTACCAGATTACTAATCAGGAAATTAAAATTTTGGTACTTGGAAGCCAAACATATTAACTTTACCATAAAATTTAATTTGAAAGCTTTGCCAATGAATAATTTTTTGGTAAATCATAGAAATTTATCTAAAATAGAACCACTATGTAGCTTATGTAAAGTAGCAGATGAAACCATTGGCCATATTTTCACTACTTGCCCAATTTTGAGTCCTGTTAGACAAAATATTATAACCAGAGTACTGCCAGCTAACATGAAAATTCTAAGAATCAATGACGCTATAACAAGTGGTGTTTTGCTGTGATTAGCATGGGAATATTCCTGCTTTATGCCATGTGGTTAACCAGGAATTATTTTGTTTTTAAGCAAGGAACCATGAGAGATATGTAAAAAATTTATTAAAGGACTATGTTCAGGGATTGCTTGTTAACGCCGGAAAAGCTTTTCAGAAACACTTGAGGGCAATTTAGACCACTGGATGAAGAGCCAATCCTTAGGCATGCTAATTAAATATTAATTCAAATGGTCCAGTTAGATGGAGAATGACAAAGGATCATTGCCAATCAAAATATGGACTGCCTAATGATCACTGGCTAAGTCATTAAATGAAGAGTCGGTTGTTCTGATATAAAACTAGATACATAATAATTATAGACTAAGTTTGAATGATGAGCTTCTTGTTCTGATCATGAAATTAATTTGTCATAATAATAACTAATGTATCAAACGAGTATATTTTCTAATTTGAACAATTATTTACTAATGATTGTTATAATAAATGTAACAAATCTAAGCAAATGTATACCAACAAGATTTATATTGTAATTGTACATGTATTTTCCTTAATAAAAAAAAAAACAACCAATGGTTTAAAAGTTTCAATAGCTTTGAAAACAAGCATATTTGCTTATCTGTGTTACTACATAAATGTATTTGTTACTTATTACATCAATCTTACACAATTTTTTTTTTTTTGTTGTGGACAATTTTACAGACAATGAATTTTTGCTAGATGGTACTTATATTTTTGAAAACTGGCAATTTGCAATATAAAAATGCATTAGAATAATAGCCATTTTCTAAAGACATCATAAAAACAAAAAAAGGGGGAAGCACTTTAAAAGATTACAGATGTTGGAAAATATTGTAGCCTGTATAAATACATACCAGAGAAATGGAATTAGTTTTTGAAAATCTAAGATAAATTTTATTGCATATATATAATTTAAAATGATTAAATTTCATTTGGATCATGTATTTAATTTCTCATTTGCATATGGCCACTATGCTGAAATTTTATAGCCATTTTATAAATTATCATGTGAGAAATATAATTTATTTTAAAAGTATTGTTTATTGTATTTAATAAAAATTATATTTTTCTGATACTGTTGTTGATAATTATTTCATGTAAATATTACATAAATATATTTTAATTATCAACTTTTCTAATAACATAAGGGACTAGAGAAATGGAGAGAATTATAGTTTTAAGTAAAGCAAATTTTTTTTTTTGTTAATACTCAATACAGCTAAAATTGAAAGTGGAATTTATATAATATGTATGTTTACAATTGTATTACATTAAATATCAGTCTTTCAAGCTAATTGTGCATACGCTTTTGCGAGTGTTAATAATAATAAATGAATACTTTCTCTCCAATATAAGATATAGTATTTATGCAGGAATAAAATGAATCCACTTATTCCTACGACTCAAATGCTTATATATGATGTTTAGTAAATTCTAGACAATTTCACCGACGTCATTCATTCAGACATCGCATATAGTTATTTAAAGTGGCTGTTCCATCCTCATGCTTTCCTTGCCAGTACTTCAGATTTGCTCATATATAAGCATTTGAGTCGAAGGAATAAGTGGATTCGTTTTATTCCTGCATAGGAATAAGTGGATTCATTTTATTCCTGCATAAATAATATATCTTGTATTGGAGAGAAAGTATTCATTTATTATTATTAACACTTGCAAAAGCGTATGCACAATTAGCTTGAAAGGCTGATATTTGAATGTAATAATATGTATGTATATTTTCATTATTAAACTATTCTAAGACACGGTTAAAGAAACAGAGAAAATGAGCAAGGGAAAATTTTATATAGTATTTAATACACCAAAAATGGAATATGTAAATATATTTTAATTATCAAACTTTTTACTAATGTGAGGGTACAGCTAGAGAAATGAAAATAATTAATGAAAGAAATTTTTATTCAGTACTCAATACATCAAAAATAGAATTTAGATAATAAAACATTAAAAAAATTTCTACTACTCAGAATATATCCTCCTTATATATATAAATTTGAAATATATTTTAATTAATATTCTTTTATTTTATTATTAGTCTACTAATGCAAACAAAGCCACAGCAGTGCACTAGTCAAGTTACATATAAATATTAAAAATACAAGAGAAACTTCCATGTATTTACCTAAATAAATTACAACAATGATGTCATCGATAAATAATCAATTAAAACTGGAAATTGCAAACTGAATCATACTATTTAAGAAGTTGTGATCTTCTAGTTTTCACTCATATAAGGTATATGATTGCTATTCGATTATTACAATATTTGGAATATTAAGTTAAAAGCACTTCCACTTTTAGGGTAAAGATTAAATCAACCAAACCCATTACCAGATAGCATGATTTCAAATCGCAATTGTCAGTTTTAACTGGTTTTCCTACTTATATCATAGCTGAAGTTTATTTAGATAAATGCAAGAAATTTCTATTATACTTTCAATGTTTATATATATACACACACAAACCAAATTCTGGATCAACATTTATATAATATTTAGTGATCTCAGTTACATGCTAACCCACTTTTGCCAAACAAATATCCAATTTTTAAAATACTGTATAATCATCTTGTCTGAAGATTTATGATGCTGGCTCTTTATTAGTTATATGTTGTATTATTGCTATCATCTAGTTTAATATTTTTTAAAAAATTCAACATTTATACTTTTCTAAATACATTTAATTATTAGTAATAATTCTGGGTTGTGATTTTCTTCTCTTCAACAGTTTGTTGGCCTGACCAGTGACAACATGAGAATTAAATCAGTGTCTTTTAGGTTCATAAATATTGAATTTAAGGTAACACTTTAAATAATTAGGCTATTCTCTCAAAGTAAATTTTTTTTTTATGTATATCATCTATAATGGCTCTTAGGATTTCTTCATTTTTTCTATTTAATGGCAAAGTTAATGAATGGTTTCCAAACATTATGCATTACCACACAATATTGACTTATGGAATTATTCATCATTATCATAGCCTATTTTGTCATTTCCTCTCTAATCATTGGCTTTTATCTAAGAGTACTACTACTATTTAAAATATTAATGTTTCTTAGTGCATTATTATTAATAGTTGAATATATTTAGAAAACTATAAATAAATTTTGAAATTTTTTGAAAACATTTAGCAATTAAACTAGCTGCAAATGTCTAACATATAACTACAAACTGAATTTATCTAAATCACTTATATGTGATGATTTTAAAAATACAGAAAACTATTTTCTTTAAATTCCAGATAAATTCTGATAAATACTAGTTCTATCTTTATTCAACACTACTTTTTTTTTTTAATTTATTTAAAAAACAAAAATGAAATACTGTGTAATCAAAAATAATTTTGAATCATATATACTGGTTGAATACATATAATCCAGCTCTACTCAGATGAAGATCAATGAATTAGAATATCTCAAATTTTCAAAATATCTTAGAGTCAGTTGTACTTTGATTGAAAATTCAAGATTGATTTGACCAATATCTACTTACTTGTCGTTTGCTACTCACAGAATACTTAAATTTTTTGTGCACAAATTTGTTCTCTATTTTCTGTTAATCAGTTCTAATTCAAAAGATTCATATAAAAACTATAACAATATTAATATCATTTAATAATTTTTAATATAAATAATAAGTATCTTATGTGTTTGTTTTACACATGGATTTTCCAAAAGAAATTATTTAATTCATAGTTTTATAGTATAGTAATAATTCAAATATGCAAACATTTGTTCGTCTGCATAATGAAATGATTTATTTTCTTCTCTATAACCTAATGTTAAATGTATTTTCAGTGAAGTTCACCATAATGTACACTTTGCATTAGGTTGTAAAGAAGAAAGAAATTACTTCATTATGCAGATGAGCAAATGTTTCTAAATTTGAATAACAAATACAAATGAGGGGGAAATCAATAGTATAGTAATATTGAAAAAAAAAACCCCAGATTAGATCACGAAATAATGAATTTACATTATATCACTTCATATTATACTGAAATACAGGTATGCATAGACATGTATTACCATGTATAAAATTCTAGAGTCTTCTCCTTTTCTTATTGATGTCTATTATATTAATATATTGGAAAATTTACTCCAAAAAGGTTTATTAATTATATATATTAATATGACAAAGAAAACTTATGCTTAAATGTAAAATGTTAGATTTTCCATAATGCTGATAAATATTGAAATTATTTATTTTATAAATATGCAAAACTATATTTTATTTTTAATGATAATTATGACAACTTTATTAATTATTAATGAGCAAAAAGTTAAAATGACAATAGTTCATATGCAAAGAAACTCACATTTTAACATGGTTTAGAAGATTATATTTACAAAATATCAAATACCTAGAATCACAGATCAGCAAATAAGTACACAATGCCAAAACTATAATGAGGCAAATTTATGATCATGATTATATGATGCTATTATTACTTTTTTTTCTTATGTATTAATATAAAATTATAGATAAGAGTATTAAAACATTTTCCATTAGCTCATTATTTAACTAAGATAAGGTATGTTACATATGCGAAGTTGTGAATTATGTCATTACATAACTTATAGACCCAGTTTCAAGTATATTCCCTAAAATTGATTCTATGACCTTTGTATTACCATAATTCATAATTTAAAAAGTTTATTATTATGTAATACCTTATATCTTAGCTAACTCACTGAAATTCATCCTGTAAGCCATGAATTGTTATAGTTCAAAATTTGACTCTTATGTAACATCTTATATCTTAAATAATGAGTTAATAGATGCGCCAATGTTCTTATTCATAATATTATAAAATACAACTATGTGCTGTATTAATTACATGAGTAGTTATTAATACAATACTAAACAATTGAGATTTATAAACAAATATAAATTGATCAAAAAGAATGCAAGTTAGAATAATGAGTAGTAATATCATTTGCATAGACTTTAAGGCCATCTTAGATTTTATTGTTTCGTAAACAAAGTTTGATAACAGAGAACATTTCACAAAATAAACTGTTAAGTTCACATTTTAAATGTAAAATTTTCAAGAAATAGTAACTATAACTTAACTATCATTATACAAATTTAAACTACAGTAACAAATATTTCCCTACACAACCAACTACTACATTTATGATAGAGGCACATTGTGGCATATGGGAAAATAAAGATTACTATATAAAATAAAAATGAAAAAAAAAATGTAGAAAAATCTGATACACAGAAACTATGAAAACTAATTTACAGACTATAAAAAAATATATGAAAATATTTTACCATCATTTTAAATAAAATTATTTTTTTTTCTTAACAAGAAAATAGAAAAAAAAAAAAATCCTATTTAATTTTAAATGATAACTGAAAAAGGAGAAATGATTTCAAGTTAAAAAAAAAATACATAGAATTTATATTGAAACCATTGTCTAATAGAATATAAAAATAGAATAAATTATTATAAATATATATGTGTATGTATTACAAATCACCACACACTTTATTGTCACAAACAGTATTTTTTAAACATGATTTAAACACATATAAATACATAACTTCTGATTTTCTTACTGATTAAAAGATCAATCAATATAAGTTTTTACACACTGAATTATATTTACTTTACTAAACACACTCAAAATTAAAAACATCCAGTATTGAAAATAACATAGAATTCAAAATAACATATAATAACTATTCATTCGAAGATATTAAATGTATTAACAGTTATTTTTCTTAAAAAGTTATAATTTAGAAGCTTATGAAACTGATTATTCTTTTTCCAATCACATACAAATCTCTCTACACACAGTAGGTTTCATCAACTCAAAATTTTATAACATAATTTATGATGACTTAAAAGCAATTATATTTGTTAAATAATAATGATTATTTTGTGAATTTAATGAACTATGAATTCAAAAATTTGATAACTAGTAAAAAAAAAAAAAATCAAAATAGGTTTAAAGAATTAAGATTTTCATCAAGTTTGTAAATAATATACCGCATAAATATTATGTTAAATATTAATTAATTGAAAAACTTATCACTAAAATTAAAAGTGAACTTTTATTAATTATCTTTTTAAATATTTATATGCAAACAACTACCATTATGAAAAAAATGATAATTAAAATTCAGCATAAATTCAAATAAGTGGATATTTTATAGTTCTCAAAAGCAATCTCAAGTCTGATGCCTCAATGACTTTTCGCTGACTCACAAAGGAAACAAAAAAAAAAAAAAACACACACACACAATACCATTTATTATTACCAAAACCAACTTAAAATAATATTTATTTATGCACCTGAAAAAACGACATCAATTTCAAATATATGCACATTTATATAAAAAGGCATACTTATAAATTATTAAAAAGTCATTTAAAAAATTTGATTCCAATGTACTATAAATTAATAACCTAAGAATGTTTAATTTCAAATGGACATTGTAAAACAGAATATAATGTACCTATACAAGCTTTAAGTATATTACTTCATATATACATATGTAAGCTGCATATTATTTATATATGTTGAAAACTTCAAAATAAGGATATTATTGTAATGAAAATATTATTAAAATAAATAACAAAGCATTCTATGAAATAATTATTATTAAAATAATTTTTCAAGTTTTATAAATTTTGGAAATGCATGCACACAATAGATTAACAAATGCACCTACTAAATAGATTAGCATTATTTCGATAGAATACAAAGCCAAACTAGTCTTTGAAAAAATAAATGGGGTAAAACATAGCAATTTTGAATTGATTGCCAAAAAGAAAACATAGTTGAGGTAAAATGAAATAACTGAATCGTTATGAATTGATAATATCAATTTGAAAAAAATGTTTTGGAGGTCATTGTTGCAGTGAAATCATGAATCATGATGACGACTAAAACTACATACATATTATAATTATTTAAAAAATATAGTCTTTCTTTTTGCTTGCATTTACTTTATATAGTGTATTTCAAGCTATATATTTGAATATTATTCACAACTTTGGTTAAATATTACATGATTAATTTATATATATATTAAATATTTATAAATTAATTTTATGAAACAACTAGAGAAATATATTAGTAGTGATGTTTCTAGATAACAATTAATTATTATTGTCAACTTTTAAACTAAACTATTTGCTTACATCGTAATTAATCCATAAAAATAATTAATTTAACAATTCTTTTGGAAGATTAAATAAAATTTACAGGATATAAAAGATGAGATGCTTCTAGTTTTCATACTTATAAAAATGTCTGGGTTTAAAGTAATATATCATCTTGAGTTGGAAATAAAAGACTTTTTATTTTTAAGTAAATTCCAAAACAACAACAAAAAAAACCATTGTAGGATACTATAGCAAATAATTAAGCTTCACTACTGTCAATAGTAACAGATAGTTACCTAGAAATATCACGTCTATGCATTTGTTGAACTTGTGATGCTAAATTCTAGAACCTATGGAATTGTCTAACAGTTATAGAACGAAATCCATTATCATGCAAGAACTGGTTATTGTAAACCTTTTTGATGAATAATAATTTTTGTGATCTCACTTATAGCCATGCTCATATTTATACTAGTTTCTTCCATATAATATAAATTTTAATGTTTAGTAAATGCTAGTATATATTTAATTCCTATCCAGTGCTATCCTATTCTCATTTCTAAATTAGTTTCTGACTTTCAACTAATCTAAATATATGGATAAAACAGAAATTTAATAACCACTACCATCCCGTAATCATTCATGATTACAGTAGATGACAGAACTAGATTAATATAAATGAGTTTATACAATTCACATTGATGGAGTAATTAATCATTTGTTTCATAGATATTTATCTTATTGTTTTACAAAACTACCTTTTACAGTGTAAATGAACCCCCCCCCACACACACACACAACATTTAAAGAATAATAATTAGAGAATGAAATTCATTTTAATGTAAGCATTAAATAAGCAATATATTATCAGGTAGAATTCAAATACTTCACTTTGATGAATATATAATTCAATACCTTTTTTTCATTTCTATATTTTTTAAATAAATTTATAATGAGTAAGGGAGGAAATAAAAGTAAATTAAATGGTTTAATATATCTAAGTATGTGTGAAATGTATTAATATAAAAAAAAAACATATTTCAGCATTTAACAAATAAACAATAGGATGACTATAAAAAATAAGTCGTTTTTATTTTAGTTTCACAATTTAATTTTAGATTGTTTGTACATCATTTAGATTATAATACTTATTATGCAAAAACTATCTTTGGCACAATTACAATAGTGTGTAAAAATTATCTTATTTCAATTTTTTTTTTATTTGCTCAAGTTTTACTTATAAAAAGTGATGTTTATATAGTAAGGCTACAAGTTAGTATATAAGAAGATATGAACATTGTACTGCCATTATTGTTTCTGTGGTAGGTTGTCAGTTATTAACAAATTGGTATATTGAGGTTTGAAACTTAGATAAAATAGAAAAGTCAAAAAAGGATTAATAAACTTTTATAATCCTTTGCTTTTTATAACTTCTTAGATTTTTTACTCAAATAAACATATAAAAGTGTATGCATCTACAGATAGTGGTACCTTCCTTTCCATTCTAGAACCAAACTAGGCAATAAAGATTTTAATGGTTGAACTACCATTGAGAATTCTTTAATTTTATAATTTTTGTATAGTGTTTATATATTGCTTACAATAACTCTCCTCATATACACTTCAGTGCAAATTTTTTTTTAAATATAATTCCTTTATTTTCCTAAGAGTTTCAACTGTCCTGCAGTCTTCATCAGAGCTGCAATATTGAATGATATAAACATATAACCATTATTTCATATACATATATTCAAAACATACATACACAAAATCCATATATATATATTGTATATGTATATATTTTTGGTATACATATATATGTATGTATATTTTTATATTTTCTTTCTTCTGAATTGAATATGAAATATAATCAATTTAATAGACAACTATATATTTAAATGATAAATTTATTTTCATGTAATCGATTTTCATTCTAAATTGAACCTTGTCAAGATGTTATAATTAATCTTATGATACCATCAAGTGAAATATTTTTATATGTATATGAAATAATGGTTATATGTTTATATCATTCAATATTGTAGCTCTGATGAAGGCTGCAGGGCAGTCAAAACTGTCAGAAAAATAAAGGAATTATATTTAAAAAAAATTTGCATTAAAGTGTATATGAGGGAAGTTATTGTAAGCAATATATATGAATATATACTTTTGTATAATTTATTTCTATATTAAATACTTATTAGTATTTGGATAGTAATGACCATTTAATGTGCTAAAGTTATTTTACATCATATCAAATGGAAATTATGACATTTATGCTATGCTTAATATTAGTTTTTACTATTAGCAATATTTGTATCTATCTACATATATAAAAATAAAATCAGTTAATATTGCACTATTCAAATATTAGTTTTTATTTTGTCTTTTTTTAAATATTTATGAGATAGTTGATAGAAATAAAAATGATGGGTTGACATAATTAAAAAAAAAAATACCCCAGTTATTAGTTATCTGAGATATATGAGTATACAGTTATTTGCCAATAAAAAAATATTACAATTTAAAATAAAAATTAACAATCAAAAAATTATAAGAAATCAATGTGTATGTGAAAAAATGATCTATCTACCACAAATCTTTACTATTTAATAAACATACATTCCTTCTCTCTCCATATATTTTAGATGATTTAATCAGATTTTAAAAATTACATTTTAGGATGCTTTTTTATAATTGCTTTATTTTTTCCAAAAAAATTATAAAGTTGCATGTTTTTTAAAGTAACATTTTATTTATAAGTAAACAGCTTATGTTTTATTTAATTATGATACTGTTTTGATATAGCACTGATAATATTATTTAACTTAATGTTCTTTTTAACAAAGTATGAACTATTATATTGTTCTAGAAAATCACACAAGTAATTTACCTACAGTAATTTTATAAAATTCTTATTTTGTTTATTTGTTATAGCAGCATTGGAAGGAATTCTTTTCCATTAATATTTTGTTAAAATATAAAATATGGGATGAGATAATAATTATTTGCACTCTAATATAAAAAGCACATTCATATATTTATTGAAAAGCTTTTTATCTGATTGAAACTATAATAATGTTATGCTGCTTTGAAAAACATAAATATATAGACTGCAGCACATTTTTTAAAATTTATTCAAAATTTATATAAAATTATTAATTTATTATAATCCAACTATACTCAGAACAATTTAATATCAAATATCTAATTTTTATATCCAAAGATGCATGCAAGTAATTGATATTCTTTGATGATTTTTTAAAAGAAAAAAAACTTTTAACTTAACAGGCATAACGTACTAAATATATACATTTTATGTGCATATATGGCCATTTTCTTAAAAGAGCATAGAATTATAAGGATGAACACAATAATTATTCAGAATGTTGAAGTGGGAGTTACGTACTTTTATTTATCTTTCTCTATTCTTTTGTGTATATGGATAAAATCTTGTATTCCTAATGACATTTTTTTTAGATTTTGCAAACAATTTTACCAAAAAATGTAAATTTTTAATTTTATATGGGAGTCACATATACTGTCATCCTGATATATTTTAACTATATCTATTTTTTTTTCCATTCCCAATTTCTGCTATATAAAATTAAAGTATGTTTTTATTCGCATAAGTACATGGTATTATGTGATCAAAAATAAATGCAAGGGATGAAGAATATTAACTTTAAAAATATTAAATAAAAGCCCCATTCTTTTATTTTTGGTTACATAATATAGATAATAGTAAAATGTGAAGATTTTTTTTTTTTTTACTTTTTAGTGTATTTATGGGAATAAAAGCACTTCCTCAATATATATATATATTTTCTTCTATTTTTTTTTCCATTTCTTCAGCCTCTGCTTATATATATATACACACACACACACGCAAGAATGCAGTTAATCCAAATATCTATTATTCAAAAATTTTTATTACCCAAACAAAATTAAAAGGGGAAAACATTTTATAAATAAATATCTATAAATTAATCATGTTTTTTCTATTTGAGTAGAGTTTGTTTTACAATAAGAAAGTAAAAGATATATATATATATTCTTGAAATAAAAACAAAACAAAACACAAATCCCCAAAAGACCTGGAAACAAGATTTCAGATTAATGATATTTAACCTGTTTACTTTTATCAGAATTTAGAAATTTTTGCATAAAAAATATAATAATGTCATTTGAAAAGAATCAATTCTACTATTAAAGTTGTAATATTAGTGAAAAATTATGATGAGACTGAACCCTTAATTGTTTAGCATCAGTGTGAACAGAAAATACAAATCTAACTTTTATGATTATTCCAAATACAGATATTAGATCCAATGATAACTTTTATAAAGTTACATCAAAAAAGTCACATTACTTCCATCATTATATAAATAATTTCAGGATGCATGTCAATATGTTCAAAAAAAATTAGACTAATATATAGATAAGAGATAATATATGTGGTAATCATATCAAAAATTTATAAAATCTGAATTATACAATTTTAACAAATACATGTGCAATATTTATAATTCTTCTGGAAAATTATCTACATCTTTTAAATGCAAAACTACTTAAATTATTTTAGTTCTATCTTCTATTACCAGCTTGAATAATAAATAAATACTATATAGTAGTGCTAATAATTTCTATCCAATGCTATCCTCTCCATATCTTCAGATCAATTTTAGCTTATGATATTTCATAAGGGAGCTAAAATAGCACTGCACTACTATATAGTATTTATTAATTATTCAAACTTACAATAGAAGGACAGTTTGCTTCTGAAAAGCATTGATTAACTGGGATTATGTAAACCCCCTCCCCCTTGATGCAAATATATGAACTATTTTAACACAAATCATATGTTAAAACAATTTAAATAAAGAGAATGAAAAAAAAATTATTTTGACTGAAGAAAGATTTTAGAGTAATATTTATTAATCACCACAATATAAAAATTTTAAAATTACAACTATGTTGATTACAAAGAGAAAATATTGTTGTCATCATTTTCAGATTTAATTTAGAAGCATAATATTTTATATTTATTTATCTCCATCTTACTTTAAACAATTTTTTTCTTAGTAAAAAAATGTATATTTAAATATTTTTTTATTTAAAAAATAAGCAACAATAAATTATTGTTAAACATCAGCAGCTTCAAAAAGCAAGATCTTGCCACCATATCCATATTATTCTGATTTCAGCTATTGTTATTACAATTTGCATATGAACTAGTCTTTCACTAATCACATTTTAAAGGGAAGATGTCCTTGGTCTAACCTTCCCAAAAACACTATACTCCAAAATATTTGTTTGTAGGAAACATTATATCTCAAAATGTATCACAGAAATTTTATTTCTCTTAATTTTATCATGCTTAACAGTTTTCTTTCTATATTGATTTCTCTCAATATTTGATAATAACTTTTCATCTAATTTGTCAATCTTTTACAAAGTCACATTGCCATACCTTCTAATCTATTCTTTCTGGCTTTTGCAAAGATCAATTTTCATATCTATATATAAGTATAGTCCAAACAAAGATTCTGACAAAATTCTTTCTCTTTTGGATATTAATGTTTATTTATTGCTAATCATTAAAAAAAAAAGTTAATTCTATCTAAAATCCTAGTAAAAAAAAATCATTTGCATTTTAAAAAGGTTATGCTATTAATAGATTATTTATTTATTTACCATTTGTTTTGGCGGGTATATGAGTGTTAGTAACATTCAAGCAGCTGATTAAGGAAAACAGTCCCCCCCCATCTCTTCTCATCAAGTGAGAATCGATACAGGAAAAATTAGTTTTGCAGCCAACCACTCAGCTTAGATAACGGCTTGTTGAATGTTATGAGTTTTATAAAACTCAATAAAATATTTTCCAACATAAATAGTAAAGTAAATAATACTGAAAGTAAGTTTCATGAATGCATAAATTATATAAAATTAATAGACTTTAAAAAACTATATGCAATTTGGGTAAAAAAAATTAATAATTTAAAAATTATATACTTTTTGATTATCATTTTGCTTTTATAAAAAACTGAATTTACTATATATATATACATTTTGAATTGATGTAACTTTTCCTTATATCACAAAGGGTTTTACACAATGCCCTTAGATCATTGTGCATTGTTGCCAATTTTTTTTCCTGATGAGATTAAATCAATAATATTTTTAAAATGATTATTAATACCATTATTAGCTTGATATATCTTTTAAACTATTATACTCAAGCAACATTAAAATTTATATTCATGTCAATAATATATAAGCATATGCTTTAATGAGTAGTAATTCATTCAATCAATATTATTATCTGGTGGTATTATTATATATTATATTCATATCCTTCATGAACAAGAAGCTTTGGATCTATGCATTATTTACTTTCTGATTGCTAAAGCTTACAATATATTGCTTTGGAATAAAGTAACAAAAGTGAATTATTTTTTTAAAAATATATGTTAAATGTTAATGGAGAAAGTTTTGTGATATTTAGTTGCTAATGATATAATTTGATAAATTGACAGTGTTTTCACTTGCAAATAACTGAGAATGTTGATTTTTATAATGTATGTAAATGCATAATTAATATATAGTGATAAATCAAAAATATTTTATATTATACAACCCACCTCCTTACACTTTTTTAATTTCATTATAATAAGTACAATTTAGAAAAAAAAAAGCTTGTATAATCAGAATATCTATTTTGCTTTTCCAACTATGAGCAAAATAATTTGAAAATTGACAAAGTACGATATTTACTTGGTTCTCTCCAAATGTACATATACAAAATAAATTATTTCCATTTTTTTCACATTTATCAATTAGTTTTCAAACAAATTAAAACAATATGAACAAATAAACTTCTGCCAACAATAAATGTTCATTAAAAAAAAAAATCTTCACCCCATATTCTTGTTCTCAATATTTCAAACATTTTTATAACCCTTTTCAAGAATATAAACAATATAAATCATTAATACAAAAAATATTATTAGATATGAAAAAGTTAGATATTATCAACATATATATTAAATTTCTTTATTTGAGAAAACTTTTTAAAAAAATTATATTAAGAAAATGAGAATAAATGCATGTTAGTTAGAAAGACTTCTTCTAATATATCAAACATTTGTATTACATCATAATCTTATGGTACAGAATTTTTTTATTTTTATCAATTATTGCTTAAGTAAAAAGACATAATTTAAATAAATTTTTTAAAAAAATCATTAGTTTGTAAATTATATTAATGAAAGATATTCAAAATATAGAATTTTTTTATAATCATTTTTAAATTTAATATATTATAAAAAAATAAAAACAATCTAAATTGAAATAACGTATTAGAATAATTATTGATTTAATAATACAATAATAAATTAAAAAATATGTGAATGAATAAATACATATATTGATTTATATATCTGCACATACATTTTTGATGTTTTTAGTTTTTTTAATTTTATCAAAATTAATATATATGTACATGCATATTTAATAAAGATATGAGGAGATAATATCCATTATATAGAGAAACACTTTAACTTTTGATGTTACTAAGAAACTATCAATTACTATTAATTGACAATTCCTAGGGCGAAGCAAGGTTTTCTCATAATAGCTCTTTTGTTGGGTGTCTTGAAAGCAAAAGGAGTCCTCTTTTACCTTAAACCCAAGTTCTTATATGAATGTAAACCCAAAAAGCTATTTACTATAGGTGTAAGAATGTGAAAAAATATCTTTTTTGACAATCTGCAAATAATATTTTTAACTTCTCCAGGGAGTTGTATATTGGGTTTAAGGTAAGAGAGGACTACTTTTGCTTTAAAGCCCCCCCCCCCCCAACAAAAGAGCTATTACGAAAAAAAAACCAGCTTTGTCTCAGGAATTGTCAATTAATAATAATTGATAGTTTCTTATTATCTTATCATATCTACATAATAAAATCAATATAAACATTTAAATTCAACATGTATATTTAATTATATATAAAATGAAGTTATTCTATGTTATATAAAGAAATAATGTAATACAATTGCTTTTTTTTTAATCTGAAGATTATTAGGCATTCAAAATTGTTATTGAGAACATATTTTTATTTGGCAAACAATTGGCTCATCAGCTGCTAGAACTTATAACAATTTAATACACTATTGTAGCAACAGCAGCTCTTTTCATAAATATTTCAATGTGATATATTTCGATTTCAAAGAATGGACATTGTTATTCAACACTATCATTGTTTATATTAGACCCATTCACATAAAGGTGGGACAAGTTCAAATCTATTTCACACACTTTTACTTAAATTTAAATATATTAATGCATTTTAAGAATAACTACAATAAACAAGAGAAGCACACATATCCCTTTCTAAACTGATAAATATTTAAATATTACTAATAGTTGCAATACCATAAACAAAAATCTAGCTACTGTGTTTTACCAGGAAAAATACTGAATCATCAGTTTACTAAAGTTTGAAATTATAAAAGTGTGTTTCTAACATTCATTACATTCTTAAGATGCAATTAGTAGATTTGCAGCATTTTATATTTTACACCTACATGCTAATGGATGTGATTGTTTCTCAAAGTAGGCAATATCAGTCTTAGTGAATGACTTAAATCTTTTATGAAGAGGAGGGGTTGGCAATCAAAAGTGATATTAAGAAAAGAAAACTTCATTTTCTTTATAAAATAGCTCTTACGCTATTATGATTTTTAATAATTTTATAGTTATAATTGATTTTATTGAAATTGTTAGTTTATGCAATCATCTTTCTATCCTTTAATTAATTACATACATAACATTTCTAATTCCAGGGTATTTTCTTTTTTTTTTTAATTTTTTAGACTTTTGCCTTTCTATTTTTCTTTTGGAGTTAGAATGACCATACTCATTTACGAATAGCTGCCAATAATATATGATACTGATCATAAGAAATATATGAAAAATGTTTTAATTTATTAATAAATTATTAAACAATACTCATTATTTTTCTTACTAGTCACAAAACTTTTTCATACTATTATTTAACTCTTTTTTTTTTTTTCTTTTTTTATAAACAAGGTAAAGGATGTTGGAAATGACTTGATGCAAGTAAGGAGGCAACAGCTTGAAAAAGTTTGAGAAATAATGATTTAGACTCAAATGAATTTATTTAAGCAAGAGAGTTTATAGAAAGTGATATGGAATAAGCTCACCTTTTTAAAAATTCAAAATAAAAAAATATTTTATAATAAAATAATTTCTAATATTAAAATTTGTTTATTTATTTATAGAATACTTTTTTTGATATTTTTTGACATAAAAACTAGCAGAAAATAAGACCTTATTGTACATGTATAAAAAATAAAAACTGATTAATATATAAAACAAAATTCAACATTTTTTTTAATGAAAAAAGACAACAAGTAAACATTAGATAATAAAATGTGAGCAAATTATTAATTTTTATATTTTTTACATGAGTTCTTATGATGAAAACTTTTCAAATGAATATAGGATACTTTGTAATCATTGGAATGAAGGATAGACATTTTGGCACTGAAATAATTTATAAATTAAAAATATATATATATGTATTGGGAAAAAAAAAATACATGCATTTTAGAATTAACAAATAAACAATTATAAATTCAAATACTTAAAAATAATTCAATTCCATAAGCTTTGATAAATCCAAAATAAATCATTAAAAATATAAATAAAATTAAGTAAATTAGAATAATAATGAAAGCATTAAAATGTATACACATTTAGAATAGAAATAACTCGTGATTTTTTAAAATTTTTACACTTTTATTTCTTTCTTTCTTTTTTTTTTTTTTTAGTGGAATGTCTTTAAAATGCTGTTTTCTGTGATTCCAGGCAGTAGGTATAATTTGTTCCAAAATTTTTCAAACAAACTATCAAATAGTAATTAAAATAAAATTAAAAAACTGCTTTAGCAGCCATTACAGCTAATGTATTAACATTTGCTTGCATGATCAAAACAAAACTAAAAAAAAAAAAAATTATATATATAAAAAAAAAAAATCACCATTCATATCATGATTATCATATATATATAGATATTTATAAAACATGTCATCCTTTTGGGTGTGATGAAAATGATTGCAGAATTTAAAAAAAAAAAAATTAGTAAAAAGTTGAATCTATTGCTGTTTTATCCAACAATTGTAGATATAATTGCAAACTGGTATTAAATCTTGGTATTCCAATATTATGGAAAGCAATAATTTAACAGAACAGCAAAAATTGTTCAATATTATTACAAAGCCAATAAAAGCCCAACATGTCAACTACTTTGTTGCTGGCGGGTAATTATTCTGGCTTTGTCAACTGTGTCTAACAAACTCTTAGTATCTACAGCAAGAATGTGTCCGGCTGAAAGCATGCCTCGACTAGATTCAACATCCAGAGTTGTGTTTCCATACTTTTCAGCTAATTTCAGGGCACTAATAAGTTTGGCCATATCTTTACTGAGAACTTTTTGAGCCATTTCAATCTAAAAAATACAAAAAAAAAAAAAGAGTAAAAAAAACACATAAATCAAAATCTATAAATATATCACTAAGGAAGATGGGTGGTCATAATTCATTATAATTTTTTTAAAAAAAAACAACAACTTATTTATAAGCTTAAAATTGAATTTAAAAATAATCACATCTGATTGGTTTTGCAATAAAACTTCAATATCCAGGCAGGAAATTAGACCAAAGCTCTTGTGAATAAAAAACAACAACATGAATAATAGATAGAAGGGGGGGGGGTAGCTAACTACAGCATTACTTAAATAATACAATACTAAACATGATTAAATACTGTCATGAAACATCTGGTTTAAGAACCATGAGAATAAATATCATATTTCAATAATTACCTGTGCTGATAGTAAAAAAAAAAAAAATCTTAATAAAAGATATAATTATTTATGAATAAATATAACAAAAGCAACAACAAAAACAATATTATGAATATGGAATCTAGAATAATCTTTAATATTAATTTATATATTTAATAAATAATTAATTTTTAAACTTAATTACATATTGAAATGGCCACTTCATAATGCATATGAGTATATGTAGTTGTCATACATACATATTTATAAAGACAATCTAAATAACAAATAGTTATAATTAATAAATTAATTTAGTTACAAGATTTAAAAATTTATGAAATAATCATAACTACACAGACTAGATTAATGTTTTAGAAGTAATGAAAATTAAAATTATGGTTTATGAATATGCAAGCTATATGTAGGTATGTGATATAAAACATTCTCCAAACAAGTAAAACATAGTTTTTATTTTATTTTAGTGGAAAGTTATAATAGTCTAATCAATATTAAAAAATGCATTTTACATTCTAATGGAATTTAATCAATGATAAAAATAGTACTCTAGATTTTTAGAAACTAATTTAAAACAGATTAAAAGACTACAATTAGCCTCAGATTCTAATTAAGTCTGTTTTCTGTGTTTCATATAAATATAAATTAGTAAAGGACTAATGAAAATCTGTAAATACTGAATTAAAAATGTGAAATGAAAATTGAAATTTGCTATTTTTTTTTTTTTAGGTAATGGGATTACAATAAATGGTAGTTGTAAATTATGCACTGTACAGCATGTGGTGATGGTGTTTCTGTGCATAAACACTGAAATATATCATTTACGGGGCCCAAGTCACAGCGTATAGAACAGTTCTGTTCATATTAGCTGTTAAGCAGGCCTAGATGGCCCACTGACGCTGTTTGCGAAACTATGCGAATAGCGCGCACTTCACATATCGCTACTGTATGATGTGAGGGTGTATGGAATTCAACTGGCAGTAACTGTTTTAATGTTGGTTGGAAGTAATGATGTTACACTCTACCTGACGTACTATTACATAGTAATAATTGTCAGGCAGGCCCTGTGTTTCCCTACACATGTTGGAAGGTGAAAATAATTTCAAAAGCGTAGATCCAAACAGCATTTCCCAAAACTCACGCGAATAGGCACGTTTTCATGAGAACAGTTACGAGACAAATTGTCATCTTTATTGAAGAAAGTACATTTGTAAATAAAAAGCAAAAAGTGTTTTGTTTTTGACGTTTAATGTAGAATGCTAAGAATAACATAAACTTGTTGGAGGTTGGAAACATAAACTTTGTTGGATCCGAGTAATGCATCTTTTGTATGATCCTGCAGATCATCAAAAACGTCCCACACCCTATCAATAACAGCACTACGTGCTGAAATTTAGTTGAATGCAATTTCATTTCATTCGGTCTGATTAGTTTGTTAATCAATTTTTTTGTTTTTTAAACGTTTCATTTACTATTGGAAAAGTAACGTAAATTGTTTTGTAAAATAAAAAGAAAATTTGTTTGTTTGTTTTGTCCCATACTTTTTTTTGTTGTAAAATAAAAAGAAAAGTATTTTATTTTGTCCCGGCCACAAAACGTTATATTAAAATGTTTTTGCGCAGAAACAGCGCCACCACATGATGTACAGTGTATAATTTACAACTACCCAAAACTCTTTAATTTCTTTGGCCCACATGTTATTATTAAAATAATAATTTTTTGTGGATACTAATATAAAAAGGGAAGGAGTGAATAAGGGATAGAGTGTTATAGGAATAAAAAGATGAACAAGTAAATTGATGTTATAACTTGGTCAAATGCATTGTGAATAGTTTCTTGTGATTTTCCTCATCGGTTAGCTAACACTGTGTAAAAGATTCTAATTAATATGTACAAAGAATTAGTGTGCTATGGAATTAAATTTAAACAAAGTAAACTAATAAACTGCAAGACTTTAAACTAAAATCATTACAGAAGAGTATTTCTGTGAACCAAATCATACTCTAAAGTTTCAGATTAATGTGAAAGTAAATGATTAATTTTATTTACAATTTTAAAAATGCTTGCCACCCATCTTAAAAAAAATCCATACATTACAAAATGGATTCACTGCTGTGGAATCATTTCAAGATATGGGTGAATTAAAATTTGCCAGATCAAAAAAATGTCAAAAATATGCAAAACATCAAGAAAAAGATTATTCTTTATTCCACATGGCCATGTAAAAAAAAAGTATGTTTCAACTTTTTTCTTTCTTATGAAATATAATGATTCATTCTTCTTTGGTATTAATAAGTGTATTTAATATGACACTGAAATATTATATTGTAATAATATTTTTGTGAGGTATCTAGTAAAAAAAAAATTAAACAGTAATAATTAAATATAAATGAAAATTAATCATATTAAATACCAGGAATTTAAATGAGAATTTCTGATTTAAACCTGCTTACCTAAATTAATAAAATATGAAGCAACACATTAAATCTAAAGTAAAGGTGTGGATTCATAAAAGAAAAGTTTATGCAGGGTGATTTACTTTAAATTTAAAAAAAATTATATCACAAATTAAGAGAATATTTTATTTGAAATAATTTAATAAAAATAAATATAAAAAATTTATAATCTAATTAAAGTAATTAACATAAGCCAATATAAATGACAGGTATATTAAATATACAAATACATATATATGTGACTCTGGCAACGAAGTATGAAATGGATAATTAATAATTTATTTAAGTGGTCCAGTATCCAATCAATAATTATGTTTCAATTGAGATTTATTATGAATGAACAGCTTTTTTTTTGAGTTATTATTTTTATAAATAATAATTAATTTTGATAATAACATTTACTGAATCAATTTGGTACTTCCAATATTCATGTATCAATTTAATATGCTTAGTTGATTGAATGTATTAGTGGTTCTCATGAATACAGTTTTCAGGAATTTGATATGATGACGATTAGGGCTAAGAGAAAGGATTTGAATGTATCTTATGGATATTTGAAATAAAACTTAGGAAAACGATTAAGCATCACATGATCACATTTCCTATACTAGCACATTAATTGTTGATTACTCTGTTTAGCACAGGTGGCAATACTGTATGGAGAGTTTTGCTCTGTTTAAAACTTAGGAATATTATTTTAAAAGAATAATATAAGAATAGTCCCTTCAGTTTATATTATGAGATATTTAAGAACATAACTACTAGAAAAGCACTGTTTTCATTTAATAAAATTAGTATTCATATAAGTTTTAAAAGAAGTACAGATGACAAAAAGGACATCTTTAATATCTAAAGTATAATGATTATTTAGTTGAAAAATTAGTATAAAAAAATGTATTTGATCCTGATAATTACTATACATGTGGAAGATCTATTTATTATGCAAGGGAATCTAAAAGAAAAATTATGTAGTATGTTACATCGGTTGTTTTATAATAGCATGTTGAAACCGCCGGAGAGCGTGGTTTGTTTGTAAACAAAGATAAATATAATGTTGCCGAGACCGCCGGGTTTGTTTATTATCACATTTAAAAGTAATATCAATAAATTTTTTAACACAAAAAAAAAAAAAAATGCAGAAATCAAAAAATTGAATTTAAAAAAGTACTTAATTTTTTGTTATTCTTTTCATTACTTATATTTTTTTGGGCCGGGGTTTTTTTGTATGTATTTTTTTACTTTGTTTATCACATTTAAAAGTACTATCTATCAAATCAATTTTGAACCAACAAAAAAGTACATAAATCTAAAATTAATTTTAAAAAGTAGTTACTTTTTATTCTTCTCATTACTTACATTTGCGGTTGGGTATTCTACGAAATCACTTTTTTTTTTTATAAATTACAAATAAATAGATTTCCATTTAACGGTAACATTTACAACAAAAAGTCAAACTTTGGGAAGAAAGTGGGGGTTACAATTCCTAACAGAACGGAACGCAACTCGAAAGTTGACCAAATTTTTACCGTAATTACCAAAAACATAAATATATACGGCAATTAAAACCAACTTTTAGGGCTCTTCCAGGAACACTACGCATGCAGCTTCAAGCTCTTTTGTTTGATAACCTTTCCAGCAGTCAGAGAATTTTGACATTCGGAAAGTTTCCTATTTCAGCCATTTGATGAAGCATGCAGTTGTTCTTGCAGAAACACGACTTACAGTGTGATTTCATCCGAATCGCGCTTGCACCTACACTTGCCAAATTTTTTGAACAGAAAATGTGTGCTAGGGAAGCATGAGACTCTGCTCATAATTGTTAGTAGACATTCGGGAGATAGAGGGAGAGGTTGTCTTAATGAATATTAAAATAGTTTTGACAATCGGAATTCCAGCCACCCTCACACAATACTGTAGCCAAAAGTGAAATGTGATCGCACATCAAAAATGCTTACCCCAAATCTGAGCTGTAAGCTGACATGATAGCTTCTGTGGCAGATTAAATGTCATCTTTCTGTGCATTAGCATAAAAATAGACACAGCCACCCCGTACAACGAACTATTTCTAGGCTTACACATTAGAAATAGAACGTTCGATAGTGGTAGGCCGCCTAAATGGCATATTTCTGTGCACTATCATAGAAATAATGCCCTCCGGCAGTTTCACCACCCTATTATAAAACAACCATTACATCAAATGATCTTAAATGAATAAAGATATTCATCATTTAGAAACAATATTATTAATCTTAAGATTCATATGTATTTTTCTTATATCAATGTGATTACACTGTGTTAGCTAATGCTAGTTAATATCAAAGTATAATAGTTAATATCAAAGTATAATAGAATGAATAATATAAATGTCTAATAAGTTGTCATACATTTTCTCAGTATAAGAATTAATGAAATCCAACCTCAACACAAAATTTGATAGAGATAATCATTTATGAGTTTAGATGAGGGTGAAATCATCAAATGACTAAAGCCATAATGTGTTTATAGATGTCAAATTTATTTATGTGTAAAGTAAAATTTAATAATATAGTTATATTATTATTATTAATCCAATTTTGAGAATAATTTTAGTAAAAAGAAATAAATATTAAAATGTTAGTAATAGAAGAAAAACTTGTGAAATAAAGACTTGGCTTAGTATTATAATTTATATAATGGTAGAGATTAAATGAAGTATAGAGAGAAAAATGAATGGTGAAAAATTATGATAATGCAAAGCCAAAACTCAGAGTAGTATGATTTATATATTTTTATTATTATTACATTTTATTAAATTATGTTATTTAAGTAGATATTGTAAATATTTCATCATATATAAAGTAATTACAAAATAGTATAATGTCAATAAGATTCAAATTATGTGAATTGGAACTTGATGGCATTCAAGTTGAGGAACATTAATAGTAAGTTAAAAGTCCAGTATCATCAAATATATCATAAGAAAATAAAGCACATGTAAAGCTAAGATTAAAAGTTCATATCTTAAGAGAAAAAAAATATTATTATTTTATTAACACATATAAATCAAATAAAATCAGGTTAATCTTATAAGCAGATCATTGATCAGCTAAATGAAGAACATGAGCTCTGTAGTTATGATGTGTGCTCAGAGTTGACTGTAACAATATGTATTATAGAAGGTAAGTGATTATATAGTACATTTATGTTGTTGCAGAGTCACAAAACTATGTTTAAACTAGGAAAGCAGGTTTAAAGTCAATAATTTCATTTTCTTCATGAATATTTCTCAGGTTTTAAATAATCATTTCTACAGTACAGTACTTAACTATTTTTAAAAAATGAAGTAAGCAAAGAGATAAGCATCGATATAATTTATGTGTTTACCCCAAAATACACATATAGCTAACCAATTCCATTAAATTAAGTTATAACTATTTTTTTTAATATACAAAACATTTGTTAATCGTTGCTTGGTACAAATTCTCAAGAAAAAATAAATATACATAATAAAAGCAAAAAATCAAGTATATATTAAAAAGATTTAAAATTTATTTGATTTAATTACTTTTATAAAATTCTAATAATTTTAATAAACTTGTAAATAAATTGTGATTATTAAATATGTAATGGTGATAATATAAACTGTATTTATGGATTAAGTAAGTCTAAGTGTATTACCATAATTCGCGTGTCAGATTTCTAAAAAAATATTTTTAACAAACTTGCAAACAAAATGTCCATTATCAGATTGGCATTATTATGAGAAAGTGGGCATTTTTTGCAACTTTGTTAAAATGATTCTTTAGAAATCAGACTTGTAAAATATAGTAATATATTCAGACTTAGTTGGTTTGTGAATAAAGTTTTTTATAAAATATAAATATAACTTTTAAAAATTTACCTCTTTGTGAGTATTTGCTGGCAGTTTCTGAACAACATCATCTACAGAACCAAGTAAATGTCTAAGTTCTGTACCAACTCTCTAAAAAAAAAAATAATAATTTACAAAGGTTTCTTATAAATTACAAATAAATGTATATGCATGCTTATGTGTGGTAAATATATGTATATACATTTAATAATAAACTGAATAACATAATATAATGTAGATAATCATCCCACATACAATTCAAAGTGCAGATATTAAAAGTAACACTGACTTACAACTTTTAAAAAACCCTAATTACTATAAAATATCGCACCTAGCACAATCAAGATTTTCTGCAATCCATTAAAAGAGCATTCTAAATAAGAATTAGCCTGAATTTTTGCATATACTACAGAATTAACTTTTAAAATAGATATATTATTTTGATCAATTTTTATTGTGTTATTCTTTTCAATTTATAATGTTTAAATATAAACACAAATTTTTATGTAATTAAATTTTTATTTTACATCAACATTTTTTTCAGGCCCAAATCTCTATTTAATTCTGGCTTAATATTATTAATATAAATAGCCTCTTTTATTTTTCTATCCCTTTTATTATTTGTAAATTGTATCATCCTTATACAATCCTTTTCAATCTCATGCCCTGTTTCTAATTTATGTAAATATATCGGTGAATTTTTATCATATTTATGTTGTAATAGTCTTCCATATATAGAATTTTTTGTTTCTCCTATGTAATTTAATTTTATATTATTAATTTGACATTTTTTTCAATTAATTTCATATATTCCATTTACTTCATTATCTGAATTTTTATTATATTTACTAATATACTTATTTTCTAAAATACTAATCATATTTTTTCTCTTTTTATTAACTATTTTAACATTTATTACATTATTAAATTTTTTATTAGTTTTATCTATAACTTTATAAAAATTTTAGCTACATAATTATTCTTGTCTTTATACCTATATAATTAACTTTATTACTATTTTTTCTTCTTTATTATTATTTATATAATCTATCTTTTTTGCTATTAATCTAATATTATCATTTATAAATTTATTTGGACAATCATTATTTATAAATGCTTCTTTTATTAAATCTATTTGTTTAACATAATCCTCTTTACTTGAACAATAATTTACTGCTTTATGAATTCTAGAATGCAATTAGTTATATTATTATCAATATTACTTTTCTTATGAATTGATGTTTCAATCCTACAATTCCCTTCTTCATATGACTTCATCAACTTTATATCTAAATATGTCAGTAAATTATTCTTTTCTTTTTTTTTTACAATAAATTTAATATTCTTATTCATCTTATTAACATCCTCTATAAATAAATCGATCTCTCTTTGTATTTTATTAAATATCAATAAATAATCATCTACATATCTTCTAATAAAATATGGAGCATTATTATTCACTAACATTAACTTCTCCATTTCTTCCATATAAATATTACTCAATGCTCCTCCTATTAGTAAACCTTTTTTTAGATTATAAAACCTATCATTAAATTGAAATGTTACTTCTTTACAACATAATTCTAGTTTTCTTTGTTTTATAGGTATATTTATATCTTTATTATTATCCTTTTTATATCTATTGCTTTCTTCACATTAATAGAGGTTAATAAATCCCTATTCAATTGTCTTCTCCATATCTACAAATTAGTTCTAGCTTATGGCTTTTATCAGTAAGGAGTTATTTGAATCAAATGCATTTGGATCTTAGTGCATCTTTATTCTAGCTGCCAATATATTTAATATTTTGAATTTAAGTCAATCTGCTTGCATAATTATATAGTTAAAACAAAATGATAGAACTGGAATAGGAGAAATAGATTTTCTACTTAAAAAAAATCTAAAGCAAAAGTCATGCATCATGGCCAAGAAATATAGGTGTCTAAAGTTAATAAAAATTTGGCAGTGCCAAAATATATAGATAAGGAACTGCTATTTGAGTTTTATAATTATGCAAGCAAGATGGCTTAGATTCAAAACATTAAAATGTTTTGGAATTTCAGACTGATAGAAAAAAGTGCATTATATAGGATCCAAAAAATTCAGCTGTACTGGATTTACTTCCAAAATTCCTCACTGATGAAAACCATAAACTAGAAACTAATCAGGGGATATAGATAGAACAATAGATAGAAATTTATTAAGTATTATCATCTGGCTAGTAACAGAACTGGAATAGATTTGCTACTTAAGAACATAAATCATAATTATTATATTTCAATATAAAATTAATAAAAAAAACAATTTTTAAAATAATTTTAATCTGTAATTTACCTTCAATTAAATATTCACATTTAATCCTAAGCAAATTAAAAATTTCAAGAATACTTTAATAACTATTGTCTCCTAATAAATTTTTAATTGATTTTTAAAAAAAAGAATCTTGAAACATATCACCTTGACTAGTTCCAAATACTGATCAGTGGTAGAATTTTGAACTCCCTGAGACAAGTCCATGATGGCTTTTACTACACCAGTTGTATATTCAAAAACAAGATCATTTTCTCTTTCTAATTCAGTTGCAAATGGCTCGTGCTAAAATTAAAAAAAAAAAAATTAAAAATAAATGTTAAAATATATACTAATGTTTAAAATTCCATTTATGATAATTTATTTACAATTATTGTAAACAAAATTTTATAAAAATCAAACAGAAGAGTTATTTTACAAAAAAACAACCAAAATACTGCAAAGACATGTAAACAATAACAAAGAAAGTGGAATGAATTACATTGAAAAAAAAAAATCTGTTCCAAATATGACTGATAATTAACATAAACTATTTTTCCTGAGGGTTTGTGATGATGGTGTTTTAGTTGTATTTATTATTAACAGTTGAATGTATTTGGAATAATTAAATAAAGTTAAATTTTTCTAAAGACATTCAATACTCTTCTTAGATGATATAGTCCAACATTATATACAACTTAATATATTTAAAAAAAAAAAAAGTTCCAGATGCATACATTTCTTTTGGACTTGAAACCCAATCTTTATTGATGAATACAAAAATAATTGGTCTGAAGATGGCATTTAAACTGCACTAACACCCAGTGGACTACTTAAACTTATGATAGGTGGCAGTTGAATAGAAGAGAAATAAGGTTGTTTCTAGTTTACTTATGTCTAAATTTATCATTTATGAAAGTTTAGTTCCATGAACATCAAAATGTTATTTACAGAACAATCCAATTCATATATGTATATCATGAAACATAATGTTTTTTAAAAATAATATCCATTTCAAATCAGTTGATAACATAAATTTGTGATTAGTAAAATAGATAATTTGATATGAAAATGATCTTTAGAAAATCTAGATTCAATGATTGTATCTTTAACCTATATCAATAATATATATCTATATTTGGTAAGATTGCAGAAAGAAAGGAACCAAGAAGAACAAATTCCTAATGTCCTCTTCACATTTTATCATTCGAGGTTGTTACCATATAATTACTCATACAGTATAAGAATATGATGAAAAAACATCATCGTCTTCCTTCTCAGTTGCCTAATGGTTCTGAAATGAAAGATCAGTTAAATTTTCTTGAAGGAAGAATACATGTGTATAGGAGTGAAATTTTAAAAAAAATAGATACAGTATTTACAATCATGACAGACAAAACTATGGCCCTTACTTCCAGGAGACTATAAAGTCACCAGTCAAAGCACTGGCTGGTGGCAGAAGATGGAGGGTGCTAAAAATCCTCTGATTACAGACCCTGGCTTTTGCAGATTGCAAGAATTGAAAAAAAAACTGTCTCATATTAAATGGGACATTATTGGACTTTATGAAGTTAGAAGGAAAGGTGAAGAGACAATTGATTTGAAAAGTAGGCATATATTTTTCTACAAAGGCACAAATATTAAAAGCACAATTGAAATGGAATTCATTATAAATAAATAAAAACTTGAAGAACATTCTGGAGATTGATGGTGTATTAGAGATAATGGTAATATTAGTTATTCAAGCTCAAGTTAATGGGGGATGCCAAATGTAGATAATTCAGATTTATGCTCCAACAAATTTTCATTGTGATGAAGTAAAAGTTTTTGATCAGTTCAAAAAAGATTTTAAAATTGTCATGAAACACTTTACTGTAATGTTAGAATTGGTAAATGATTGAAAGATGAAAGTGCTGTGGTTAAATTTAATTATGATGATAGAAACGAGAGAACACAAACTTATGAAGTTTTCAGAAAAAGAAAAACTGTATATTATGAATTCTTTATTTGAAAAAAATGTTAAGGAAAATGGACATGGAAGTATCCAAATGAAGATCCAATTCACTAATTGACCATAGCTATTCATTAGTAAAGCCCCTATTAATATATTAGATTTTATCTTTGGAATGTCTCTAGTTTTGAAAGAAGGGGGAAAAAATTAGCTTTTTTTTTTTTAAAAAAAAAAACCGATTGTCATAACAATTACATTTTTTTTTAATTTAAAAATAAAAAACCACTTTTAGAGTAAATAATTAAAAAAAAGATCGATTTTTAAATTTAGAATTGACTTATAAATTAATAAAATATTTTATGAATAATTATGAGAATTTCTACGCGATAATTTTAGCGTACTTTCGTATGTAAATCTATGATGCCATTCAAGCGGCCATGATAGCAAATTTCACCGCTCGACTTATATGTAACATTTTGACATAGAGTAAATAATTAAAAAAGGTGCTTGTCTTATAGCTAAAGATGCCACTGGATGGCGCCGTTTTCACACTAAAATTATAAAATATGAACATTCACGGGCCGTTGATTTTAATAATTTTTCGGTGCTTTTTTGTAATGCGAAAATAAAAACAAAACAAAATCATCTTTTTTAAATATTACTTTTTATTAACGTATACAATTTAAGTGATAATAATAAATGTAAAATAAAATCAACAAATTTCAATTTGATTCGTGTTTTTTTTTTTATCAATTTTCTATTGGATATTTTTTTACTTGTGTTACGACTTTTTTTGTTGTTGTTTAACTAAAAAATAATAACCGTAATAAAAGTAAAAGTTGTTAGGGTTAGGTTTAGGGTTAGTGTTCTGTTTGTTTGTAATGCTAAAATAAAAAAAATCAATCTTCTTTGTCTCGTGGAATGTTACTAACAGTAAGTTACTTGACACGTTACCTAATTGCAACTCAATAAAAACATAGATATTTAACATTTACCCAAATAAAAGTTCAATACAGTACGTTGTAAAAAGTCTTATAATTATTGTTTTAAAAAATCTGAACATTTCAATAGTTTAAAATATAAAAAAATCCAATGAAAACAACATTTCAATACAATTCAAATACAAACTCTCTCAACAAGTCGTAATTATTTTATAAACTGTGCGAATTCGAAAAATGTAATTGCTGCTTAGCGACATACATGCTGTACTGCGACGCGACATAACGGCCTGCATTCTGTAGCACAACAATAGTTGTATTATAGGAAACACGGGTTCGAACGTGTCGGCCGCGGAAACAGCATTTTTATGTGTTTTAGCATGAAAACTGCACCATAGAACGGCGTCTTTAGCTATAAGATGAGTACCTTAAAAAAAAAAAAAGATCGATTTTTAAAAAAAAAAAAATTTAAAAATACATCCATTTATAAAACTGTGAAATAGCATGTGATACTATTAAGTTTGAAAGAATATTTAAATAGTTGTAGCTTCTTAATTAATCATACCTGTACATTATACGCCATTCATATTTTAAGTAGTATGTACATAAACTCTATCAGTGCATAGCTTTTCCGTGTATAACCGTGGAGAAACAGTGCCACGTACTGGGCTAGAATCTTGGTAGTCGCTGTTAGCAGACGACATAAGCTAGATGTGTTTACGGCAATCAGCACCACCTAAGTTCTTGGTATCTGCTGCTAGCAGATGATGTAAGCTAAATGGGCTTACGCACTGCGACCAGCGCCACCAGGCAGGCAGCTTTGCTGCCAGCCAGCTGGTGAAATGTTCCTGTGCTTATGCATTGTGAACAGTGCCATCTTTCGGCTGGAATTTGCAATGCTGCATTTGGGGCCCCTACTCTAAGTATTTCTGTGGTTGACCCTGACCAGCGCCTCTGGTGGCCACATGGGTCAAAAGTCACAAGTACCTAAAATATTAACAGATTTTGAAAATGGTTCAGAATGAAATGAAATCAATAAGATAATTAATATATTATTAAGAATGGCAGCAAAGATGGCTGGTGCAAATAATCAACAATTTACCAGTAAGTTTTCTACTCTGACAAGACAATATATGAAGAAAAGAAAAAATATGAAAATATATATAAATGATCCATTCAGAAGAACTGAATGTTAGTTTTGAAAAATGATACAAAAAAGAATTAATACCAATATAGGAAAATACAATTATGAATTAGAAAAGAAAGCTATACAACAAAATAAAGTCTCAAAGATGTAAATAACATCTTGATATTGGAAGAAAATTTATTTTTGCAATAGACAGAAAAGCTGGAATTATTTCCAAAAAAGAGATAACATTGTGAAATATTGGAAGAATTCTATAAAGAATTATATAGAATAAAGAATCAGAAAACAAAATATCCCTACATCTTCAGGATTTCCCAGCAATTTTAAATGAAGAAGTGAAATATGCAATTAAATTTATGAAGAAGGTAAAAGTTCCAAGAAATAATGGAATTATAATCAATATCTTAAAAAAAGCAGATGAAGAAATAGAAAAATTATTGGCAAAGTTATATAACAGATATCTAATTGTTAAAAATATACCAAATGATTGGAAGAATGCAGTAGTAATATTGATATTTAAGAAAGTTGGTATGAAGAAAATATTAGAAATTAAAGATCTATTTATCATCTATTAGTTCGATACAAAATTTTTACAAAGATAATTACAATTGCTCAACAGAAATCATTGGATTTTTAATCAACTAAAAGCTGGATTTAAAAGTGATTTTAGCACAATGGATCACATCCAAATACAGTACTCAAAGAAGTTATAGAATGGAATAATGAATATTAGTTATCATCATGCATTGGATTTGTAGATTATGAAAAGATATTTGATTCTATAAGCATTTCTAATGTGATTAAAGCATTAAATCATCAAATTGTTATATTCGCAAAAATATTTATCAAAATACAACAGTAGTGAGTACATTATATGATGATAGTGAGAAGAGTGACAGGGTGATTTCATATTTCCAAATCTTTCAAACTAGTTTTACAAAAAGTATTTTAAATGAAGTAAAATAGGAAGCTAAAGGAATAAAAATAAAGATTGCTTAAGCCATCTATACTTTGTAGATGATATGGTTGTTTTTGTAAATAATGATTCAGAGTTTTAGGCAATGTTGCCAGAGTTATCAGATGAAAGTAAGAAAGTAGGATAAAATCAATGGATTTTTTTCAAAAGAAGAACATAAAATTTGATAAAGATGAATTAGAAAAAGTTAATAACAACAAATATCTTGGTCAGATTATTAAAACAGATGGAAACTTAAAAGATGAATTTAATCATATAATTAAATTTTGATGGAGTGATTTTGGTAGAACTAACTTAATATTAAAAGAAAATAGATTTATGTGTTTACTAGTTCTTGCTTATAAATCTGAGACTTGGATACTTATCAGATGGGCAATGTAGAAATTTCAGACCATTCAATTAAGTATGGAGATATGTATGTTAGATGAAAAAAGTTAGGATCAAAAATGAAATACATGGCTAAGAGAATAGTTGATGATTATTGATATCATTAAAACAATTGAGAGACTGAAATAGAAATGGTTGGACATATTGCTAGAAAAGATGATAATAGATGGGCAGTTAAAGACTTAAACTAGATCCCAAGCTATTGTAAAGACCTATAAAGAAATCTCATGTGATATGGATGAATGTAAGAAAGTTTGCTAGTATGATGTGAAGAAGAGAAGCTAGATATCGGAAACACTGAATTAAAATTAGAGATATTCATCCTGCAGTGGAATAATAATGTTTGAAAATAATAATGATATTTTTGGTAAACTATGTGATACTTTAGAAATAAAATATGAGTAATCAAGACTTTTGACAATCATTAAATGAGAAAATTTACTTTTTAAAAGAATATAAAACATAGATTATATATTTATTGGTGGATTACTGATATTATGTATCATAATATTAACCTTGCCATAAGCTAAAATACAAAAATAATTAAGTATAGCTAATTGATCAATACTTCATTACAGTTTTATTGCTATAAGAAAGGAAGAAACAAACTGATGATCTAAAAGAAGGAACTATCTATGAGTGTTTGAAAGATAACTAATGACAATCTGATGAAAATAAGTGTTTAATTTTATTTTAAAATGTTCTATTGAAAAATAAGAAAGTATAAAATTCAAGAGATTATTTCTTTACAAATGAGAAATAATCATTTAACATTTTGTTCCAATATCTGAGCATTAACATATTTTTTTTTTCCTTTTAAAAAGTATACATAAAAAAATAGATGTCTTAATTAATCCAAATAGTAATCATATTTTAAGCTTTTGATCTGGGATTTATTTGCAACTATGTGAGTTGACTAAATAATATAATCTTATGCAAGAGATAAAGATGATTTAAGTTATAAAATAGATCAACTTTTATACACAGCTATTATTAATGACTTTATATAGATTCTCAATTTTAAACATTATATAATTAACTATTTAACAAATTTTATAATAAGCAGATCATAAAATTTATAAGAAAATTCAAATTGAAATATATACATATTTTGATTTGTCTCAAAATTATATAAAAGGATTTTATGCCATTGTGATTAGCACATTCATAAGCTATATTACAACTTGGGATTTTCATTTCAATATAGTTAGTCATTAATTAAAAAGTAATGGTCAATAAATGAGGATCCAAACTATATATATATATATATATATTGTAACAGTACAAGATATGATCCCATTAATTCCCATATTGGTTACCAAATGAAACAGTAAGAAAAAAAAAACAGAATACCTATGTACAGTTACCACATGTGGGTATATTAAATTGTAATGATATAAGAATTGAGAGAAAGATTTTATCTGCATTTATACTATGTTATTACAGTTTTTTTTATCTATGCGTTGTAACATTTGGTAGCCCAAAATGAAGTATGCAGTTTATGTAATTTAATTTTCTGCCATCACAGTTTTTGTTCTATTACATTTGGAGATCCAATTTTCACACAATGGTGATTGTGAGTCCAATAGTTAAAAGTTATATCTAACTGCATCAATGAGGTAACTTGTTAAATCTCTTGGAAATGAACACATAACTCTTATCTCAATCCTTGTATTGTTACAATATATTGTAACATTCATGGTGAGTTAGACCTTTATTTTACACACTATAAAGTGCAAGTTAATCAAATTATGAAAAAGAAGAATCTTCTGTTCATATATAAGTATAGATATCCCAAGAACATAGCTATATTTCCTGACTAACTGACCTAATAATTTCTTGCAGCTCAAATTGCTGACAGGGTTAGTTATAATTTGTTTATGAGGGCACCAAAGTCTGTAGACTCAGTAACATTCATCGAGCAGATTCACAGTAAATAATATTTTTTTAAGAAATTTCCCCAGGTTTATACTATTAAACAAGCATGTTGGCAAAGATAATTTAACTAAAATTAAGAATAAACAATGAAAAGTTAATATTAAAGGTAAATATTTTATTAATACAAATGAAAATATTTAAACAATAAATTATTAATAAACTGGAAAGAACATACAAATGCTAATCAGATAATAACATACGACAAATAATTCAAATAGTCAATATTTCCATTCTCTTCTTTAAGTAAACACAAGTTCTTTGAATAATAAAACAGCGAATGTCTCTATTGGTATTTGAAATTCGTATTAAAGTTTGTACTTAAATTTAGTTTGCAAACATTTAATTTGATATAATTTAGGGTACAAGTAGTATTAAGTTACCGGTAAATTTCGTAAATTTATGTAGATTGTAGCATACATGTATTTCTGGATTGAAGAGCTTGTGGCTTTCGATTTTAATCACTGTCGACATCTTTTACGTTCCTGGTCCATCCTAAGCCTGAGCTCGAAGGCTTTTTGGAGTGACCTCTTCATGACAAAAGAAGATATCCACAAATACACCAGTTTCGATCTCTGCAATCATCATGAGTATTTCTAAATGGAGACATCTAACTGCCATTATGATAACAAGACAACTGCAATTAGCCCCATGTCCCTCCATTTGGGATGTATGGGAACAGCCAGCCAAAAAAGAAAAGTTATTTTCTTCCTTTTATACTCTCTGACCAATTTTCTAGATTTCTGCACAAATATATTTTTATCTTTTGCTTTTGTTATCAGAATACAAGTTGATAATCTTATACATTTATTATTATTTTTTTTAGTTACATTAGTTACAGTCTTTTTTTTTTTATAAATCATTTCCGCCATCGTTAATAATCTCGTAAAAGGTTTTTACTCTGATTGTAATCTCTTGTGTTTATACTTTCTTTTTATCTAGATATCTGTATGCACTTACATTCTTTCCAATTCTAACTTTAATAAAGTAAATAATTTTAACTTTTTTTTTTCTTTTAGCTTTTTAAATATTAATGAATGCCACACACTTGTAACATATATACATAAATGGTACAATATAAATAAAAATACCAATAAGAATTGGCTAGTTAAATAAATCAGTTATAAAAAATAAAAAAAATAATATCATTCTAAGAAAAGGTATTGTGAATTCAGAATATTTATATATAGTTAGTACCTTTTTTTTACAGTATAAAGATTAAAATTCTATATTAAGATTGATATTTAGTACAATTATTGGATATTAAAACAAGTAATATCTAAAATAAATTAAAATTAAATTTACCTGTGAAGTTTCTACTGGTGAAGTTGATCCATTTGAAGCAGCAGCAACACTGTCATCTTAAAAAAAAAAATCCAAAAATAATCTATATAGATACATTATTTTTTACTACAGTATAATTTTGAATTAAACATGCACACAAGTCCATGTATATACACACATTATTAAATATGGAAAAAAAAAAAACATCCTTTTAATGAATATTCATAAAATATAAAAAAAAAAATTACAAATCTATTGGAACAAAATTTTTAAATAAAAACTAACAGTTTACATTAATGAAAGTGGCTAATAAAATAGACACATATTTTTACAAGTTATTATGCTTGCATAATTTGGATAATTAATATTTATTAAGTTTCATAAATAACATGCTTATACTACTTAATGAAAATATTATCCACTGAAATAAAGATGTTATGATGCATTAACATTAAATTATTAGAAGTAAAAAAAATTTCAAGGGCACTATTTTATAAAAAAATAAATAAAGTAAATATAGTTAAAGAACCTAATTCCTAATAAAATTTAAGTAAATAGCCACAAATTACAGATTAAATATCAGAATCGACAATGGTTCCCAACTCCCAAACAAAATACAAAAAAACTAATGGATTCATTTGCAGGATTTTCCCCATCAGATAAAAAAAAATTATTAAACTAGAGTGATTCTTTAGAGAAGTACTCCTAATTCATAGTCATTCCTTTGAATGCTTCACAATACTGCAGATTTATAGAAATAAGTGGACACTGATTATATACCACAGGAGATCTCATTTAAATACTTAATCAATTCATACCATATTGAACATTGTACATTATGAAATGGAAATCATAAAAAATATTTACTCCTATTCATATGAATCTGTCTCATTGCCTATTTAATTTTTGATTTGGAGAATAAATTTGTTGACATGTTTCATTTATATCATTTCTTTCAATTGACCTATATATAGATTGAATTTTTTCCTTCAATGCATGCATCACAAAGACACTATTATAGAGTTTATGCCTTTAATATTTATTTTAGTAAACTAGTGCACTTTCAATGAGTATGGCAATAATGCACTGAAAGTATATTAGGTTGTAAAAAGTAAATATAAACTCTTTGTTATAGTGTCATTATGTGTGTGTATATTTCTACTGCATTTCTTCTTTTTATACAAGCTATTGTACTAACCCTTAATATTTTATTCATATTTTCTCCTCTTTATATCAATGATTATATTATATTATTTCTATTATGTAAAAAAAAGATTCTACATATCCAATTTTTCTAGTAATTCATTTTACTTTGAAAGAACAATAATAGAGATTATACATAGAGGTTAGCTAGAGTATATAATTCTGAAACTATAAAACATGCATGCTTAAGTCATTTTGGTTATCACAAAATACCACTTATAATATTTAATGTCAAAAGTTTTAAGTTTGCACTTTTGCAAAATTAAACAATTCGGAAAATTCATTATAATTATTTTCTTCAAGTCAAATACAATTACACTTCTATACAAAAAGCTCTCTGTTCATATTAAAAATACCACAATACACCTTAATATGCAATCATTTTTAGATGAAATTAGTCCATTAAATATTAATATAAAACTATAGTTTTTTTTTGTGTGTGTGTACCTCATCAATACAACTAACATCTAAAATAAAAATAGCTTTTTCTTATTCTCTTATGATTTATAAACAATTATAATTACTAAGTAAATATTTTTATTCTTCATCTAAAAAGCATTAAAATAATACATCACCAATAACAAGTAAGAAGCACTGTGAGATTTAAAACCATTTCACTTCCTTATTTAAAAGTGTGTCAAAAGTTTATTTAGTTTACCAAAACACACACAAAAAAGAATGAATTACAATTTAACAAATTCAGAAAAACAGAGCTTACCATGAGTTTCATGATTACTAGTAGCTCCTGGAGAACTTCTCCCGCCCCCACCATCCGTACTCTCACTGTCAGATGTTAGAGACTTCTCAGGTTTCTAATTATTTTTTAAAAAAAACAGAACTAAGAAAAATATTTTTATTTCAATAAAAATAATAATGCAATGGCAAATAGCACTTGTTAATTAAAAAACAAAAAAAAAAAAATAAAAAGAAGAAATAGGTTTTAGATATAGAAAGAGAAATAAAAATTGTAGATGTAACACAATTATAAATACAAAGAGATAAAAAAAAAAGGTTTTCTTTCAACAAACACAATTTTCTTTTTATTTTAGTCATGGAAAACGTTTATAATTTAAAACAAATATATAAAAATCACCAAGTTATAAGCTTCTTCTTCCAACCATTTTGAATCTTCTTCTGATTGTTTTTGTTGTTGTTGCAACTTCTGTTCAAGTAAGCGTTGCTCTATTTCCTGCATTCGCCTTTGATGCTCCAATCGTTCTTTTTCAATTTCCTCTTTTTCCTAATAATTTTAACAAATTTAACAAAATTAAAATTATTAAAAAATAAAAAAAAAATATAAGTTTTAAAAAAAAATCATTGAGCCATATATTTTAATTCAAAACATATAAATAAATATATTGCAAACAAAATGGAATTAATACAATAATATGATCAATATCACTTTGAGCAATTATTTGAATTGTATCAAAAAATGCAAACTTATGCAGTGGATAGAGATTTTATGCACAAACCTTCCTGCATCCATTGATTACTATAGCTTGTACTGAATGGTGCTACTGTATGGAGAGTTTTGCCTCTGTGAAAAACAGCTTTTGTAACCATAAAGAATGGTAATCGTGTGATGTTTAATGGTTTAATAATGGCAACTATTGCATGGAGAGTTTTGCCTTTGTTGTTGGTACTTATCATTTGCAAGTATAAATAATAAAATGCTTATAATAAATTAAAAGAGAAGACCAAAGATGCATATAATAATGATAAATATAAATAAAGTCATATCAACAGATATGACTGGACATAAGTGTATAATATAAAATCTAAACACAACTATTATCATGAAATCAAATCCCAATCAAGAAGCATAATAATAAAAAAAATGTAGCAAGTGTCAACATTTCTTGCTACTTGCACATATTGAAATGCTAATAATATTAAATGCTAGCAAAATTATATCAGTGCTGATCATTATTAATATTTATGGCTGTCTAGCACCATTAATATACTGGCCATAAATAAACTAATTGTCACATTGCATGTTAATAAATAAATAAAGTATGTGGATTTTAAAGATAATTAATTCTCAGCCTCTTAGTCCCATCTAAATAATTTAAAGAAAATTATATAAATGTTCATATGTATCCAAATTCCGTCAGACAGTACTAGCTCTGGATAGGAACATTTCAATAAATATATGTTAGAAAAGTAAACATTCAAACCCAAATCTAATATTACAATTACTTCACTGTAATAACTTAAAATAATGATTAATACTTTTATTAATTAATTAGTAGTAGTAATAAAAAAAGTTAAAAGATCTGATAAGTATTCCCCCAAAACATAAACAAATTACATCTAATTCTGATTTACACTTAGATATTAAATATTTCAAAAGGTTGACAACTATATCTTTAAATTATTGTTTATATATATATTAAATGGTTTTAAATATAATACATATACATAAACATGCATGTGAATCTAGTAATCCAAAAATATTCAAATTAAATATAGGCTAAACTATTTTAATTGCACACAAATAGTAAGTGAACTTAAGTCTTGACTACAGGTTGAGATTGTTGATAGCTTAAGGGTTGATTATCATCTACATTTGTAAACCTATTAAAGCCTTGAGTAATTGGCTTTATTGTTTTAGTACATATATATATATATCCACAGCCAAATACTTCAATTATCAATAATTAATTTAATTTCAAAGTATAAAATTACATTATCCTCTCTTACATAAATGGTATCTATATATTCAAATATAAAAATATTTCAATTATTCATTTTATAGCCAGTTTGTTTTCACAATATATAAATGATTCTTTAAAAAATTGAATTTCATTTATCATTTAGTATATTAAAAAATATTTGGATCATTTTTTTTATATTTTCTAAATAAATACAATCTTTTATGAATAACATAACAAAATTCAAAGAAACCATTACATCACATGATCACCAAGGCTCCTCATTGATGAAACCATATATTAGAAAGATTTTGATGCACTAACTTTCTAGCATCCATTAATTACTCTGGCTTGCACTAGATGGCAATGTTGTATGGAGAAATTTGCTATTGTGTTAAAATCCAAAGAAATTATACATAATTGAGTTCTTAAACTCTGGAGTTCAATTTTTCTTAAAATTTCTCAATATAGTTCTATCTATTCAAAGTATTTATCAGTCTTTAAAAAAGATGAAAGTGAAATAATTTTCTAAATTTATGCGATAAAAAAAATACATTTTTCTAGTTCATTATTACTGAAATTGAGTAAAAAGCAAAGTACATATATCTTTCTGGTTTTTTCTCAGTAAAAGACCTCTTTTGTCTATATAAACAGCTTCATATATAGATAATATATATTACATAAATTACCATCAAAATTTTCTTCTGTCAATGCTTTTACATACATTTTACTGGTGTTATATCCGCAAGAATGTCTGTGCGGTCATCAAATAAATATATACAATATTTTCATTAGTCTGAATAGCGAATAGTTTGCAACACTCTATCTCCATAGTTCTCTGGCAATGGATGCTCTGCAACGAATGCTCTGCTCTGCCCTGCAACTAATGCTCTGCTCTGCAACTAACGCTCTGCTCTACAACGAATGCTCCACTCTGCAACGAATGCCCTGCTCTGCAACGAATGCTCTGCTCTGCAACTAATGCTCTCAATATCTCTGCTGCGGTCTCCCCATCTCTGTGGGCTCTTTCAGCTACACCCGTGGACTACATTTCCACTGGGCACTGGTCATTAACCGCTAGCACTGACCGCGAGATATCTCTACTCAAAAACTACTAGACGTCTACTGCTGTTGTACTCCAAATATGGCTGCTAATAATTGCCTTACTCTGCGTAGTTGTTACACCATCTTTTATTGCTTGCTGATAACTGTAGCAATTAATCCTTGTCCAATCAGAAATATTTGCAATCAGCAAATATCTCTTGGAATTATCATCCGCCATTACGTTACTTAACTTCCTCCGTTATCAGCGCGCGATCTACAACAACCACTCAAACAAATTCTAGTTTTTCTGGAGTGCACAAACATGTCTGCCATTTTTACAAAATGCTACATCTCCCTCCACTCCAGAAAAACCCTTGTTGCAATTCCTTGATGTTTTCTTTTTCTATTCCTACTTGGCCGAAACATATTTCCTGTTATTTCCAAACTTACAGCTTTGTTATATTACGTAGACTTGCTATTCACTTCCATTATTAACATTACTAACTGGGATTTCCATTTTCACCAGGTTTCTCCATCTATAGCTAACTTGTAATGCAAAACTTATTCGCTACTCACAGGTTCCAAATGCGACTGTGCCAATGTTATATCCGCAAGAATGTCTGTGCGGTCATCAAATAAATATACACAATATTTTCCTTAGTCTGAATAGCGAATAGTTTGCAACACTCTATCTCCATAGTTCTCTGGCAATGGATGCTCTGCAACGAATGCTCTGCTCTGCAACAAATGCTCTGCCCTGCAACTAATGCTCTGCAATTAATGCTATGCTCTGCAACGAATGCTCTACCCTGCAACGAAGGCCCTGCTCTGCAACGATTGCTCTGCTCTGCAACTAATGCTCTCAATATCTCCGCTGTGGTCTCCCCATCTCTGTGGACTCTTTCAACTATACCCGTGGACTACATTTCCACTGGGCGCTGGTCATTAACCGCTAGTACTGACCGCGAGATATCTCTACTCAAAAACTACTAGACGTCTACTGTTGTTGTACTCCAAATATGGCTGCTAATAATTGCCTTACTCTGCGTAGTTGTTACACCGTCTTTTATTGCTTGCTGATAACTGTAGCAATTAATCATTGTCCAATCAGGCAACGTCTTTTATCCAGAAATATTTGCAATCAGCAAATATCTCTTGGAATTATCGTCTGCCATTACGTTACTTAACTTCCTCCGTTATCAGCATGTGATCTACAACAACCACTCAAACAAATTCTAGTTTTTCTGGAGTGCACAAACATGTCTGCCATTTTTACAAAATGCTACAACTGGGGAATTCTCTATTACCAATAGATTTTTTTTATCCATACTTCTAAACATATGTACATTAGTGAATTCAGGTTTACTTCATCAGCTTGTTATATAAGTAGACTGCCTTATGAAAATGTTTAGCTGCTTTATTGTTATATATTAATTATTCAGAACAGATAGTTCAACTGTCTATGGCCTGCATTTTACATTTAGCTTTTATAATCTTTGAATTTCAGGTACAGAAACAGTGGCTAGATATGCAAGAACTATAAGTTGTCACATAAAATACTGAATGTCTCTGGGTGCACTAAATTGAGTGTGGGGATTGCTAGGAATTGACTTTCTTCTTGACTTTAGAATCTATCTTTCTAGTTAAACTGGCCAGTATTTATAGCAACTACTATGTATAGGTTGTTAAGCAGGAAGGATTAATTAAAATATTTTTCTCTTCTTAATTAACAACAACAAAAAATTATACTACAATAATTGTAGTTTAATTCACATATAGGTTCAAAAATAGTTTTTTAATTAAAATTCTTTGTTAATCTCTTCCAAATATAAACATAACATAAACAACTTTTATAATTACAAATCCACTTGAATAAAGACTTTTTCCCTCCTTACTTCACTGAAAATTTAGATTTTTATCATATTCAAAAATAAATCAAATAATAATCTATTTATACCTGAGAAACCTCTCTACTTAATTTTAAATATTTATATTTCAAAATATCAAAAAATATTATTTAATGAACTAATATTTAAGTCATTTTACTCTTTATTTCAACCTTTGTATAATTAATTTTTGTGTATGTTCACTTTTGTCCCCTTTAAACCTTGAATATATATGCACATACACACTATTCATCTACTACTGTGTTATGGACCATGAGACAATCAATTATAATATAATATATATATATATAATTTTTAATTAAGTGGTTTTAATCAATGAGAGCAATTAGCTGTTAAATCATAAAATAATGATAAGATTCATATAACTTAACAATAAATCTTGATTCAACAGTTACACCAAAACCCTGTTTGTTAATGATCATCAACACGAAATAAGACAAAAATTTTTACAAATCATGTAATCATTATATTGTATTTTAATTGGAAGGCAGAAAAATTTAATCCCAATTTCAATTTAAGGATTTTTAGTTGTTACTGAATTCTGATTGATGATTTTGAGGATTTTAATGGGGTCACTAACAATTTAATTTCAAAGAGTTATACATTTTATTATAGGCATTGCTTTATTTCATAGATTTATAAAAAAAAATACTAAAATTAGAATCAAGTACTCTTACCTTATTTAACTGAATTTATCAGCATATTTGAAATTAAAATATGATGTATGTAATTAGAGTGTGATTTATAAATACTTTCATACTTTAAAATAAAAAATGCAATAATTACATGCATATTAAAATCGACTATTGCTATAGGATAACAAATGGTAAATGTTTGAACATTGTTAAAATATGGATTCTGCAACAGTACAGGAGTTTTACTCCAGATTATGTTGAGAGAGTCAACAATTTATATTGGGATAAAAAATGTTTTACAATTTGCAAAGTTATAATATAAAGATAATTTTGGTATATGTATTTTATATAAGAGATTGCATAAATGTACTATGAATATATTACAAGTACACAATTATGAGATTGGGGGGGGGGAGGAGGGTAGATAAATTGATTAGAATAAAAAAGTAATAGAAAATGAATAAAAAAAAAATAATAATTTGAAAATATACTAATTTATGCGGATATATAAGGACATATTAACTATTTATTTTTGGACTGTAGTCAGTTGAAAGAAGATTAGGATAAATTGTATAGAGCAGGGGTGGGCAATTGTTTTGGCTTGTGAGGACTGCATCAGGGACCACTTTGTGGAAGCGACGGTTAGCAAAGGGCGCACCTTTTCTTTCATGACACAATAAACACACTGCTTTATTCTCTGTATTACCAAAGAAATATTTGTTTGTTCATTCTTCATTAAACACACAACATTCATCACCAATTTTACATTTTTTTTCGGAAGGTTCATGGTTTCACTAAAGCTGGAAATGCATATATTTGCTAATGCAAAGACAAAATTGAAATCAACCAGATCAAATGGAAAAGCACTGCACATCGTATCTACACTGCGCATGTGTATTGACGTGGCCGTCCTGGTGGAAAATACTTCGGTCGCGCACGGGAAGGAAATCTCAATTCAAAGCAAGCCACATAAAGAGAGTAAAGGAAAATATAAAAAAATGGGAATGCAAAGATAATTTTTTTTGGTTTTTGTTTAGAACTGTATAGTAAGAAAAAGTTAATATCAGAAGAGATAAAGAAAAAAGACAATATTGGGTAAATAATTTAATAAAAGTAAAAAAATAGATGCATTTTCTGAGGTATATACAACAATTTAAAAAAAAAAACTCTTAATGTATAATCTATACACAAAAATATCAATTTCATCAAAAAGTCATTTTACTTCATATCCTTTTTCATATACACCTGGGTCTCGTTTTATGCGGATTATTTTAATGTGATTTTGAAGTTATGCGATTCATGTTTCTTCTTAATATCTTTCATATTTCACTATATTTCTTAGATATCAAAAAATTTAAATTATTAATAACTTATTTTGACTTGAAACACTTTTTTTTTCTTTTCAAAAATATAACGTTATATTAGCAGCTAACGTGAATATGGCCTGAAGATGTATTTAGAATCTTAGCTTCTATGTAAATAACCTACTTATGGGTAGTGAAGTATATTAGAAGCTAACGTGAATATGAAAATGACAAACAACTCCATAAGTCAACTTTACTGTGATAATCCATAATGTTTGGAAATCATTCATTAAAACAGGCAAAACTCTCCATATAGTAGTGCCACTCAATGCAAGCCAGAGTAATCAATGGATGCCAGAAGGCTTGTGCATAAAATCCCTATCTAGTGCCTACTCATCCAATATTTCTGGCTTGTGGCCTTCGTCAGTGAGGAACCTTGCATCTGAGAGCATTGCACCTAGATCTTAGGATCTAATGCAACCTTCCGGCAGCCACCTTTTATCACTACTTAACTACAAAACTGTGAGAATAAAAATGAAAACACAATAATATTTTCAATCTAAGCTCATTAGCTCCTCACTGACAAAATCCACAAGCCAAAAACTAGTCTGGGGATATTGGATGAGTAGGCACTAGATAAGGATTTTATGCACAAGCCTTCTGGTATCCATTGATTACACTGGCTTGCACTGAGTAGCACTACTGTATGAAGAGTTTTGCCTATTTTAATAACAATTATGAGAAAGCATAAGAAATGTGATCATATGATGTTTAGTGGTTTAAATCACTCATTACTCTTGTCCTTTTTTTAAAAAAAAAAATCATGAATACTCTTAGGTAAATATATAAAATTTTAACCAATGATTTTTTTTGATAGATTAGCTTAGTTGGTTAGAGCTTCACCTTAAATTCAGTATTTATAAAATCAAAAGTATCCTATATTATTCCCATACTAGTTTTGTCGCTGGTAACGCTAGCATCTGAAGAAGAGAATAAAAAATACTCAAAATATTGTATTCTATACTAACTTCAGACCACTCAAAGAAGTATGGAGAGATGTATGTTGGGAGTAACAAGAAGAGATCAAAAACGCAATGTATGGGTAAGAGAACAAACAGGTGTTACTGACCTCATTGAAAAAATTAAAAGATTGAAGTGGAGTTGGGCTGGACATATTGCTAGAAGAGATGATAATAGAAGGACAATTGAAATTTTAAACTGGATTCCAAGAGATTGTAAAAGACCCAGAAGGAGACCACATGTAAGATGGATGGATGAAATAAGAAAATGTGTAGGGGTGATGTGGAGAAGAGAAGCTAAAGATCGGAGAAGATGGATTAAACTTGGAGAGACCTTCATCCTGCAGTGGATTGATAATGGTTGATATGATGATGATACTAACTTGTATATATTAAAATAATTGAATACATATAGAAAATTATAAATAAAATTTGAATTTTTCTAACATTTAATAAATAAAGTAAATGATGGAAATATAACAATTATGTATGGAGTATTTAAATTTTACTTATTACATAATTTATATCCACATTTAGTTTTAAACTATTAACATTGTTTATAACAAAAAATGTCTATATTTAGCTATTATTATTCCATGGACATTATTAAGAAGATTGCTTGATAAATATTATTATATATTTAATTGTATATACTATTCATGGTGTGATGCATACAAAAAAATCAGCTTCAAAGCATTACAATTATTGTCCAAATTTTCAATGACAAACATTTTATGTTACTAATTATTTCTGGTTGTAAGTTTAAAAGTCAATAATAAGTTTAATTGCTTAAGTTTGTTTAATAAAATCATCTTTCATCAGCTCTCACTCCTCATTCTTTTCTATTATTATTATCACTCTTTTAAAATCATTATAGCTGTTAATTTGATTTATTAAGCAATGTATAAATCTAAATTATCATTTGAGTAATAACTACTATAACTATTTGCAACTTGATAAAATTTTAAATATTTTTTATATTACTCAAAGATGAAAGAAAATGATAAAAATATATATATTTTTCAAAGGTTATGATGTCATTTATCTAAGAGCAATTGGTCCAAAAGGAAAAGAATGAATAATAAGTACTTTTTTTTTTTACTAATGATTGACAATAGTAATTTCTTGTAATTATAATAAAAACTTTATGCATAAGTTGTCAAGCTTTACTTATTGTAAGTGTACTGTGTATATGTTTGAATGAATAACTATATATATTGCGATAGTAACTTTTTTATCTCAATCCATAATACATTTTTAAAACATTGTGTTTTAGCAAATTATAAATCAAATCCAGCTTTCATAAGTTTCATTAAGTTTTTTTAGGTTTATATTATATACACACTTATTGATAAAAGTCTGCATTTGTAATTAATTTTAATCAATTTTATTTTAGTTTTTTTTTTTTTTAAAAAAAAAGTAACTCTTTTATTGTAACTAAAGTTATTTCAAATAAATCTATTTAGAATTTATATTACAGCAACATAATCTATAAAACTTTTCTCAATTTTTTCATATTTTTTTGCCTAAATTAAAACTCTTAGAAAATCAATTTTTTTTATATTAAGCCTTGTTCTTGTTTTTGAAAATAGTAAGATTTTAATTAAGAATATTTTAAATAAGCACATTTATTTAATTAAAAAAAAAAAATTGTAAACCTGAATGAATGAAAATAATTACTGGCTTATCTAATTGGAGAATTGTGTAAACAAGTAATTACTGGCTTTGTTAATAAAAAAAAAATTAATAAATGAGTGACTTTTTAATACAAAATTTGGTAAACAAGTGGCATTGTTAATTAAAAAAAAAAAGATAAATGAGTGGGTTCATTAATTAAAAAAAATTGGTAAACAATTGGGCTTGTTAATTAAAAAAAGTGAATCATATAAAAAGACCAACTCAGAATTATTCTGATCAGTTTGCTTCTATTTGTCATTAATCCTGATTCTTTTTGTGATTGTTGCCTTTTTTGCCTATTTAGCATGATGTATCCTGAATTCTTACCAGTAACCAAACTACTAACCATGATCGGCTAGCCATTAGGAAATAAATTTCATTACTTCAGTATGTAGCCCATAGCCTAATAATTAAATGTCCAACTTTGGTTGCTGAGTTTGAATCCCCAACATGCTAACTCTAAAGTATGCATTCAACAGACATGCTTCTCAACTTTAAAGGAAAAATTTCATGACAACTTTCTACAAAACTGAAAATCAGTAAATGAAGAGACTTCCCACATAAAATATTATGAAGTGCAGTTTGCACCTTATGTACATATATATATAATTAAATTTTTCCGGAATATAATAGCTCCTTCACTGTCATTTCATTGGACTTTAAGATAATTTTTTATTTATAAACTATTTTATAAAACATTTACTTATATTACTAACAATCCAATGGTAGTTATAATTTAAATTATGGAATTTTATATATTTATGCCATTATCTGTTATATAAAATTATTATTTTTAAATGTTTATATGTTATAACATGATATCTAATCTAGTGTATTTGTAATAGCATGATAGCTTTAGTTTAGACAGAAGAAACAGTTTGTTTCTTAAAGTTTAATTTTCTTCTCCTCTCATAAAGAGTTTTAATTTAAAAAAAAAAAATCACTTCAAAGATTGTTATTAATTGTGATGTAGTTTTAAATCAATGTTGCTTTTAAAGAAAAGTTTTAAAAATAGATTTTTATTTTTTTAATATTTAATAAGTAAAATTTCATGTTTCTCTGAAGATTTTCAATATCATTAATACATGCGTATGCTTAAAGCAATATGCGCATAACTATAAATCACTTGATAAGCCGATTAAATATGTCTGAAGTTTTGTTTAGTACTTTGTTTGCATCACATGCATCACTGAAATTAAAAAAATTGCTGTCTGTATATGTGTGCACTGTATATAGCAATCCTAAGTATTTATCCAACCACATATGAATTTATTATGCTTTCTCGCCTCCCTGTGATATATATTATCTCCGCTAGACATACTTACAAAGGATTGTTTTGCGTCAAATAGACCCATTTTTCCCCATAATACATATATATATTGCTGTATAATATGGGTAATTCAGAAGTTTATTTATTGTTGTGCTAATTTGTTTTTTTAGTGGCGTGGGGTCATGCTTAGTATATAGAATAAATTTTGTAATGGCCTGCATGTATAAATATGTATAGTAGATTAAGACTGCTTTATTATTATTGTATAATGCAAAAGTAAAATATATATGTACTCACATCCTGATAAATCATAGAGTAATTATCAAACTTGAGAGATTATCAAATATAATGTAAATTTTTTGTGAAGTGTAATATTTAAATCTACCAGGTATCAAATGCTTTCTGTACTAACATGCAAAGAGGTCATTACCATTCAAATGCATTTTATTTAAATTGTAGTATTCAAACTATGATATTTAGACTCTCAGATATTTGAACTATTATATTTGAACTCTCACACTGAACTGTATTATATTATAAATAAACATTGTTTTGTTGATTGTTAATTTGTTTCAGCATTTTGTTTACTGTCGTCTGCTCTAGAAATTGATATTTGTCTAGAATATCTGCTCTTTGCAATCTAGAAGCAATTTGAGATATCTGAGTGATGGTACAGCTATTGTAGGCATTTTTACTTGGTATCCTCATCAGTAGTCTAATTTTGATGTGATGCACTATGACTTCTCCTTATATGGAGTCAGGAATCTCTCAGCAACTATTTCCCAGAGAAACCTGTTAGCCACATTACCTTCCCTTTCCATTCCCCACCCTATGTTTTCCCGTAATCTGCTCCATCCCATTTCCATAACATTATCTTTGTCAACTCCATGGCCTTCATATCTAAACCCCCCTTATCTTTTCCCAAACTCAGCATAAAAACCAATAACCCACTTTCTGTATAATCACTTTGTTCATACTTATTCTTCCATAACTTCATTATTTGTACCCTTTCTGCTTTCGAGCATTTACATCGAATTAAGAGATGCCTAATATTTTCTATGCCTTCCTTACACACCTTGCAGACTAAATCACCCATATTTTTCCATTTATGTGTATATTCCCTTGTTGCTAAAGATCCAGTTCAAGCCTTAAACAAAAAATTACTTTCCTTGCTATTATCATAAATTAACTCGCACCCAATGTTCCGTTACACTCAACAATCCTCTTAACACAATCATTCCACCTTTTGTACAAATATATTGATATAAATTCTTTATCCTAATCTTCTGCATACTGCATTACCTTTCTCACTCATCTTGTTGCCTGCTCTTTATTCGTAACCCAATTAAATACTATTATGGCTATTCTTTTATTATCCATAAACTGCAATCTACCAAACATTTTCATTTTCTTTTTGCATCTCTCATATAAAAACTTGACCACCCCATTTCTCCTTAAATTATCTCCTTTGCTGTCCACATATCTGCATCTAATACATGGCTTCCTATTTCTCTTTGTATTTTTTCTAAGTAATCTAATACCCCTTTACTAACAGATAATGCATCATTGCCATATGTTAATCCTGCTACTGCAACTCCCATATAATCCTAGTTACATCATATTTATTATATGAAAACACTGTTAATTTCTTTATTAATCCTTTCTTTTCTTTGCTTCATTTATCAATTTTTTTCTCCCATTCATCCAAACAATTTTTCTGATTACTTAAGATAATTCCCAAATAATTATATCTATTCACCACACTTAACTTTATATCCCCCATTAAAAATTCTACATCTTCTCTTTCCCTGGTATTAACCATGATTATATTTGATTTTTCTTCACTAAATTTAATCCCCATCTCTTTACCCACCCTTGCGCATGTCCTCAGCATAACTTCCATATCTTCTCTTCTTTCTGCACATGAAAAAATATCATCCACAAAAAAAAAGACCTGACCAAGTATATATTCCCTTGCCACCTATTAACGGTATCTCTATCCCTCTTCCTATTGCTCTTTCCATTTCACTCAAATACAACAAAAACAAAATAGGTGACATGGGCATCCTTGCCTTAGTTCCACCGCATTTTTAACTTTTAACTGATTCTATATTCCCTAATTGATATGTATAATTATTATTTTCATATAATTTCTTAAGAATATCAACTAAAGCTTCATCCATTCCCAAATTTGCTAAACTTACCCATAATCTATTTCTATTTACTCTATCATATGCCTTCTCTATATCTATAAAACTCATATAACCTGAATTCCTACTCATATCTATAAGTTGTGTAACTATAAATAAACTATCTCCTATATGCCTATCTGATCTAAAACCTCCTTGCATTTCCCCACTACATTATTCTCTTCCTTCCATTTTACAACTCTGCTATAATTAATTAATTTTCTATGATCCTTATACTTTCCTTTAAACAATAATCTTACTCTTATATTACTCCAATTATTCAGAAAAATTCTATTCTGTGCCATCTTATTAAAACAGGATAATAATTTACTTTTTTTCTATACCCTAAATTCATTACCATCTGCTGCCCATCCAGCTAAACCTATTGCCTTTCCATTTTTCAATTTCTTCTCTATCTCATTCAGTTCACATTTTGTAAACCTAATATTCTCATTACTATATGCTTTCATTTTTTCTATCACTCTATCCTTCACATATCTTTTCTATATCCATTACATATCTATTTAAGATTTTCTCTAAGTCTTCTCATACTCTATTCCCTCACCATCTAGTAATACTATCTTTCTCTCCCCTACATTTTTCTAGGCTATATGTTTAGTGGTGCCTTCTGGTGAAAAATCTTAGTGTGCCTGCTGTCCATTACAATATATATGAAAGATTCTTACAACTCTAATATTTCTGTTTCCCCTAAAGAATTTTTACAAATTCATATTTATCTATAAATAGCTGCTTTTTTAAAAGGAGTTCGTAAATTCATATGTATCTATATATTTTTTACTGAGATGATTAAAATCAAATTACTCAATCAACATATATATATATATATTACTTAATTTCTAAATATGCTTTTTTAAATATATATATATAATTGAATGGATTTATTGCTTGGAAAATTTATAAGAGGTTTGAAAGCCAAAAGTGACAGAATTGGATATGATTCATGAATCATAAATTCCAGTGTCAGCTATTCTATTACTGCATTAAATCACACAAAGCATAAGTTTAATTATATAATCATTAAATATTACATATAAAAACAACACAAAGTAATGAACAACAAATAAATATGATTCAGCATATTCGCTGGTTGAATGGCACATTTTTGGCTGAATAAAAAATATACAAATTTCAATTTTGGTCAATTGATTTGAACCTCTGAACTGCCACTTGGGAGCTTCAACATCATATGATCTACGAACCTCTTCCACCATATAACTATTATTTTGCTTTGTGTGATTAAAGTACTGATAAAGAATGACCACCAAAGCTAAAGGTTCCTGTATTGATTTCCCACTGAGAAAAATTAATTTATTTTTATTTTATTTGATCAATTGATTAGAACTGCAGTACTAAACTTATCATGTTGATGCTTTAACATTAACAATGATCAATATTTTTATTGGCCAAAAAAAGAGAAAAAATCCATTTATAAATAATGCAGTTTTTATTCTAAATATTGTTATAAATGTAATATGTAAAAAAATATATCATAAAATCTTCATTGGTTTCATAAAATGTTATATTTTTGTATTTGCAAATTGGACTTTATCTACAATAACATTGATAAAAACTTACCAATAGTTATGAATTGTGTACATCTCATTAGTAACTTTAAACAACAATTTATTCATATAGTAAAAACTTATTGCATCAAGTTTTATGTTACTGTTATTTAGATTCATTCCTCTCTTAATGATATAATTTTAACAAAAATACTACATTAAAACTTTGTGTTTTTTTTTCAAAATGTTCAATATTTTTTCATTCTTTTTGTATTGCTTATATTAAATAAATCTCTAAAATAATTCACTTCTTTGCACTTTTCAAATATCTGACAATTTCATGTTTGGTATGCTTCTTCAGAGCTCTGAAGAAAATTGACAGCCAGTCATAATTGTTAGACACTTTAATAAAAAGTATTATGAAAAGTGCAAAGAAGTTAATTTAAGATTATTAGTGATAATAATTTCCCTAAAATATTTCATTTTAAATGAAGTTAAATTGAACATACATTTATATTTTGAAATATAACCAAGAGTCAAATAATGCTTTACTATTTGTAATTATGCAATTTTTTTTTTTTTTTTACTAACTATTATAAATTTTGTTGTCAGCACACAGACAAAAAAAACTATTGAGTTATTCATAATACTATCCAGTTACTCATTAGGAATTATGTAAAATTGGAAATGTATAGCAAACAATAATAGCAAAATGTTGAATAACCAATTAAAGAAGAAAGAATAGATAGGAGTGAACATAAACACTGAAATATAATGATTATTTTATTTATTATATTTTCATATAATTTTCAAATTAGATAGAACTACCTTAAACAGTAACAGTGAAAATCTATTTAATACAGATTCACATACTATTAATATTTATTGCTTCCTCACCAGCAGAATTTTATTATTGATCTTTTATCCAAATTCATTAGTTTTGTTTATAACAAGGGTCAGGAACCTCTAGCATGTATGGAAAATCCAGCTCTTGAAAACTCTCAATCAGGCCCCAGACATTTTCACAAACGTATATAAAATGGACCTGTATAAAACTTCTATTTAAATACACAAGTAGTGCAGTACAAATGTAAAGAGTTAAATAAAATAAAATATTTATTTTTTCATTTACATCTTTTCCTCTCTCCAATCCAGAGGTAAACTAATTAAATTTTTGATTAAATATAGTGGGCTAATTTTTTAAGCCAATAATTTTGTATGACTCACAAATAAGATTATAAATATCCAAGGTTACCCAGCCCTGGTTTATAACAACAATTCACTATTCAAGAGTATGTTCAATATTCATATAAAGAGTCAGATACATAGAACAGAACTATCGATTTTCTAAATTATTATAGCATAAGAAATTTATGTGTGTGTACATTTTCTAAACTCACCTGAGCACTAAGAGGTCTTTTTGGTGAATGTTGAGGACTATTACCACTACTATTTACAATAGGAAACACATTATGAGCTGTAGCAGGTCCCTGATAGTGACAAGGGTTATTTTTAGGGAGATCTTTCATTAGTTCTGCCAGCTGTTCGGGTGTCTGAGCAATGATGTAAGTATGTGGTTGAGGTGGAGGTGTGATACTTGCTTCTCGATCTAAAGTAGGATATCGTGATGGCTTTATCAAAAAAAAAAAAAAAATTAGAATAGTAGAATAATATATCTAAAATCAAAATAATGTATTAAATAATATTACCTTCGGGGGAGGTTCATCAGATCCTATTTAAAAAATATCAAGAATATTGTTATAAATAATTATGACAACTATCACTAAAATTAAAAAACTTAAAGGCAACATTCATACCATATCTTAGGAGAAAACAATTAAAATATTGAGCATTAAGTTGTATTTAATATTTTCAATATTTTATCTGAATGTATAGTATTAGGTATTAGTTTTAATTTATTAAAATATAATTATATTAAATTAAAATGTAATTATCATTTTCTGATATCTATGACTTTCTACATAAAGATATCATACGTTTTAATTATAATTAAAATAAAATAATCTATTTATCTTATAAATTAGCTTTACCATTTATTTATTATCATAGAGACATATATTTTTTTATATCCATCCCTATATAAATTTATCTATATACTTAACAAGACAACACAAACATATTTAGGAAACAATTATATTAATGACTTATTGATAAGTAATACCATAATCTTAACAATAATGCAATAAACATACAATTAATTTCTCTTCATTTTCTATAGCTATTTATGATTCTTTATTTTCTTTTAATATAACTTCCCCCATTAATAAACACAATTATAAAAAAAAAAAATTCAGATTTACATAAAAAATTGTAAAAACTTTAATATTTGTGTTAATATTAAGAATACACATGCATATATAATTTGACTATATATAAATAAATCAATCAAATCAAATAAATAAATGACAAACTTTTATTGATTTCTTCTAGCACTTTCAAAGGTATAACCTTCATTTTCAAGAAGTACAATATTCCTTCATTTTCACGAAGTGCAAATATGCAAAATAGGACAGATTAAATATGCAAATATGAATGGGAAAATTTAAACTTGCCATTTCTTAGATATGGCGTAAAATGTCTCTTTTTTATTCATCGCGTGTTCATCCGATATAATATAGCATGCCTCTTTCACTTTCCTGCACAATTCATGTCGCTCTCTACACATAACCCGAGGTTTATCTGGCCTGCACTGGTGGCCCATAGCAAACTGTACAAAAATAGAGGGGTGGAATGGGCCAAAAGTCTGTCTAACCTTTGCCTACAATGTATAAAGACATATAGCATTATGAATACTTTCCAATTTTTAAAATTGTATTTGAATTCCATATAAATGAATATAATTCATAAACAATAAGTGCATTTAATCTGTGATAATGAGTATTTTATCTATTTTAGAAGAGACAGTTTGGTTTTTAAAACAAAACAAAAAAAGACCAAACTATTATAATGTATTATTTTAATTTGTGAAATTTCAATATTTTTTACAATTTTAACCTTTTTGTATATTGAAAAATATCATAATAATCCCATAATCAAAATAATGGAACAATGACAACATTTTCAAAAACCATTCATTGATATTGGTGCATCTACAAAAGCATGAAGAAGTGGTAGGGTGAATTTAAAGAGAAACATGGAATGTTGAATATCTACTCTGTTGTTACTGCAGAAAGTAATGAAATGCAAATAATGAGGCTAGAGGGAATTATCCTCATACTAATTTAGAAAAAAATGCATCTAGAAGCAGTAATTAAATGGTGCAACTTATAGAAAGGCATCCGATTTCATTCTGTATTATAGAACAATAAAAAAAATATTTAGAATGAGATTTGATGTTGGAAAAGAAATGGAAGGATAGAATTTATTATAATATTATCACTTTTGAAGAAAAGCCACTAATTTATGGAATAGTTTAAAGAAGGATTAATCATTGGATGGACAAAGGATAGGCCCAAATGCTCATAGAAATAGATAAACATGATCTGATAATAGAAATGAAGAAATTAGTAATAGATTTTGTTAAAAAAAAAAAAAAAGCTTGTAATGATAAGACAATAGAAGCCATGATAAAATAATGAGAAAAAAAATACTGCTAATAATAATTGGTAATTATAATACAAATAACAAGATTACTACAGCACTAATAAAAATAAGCTTGATTTAAAAAAATGTTATAATAATACTAATGATAATGGTAAAGAAAGCCCAGATTGATTGCTATGAAAATAATTATTATTAAAAGCCTTGGATGCAGCAAAAATATGGGGGATATAATAGTAAAAACTTCAACAAGAGATAATTATTAGAGATCTTCAACTAACTTCCATCCAAGATTAGTCCATAAAATGTAGAGCTTACTTCAAAAAATAAAATATTGTTTTATAATCACTGGCTCTAGTGATAGTAAAATCTCATCTCCTTTATGACCAGCTAAGAAGCTGAAAGAGTTTTTGAGATGATAGCAGCAAATGCTATAATTGAATCTACTGACCTCTTTATTATATATGTACCAATGGCTACAAAAATAATAAGGATGATGTTAGACATAAAAAAAATAAATTAAATAAATAAATAAATTATGTTGATTTGCTAAATAGAGAAAGTATTGTAGCATATGAGCAAGTCAAAATATGTTTAACTCTGCGAGTCCGAGTTCAGATTATTATTAAAAACTATTGGGTGAAGAAACAAACAAAAAGCCCTTTTTATTTACAAGACATGATGGTTAGCATATTAAATCCACTATTGGACAATTATTTAGAATAAAACAAAAAAAAAGTTTAAAAGATTAGGAGATTTTATTAAAGTTAGTGAATGAAACATTCAAATCTCACATTTGTAGCAAGGATAATTTCCAAACACATTAACCATGGAAGAAAAAATTGTCTATCGCAGATAATATTGACATATTCCTAAAAGTCCTAGAAGTTTAAAAATGAAAATGTCATAATTATGCATTATATTTTTAAGTTGAAATCATTTTGAGGCATCAATAAATACTACAAAATTTATTCCTTGCCAAAATAAAATATATTAAGTCCTTCTGTAATACTGCTAAGACAAAGTTTATTAAAAAGCATTTATTTATTTATCAATACAATCTAGAAACTTTTTATAGACAGAATCTATTTATATATTAACAAATTTCAATAAGACTTTCTAGATTCCTTGTGATGAATCTGAATAGGTTATTGGAAAAATATTAGCGAAGATGAAAAATAATGGTTTATAATCTGTTGGCTTCTAAGTCAATAATCTTTTTGTTGCTAAAGCAAAATATATTTTAAAAAAAAAACCCTTATCCTTCTGAAATATGTGTCTATAGCAGGAAATGAATATTAAATTAGATCATTAGCATTTAGCATCTATCTGGAGATTTTAAAATAAGAATGCCATAATAATCCATTAAGTCTTTAAGCTCAAAAAATATAATCTGAAAATTGTACATGTCTGAAAAAAACAAAACAACAAATATATCTACATTGAATAGCATTGAAGATAGAGAAGTAACAACTACTAAACTTCAGAAAAGTAATAAGAAAATGGATAAGAAATAATGAAAGCTAACAAAGTAATTTATGAAAATGATATAAACTTTTTCTTTGGAGATAATGGATTTTTTTTTTACTGAAGATGCTATGATTCGGAGAGTAGACTGGTAAGAATATGTATTTTGCTGAGAAACTTATTGGTGGAGACAGAACATATGAATATAAAAAGCTGTCATTTTGGTTAAAAAAGAGACTATTATTACAGTGGGAAAATATTTTCTTATGATAAAAAATGGTGAGTGATATATAGGAATATATATTGAGTTCACAAATGTTGTGTCAAAAGTCAAAAAAGTGGAAAGATAAGAATTTTTAAAGTTAATGCCTTTCAATAAAATATGTGTAAATGGGTTAGTTCATTTTTTGCAAACTGAATAGAAATTACAAAGTTAGTCTAACTTTTGTTAATATCTTCAAATATTTTAATGGCAGCATCCCTATTCTCAAACAGAAAGGCAACACAATGATTAAAATATCATCTGTAACATTATTCTGATCACAAATGTCCCCTTCATGTCTCATAAGTTTAGAAAAGCCTATGCAGAAAGGAGTATTAAACATACACCTATTGATTATTATCATCACAGTCTAATGAAATTATCAAATGCCCTAAAGACACACCAATAAGTATCATTAAACCCTATTTTTCTTCCAATATAAATCATGAGGCAATTTTAGAAATTATGATCAAAACAATTGCCTTTGCAGTTCTTGAATTTTCAATATAGTACATTTTGATTAATAATTTGTTTTGGAAGTTGAATCAGGAATATTTTCCTGATTAAACTGGATCCACTATCCATAAAATATTAAAGAAATTCTGGATTGTTATGTTATTAGGTCCTTTTTATTGTGAATTATAAAAATGATTTGTCATTTAAATCTATAAAAAAAAACATTATTTACTTAGCAAGAGTTTGACAATATTGTTTGATCCCAAAGACTTAATATAATCTACTTTTAAAAAAGCATCATAATTGAAACTGATGAATTCTTAATGATTTCAGTGACTGAAATATATATTTATACATACAAAAATAGATCTTAATGTTTTATTTAAATCATACCCCAAGAAATTGCTTGAACTCGTCTATTTTCTCTTCTCATTAACTCTTCTTGCTGGTATCTTTCCTCTTGTAAAATCTCACTGACAAAAAAAAATACATTAATCTACATAATACAGGTATCTTTGTTTATGTGCATATATATATATATACACACAGACTATATAGGTATATATATATTTTGCTAATTATATATATGTTAACTTTTATTTTTAATTATATACACATGTAAATATACAAAGTAACAGTATATATCAAGAATTCCCAAAAAGGTCGATATCGACCTCCTGGGGTCGTTAGTTTCAGCAAAAAAAATTTGGGAGTCGACGACGGCAAAAATAGACCCCACTTACCAAATTTGCAAACGAAAAGGTAATGTCATTAAAAGAGTCACATGTAAGAATGCATGAAAATACATGTAGCACAAACATGTCTGTGCATTGTCTTAGGGAACATAGCAAAGCAAGTGTGGACATGAAAAAATAATTGCAAATCCACACTTGCTCGTGATGGGATGAGAATCTATCAGTTTTGTTGTGGTCATGCTTTCATAAAACACTATAAATTGTTTCGTTTGATGTGACATGTACTTATTTGTGATTAGAACTTTGAATATAATTATTTATTGAGGAGCAGTACTATGAAAAAGAAAATCAGAAGATAGTTTATTTATTCGAGTTTGAACAAATATCTTCTGTTTCAAGTAAGTATACATATTTTATTGTTTTTTTATCACAGGGGCTGTCGAAATTGTTTGTTAATAAAAGATTTTATTTCTTAGGATAATAATATGACTGAACCAAAAAAGAAATGCAAACAGTATAGTTTGAAGTATTTGAAGCTAGATTTGTCCCGTCATTATCAAATAAACGTTTAGCAATGTGCCTCATATGCGAAAAAGTTTTTAGCAACAATGCTATAAAACCATCAAAACTAGCAGATCACTTGAACAGAATTCACCCTGACAAAAAAGAAAAAGATTTGTCATATTTTCAATCGCTTAAAGATAAAATTCTGAAGAGAACTAACTATGATAGATAATGTGTTTGTTTCATTATCGAAGCAAAATGATGATGGATTAAAGGCATCGTCCAAAATATCCCTATTCATGAAAAGTCTGGTAAGTAGCACACCATAAGGGAGAAACTGATTATACCAATCGTCATGATGGTATTGAACACTGTCCTCCACAAACCTGCACAAGATGTTATAAAAAGGATTCCTTTGAGCAATAATACAGTTCAAAGACATATCGATGAAATAAGTTACGATGTGGAAAATTGTGTAATCATTTGCAAAAAAAAAAAAAAAAAGTTTTTTCCCTCCAACTGGCATTTATTCAAGATTAAGAAGTATATGAAGAGCTGCTTTTTGCTAGAACTTTAGAAACTGACACCAGAGGCGAATCAATTTTTAATTTAATGGAGCTATTTATAAGGAAAAAGATATTCCATTGACAAATATAATATCTGTTGCGATAGGTGAAGCGCAGCTATGGTGGGTCATTAACACGGTTTCATAAGTTACCTGAAACAACACGTACCTGAAGTGCTTGCAGTTCACTGCGTAATCCATAGGCAACATTTAGTAACCAAGAATCTTAGCAATAAATTGCATCAATCGCTTGTTTGTTATAACAGATGTGAACAAAATTCGAAGTAAGGCTTTCAATACTAAATTGTTATCTCGATTATGCGAGGAAAGTGACTAAGATTTCTATACATTGGTTTCCATACCAAAGTTCACTGGCTTTCAAAAGGTTTATGTTTGGCGAAATTTTTTGCACTTTTTCAACCTGTTTTAGAGATTTTGAAAAACGAGGATTCCAGTTTGAAAGAAAATTTACTTAAGAGTAAAACAGATACTAGTTATTTAACTTGACTTATTTGGCAAATTTAATGATGTTAATTTATAACTACAAGGAGACAATTTGAATCTTATCAAAGCAGAATCAGTTATATCAACTTTTGTTGCCAGATTAATGTTTTTTAAGCAAAATATTGCAAGATCTGAACTTTCCCAGTTCCCCAACTTATTTAAGATAGGCACAATCCAAGAAGAAAACATCTTGCTGTACGTCAACCACTTGGAGGCTCTTCACTTAGATTTCAAAACTAGGTTCAAAAGTATTCCATCATTAGAAATAACAGACTGGATAATAAACCCATATACTACTACTGCAGACCAAAAATAAATTTTTCAAGATGAGCTGATAACCATCAGCATGAATGAGGATCTCAAGGTACAATTCAAACAGGGTTATCAAAAGTTTTGGCTGCAACAAGATATTCCACTTCTGTACCTGGCTCTATGGACTGTTGTACAAAAGTATTTGCTGGCATTTCCATCATCATATCTGGTAGAGAGAGGTTTCAGTGTAGTTTTAAACCTGCTTCAGAATGACATAGATTGCATATCACTGAACGTGGAGATTTGAGAATGCAACTCATTAATTTAAAACAGGACATAGATAAATTGTTAACAGATCGCCAGGTGCACCCATCTCATTAAATTCAGTTTTCCAAGCTAATTTATTTGATAGTGTTATTTTTATAATTCTGATTAAAATCTTCCATAGTTGCAATTTTATTGAAGTTAAATTCTGTCTGAATATGTTGATTTTTTCATTTCATTTTTATGTTTAATAAAGTGATTTCAATATTAGTACTTATTTTGAATTTACACATTTATTTCATAAATGTCAAAAATTAAAAAAAAACTGCTTGTATTTTTTTGCTTTAATTTTTGTTAGTGCAGGTTTCAATATTAAATGTTGCATAAGATAATGCCATATTCCGTAGACATTTTATCTTTTTCAATCATTAATTACAAGTGATTAAAATGAAAAGTTTAATATCTAGTGGAATATTTAATATCGAATACTGTACAAATTTATTAATTTGAGTAAGTAAAGTAAATGACTAGGGAATTTAAAACTTTTTGGTAAAGGAGTCTGCAGTCGAAAAAAGTTTGGGAACTCTTGGTATATATTCTGATAAAAATTATTTATATATGCATAAATAAATACATTAAAATATATTTACCAAATATTTAATGTTTTTAAATTAAAAAAAAAAAAACAATAAAAGACAGTGCACACTTTAAACAATAACAACAATTATCTGTTATTACTAATGTATTTACCTTAGCACATTTTTTACATCTTGAAAACAAGGTCTTTTTGAAGGCTCATATGACCAGCACTGAGACATTAAACTGTAAAGTCTGGGTGGACAATTAAGAGGTAAAGGAAGCCTTTCACCATTTTCTATCCTTCCAATAACATCATTGTTTTTAACACCTTGAAATGGTTTCACACCCAACATCAATATTTCCCACATACAAACACCTGTAAAATTTTCACATTTATATATGCTTATTTGTAGATTAAAACTGAATACTGACAAAATATTAAGCAATATATGGCAAGAAGTATCCACTCTTTCATCTAGATTTTTAATTTTGCCTTCAGTTACAACCTATGTTATACTGCCACTAAATTGGTGATAAACAGTTTATGTTTTAAATGCATAAATATAATTATCATAACTCAAACATAATATATGCTTAACCATATTACATACATATAAACAAAATAAATAAATAAATTATCTACACATTTCATCAAATATTTACAATGTAAGAATAATTTTTCAAATATTCAATATACATCTATATTTAAATACACACAGATATATATTAAAATATTAATTTTGATGCCTGTATTTCTTTGAAATATATGTAAAATTCAACTTGATATATATTAAATATAGTAATATTCAAGTAATTCAACTTATTATGTTACAAATACTTTCGACTATATTTTTTTTAATCTTTGTCAACTATATAATGATATAACATTGAATATTGAAAACAAGACATTGTTTTATAACTCCCATAATTCTATTCAGTTCTCCCACAATTCTGTTATTTTAATGTTTGATGATTGACAATTCATTACTACTTGGCAATTTCTTAAAATTAATATAGTTTCTTTTATTTTTATGTTTTTATAATCAAATTTATACCCGTATTTACAAGTTTTATTGTGATCAAATACAACAGATGCTGAAGGTCTATTTTCAACTTTTCATAATTGCTTATCTTTTATTCTTTTTTCTAATGCACATCTAGACTCTCTGATGTATTGTAAGCCACATTTACATATTAATTTATATGTAATACAATTTTGATTCAAACTTAAATTTTTGCTTTTAGAATTGTTAATTAATCTATTTGTATTATTTATCAAGAAAAAAGTAATTTGACACAAACCATTATAAACTTTTTCCATAAATTCATTTGATATAAATGGCATTGCAATCCATTCCATCTTGATATTATTTTTATAATGTAAATGAAATGTTTGAATCAATTGATAGAATAGAGTCAATTAATATTATTTATAATGCTCTGGCTTCAAAAAATATAAAGTAACATTATAGATTTTATTATAAAAGTATTATATTTTATTGATAAAACTATTTATGTTAATTTTAATAATGAATATTATTATAAAACGAGTTATGGTTGGACAATGGGACTTACTGGTGCTGCTTAAATATGTAATTTTGTTATATCAACTTACAAATGTAAAATCTTAAAGCAACCACAATATAAAATAATTCAAGTATAACATAGATATGTGGATGATGTGTTTATTTGTGGAAGTCATAATATAATAAACAATCTATTCAATGAATTAAAAAGTAGGTTATAATACAATACATACATATTGCCATAAACATAATAGATACAATTTGGATTATTTGATGACAATAAAACCAATTGAAACTAGAAGCTTAATCCCATATGAATCAAATATATCTTTAAGTCATAAGTTGTCTGGATTAAAGTCATTCTTATTTCAAAATGAAAAATTATGCAAGTATTCTAGTGACAAAATAAAACATGTAAATTTATTTTTTAAGGATTTGTTGAAAATTGGTTATGATAAAAATATTATTACTCATACTATTAAAAAAAGAGTCAAAAATATAATAAAACTAACAATAATATCGGCTGAAATGGATAGCAATGCCATTTATATAAAATGAACAAGTTAAGTTTATGAGAAAAGAAAATTATAATGGTTTGTGTCAAATACTCTAAAAGTAAAAATTTCTGATTGAATCAAAATTGTATTTTATATATTGTGCCGGTTCGACGCCCCTGTAGTGGTCTTGCATGGTTAGACTCTCATACGCACCGAGCATGAAGTGACGTATGCTACAGAATGGGACATCGATAATAATTCTCTAAAATATTTTTGATTAAATATGAGTAAATACCTCAAAGAAATTATTAGAGGAAGTAGATTGAACCTAAAATTAGGCCCATCCAGACCTTCCTTGTTAAATTGTTTCATTAGCCGATTAATTATACGTTGACTAATTAAAGTGTCCTTACACACCTTTAAGAGTACTGAATATTTCCTTCAGTCTCTAGCGCCACTCCCGTTCAAGATTATACTTATTCCTTTTCTTTCCCGAAAGAGTGTGTAAAATGTGACTAGTCATTAATGAATATGAATATTTCGAGACGTTCGGACTAAAATAAAAGAAACAATCCAACTCCCCGGTAAGTTATCCCTATCTAGCTCACTTTATATTCTATAAATCTCAGGTTAACTACGTGGATTTGCATTTTGATTAAAAAAAAAAAACTATATATCTGTACTAATAACTTAATAATTATTTTAAAGCTAAGTCAAAAACTTATAAACGATTTTAATTACAAAAGTGAATATTTATTATCCCCAGATTATTATATTTATCCTCCACTAATGCATACATATAAGTCCAATATATATAAAAAAAATATTTAAATTATATTTACCCTCCACCGATGCATATACATATAACCCCAAGATATATAAAAGTAAAAAAAAACAATATCTAAAAGATTACACAATGGGTTTGCCCTATATTCCTTCCCACTTTAGAGTAATAAATCCATATAACAAGGTATGCAATAATATATATATATATATCATAAAAAAAATTTACAAAGAACATAAATGAGAGAGAAAAAAAAATAATAGAATATAAAAAAATATATATATATAACCAACTATACACGCTCCTCTGAACTTGTTCTTGTATTCAATTCGAACTTCCTGGGCCACACGGCTACTTCATAGGGCAGATAAGGCTTCCATTCACCGATATACTTTGAGTCTTTCTTGTCATCAGGGTCTGCTATTTCTTCTAAGGCATCTTCGGACTTGATAGCCAAACAGGTGGTGTACTACGGCTGAAAGTCTACTCCATGGTAGGATAATAACCTGGAACGTATAATCGAGCCATCTTTCAAATTATCGGATCTGTAAGTATACTTCTCCCGTATATATGTATATCGCACATGGCTGATTAGGGCAAGTAGATCCTAAATAAATTGCAGTTCTCCAACTATGATTCGTCTTTCATTTTTTTTTTTCTATTTAAACGTATTGAGAATCCATGTTGTTGATCATTTTCCAAACTCCACTTAACGATCCTTGCTAAATGCTAATTTTCAAATTCTTTTTCTGGGAAATAACCAAGTGATTATAATTTTAACAGACACAGTTCATTTTCTCCTTTCTCTCTGTCGGATTGTTTTTCACAAATCTATACTGTTCCATTTTTTTAGACTAGCGGGAGACAAGATTTAACTTTCTAAATCTTTGCCATTGGAATGCTTTGGCAAGCTAGCATTAACTGATCCGCACGCTTTAGCAGGCTAATCTCCACTTGTCCGCACTCTTTAGCAAGCTAGTACTCGACTGACTCAAAGCCCCCAGTAAGCAGCACATATAGCCCAAATAGTCCAATTGTCATACCCCCTCTACGAGCTATTGCATCAGCTAATAATAAATTTAATTATACCTTCATATACCTTTCTACATTCTTTTACCTTTTTATTTATTAAAGTACACTTTTGCAAGCTTCCATATTGAGTACTTGACACCCATTGTGCTTACATTCCTTTCTTAGATAAAATCTATTTTATCTTTATTCACGATCAACCGAAAATTCTTTTATACAAAACATTTTCTTCGGTTGAAAGTAGATTGTAATTAGCAAAAAGATTTTTCCTTTTACAAATTTAATTAATTAATTTTCAAACCCTCTCATTCTAACAATTAGAAAAGCTAAATTCCAATAAATGCAAAAATTTTTAACTATTTAGAATTTTCTTTTCTTTTTTTTTAGGAAAAATAATAAAAAATAAAAATACATTTCTATATATGTGTGTTCGAACATTTATAAGTAGTAAAATACAACAACAAAAAAAAAACGGTTCTACACATAAACAAATATTACAACTTATTTTCTCTCTCTTTTTTTTTTTTTTAGACAGGTTTGCTAGTCGAATAAATTATTAAAACATATATACACTGCATACACTTGTACTGTGGGTATAATAAGAATATAATATAGCCCAAACCCATTTATTTATGTACTATATCCGTACCTCCCACTTCCCCTCTGAATTATAATTTAATAAATCGTATTAAAATTATAATTTTCATGTGATACATGTAAGCTGTGCTGAATCTTCAGCAAACAGCCATTTTGTGCATGGCCGTTATACACGGACTGGCACAATACCCCCGTCCCCGATGAGACTGTTAAAAAGGAAACCATTCTTTTTTAATGGTCTTACTTAACTATTTTTACATCTTCTTTAATTCTTTACTTTTTAAATTCAGCATTTATATTATACGTTTTAAACATGCAAGTTATGTCGTTCATTCAGTAGCAATATACACCCATAGCCCTTCAAACATCAATCTGCATGGCTCAGACTACATCGTCCCCCCGCATGCCACCTCGAGACCATAAGAAACCCAGAGCATCAGCTTACATATCCCTACTTCATGCAGACCTCTGTGACGAACAACGTATGTCAAGTACTGTAAATGTGTAATAAATGCGTCCCAGCTCACGTCTTTGGAGGCTTATGAGATCCTTTTGCATTTTAGAACACGAAAAACAAGCTCTTTGTTTTCGAAGAGGTAATTTGAATGAATACCTTAGTAAATGCACCCACGCTTCTTTCTTTTAAGACTTATAGGGTCTTTTTGCATTACAAGGTAAGAAGGTCCCCGAGAGGAAAACAAAAGTTTTTCCCTTTTCTCAGCCCAACGGTACCCCCGCATTAGTGACAGGGTACATACGCTGACATAACGCCACAAAATTCCGAACTACATAAGATCTGCAGCCAACCCTCCAAACTCTCATCTCCCAAAGAACATGAGCAAACCGACATAATTCAAACCCTACATGCAATGCCTGAAACAACCACAAAGTCCTCACCTCCACTTTTAAACGACATACTCACTTACACTACACTGTTATTTACTATTTATTTTTACTCCCCAGGCTTTGGCCAATCTGGCCTATATCCCCTGCCTTTTCCATATTTCTTTCTCTGGTCATTTACTTGACTGTCAATATATTTGACATCCGTTTCTGAATTCCAATTTTTTTTCTTTGTTTTTATATATCCCCTTTGATCATCACCATCACTGTCCCATCCTATTGCGCTAATAAGCGAACTTTCCCTAAATTTATCTGGGGGTTTGTCCAGTTGGTTCATGTCCAACATGTTCAATAACTCCGCCATGTGTTCCATTGTGTTTACATTTGCTGTCAACAATGTTTGTTCCATTCGGAAAGGAAAATTATGTCTAATTATTCTAATAATTTGACCCTCCGATGTTTGGCAGGCGTTTAAATTTCTTAATTTGGCTGCTTGCCTACGAAAAAATTGAGAGTAGTTTTCGTTCATGTTACTCTTGTATTTTTCCTGCATTATTTGATACAGGATAGTCTCCTGACGTTCTGGGCTCCAGAAATTGTTAACAATCACATCCTTATATTGATTGAAGGTTGGAGGATGATGAAACAAAGACTCCCACCAAGCTAATGCGTCTCCATTAAGATGAGCGCTGGCAACAAGCAATTTACTGATTTCATTTACTTTGTTTATCCAAAAGTAATTTTCCAGACTTCTTATATGCTCCACTGGAGCCTCCCCCACTTTTCCTTCAAATGTACGGATTTTTAAAAATTGGTTAATATTTAAATGTGGCAGCTGATCACTTCCATTGGTCTTTTCTATACGACCATCAAGATGATCTCCACTATTTGCCATATGGTTGTCTTGTTCATTTTTAACATTTTCAACCATCCTATTTTGTTTGTACTCCATTTCTGTGTCCTGCTTTGTCTCTTCTGGCCCTAACTTAACTGACTGACTATCTCTTATATTTGCTTCTATCTCATCCTCCTTAGTTTGCCTAGATTTATCACATTTCATTTCCCACCTTTGAAATCTTAAATCTATTTCTTGTACTAATTCGCTTCGCATTTCCTCTATTTTCTGAACGATATTTTCCTCTTGTTTAGCCCTCTCTGTTCTCCATCTTTCTACTTCTTTTGACATTTTAGCCATTTCCTTTTTCACAAGGTTTGCGAAATCTTCCATCATTTCCTTTAAGCATTCTTTTTCCTTTCCTAGTTCGTTTTTCTGACAATCCACTTCCTGTTCTTCAGACAGGTTTACTAGCGTTTCACTGATTATTGCCTGTTCCATTCTGATTTTCCCTGCTCTCGTAAGCATTTACGGGTTTAAATTTACTGAACTTGAAAGTCAAGGTATTCTTACCTTTATACTAACGTTTATTAACTCAATTCCAGAAAAATATTTAATTTAATTTCGTATAGTAAATTTGCAGTACACCATGTCTTACGCTATGCCCTACTAATCGCCCTTTCCTCCAAGCACATTCCCTGATTTCTAATGACAATTTACTCAAACGTGTAATAATATAACAAAAAATTTCAAATGCCCCGTTCTACTTATATGCCCTAATAAATGACAGAATTATTTATCTAACTTCTGTTAATAATTTATTTCGTTCACGATAATAAATTTTTTGCTCAAAAAAGAAAAAAAATCTTATAACTAAATAATCAAAACCGTATATTTCAACCTTCTCTTACGCAATTATTAAAATCCTATCTCATTTACAACGTTCTTCTCTTAACTTAGCTGTCCTAAATTTGTTTTGAAACCACGAAAATATAGTATAGATTTCTACTAATACTATCTTTTTTCATCTTAACCTAAATTCGTCGGGCCCCACGTTGGGCACCATTTTTCTGTGCCGGTTTGACGCCCCTGTAGTGGTCTTGCATGGTTAGACTCTCATACGCACCGAGCATGAAGTGACGTATGCTACAGAATGGGACATCGATAATAATTCTCTAAAATATTTTTGATTAAATATGAGTAAATACCTCAAAGAAATTATTAGAGGAAGTAGATTGAACCTAAAATTAGGCCCATCCAGACCTTCCTTGTTAAATTGTTTCATTAGCCGATTAATTATACGTTGACTAATTAAAGTGTCCTTACACACCTTTAAGAGTACTGAATATTTTCCTTCAGTCTCTAGCGCCACTCCTGTTCAAGATTATACTTATTCCTTTTCTTTCCCGAAAGAGTGTGTAAAATGTGACTAGTCATTAACGAATATGAATATTTCGAGTCGTTCGGACTAAAATAAAAGAAACAATCCAACTCCCCAGTAAGTTATCCCTATCTAGCTCACTTTATATTCTATAAATCTCAGGTTAACTACGTGGATTTGCATTTTGATTAAAAAAAAAAACTATATATCTGTACTAATAACTTAATAATTATTTTAAAGCTAAGTCAAAAACTTATAAACGATTTTAATTACAAAAGTGAATATTTATTATCCCCAGATTATTATATTTATCCTCCACTAATGCATACATATAAGTCCAATATATATAAAAAAATATTTAAATTATATTTACCCTCCACCGATGCATATACATATGACCCCAAGATATATAAAAGAAAAAAAAAACAATATCTAAAAGATTACACAATGGGTTTGCCCTATATTCCTTCCCACTTTAGAGTAATAAATCCATATAACAAGGTATGCAATAATATATATATATATATATCATAAATTTTTTTTACAAAGAACATAAATGAGAGAGAGAAAAAAATATAATAGAATATAATATATATATAACCAACTATACATGCTCCTCTGAACTTGTTCTTGTATTCAATTCGAACTTCCTGGGCCACACGGCTACTTCATAGGGCAGATAAGGCTTCCATTCACCGATATACTTTGAGTCTTTCTTGTCATCAGGGTCTGCTATTTCTTCTAAGGCATCTTCGGACTTGATAGCCAAACAGGTGGTGTACTACGGCTGAAAGTCTACTCCATGGTAGGATAATAACCCGGAACGTATAATCGAGCCAACTTTCAAATTATCGGATCTGTAAGTATACTTCTCCCGTATATATGTATATCGCACACGGCTGATTAGGGCAAGTAGATCCTAAATAAATTGCAGTTCTCCAACTATGATTCGTCTTTCATTTTTTTTTTCTATTTAAACATATTGAGAATCCATGTTGTTGATCATTTTCCAAACTCCACTTAACTATCCTTGCTAAATGCTAATTTTCAAATTCTTTTTCTGGGAAATAACCAAGTGATTATAATTTTAACAGACACAATTCATTTTCTCCTTTCTCTCTGTCGGATTGTTTTTCACAAATCTATACTGTTCCATTTTTTTAGACTAGCGGGAGACAAGATTTAACTTTCTAAATCTTTGCCATTGGAATGCTTTGGCAAGCTAGCATTAACTGATCCGCACACTTTAGCAGGCTAATCTCCACTTGTCCGCACTCTTTAGCAAGCTAGTACTCGACTGACTCAAAGCCCCCAGTAAGCAGCACATATAGCCCAAATAGTCCAATTGTCATACCCCCTCTACGAGCTATTGCATCAGCTAATAATAAATTTAATTATATCTTCATATACCTTTCTACATTCTTTTACCTTTTTATTTATTAAAGTACACTTTTGCAAGCTTCCATATTGAGTACTTGACACCCATTGTGCTTACATTCCTTTCTTAGATAAAATCTATTTTATCTTTATTCACGATCAACCGAAAATTCTTTTATACAAAACATTTTCTTCGGTTGAAAGTAGATTGTAATTAGCAAAAAGGTTTTTCCTTTTACAAATTTAATTAATTAATTTTCAAACCCTCTCATTCTAACAATTAGAAAAGCTAAATTCCAATAAATGCAAAAATTTTTAACTATTTAGAATTTTCTTTTCTTTTTTTTTTTTTTTTAGGAAAAATAATAAAAATACATTTCTATATATGTGTGTTCGAACATTTATAAGTAGTAAAATACAACAACAAAAAAAAACTGTTCTACACATAAACAAATATTACAACTTATTTTCTCTCTCTTTTTTTTTTTTTTTAGACAGGTTTGCTAGTCGAATAAATTATTAAAACATATATACACTGCATACACTTGTACTGTGGGTATAATAAGAATATAATATAGCCCAAACCCATTTATTTATGTACTATATCCGTACCTCCCACTTCCCTCTGAATTATAATTTAATAAATCGTATTAAAATTATAATTTTCATGTGATACATGTAAGCTGTGCTGAATCTTCAGCAAACAGCCATTTTGTGCATGGCCGTTATACACGGACTAGCACAATATGAATGTGGTTTACAATACATCGAAGAATCTATATGTACATTAAAAAAACAAATAAAAGAACATATGCTTTTATATAAAAGAGTTCAAAAAGATAAGCAATTATGTAAATAGACCTTCAATATCTGCTATATTTGATCACAATAAAACTTGTAAATACGGGTTTAAATTTGATTATAAAAACATAAAAATTATACAAATTGACCATTGCCATAATAAACGAAAAACAAAAGCTATATTAATTTCGAGAAATTGTCAAGTATTAATTAATGAATTATCAATCATCAAACATTACAGAATTATGGGAGAACTGAATAGAATTAGAGAATTATAAAACAATGTCTTGTTTTGATTATTCAATGTTATATTTTTATATAGCTGACAAAGACTAAAAGGAATATAGTCAAAAGTGCTTCTAACAGAATAAGTTGAATTATATGAATTTTACTATATTTAATATACATATGAAATTGAATTTTACACATATATCTATATATATAGTGATATAAATTTATATATTAAGTAATAAAGTATTTCCAAATAACTTTAATTTTTTTTTTCATGTACCTAACTTATAGCAACCAGCCAGCCAGCTATCTAATTATTAGTCTTTAAACAGGTATCTAAAAATACAAAAGCACACAAATCTTTACATGCATATATATTTACTTACATAAACAAAACAACCTATCAAAAATTGAAGGAATTTTCAATATCTCTCTACAGAAAAAGCAATACAACACAACAATGTTCATTACATTAATTAAATACTAAGCAATGAGGATTTGCTGCTTTTTTCTATGTCCCATTAAGCAAGAATGCTAGATATTCTTTAATGAATAATAATATGATAATTACTCAGTTAGGCTAGTTGCTTGCTAATAAAAATAAAAAAAAATCCTAAAGTTGCTTACAATCTAAACATTTTTTATTCAAATTTGGATCTCAGCTCAAGAGCAAGGAAAATATGCTTAAAAATTAGGGAACTATCATATTATATGCTATTGCAAATATTAATTGTATCTATTATCATCATAACCTAATCACAACTATTGTACTATAGTAAATATTCACCAGAATTGGATAACAATGGATCTATGCCCAAAGAAATGCGAATAAATATCTTTTATAATCAAAAAATCCAAAACAAAATGATAATTTATAATTATTTATATAACTTCCTCTAATACTTGGAAAAGTTCTTTTAAATTTAGTTTGTCACTTTGATTTGAATTCAAAGATTTCTACATTAATCATTTGGCATATCCTTAACATTTAAATATTTTGCAAATAACTTTGTCATCAATTTCTCCATTTCTTCTCTTTCTTTTTTAAAAATATCTATAATGATTTCATCATTTCCCGGAGTTTTTTTTTTTGTCATTCTTCATAGATTTAATGATATGTCTTGTCATTTCATTTAAATTATGTGGTATTTCAAAACATGTTGCTACTGCATTTGTATTTTGATTTTTGTTATTATATAGTTCTTTGCAAAAATTTTGTATACATTTTATAATATCATTCTTGCTTCTTGATGAAATAATTTTCTATCCAACATCAAGATGATGTTTTATTCACTTTTTCAACTTTCTTTATTATTTCGCAGTGATATTTTTTTATGTCATTATTAACTTTTTTTCTGCATCATTTTATTGAATATCATTTATTCATTTCTTTTAGATGATTCTTTTTGTAATTATTTCATACTTTTTCTTTCCTGCATAGCACATTACTTTGCACCATTAAAATTTTTTACTGATGAGTCATAATTTTTCTGTTTCTTTTCTGTAAAATATCTATATCATATGATCTCATTTAAAACAGGCAAAACTCTACATGCTATTTTAACATTGTAGAATAATTTAATTTCAATGGAGCATTTATGAGAGTTACACATGTCAAAAGATTATTTTTCTTAATAGCTTTTGTCGTTCTAACATTATAACACACACATATATCATTTCAGTGATATATGGGTGTGTGAGTGAGTGCAATATTAAAACTATATTTAAAAATATATAAACATTTTAAAATATGGCATACTTAATGTAAATTATTTACAAACAACAAACAAACAAAAAAAAAATTATACATAAAACTATAAATCTATAAAAACTACTAATAATAAAAATATCAGATTTTTTAATGAATCCAATTTTAGCTTTGATGATTTTGCAAATTTATAGTAATAATATTAAATATTAAAATTATTACTTTAGCATCATTTTTATATCAAAACAAGTAAAACATAATAATCAAAACATAGGTTGAACATACCAAACATCCACACATCACTAGCTGTTGTAAATCTCCTAAAATTTATAGATTCTGGTGCCATCCATTTGATAGGAAGTTTACCTTTAGAAGCTGAAATACATATATATATATATGGATATGTAAAATAAAATAATAAAGTAACAATAATGTAAGTATATATAATAGTGTTTAATATTTCAACCAGAGACTGACTTTATTAGAACTACAATCAAGTGCTAGAAAAAAAAAATGTACTTTTTTTTTTATTAGTTAACAAGAATTTTTTTTTTATAGACTTCACATCCAATTATTTATGTATATGCACTAGTTCTCAAACATGAGAACTATATACTGAAATGTTACGATATAAATTAAGAGTAAAAAAAAAAAGTAAAACTTTTACAACTTTATTTATATGTATCAATATGTCTATTATGAAATCAATTATTGTAAGAATGTGTTGTTTATGCTTAAATGTATTCCTCATAGATGTAAAATGTTAAATTTGAAAATAAATAAAACTATCCAATTGCTTTCTATCTTTGACAAAGAAAAAAATATTTTGTAATACATTTATATTATTAAATGGTCATTTGTGTAATTTAAAATTGAAATGTTTAAATACCAGCTTATCTTCATTTTTTATGTAAAATATCAAATCTATAATTAGTTTTTCTGACATGTAGACTATTTGCTGATTCTACTATAAACAAATTAAACATTTTCTGCATTTTGTTCAATATATTATATTTTTATAATCAACATTGTTGTTAATATATCATTTACTATTATTGATTATATCTCTCTAAACATTTTAATCACAATAATATGGAAAATAACTTTTTTCTGATTTTGAATTACTAGTTTCATATTCCTAAATTTATTATATGAGTGTATTAATCTGTTGGAAAAATTTATTATCACTAAAAATTATTTTGACTCTTAAATACTGACTAAAGGAATTCTTAATTTTGGGAACTGGTTACCATAAAAATTTAAATAATTTTGTCTGTCAAAGGATTTATTATATAGTGCAATTGTTAGAATGTTAAGCCAATAAACATCACATTATCACCATTTCTTATGTTACTTACTTATAACTATTATTAAAACAGGCAAAACTCACTATACGTATTGCCATTCATTGCAAGCTAGAGTAATCAATGAAATGCCAGAAGGCTTGTGCATAAATTCCCCATCTAGTACCTACTCACCTAATATCTCCAGACTAGTTTTTGGATTGTGGACTTCGTCAGTGAGTAGCCTTGGATCTGAGAGCACTGCATCTAGATCTTAGGATCTAATGCAACCCTACAGCAGCCACCTTTTATCTCTACTAAACTATAAAACTATGAGACTTAAATTGAAAACATCATAATATTTTCAATCCAAGCTCAATAGCTTATATATTCATATAGGACTGAACTCAGTTCAGTACCTATACATTTTGGTGTCTTTGGTTCTTTAACAACCATAGCCGCCACTATCCTATTAAGAAATGGTGATCATGATATTTATTGACTTAAAACCAATCCTGCATAATAGGATAGGGATGGCTATGGTTATTAAAAACCAAAGACACCAAAATGTATAGGTACTGAACTGAGTTCAGACCTATATACTATATAAGCTACTGAGCTTGGACTGAAATATTATAATGTTTTCAATTTAAGACTCATAGTTTTGTAGTTTAGTAAAGATAAAAGGTGGTTGTTGGAGGATTGCATTAGATCCTACAATCTAGATGCAGTGCTCTCAGATCGAAGGCTCCTCACTGACAAAGGCCACAAGCCAGAAACTAGTCTGGGGATATTGGATGAGTAAGCACTAGATGGGGATTTTATGTGCAAGCCTTCTGGCATCCATTGATTACTCTAGCTTGCAGTGTGTGGCAATACATATAGTGAGTTTTGCCTGTTTTCATAATTGTTAGAATGTTATTGTAAAATATAATTTTTATTAAACCCATTTATGAATTAATAGAAAGCATGAAATTCATTCTAATTATGCAGCCATAGAATATCATCTATATATCTAAGCCAAGTATGAGATTTAAGTGTGGAATTTGCTAGCATAGATGTCTTTGGTTATGCCATAATAATATTTACATGATTTGGTGCCATTTTTGTTTGCATAGCAGTACCCTGTTCTTGTAAATAATATGTTGCAATTAAATAAAAAAATATTAATATATAAAATCTAGATATATTAGTTTTATGAAGATAATAATGGGGTAACTTTCATAATTGCCCTTTAATAGGTAAAATTTCATCAAAGTAAGGAATATTAATACAAAGTAAGGTTACACCTAAAGTAACTTAAAAAAAACCAATCACTTGGAATTGAGGTATTTAACATCATCTAAAACTGATACAGTGTGTATTGTATCTAACATAAAAATTAAAGATAATAATATATTATATATAAAATTATTCTCATAGGTTAAAATCTTCTCTATAAGACAATCAATGCTTGTTACAATAGTCCTACCAGGACAAACAGATTTATGAATTTTTGTTAGAATGTAAACATTTTTGGTCAGTAATAAAAACTCAAAAGTTTTTTTATTAAGAAAATCTCTTTTCCTCATATCCTTAAGATTGTCAAATAATAAGTTTGGGAATAATTTATCAATAATTTGTATTATATGCTAATTTCTTGTTATTTAGAAGTATCATAACTTTACTTATTTAATAATTTTTGTTCATAATTATTATTCCTTTTCTTTTATCAGTGGATTTTATAATAACATTCTCTCTTCTTTCTATGTTATATAATGTTTTTCTCATTTAAAGTTAGTGTTTTTTTTCTTTTATAAGCATCCTTATAGATATTATGAATATCCCACAAAATGCTTTTTTGGGCAGAAATCTCCAATCAGTAAAACATGGACTTTATTGCTACCTTAAGGTCTTTCATTATAGATGGACTTGAAATTCATTTTTTTTAATAAGAAGAATACTCTTCTGAACAAAAAAAATAGTCTCCTACTCAAGAATGACCAATCTGCTTCATCAGATTGTATGTTTCATAAATTAAGACATTTGTTATTCTTGTCTTGTCAGCTAATAAATTTATCAAAGTATTTGTATTTTTATTATGATATTCATATGTATGGGTTGGGTAGTCATAATACTGTTACCAATGGAAATGAAAAAGTTTATATTTAAGAATCTTCAATAATCCAAGGATGTTAGGTGAGTGTAAAGATGGATCAACGATATTACCTGATATATCCAAAGATATAATTATAAATAGATGAGAAATAATTCAATGGTTGATTAACTTGAGTAATAAAATTATGAGTAATTTGTTTGGAACAAATCTCAGATATATTAATCATTTTATTAATTTATTAAAAAAAAAAAATTTGATTAAATTGTATATTTATAGCATGTTTATCCTGGTATATTAGAAAAAAAGTATAATTTTAAACTAATAAACTTGTTTTAGTAAAAATGCTTTTTTAGCAATATTAATACACTGCCATAATTGTATTTGTTTATCTGCATACATTGGATTATAATAGTTAAAATCAATAATTTATATTTTATCTAAAAAATAATTTTTGATACTATTAGTTTGACATTTTAGTAATTTGAAACAAGAAATATGAATAACAATTATGTAGTAGTAGTAGCAGCAGCAGCAGTAGCAGTAGCAGTAGTAGTAGTAGCAGCAGCAGCAGCAGCAGTAGTAGTAATAATAATAATATATTTATAATTAAGATATTGAAATTTATAAAAATAATAAGGATGACAAAATTAAACGATGATATGACTGAAGATAACAAATTAAGAAGAATAATTACAACAAGCATGAACACACAAGACTGCAGATATTAAAAAAAAAATTTAAATATAAAAATGACAATTATATTATTGATATAAATAAATTATAAGTTCAATTTATCAGAATGTAAAAAAAATATGGCAACAGTAAAATTCTTAAAAATATACTTTTTAATAATAAATACACCTATACTTAAATAATAATAGCATTGTATTCTCCAACATATAAAAAATTAATAAATAGTAAAGATCATATAAATAATGGTATTGAAATTAGATGATCAAACAGTATATAATAGAAACATTAATATCTAATTCTAAAATAAAAGATGAAATAATGAATAGAAGAGGTAAAGAGCTTATGAAATTCCTAATAAAAGCTGTGAAATAATTTATTATGGTCACACAGGAAAACAATAGGAAGAAAAAGGACATATTAAAGCAATTAACAGAAAAGATGATAAATTAGCACTATACGCTCACTATTTAACACATGGTAACAAAATAGATTATCAAAAAAATATTAAATCTTTATATTACATTAAAAATTATAATAGAAGAAATATCTATAAGACTAATTACATTAAATGCGATGATTAACACAAGGTATGGAACTAATAATTCATCATTTAAGTCGAATTGAAAATTATTTGATCTGTGTGTGTTACCATGAATTTGTAGAATATTCTTAGTATAATGATGGATGTATACATGTCTGAGCATTATAATTTTACATTTCATTTATGTAAGGATATGTGTGTGTGTGTATATATATATCAGACAATACACACATATAGTTATAAAATATATATTTTTAAACAGATTTATATATATGATACATAATAAAGTAAATCATACATAGAGGAAAAATATCATTACTTTTAGATAGATAGTATAGTTATGGATACATAATATAATTATTATATTTTTTCATTTGTTATATAAGGTATAAAATAATTATGTCAAAAAATTGAGTTGAAATTAAGACAGCAAAATCTAGATGTCATTATATATAATGTTCTGTTAACATTTGTAATTACAAATAAAGACAGATGTGACATGACCTAATTTAAACAAGCTTGCATTACAAATGTTTTATAGAGAGCTCACAAATTAAGCTCTTAATAAGCTTTGCAGAATATCCTCAACCCCAGATAGCTGGATTGGAAGACATATGAATGTCTGAAAATTTCAGATTTTCTACTTAATAGTTATCCATTAGATAAAATGATGCGCTTGTCCTAATATTTTTAATCTAATGCTTAAATATCCTGACATCTCACTAACAAAGCCAGTAGCAGAAACCAGTCTGGGGTTGAGAATATTCTGCAAAGCTTGTTAAGAGCTTATTTGTGAGCTCCTTATAAAACATTTATAATGCAAGCTTGTTTAAATTAGGTCATGTGACATCTGACTTGATTTATTTATAATTTTATTTTTTGCTATTAAGGCTTTGTTGATTTTACATTGCTAAAGCTATTAGTATATGGTGTATCTGAACTTAGTTCAGTCCCATATGGCTATTTAAGTTAGATAGCTGGATTGGAAGACGTGAATGTCTGAAAATTTCAGATTTTTTACTTAATAGTTATCCGGTTATCGTCGATTAGCCCTGCACACAACCTAATGTCGCTGTTGCTAGTCAAAAACCAATAGATAATAATATTATCAGGTTGATTTACAATTTACTTTTTTTTACACTACTACATGTCAGCACGTAGCATGGAATTCGCAGGGAAGGGGATCCGATGTCTTTGCCAATCTGAAGGATCATCCATCACAAACGAGACAATTTTTAAAACATTATCCATCTCAGCATGTAGCACTAGAATTGGCAGAGAGGAGGATCTGATGGTTTTGCTGATCCGAAGGATCATCCGTCATAACATTATACACATTTTTAAAAACAAAATTATTTAATAAAATCTAATATTTCCTTTTTTCAATTAATGACTGATCAAAAAAAAATAATTTTTTTTTCCACTATTTTAAAACAATTTATGAAACACAATTCGATTTGAAAATTCCCCTCTGATCAAGCAAAACTTATGTTTTGAAAGTCTCATAGTTGTCCCTGTGCAAAATAAGTTTTACGCATGATTTCTATATAATGCTAGAGTGTACACTTTCCAAATTTGTTTAACCTTAAAAATATGTGTACGAAAGTGCGTCTTTTGTCTTACAAATTAATACTATCTAAAACTATGTCAGGTTGTATAAAAAATAAATAATTCGAATGGACATGCAGACTTAGGACAACTTGAATTCTACATACCCTCACATCATACTGTATTGATCTGTGAAGTGTGCGATAGTACCGCAAAGTACAAAAGCTGTTTAGCGGCCAATATGAACAGAACTGTTCTATAGGCCGTGTAAACAGTATATTTCTGTGCTTTTGCATGGAAACAGTAACATCAGCCAGTGTGCAGGGACTAATTGACGACAATCAGTTATCCATTAGATAAAGTGCTGGGCTTGTCCTAGTATTTTTAATCTAATGCTTGAATATCCTGGCACCTCTGATGAAGCCAGTAGCAGAAACCAGTCTGGGGTTGAGGATATTCTGCAAAGCTTGTAAAGAGCTTATTTGCGAGCTCTTTATAAAACATTTATAATATATATGCTATACTGGGAGAATAATAAAATGTTTGCAAAAAAACTATTTTCTATCAAATAATATATTTATTATTATGTAACTTTTTCAATATTATTTATTATTTAACAAACAGTACTTAAATGACTAATATAATTCATAATAACATTACATTAATAATGTGTTGCATGTTAATGATGAAGCACATTTTCATTATTATAGTTGAACTCTTAACAAATTATGCTAAAATGTTAAAATGAAACATATACCTTATTTAAATTTCATGTATTTACATTCAATCAATAAACAAAAAAAAATACTGATCAACATGTTTTACCATTCTTTTCACAAATGAATTTAAAAAAAAAATCTGTTCTGAAAAAATTAATACTGACTTTCATTTCCCCATTGATTAGCTTATAACAAGGATAAATCTTGAATCATTTACTGCAATAAATGTTGTATATACAAGGCAGTCTATTATGGGGAGAGTTGTGCTAATAATATATATAACTCAGCATACTCAACAGTATAACTAATACAGAGAAAGCTCTATTAATAAATCCATGTTTCTTACATATGAACCATAACATATTATACTTTAACCCTGACAATTTTAGAATGATTTGCAATAATCTTAATAATAAAAAACATAAAATTAAAAGAATGAATTTATCTAATTAATAGAAATTTATATTACATCCACTCAATCATGCTTTGTTTTATTATTCACTCCAGAAGATGGTATATAAAATTGACTGTTTAGGCTTGATTATTTACTTATTTATTTCCAATAAATATGATGTTGAGTTTTTAATACTACTTTTTTTAAGGTTTATTTTTTTGTTCACATACACACACACACACATATATATATATATAGTAACAGGATGGGTAATTGGTGATCATCCCGAGTATGACTGATGGGGTGATGGAAAAATATTTCAAATAATGTAATTTAATATATAAGATATAAGATTAAAATAATAAATTATTAAAGTAATAAAGTATGATATTAAAGTAACATTTAATATTATAAGAGCATGAGATCAGCCCAGTTAACTCCTTAGATCAACTAAAAGTATAATTATAAATTCACCATACATCAACCAGCATTATCAATAAGTATATAAATATTCATTAGTAATCCTCAAAAGAAATAACCATTCATCATCATGAATGATAAACAATCAAAATACATCAACAGTCAATCTCCGGGTCTACTGTAGACCAGGCCAGCTTAGGCAATTATTTTAACATTAATTTCAACTTAAATGCTAACCCCTTAGAATATATAACTAAAAAAATAATGTTGGAATAATAAAACATGCTCATCATCATCAATTCTCTGGCCACTTAGTACCATTAATGCACTGGCCAACTATAGACTTAATTTCTAAAACTAAACTAAAATAAAATGTAGTGCATGGACTTTAAAGAATATAATCTTAGCACTATAGTAGGAAAATGCCATACTAAAATGCCCCTTGTACTAATAATTAACGCCATACCAGGAAATGTCATACTGGAAAGCCCCTTGCACTAATAATACATCCCCATTCATATAATAGTTGCTGTGCTTGAATCTAGCTCAGAGAACATAAGCACTATAACTGTTGTGGTGACCAAGAGATGATAATTTACTGAGTATTCTAAAATATTTAGAATTAAGTCACTGAAATAATTTTTATAATGAAATACAAGTTTATTAGTAACAATAAAAAAATAAAGTTAAAGTCTTTAGAATATGGTTGTACACATATAAGCCTTCTGATTTTGAATAATTTACAAAATTCAAATTATTACATTATGATTTACATATATGTTCCATATAGGCATACAGATGTGCATTTTACTATTACATGAATATATTTCAATTGACATTTAATTCTTCAACCGCCTCTTATGAGGCATCTCGTTGACATCTGATGTCACTCTAACTCTGCTAGTTCTTATGCTAAAATATTCGTTTGACAGGTGTTGATTAGGTTTTTAAAAGTTCTGTAAGATGGTGCCCTCTTCCGAATTATTTTACAAGTAAAAAATAAAAAAAACCATATTTTAAACTAAACAAAGAAAGAACCTTGTCAGTAATTGGTTGTCAGCCAGCTCTCAGCCGAAAAAGACATTCTGATTGGCTGGAAAAAACAAAGAAACCGCCTGATCAAAGAAAATAAAGAAAAACGCTGAGATTTTCATTTCGAATGCAATTTAAGTATCAAAAAAATATAATTTGAAAAATTAAACTAGTTTTTTAAAAAATATACCAAAAAAACAAAATTTTTTTCGAAAAATATTGAAGATTTTAGTAAAAATATTTAAGATTTAGCAAAAAGAAATCTTTACTTTTCGATAACGTAAAATTGAAAAAAAGCGTTTGCGTCAGCACTTTTTTGTTTAGACATTCGCTTTATATTTGCCGAAATTGAATATATTTTATAATAAATAAATAGCAATTTATTTTTGAAAGAACTTTTGTTCTCTTTCATAACCTGAAAAATTAGTAATATACTTTTTATAAACGTATCTGAGTTGAATTTAATATTATAGGCGAATATGTTTTAACAATAGGCTTTGTCTTCAGTTTGTGAGTTGGCCAATTAAAAGATTTGATTTTTACCTCATACAACCAATAATATAATTAGCGGTTTAAGGGTTAATAAAAAAATGATTAAATTTGATGTGTTCTATTTGACACTCATTGATATATATATATTGTAACGGAAAGATGACATTTGTAACAGAAATAATAATAAATTGATAGAAAATGATCCATTATTAACATATATGTTTATCTAATCTGTTATTTGTAACAGTAAATAAACATTGTCACAGTCTAGACAAATAGATGAGTGATGAAATGATAGTTGCCATAATTCAATAACCAAACACTAAACAGAATAATGATATGCTGCAGCGGTTCATCATTTGTAACCAAGTAAACTAAATGAGAAATGAATTCACTGTGTTAGCCAAAATACAATTTATAATTAAATAAGGATGATGCTAACATATAAATAAGAATATATGCATATCATGCTCTATCTGGGTGTCTATTTCTAATTAATTAAATAACATTATAGCCCGATTGCAACTATCCTAAACATTAATTCTGTCACATTAGTAATGAAATAAATAAGTTATCTCATTTCTCCATATAAAATAACAACAATGACAATTAAAACTATCATCATTAAAGATTTAATAATATCTAAATATTGGGGATGTCATTTGAACAATAAAACATACTGGCCATTGTCATCAAATAAAAGAATATTAAATATAGCAACTGAATAAAATTACCCACTTTGAGATTCCTGGAGTGCATTATGCTTATCTCCCATACTAGGTTCTTTTAACAAAGAATCCTTCCTATTCTTCTTTCCAACCATATAAGACCATTCATGGTCACATGCACACACTGGTGCTATTCATGACAACTTATAAAATATATATTATATAAAGTTAATATTATGAAGTTGGAAAGGGATTATATCACTCTTTATTCAGTTTAGCTAAGTATATGTGTTTTCCCACGAGCGCCACTAGATTGTTTTAAATCTAGATAAATATCTGTTTAGAGTGTACTGAGTTCAAATCATTCGGTACATTTTTATCACACATGACTTGGATGACTAATGAAAAAATGACATTCTTACATTTTATCTATATCGATAAAATTACAAGATCCCAATATTACCAAAATTTATATTATAGATCAAGGACTCTTATAAACATTGCTAGCTCATTTTATGTATATTGATGAACAGACAAGTATCATCTTATTAATGGCTTCAAAACAAGCATCGTGAAAACCATTATTAATATTGATGGCCATTTAACTAGATTATTTATCACAATATAAAGGTGATAATGATGATGAATGATAATAATAGTGATATCATAATAATAATGATAATAATAGTGATGATGATACCAGCCATAGCTTATTAATAAACTCACAACAATAAATTAATCTTTATAAACTCATATGTATTTATTAAAAATTATCCTATTTCAAACTGAGATTTAAATGTTACATTTACTAGCATTTATATAAGTTTATAGTTATTTACTAAAATACTTTTATAGTTAAAACCAGGATTTAATAATACTAGTGATGATGAATGATCATCATGAATCTCTAGGCATGATATTCATCTTTTTATAAATCTTTATTTACTACATATATTAATTATGCTAAACATTAGATTTAATGATTATAATTTATTAATGATGATGATGATGGCAATCATAACTCTTGTATAGTATTATTTGAAACATTTTAATCAATAACACGATATCCATCTTTGATGAGGATGATCATAATTCATGGACACAATATAATTTTAGCTTTCTTTATACACCTATAATTATTAAAACTTGGTTATTATCAAGCTTAACCCTTAAATACCTAAATGTAAATCAACATTCTAGTTTACTTAACATTTTGCGAGCGCTTAATATTAGCAAGTGATTGCTCAATATTTACGAATGATGATTCTTAATATCTGTGAGCGATGATGATGATGATCATTTAAAACCATAGAATTAAGACAAGAAAACATAATATTTTTAATAAGAACTCGGAAACCAATTAAAATGTATAATTATATTTAATTAATACTATTACTCTTTCTTTCTTTAAAATCAAATTAATAATTAGATAAATGGCTTATTATTACATTAATTCAATACAAAACTAATACAAAAAATTTATATAAGCACAACCAAATAAACTTAATATATATAAGTTTGTCATTTTAGATATTTTAAAATAAGCTGGCTTAAAATGACGTTTAAAAAAAAAAAAATTTCATGGAATGCTTACTTAAAACTTTCCTAACTTATTATATTATAAAAATAAATTTCATATGTAACTTGTGTGTTTTATTTCACTTCCATTCAAATGTGATTCCTGCTTTATAATTTACTATATTTAAACTAACTAGGTATAACCTATTCTTTTGACCTGTTTGTATAAGCAATTACACATGCACACACATTCGGTAATGTTAACATATATGTTTAAAATGTATACCGCTATATTAGAGATTAATACATAAATTACATATATATAAAATATTCGTGCAACTTTTTAGCAAAATAAAATAAAATACATTATATCAATTTTAATATGCAACAAGATAAAATAAAAAAAAAACATTATAAATGCATATATTTATAGGTTGCTCATTATCATAACAACTGAAGAACAATTAAAAAAAACATTTCAATATTACAATATAATAATAAAAAAAAAATGAACATTTAAATTTAAAGATTTAAACTGTATTTGTGTTATGTTATGTGATATTGAGAATAACTATAGATAAACAAGCCCTTAATGTTTCTATATCAAAAGAAAAAATAATGCTTTGAACAATAAATTAAGGTTTACTTTTAATAAGTAAGAATAAAAATCTGTTAAAGAAAGTTCATAGTTACCCGATCACTTTCACTTCTTATAAATGTCCTGAGTTTGAATTTTCAGACTGCTTGTCTTTGCTCCATTTAAAAAAGAAAGTTCTTGCAGATACTTTAAGATAAACATGAATTAATTGACCTGCTTATCTTCAATTTTAAAATTATTTATTGTTGATACTTTTGATAATGCTGAATTCGTTGATTGGCTTCATTCTACCATTTCAAAAAGAGTTATTATAAATACTTTTAGATAGGTATGAACTGGTGGATTTTCTTGTCTCTCCCATTTAAAAAAAATCATTTTAGACACTTTAGATGACTGAGGAAAACTTTAACAAAAATTTGATTCATAGCTTCAAATTTGGCTATATATGGCTTTTATACCTTTTCTTTTCCTCTTCCTTCCCCTTCTCCATCCATCCAAAGGTAATGAGCCTAGAATAGACGAGGAGCCAGAAAAGAAGCATTTCATATAGCTTGTGTGGTTGGCATCAAACTCTATCATTTTGTTGGTTATTATTTGATTGGTATATGAGTCTACAGTAGATTAGTGACTTTAACCCATTCTGTATTAATCCAGGAAGCAGAAAAAATGCTTTTTAGCAATGCAAATTCATGGTATTATGCACAGCAAGATATATTAATATCATTTTTATATAATTGTTAATAATTTCTTCCAAGTAATTCAATTTTGTTCCATTCTTTCTTCTTTATCTTAATATTGTTGGAAATTACTTATATAGATGCACATCTTCGTCTATACTGTCTTTAAAACAAGAATCATTTCCTTCCTTTTTTTTCAATTTTTAAAAGAGTGAAAAAAAAAAATCAAATTGCTCACTTTCTTTTTCCAACATTAAAAAAAAAACTGATCGTTACATCTCTTTTTAATAATAATGACTGAGTGATCTTTAAACATTTCTGTTTAATAATAATGTAAAGACTGAGTCATTACATCTCTGATTAATAATACTGACTGACTCTAAACATTTTATTCATTTATATTGCCAATCTTTGGTCAAAGAAACTGACCACCTGCATATCTTATCTTGAGATAAAAGAAAAAAAAAATCAGAGTTTGACAAGTTGATGTTCTATCGCGATTTTACAAAAAAATTAATAATCACGCTTTATTACATCAAAGCACTCCCTTTATAAAAATAATCTTAGACACAGATAACACAAACAATAAAGCTGGCAATCTATAGTCCCTATCAATAGGTGTAAAAGCATTTTTGTTTTTATACAGACATTTTCATTCTTTCACATTTTTTTGCATGTGTATATTTTTTTTATCTCCTAATCTTGATCTAATCACCTTATTTTACACTTTCTGAATGTTTTATTTTACAGAAATAAAACTAAATAACTGAATATATTAATTATTTAATAAGAAAAATAACATATTAAAATATCATTTCTTACAACATTATATTCATTCACCACTTATTAATTTATCAACTATATATTACACATATAATATACGTACACATAAATCTATATATATAAAAGAATTTTTTTTTTCTCAATTAAATAATATATATGTGTGGGACATGAGAACATACATATATGTACAATATATATATACATACACAGAGGGCAGTACAATTGGTGAATAATATAAATGAAATTCATTTTCTATCATAGTTGAATCATTATATAAAATACAATAAATGATTAATATTTACATATAAGTGTCTATCTAACAAGCATTACTATATATATACACACATACAGGTATGAGCATGTAATTTCTGAATATATTTGCCTTATTACAAAATAAACATTTTTAGTTGTCACTTTCAAATTGTCAAAATAATAAATGACATTAATTTTTATAATACATAATAACATATTTAACATACTGGTGTGTGTGTATTGAATTGCAAGCACACACTAACATCTATATCGTATATTTCATTTTTATTAAAATAAAATCATTAATTTCATTAATTTTATAACACGTAATTAATTCTTGATTTAACATAATATATTATGGACATGGAAATATAATATGTGCACATTGATGCTTATATTATGTATTTTAATTTGTTAAAAATAATAAAAAGCTATTAAAAATGTACTTTCCATAATTAATTCAATATTGAAAGTTTGATGTTCTATACTAAAAGTTTTCCTTTTTAAATAAATGTCTTTAATAATATTCCTTCAACAAATGATTATTTTAAAATCATATTGTTCTATATATGTCTCACAATCACAGGTTGCTTTTCTAAAAGATTTTAAACTATCTTTTAAATGTTAATTCTGACTCTTAGATTTTTTTAATCCAAGCAGTTATTTATTTGCATTACTCATTTTTAAAAAATACAGAATGTCATTTTTTAAAAAATTAATTATTTAAAACAACTCATGTTATAGATGCAATGTGATGCATTTGTCTGTTATTCCTTGCAAAACAGTAGCATACACATTACTTCATCAACCGATGATTCACTTGGCAAGCTTGGCTTTTGGTCCATCAAGAAAGTATAATTCAGGATTGTCATCATCAGGCAAAGAATCAGGTTTGTTGACATTCCAGGAGCTCCCTTCTTTCCAGAATTGTTCTGGGAAAGCAGCTGTCTTGCCATGTGTGCATGCTAATTGATTCATTAAAAATTGACCTGGATTTCAGGTGAATCAAAACTCCATAGTAAACTATAGGCAGCTGCTGGACTTGTCCTCCCTTAGATCTCCATGGAAGAAGCTCTTTTTATATAATTCTCCAGCTAGCTATTAGCCAAATGCTTCTCAAAAATATTATAGCCAGACTGAAAAACACTTTGCAGCTGGCCAATTTGGCTACTGCTTCTCAAAAATATTATCAGCCAAACTGAACTGATATTTTTATCAGCCCTTTTTATAAGTCATCTGAGGTGATAAAAACACCTTAATTGAAAAGTTTTTTCTGTCTAATCCTTATCTTGAATAAAAACAACTTTAATCAAAAGCTATTTTTAGATTTCTACTAAAGTGTCATCTACACGTTTTTACTTAGAAAGAGAATTGTACACAAGCATTAATTTAAAAAATTTCAGAAATAGGTAATAGAAATTTTTATAATTATAAGAAACATGCTTGTTTTTAAATTCAAAATCAGAATATTAATTTATTTAGATATTTTTAAATGTTTTAATTTATAATAAAATTCTGTTTTAAATAGTTATTTAACCCTTTACAGTTATTATTATTCCCAGGGAATGTAGAAAAATATCTACAAAAATTTATGACTATCTTTATTTCTACTTTTTTTTACTTGCTGTGTGCCATGTAACCCAAATGATTACAATATGTATACATATGAGTTATCAAAAATGCAATCTGAAATGTTTTATAAATTAACAAAATAAAATAAAAAATTCAGTCTTTAATGACAGCTGCATACTTCCTTCATTTTACCTTTATAATATGACTGTTCTTCAACCCATCTTGAGAGACCAAAATCTCCAAGTTTGACATTATCATGCGCTGACACTAAAACATTTCTTGCAGCTATATCCCTAAATAAAATGTAATAAAAAAAAACAAATTAATCTAAGAGTCTAATGAATAGCAACCAATGCTTTTACAAAATTATTTCATTCTTTAGTTATAACATAAATAAAAAAAACTCTCTTCATTAAAGTCAGCACTGAATTCTAAATCCTCATTGGTAAAGATAAAACCAAAAATTGATCAGGAAATGGGATTTAGCTGATAATCAATGATTACTCAAGCTTACTAAGATGATGCTAGAATAGAAAGCTGCTCTTGTTTAAATCAATTCTTATATAGTACATACATACTTATATATGACTCCTAAATTATTAATTGTTTTGGGAGTTTAAATCAATTTGAAAAAAAGTATACTTTATATTAACAATACTAATTGTATAGAATGTGAATTTTAAAACAGTCAAATTCAGTATTGTTGATTTAATGTTTACAAATGCAGAGCCACTATGTACGGGTGTGCAGATTGTGCAAAGCATAAAAGGTGCTTTATTATGGGGGTACCAAAGTACCAAGATAATTAATAAAATTTATATACAAATGAAAATGTTTACATTCTGAGTGTAAATATTTTTTATTTAAGTATAGGAGGAATACTTCAGTACTTAAATTTATTGTGACAACTGCCCGAGTCTCGAAATAGGCCAAAGCTATTTTGCTGTGATAATGAATAAAACATATGTAAATATTTAGATTTCTGAATCACTTTATTGTTAGAAGCACATTCTGATTGCAAATATTTTTTATTTAAATATAAGAGGAATATTTCTTTACTTAGATTTGTTGTGGCAATTGCTCAAGCCACAAAATATACTTCATCCATACTCTTATCACTGCACTAAACTGAATAGGCCAATACCCTTTTGATGCTACAATTAATAAAATTTACATGTAAATAAAAATGTTTAGAATTCCCAATCACTTTTTATTTAAATATCCTAATTTATCTAAAAAGTAACACATTATTATTAGTAATTTATTTAAAAATAAAATGTATTTCAAAAATATTGCCTCATAATAATTAGCAATTCTGCATGTGATGAAATTATTTTTATCAATGGTATTTTACAGAGTGTATATATCTTATTCAATTTAGAGTAGTGATAGAGTGGCAAACTCTGGAATAGAGGGTCCTGGGATTGATTCTACTGCTGTCTTGTGCAAAATATTTTTAACAACAATATTATCTTACTTTTTTTTTATTATGCCAATATTATCTTTTAACACCTTCTACTAAATAGCTTTTCTTATTTTTAATAATATTATATTTTTTAATGCCATATTACCTTTTTAACATTCTATTAGACAGCTTTTCTTTGGATGTGGACTCAAATTCTGGTTAAAAACTTATAATTGATCCATAATCAATACTATCGTCCAAATCTAAGGGAAAAACACTGGGTAAAAAGCAATTTTTAAAAATATTATTGCATGCCAAAATATTTAATTCTTAACAAATTTCATGATAATGATATTATTTAATGCAACTCTCTTGATTATAATAAAACTCCTATGAGTGCATTATATTACAGTCTAAAAAATGTATCTGGTAGAACAAACCAAATGCTTGATTTTTAAAAAAAAAAAATAATTATTCAATATAACCTCTGATTAAACAAATGGCTTCTAAAACAATTTAAGTATAAAAATTTAATATTTCTTTCCTATAAATCCTGGTTGAATCCCTAATTGTCAAACAATATAATAAAGTATAATGCATATAATATGACTTAGTTATTAATAAGCGTTAAAAATTAAATAATAAAGTAAATATTTTATTATTGAACAAAAACAAGAGCAGTTTTTGTTAATAGAAAATGTAAACAAAACATGTGTAAGAGGTACTGAATTAAAGTAACTAATGGATTTAACTACTTTTAACAAGTTGGTATTAATGAAATAAAAGAATTATTTTAACTACGTTATTTAAAGTTGACTTAGTTTGGTGGTCCTAATGAAATATATTATGTTACATTAATAAACAATGTATGAAAATTTATAATATGGGACTATACATATAATAAATCATAGTTATTAATAGTGAAATAACACACACATAAAAAATATTACTGAAGGAATATAATGAAGACAAATCGGACTTTTATTTTCTCCTCACAATGTAGGATGGAGCTCTGAGGTGATACTCTGGTGTAAATTAATATTTTTAAGTAAGTAAACTAGAAAAATTACATGTATATTACAATATCAAAGCCAGCCTGAGAAGGGATGGTACAATATTTTCATAGGTGTGTATATAATGGGTAATTCTTTTAAACATGATAAAAACACTTAGACATTTTAAAAAATTATCTTATTTGCAGATATTTTCTAATTCTACTAACAATTTTGTAGGATTATCAAAAAAAATAATACGATAACTTTTGAAAGAAAAAATTTCAAATTACTAAGTAAATATTTTCCTTTTAAGGTATTATTTAATTCTTGTTTTAAAAATTATTTTTTTACGCTACAATTCATTTTATTTTATCATGTGTTTTAATCTCTGGGTTTATTTTATAAAAATTAATTGATAAAACATGTAAGGTATTTACCAAACAGTTAAATGACTAAAGCCATATTTTCAAGTTTTTCTTGTGAAAGTGCTGGGAAGTGTCTTTTAATTTACAAATTTTGTTTTATAGATGGGGGGGGGGGTTAAAATTTACCTTGTGCAAAGACACCTCGGTGGCACTGCTCAAATGTACTTTTAAGGCAAGACTCAGAAATTTATTAATTTGAAAGAAGGCACTTTAGAAGTCTGATTCATATTTATCTTTGTATAAATGATTCATACATAAGCTATTTCAAAGAGTTATGGATATTATACAGTAGCTAGCTGATTTACATGTGCTACAAATATAATAAATATCACAATAAATGTCATGGTATTTGTCAATATCCAATTATAAACAGTAGTACTTATTATTTCATATTGAATATATATATTTATTTTTAAATTAAGTTCTCCTGTAAAAGCCTTTATGGACAAGACACTATTGTTATACATATACACTTATACATTTTACATAATTGTCATTCAGCATATTTTTTCTTTCTCAAAAACTGCAACTAATTTTCTTCATTAAAGGTACTTGGAATATAAATAAAATATAAAGATTGTTAGAAAGGATTAAAATTTAAGAAAGGTAAAAGAATAGAAACTCATAAAATCATTTATGGTTTTTTTAAGCTGGAAAATAATTTAAATCAAATAATTATTATCCTCTGCTCATTATCATTCTCATCACCACAATCAGTATCCACCATAAAGCAAGTTCTACATATCATTCAAGAACCCTTTCTCTATTCTCCTTATTTCTTGCTTTATTCTTTAATTAGTCATAAATACTTCTCTCTTTAAGATTATCTATTAACTTCACTTTTGTCCTCTTGAATTATAAAATGTTTCATACTTTATACTTTTCAAAAATATACTCTATACTTTCTCTACCACTAAGAATTTGACTAATCTAATTTCTTTATTTAATTTATTCAATGAAATTCTTTTTTCATTCATTCATTCTAAAACCTCTAAATTTGTGATGATATGCATCCAATTCATTTTCCTCCAAATTAATAACTCAAAAATTTCCTATATTTATTCTTTGTTTTTCCCAATTTATCAAGTATTGTCCTATACAAAAGTTTCACATTTCATACAAAATATTTTAGAAGCTTCTTTATTAATTCCAACTTAAAAATCTACAAACTGATTTACAAGTTTCTATCCAATTATCTTTCTTAAATTTTAATTCACTTTAACAATCTTCATGTTTCAATTATAATTAGTTTTATTTCAAACTCATTACTCATCATACCAGTACGACTATGACTTAAAACCATCTTTTATTTGGGATCCCCAAACCAGTATCTATTTCATTATATCCTCCATTGTCTATGAAATCAAATACTCTTACATTTTTGTAATATTTTTCTCCAAAAATATTCCAATTGTTTCTAGAATATTTAAAGTCTTCATGGAAAAACATTTGTAATAATATTTCACACATGGTAACACCTCAAAATAATGGCAGATTGAAGGCTGAATCCATTGCTATCAAGTGAAAGTCATAGGCTTTTTTTGATCAAGTAAGCATATAGCAAAAAAAAAAATCTGCTTATTATTGTTGTTAATTATTCATAATTCATTCATTATTTTCTATAATATTATGTTATTATTATTTTTTTTCTTAAAAGAATTACTTCATTCTTTAAATCTAAAAAAAGAAGCCTGACTAGATTTAAAATTCTTTCCCCCTGTACCAGGCTTTTATGAAGTTTGCTCTAGAATAATAACTTGATTTAAAATATCAGAAGTTTTACCTTTATCTCACACCATTAAGTTTTTCTTTCCACAATAAGGCTATCATAATTTCTTAATGTTCTCATGAATAACAATTTTAATTTTTTTAAAAAAGTTATTGTTATTGAGATAATTTTAACACAATCTTATACATTTAGCTTAACCCTTTCTTTCTTATTCATCATTTAAATGTTTGAATGAAATGTAATATAGCATATTTTAGCCTAAAGGTCTCATATTTAATAATAAACTATGTTATGTTCACTAATTATATAATGCACTGTAGTTTATTTATAAGTGCTTGGGAAAATTGAATTTCTAAGAATCAATGTACGATTTTAAAAAACAATAGTAGTGTATGGTCGACAATGGAAGAAAATGTATTTTTATCAATAAAAATTTAATTAAGACACATTTATTCTGACAAGTTTTTCATTAATTATTATCAAGATTAATTAAATATTTATAAATAAAAATTAAAAAGAAATTAAAAAACAATAACAATATTATCATTGTTTTAACATTTGTTTTCTGAATACTGTATTATAAAGATTGCTTTGTTCTTCAAATTTAATGAACTAGTCATAATTAGCTTTCAATTTGTCCTTTACTTCTCTCTGTGGAAAAATTAATCAAATTGAAAGCTTTATTTTAAATTTATTTAACTATATGAAAAGTAAAATATGAATTAGATGTAAATTATTTCGAATTTTCTAAAAAAAAAGTTTTGTTTTTTCAAGGGGGTGGGCACAAATATTTTGCATATATCCTTTTAACAGTATAGTACTGGCTCTGTTTATGACTTTTCTATTTATCACAAGCATTAGATATAGGTGATGTATAACAAAAATATTAAATAGTAAAAAAATATTAACAGTATTTAATAACTTGATGCAGTTTGGAAAATGACCACTTAAACATATGAATGTTGTAAATAAAAACTATTATATTAAAGTCATTGGTGAGATTTATAAATATTATTTTGTTTTCTTTGCTTTTTTGAATATCTTCAGCATCACCTTTTATTACTATCCTTTAAAAAAAAAAAAAAGTTCCAAATATCTATAACTCTATAGAGAACAAATCAACTTTTTATAAATACTGTGTCAAAGCATAATATGGAAAAAGTCAATATGCCAGTCTCAATATTCGAATAAAATTTCAAACCGTTTCTAACAGTAATTTTTAAACAAATTGTCACATTTATTTATATACATACATGTAGCCTACATTAATGCAATATGTTTTAAAATACAAAGAAAAACATTTTAAAAATTAATAATACTTATTTTATTAAAAATAAAACTTAAATCTTTGAAATATATAGGATTATTTATAAAGGGTAATAGTTTTTAAAAATATTATAATTTTTTTTTTTCATTTTGCATTAAATGAATTTTATGATACTGTTCTTTTGTTATTTAAATACAAAATGTTTTTTATTGATAGTACATGAAAGTTAAATATAAGTCATACAATACAAGAAGCAGATATGGAAGGATCAAGTTCTAAATTTTAAAATATTTGACAACCAAAGTTATTTGCATCTAAAACACAAACATTCTTTATAAATAATTATGAAAATAAATCAGCTTTGCTTAATAAGTAATCAGTTTGTCACTTGGAAAATGGTCATATGAAGTTCAAACATCAAAACTGAGAGCTGAGTTGTGATCCATATACAACTTTAGCACTTGAATCTACCATTGTACTATTGCACTAAATCACACAGAGCAAAATAATCACATGGTTTGATGCTTGGAAGATCATAATGCTTGATCACTGGAAACAAAATAAATGAGATGTGATTCTTGGAGCTTTAGCACCTGAGTCTGCCATTACACCACTGCATTAAGTCCTTAAGTCATATAGGACAAAGAATCAAGTTGAGTTGCAATCCATAAATGTTTGGATTTTGAAAATCTACTATTGAACCACATAAGACATAATTCAATTTTAGTTAATAATAATGATTTCTCAAATAATTTTGCACTATTTCAATTGACTTTACAAGAATTGTTACAATAATACAAAATAAAAAATAAAATAAGATAAAAATGTCACATTTACTATATCAAATAGTAGATCGCATCAATGAGACGTTAGATTCATATTTTGGAACCTTAACTTTCAAACAAATTGTTGAATGGTCAAGCTTAATTTGAACCAACTATGAACATTTTAAATATTCAATAAAAAATATTTTCATTTCACAACAAAGAAATAAATTTATCTTTTTGCTGTACAAATCCTTCATCAGTCCCCTAGATTTATAAGAGTGAATGTTAACTTGTTGTAGAATTTGAATGATGATGATTAAACAACATATTTATTTATTGACACCATTGATTCAAAATAACCAAATAAATTTACAGGAACTCTCTTATAAACAAAGGTCAATAAATAACTTTGAAGGCATTTAGTCACAAAATAATGCAAGGTACATTCCAGCAATTGATGTAGTTATTAAATAATATAAAGATAACTCTAATAGATGGCTAGTGATGGTATTGAATTAATAAAATAATAACTCTCAATTTTAATTTTTTCTGTTATTATAGCAAATCATAATTTGAATTTTTTTCTCTTTGCTCTGACACAGAGCTTGATACAGATCATAAAAAATTGGCCTAGATATGCACATTATTGGATTAGTAATTTACTGTATTAATATATAAATACTAAATATAAAACTTTTATTTTCTAATATTATATTTATTTAATAAAATTCTTCATTGTGAAAAATCTCTAAAAACATTCAGCAATTATTCAAAAGATAAGAATAAATAATTATTGTAACATATATACAAAAAAAAATCTTAATTTAATCAATTTGTGATAGTGTCAAAATCAAAAGTTATAATAGAGGTTTCTGGATCGATTTCAACTGAGATATAAAAAAGAATTATTAACATTGGTCAATTGAAAGGGTCTGTTGCATTCTGGCATTTTGGTGCTTGAACATTTACATAGCTCAAAGAACAAAACTACATGTTATTCATTATTATTAACAAAATTATTTTAATTGGAATTTAGTTTATATAGAAAAAAAAATGCTAAAAAAAGTATGACCCCCCCCCTCAAACCCCATTGCAAGATTCCAATCTTTTCAGAAGCCAGTTCTGTCACCTATTGGATCAAAAAAATCTAAGTGCACTAGATTTAGATCCAAATCTACTCCCTACTTAAGATCATAAATCAAAACCTAAGCTGGTGATATAGATAAGATAGGAAAAAGGTAGGGATTTAATAAATATTACTAACTAGCATCTATTGATAAGTTAAACTTATAATAGGTTCCAGACTGAAATATACGTAAAAATTATACATTTTGATGCTCAGCCTTCAGCTATAATTAATTACCAAAATATAAATTTGTAGCACTTTTTTTCCAATATTGATCACTTAAATGCTAATAGTATTAGAGCTATACTTATTTAAATAATTAAATATTAGTTTTTTTTCATTTTAAATAAACAAATATAATTAAATCTAATAAATAAATGACACAAATAGGCAAACAACAAACAAAAAAATAATATCAAATGCTTACAATATTTAAAACTCACCTATGTACAAATTTTTTGCTTTCTAAATATGATAATGCAGTGCTTAATTGATAAGCAAATAATATTAAAGTTTGAAGGTCCAGCCTCTGTTTGTTATTTTGTAAATAAGCTCTCATCTGAAACAATTTAAAATAGAAAAAATAAATAGAACAACAACAGCAAAGACTAATTAAATAGATTCCAATAATTATTTCACATAAATAGTAAAAATATTAACCTCTCCATGTTTAGCTAATTCCATTACAATCCAAATAGGACTATCCGAACATATTCCAATAAGTTTAATAATATGAGGGTGATCAAACTGTTGCATAATATCTAATCAAGAGAAGGAAATATATATATATATAAAACAATTAACAAAAATAAAAAAGTTTTTTGATAAAAAAAAAAATATTTTTTTTATTAAAATATAGGATCTTCAAAGTTGATAATGAAACTAGAAATGCTTTGAAAACATTAATTCATTACTTACTTTATTACTGCCTTTAATACTGTCTAATAAAGATGTTTCTTATAAAGGAGCAATATCGAAAATCTATCTCCAATAACTACTTACTTATGGCAAATATTTATAAAAAATATTCTAACCATAAAGATGAACCTACATTATATTAACATTAGCAAAAAATTTTTAAAAAGAGTTGCTGACATTAAAATAAGTGTTATCTTTAATATTCCAAATTTCATTAGAGAGTTTTAAACATGAGTTTCATTATTACATTCATCTGATTCTAGAAACTCTATTATTATTATCAAAAATATAAGCATAGTTGTCAGTCATTGCTTTGATAAAAGTTTCATTTAAATTAAATATTAGAGGTCTTTCATCTTGAAAATATCAATTTTTTTATAAAAAGTATTTTTCTTTTCTCTTTTAAATTCAGAACTATTAAAAATCCAAGTCCAATATTTACATTTACTATATCATGAGAGAGAATAATGGTACTAACTCAAATTCTCCATCCGATCTTTTACATTATTTGTTCAGCATGCAAATCTCCAACTAAAATGAAAAGACTAACTATATCTCTTTTATGAAACCGTTCTTGCATTCATATCTTTCACTGCTTCAATAACAGATAAAATAATAATAATAATAATAATAGATAAAATAGTTTAATAATTTATAAAAACATGAAAATGATTTTAAATAAAAACGAAATTTCACCTTAATAAAAGCAATACAGAAAATTGCTTAGCTAAAAGAATTGGGAACATGCTTAGTAGCATAACTTCATTCAAAAGTTTTTTCAATTTTAACTTCTCGTGTGTGTTAGACACACACTCACACAAACTTTTTTTTAATTTTATTAAAACCCTGATTGATTACTGCAGTTCTCTTTAATTCTATTTTACCCACATTTCACATATCTATTTTTTTAAATATTCAATATCTTTCATTTGATCTACTACTATTTCCCCTAATTTTATTTTAATAAAGCTGCTTATGGTAATAAGTTGTGTCTTGTAAATACTTGTTTTAATTTACAAAAATTCTAAAATTATCAAACTATTGTCAATATAAATTACAATTTCTTTTGAAATATGTTTACAATCTGGAAGTCATTGAACACAAATTGTAAAGAGTGAGATGTTATATAACATTCACTGACCAATTCTTTTAAATATATTTTTAAAAATGTAGAAAAAGACTTTACTCCTACAAATTACTTTTCTTAGCAAGATCTTATTAATCTAATTTCAAGTATTTTAAATAGTTATTATTTTTTGTATGAGAGAAAAAATTATTAGTAATCTAAACACAATGAAAATAAGAATAATGAAATAATGTTGAAAATTAACTAGATTAAAAGAAAGTTAAACAAAGAACATTGCAAAAAAAAACAAAAAAAAAAACAACAACAAACAAACAGGAAATTAGAAGACAAATAGGTGCAACAAAAAAGTACAGTAATAAACTTTTAAAAAATATTTAAACATTTTTTAATATAAATTGCAATAATGGATTTTATTAACAGATAGTTCAAGAAAAGATAAAAAAAATGGTCTGATGAAATAACAGACTGAAGCATTTAATTGTGAACTCAGAACTTAAAAAAAAAAAGTATAATTTTTTTATTATAGTTAGTTTATCAAACTATAATTCAACTTTTTTCTAAGTATCTCTTAACAAAAAAATAATTACATTTCTATTACCCATTTCTTTCTAAAATGAGATTGATTTTCCAAAATAATTCTTTTATTAATAATTCAAATAATATTTCAATTTATTATTTTGAAATCTACATTTTTTAATATACTGTATATCTTTAATCTCTGTTGGAAGCATATTTATTTGTAAGGTAATATCTAGTCCACATTTCTAAATCATTCTATAATAAAAAAAAATGTATTAGAAACTTCATTTCATACTATTTTAATTTTACTCATAATTTAATAATTATTTATATTTTTAAGATGCCATTTCCCCCTTTTTTTTATACCAATAATTTGACCTTTCTTTTTTTAAATATAAGTTTTCCAAATATTCTTCATAACTTTTCAATATTTTGTCTTCAATTATTAATTCCTCAATTTTTTTTTTTAATCTCTATAATCTTTCCTGCATTTAAATGTGCAATATCCAAATTTCTTTTTGGCATACTAATGATAATTATCATTCATTTTCAAATTATTTACTTCACAGTATTTTTCCTGTTTAAAAAGCTTTTTGTTCAGAGAACACACTAATCTTTATATATTTCTGTCTACAACACATGTAAGACATATTTAATAAATAATAATACTAAATGTCATTCATGTTTTATTTAAAAAGTAAATAAATTACAGTGGAAAAAAAAAAAAAGGAGTGATGAGTAGAATTTCAACAATTTTTTAACTAAATATAATTTATTAATGTTTAACTAAAATTTAATAATATATTTACAATAATATAATAACAGAGGATTTGAACACACTTTCAAACTCCGTTCAGCTATCCATTCTCTCTCATACTACCAATTCACATGACCACACACATGTGAAAAGGATAAATGATCACTTATACACGTATTTGATGCTGAATAAGCACTCATCAGTTGGTCCAGATCATCATCTTTAACACACACATATATACGTCATTGCTTCGTTTATATTAAGATAGCAAATCTTCAAACTTTACTATAGAATCTTCAATCTACTCCATCCACTAACTCTTCAGCCATCCATACTATTGAAAATCTGAAGATGGAATGCCCAAATCGCATGCTGATGCCAATATTATTGTCATGTCCACCTTAAATCACTCTGACTCCTCATATATAGGCATGTCCATTTAAATAAATAGAAGGGGGATGGTCAGGATGCAGGCTAAATCTGTAATATTTAAAATACAGGAATACTTCATATACCTGAGTTTAATTGTAATTATAGGGGTTTGAATACAGACTTTAAAGCTCGCTCCAGCTATCCACTCTATCTAATAACTGCCGATACATATGTGCATTGAAGTTTGGAAGATTTGCTATCTTAATATAAACTGAGCAATGACTATGTATATGGGTGAGAGATAATGACCTGGACCAAATAATGAGTGCTGGTTCAGCATGAAATACATATATTGATGATCATTTATCTTTTCCCCATGTGTGTGATCATGTGTATCAATGGTATGAGATAGAGTGGATAGCTGAAAGGCAGCTTGAAAGACTGTGTTCAAATAGCCTATAATTACAACTAAATTCCAGGTATATGAAGCATGCCTGTATTTAAATATTAATAATAAGATAACTAAATTTATATCAAACCAATCATTTAATTTAAAGAACTATAAGGCATTAATCCTCTCTGCACTTACTTATTTTTTTTCTTTGATCTTATATTTCTGCTATGATTTTATTGTCATATGATATTGCTTTAGTAAGCTAACTCTTATTATTTAACATAGTAATTTTTTTTTTGAATAGTCACAAAACTGTATTTCTTGGAAAATGAGATAAGACTGTCAGAAGGAGAATAATTTTCATATTTAATTTTAAAAATAATTAATGATTTATATATATATAAACAGAATAAAATGTGGAAGAAATTATAACATATGTAAGTACTCTGAAAATATTAATAAAAGAGTATAATAATTATATGTAATATGTGAATATATATCGCCTTATGCCCATAACGGACTCTTTAATATCTATTTAGTAATTGTTGTTAGATAAAACTGATTAGAAGTAAAACAACATAAATCCAAAATCACTGGTTTTAGAATTTTTTTGGATTTGTGAATTTTTCAATTTCAAGAATAGATATTTTATCCCTTCATTGTAAACCAAACTTTGTTAAAAATGTAAATAAACATTATATTTACTATCTATAGTGTATAGTTAATAGTTTAAAAATATGTGGACAAATTAATTAATTTGTTTAAAATAAACATGTACTATTTATAAAGTATAAATTTAATTAGAAGGAATTTGAACTCAGACTTTCAAGCCCTCTACAGCTATCCACTCCCATATTATACAACTGATGCACATGATAACATACATGTGAAAAAGATAAATGATCTCCAATATGCATATTTCATGCTAAAACATCATCATCTCTTACACATATATACAATTAGTGCACAGTTTATATTAAGATAGCAAATCTTCAAACTTTAATGGATAGGCTTCAATCTTCTACACCCTCCAACTCTTCAGCGATCCATATCATTGAAAATCTGATGATGAAATGCTTATGCCAATATTATTGTCCTAAATGTGTGGGGTCAGAATGACTTAAAAATCAATATGGATATGACAATAATATTGGCATCAACAAGGGCTTTGAGCATTCCATCATCAGATTTTCAATAATATGGATGACTGAAGAGTTGGAGGATAGAGAAAATTGAAGCCTGACCATTAAAATTTGAAATCTTAATATAAACTGAGCACTGATTATATGGGTATAGGAGATGATGATCTGAACCAACTGTTGAGTGCTGGTTCAGCACGAAATATGTATATTTGAGATCATTTGTCTTTTTCACATAAATGTTATCATGTGTATTGGTTGTATAAGAAAGAATGAATAACTATAGATAGCTTGAAAGTCTGATAAGTTCAAATGCTTTCTAATTACATTAAGTTCAGTAAAGACAATATATTTGTATTTAAATATTAAAGTATAAATTTATAAATATTTACTGAACTTTTCCCCCCTTAATTTTGTTTATAAATATGCATTCAAACTAATTTATTTATTGTGAAAAATTAGAGATCATTATTGAAATTTTATTTGGATAATAGAAGTTTTTCAATAATAGGTATTTTGGAATAATGATATTCTACTTGTATTAATATTTTAATTTCTAAAATCTATACAGTATATTGTGCACATAGAAAGAAATTACCAGGAATGTCAATATTTACTCATATATAAAAAGTATAACAGTTTACAATATAGAAAATCAGACATAAAATAGTTACTTACATGCTTCTTCAAGAAATTTTTCCCCCATTGATTCTTCACTTTCAATTTTACATGTTTTCACTGCCACTGGAACTGACTGATCATCTTTAGTACAAAAGCTGCCTTTATGAACATCACCAAATTGCCCTTCTCCAATTATTTCTCCCAAGACAATGCGTAATCTCGATAACTCATAATCTTTAGCTAATTTAAACAAAATTTTTATTAAAACAGACATTTTTCTAATCAAAAATATACATTTTCAATAAAATACCTTTGTCAAATAGAAATAAAACACTATTCTATATTAATTTTCATTACAAATTTACGTTCAAATTAATTAAGTTTTTACAAAAAGTTGTTAATGCATTGGTATAGTCATAGTCTTCAATGAAAATGAAGATTAATGTGGAATAAGTCAAAACAAGACTCCCCAAAAGTTATTTAATTTGCTAAATATTGACAAAATCAGACTTTTCTGAATAAGTTTTTAAAGTTATATCACTGAGTTTGAGAAATCTCATTAGAGTGAACTGATCACCGACAAATATTTTTGAAGCATTAATTAGATTATTTAAGCAAATAATCTGATAAATTTAGAAATTGACAGATATTCAAATTAGCAATGATTTTTTTTTTTTAATTCCTGAATATCTGAGAGTTTACTATACAAAAAATATGTGTATATGCATATGTACTTGACAATTTCTTGTTAGAAAAAAGATTATCTTTATGAAAATAATTATGAATAAAAGCTATCTCTTGACCACAAGTATTATTTTGGATAGCTAAAAAGAAAAAATCCTTTTGTAAATGTGGAAATATCTAAATTCAATTACTTTCTAATTTATTAATATCACAATAATTTTAGATTTAGCATGATACGGACTTTCTTTTTTAAGTTTTATTGCAATTATTAGATATATAAAAATGCAAACAATATCTATTTTATCATTATAATCAATTATAAGTTCAATTACGTTTGTACTTATCAGCATAGGATTTAAAATTTGTAAAGCAGAAACTTTCATACCAAGTTTTTCTGATTATCAACTTTCTTTTTCAAAGGTGTGTTTTTTCTTTTTTGTATTATATTGTGATATTTAAAATTGTACTTTAAATATAGAAACATAAAAATAAACTAAAAACTCATGTCCACTATATATATGTATATAATTTTAATTTTGAATGGAGCACTTTTGGTAGAAATAACCTAATACTAAAATGAAATATGCCTATGTATTTGAAAAGGAAAGATTTTATCAGGTTTTATCAATTCTTACATATGGTTCTGAGACTTGGATGCTTAATAAAAGAGCAACACAAAGACTTCCATCAGTATAACTAAATATGGAAATATTATGTTGGCACTAATAAGAAAGACTCAAAAATGAATATGTAAGTGAAAGAATAACAGATAACCCTGGCATCATTAAAAAACTTAAGGAGCTAATAAGGAGAGATTAATATATTATTAAAAGAGAAAATAATAGATAGATACTTGAAATCTTAAACTATTCCCAAGAAATTGTAAAATGTATAAAAAGAAACAATATGTCAGACAGATAAAGAAATTTTCTGGAGTGATGAGAAGAATAAAAGGTATGTATCAATGAACTTGGATTAAACATGGGGAATTCTGAAACAGAGTGATAATAATTAAAAATGATGAAATGTTCACACTTTTCTGTATATATATCTTTATGTAACAAATAGTAAACACTATATTAATTAATTTATTTACATTTCTTCGATGTAAGCATAACAAAATCTAAACTATATCACAAAGTACCTCTTAAAAATATAAAAAAATATTTATTCATTTCATATTGCCTGAAATTCATTATAAATCAATATAAATATTATAAATATTTAGTAATGTGTTTAAATATGTAAAATGTCAATGCTTTTTAAGAATGATATTGACCATAAAGTAATTTATAAGTTTTCATTCAAAACAATAGTCTATAATGAAAATCATATATTGTCTGTGACTTATATATTTACTGATTTACTAAGTTATTTATTAAATTTTATAAAATATATATACAAATATAAAAAAGTTTTAATATTCAACATGTTGAATTGGCCAATATATATATATATGATCAACTTATTCACAAGAACGCACACATATAATGCAGGGTTCCCCAACCTTTTTGCACTTAAGAGCACATTCTATAATACTGGCTAGGTGGTGGGCACCATTTATTTTTTCAATGTAAATTTATAGTTGGATATTGTTAATAATACACATAATGTATAAAAAAATATTTATTTCATAAAATAAAGTATAGTATTCCCTACAATTTGATTACAATATAATACAATAATTTATAAGAAATTTTAAAAATTAAATTTATTTGTATCAGATAAATAATTTTTTATCGTATTCGGATAGTGGCGGGCACATGTAAAATGGTCTGCGGGCATAGGGCTGGGACCCCTGATAAAATGTATAAGTGCTAATTAATATTACTGAATAAGCAACATGACAATAATTCATAGATTTACATAATATAATTCATCAAAAGATCATTTAAAACTAAATATCTGAGCAGATATAATATTAATAATTTCATTGTTTCCAAAAAAAAAAAAGCATAAAAATTGAATGTGTTCAACAAAAACCAAATTTATCTAATTCTGTAATACAATAAAATTGTGACAAAATATTTCCATTTACATATTGTAACATTTTACATTTTGATTTAGGTCTTTTATTACGCACTATAAAGTACTAGTTAATCAAACTATGAAAAAAAAGAATCTTCCGTTCATGTATGAGTTTAGATATCTCAAGAACATAATTATATTTCCTGATTAACTGACCTAATAATTCTTGCAGCTCGAATTGCCAACGAAATTAGTTTTAATTTATTTATGAGACAGCCAGAGTCTGTAGACTCATTAATGTTCATCGAACAGATTCGCAGTAAATAACTAAATTTAATATTTTTTAAAGAAATTTCCCTGGACTTAACTATTAAACAAGCATATTGGCAAAGGTAATTTATATATTTGTTAAAACAATCTTTTTAATAATAAAATTTAAATAATTAAAATTAACCCTGTACAATGAAAAGTTGATATTAATGTTAAATATTTTATTACAATCAATTAAAATATTTAATTGATAAATTATTAATAAAATTAGAAAGAACATACAATCACTCATCCAGATAGTTAGGTTAAATAATTAAAACAGTTCATATTGCATTTAAGTTTCTCCTAGGCGAATGTCTATAATGACATAAGCAGCTTCATAGTTAAAGTTAGTTTGCAAACATTTAATTAATCACAAATCAGGGTATGAATAATAGTAGCTTGCCGGTAAGATGTGTGGGTCTATGTAGATTATTGTAGCATACATGTACTTCTTGGGTTAAAAGAGCTCATTGTAGTTAATTTTGATTTAATTCTGTCGTCTTCACTTTCCTGGTCCGTTTTAAGGCTAAAGTCGAAAACTTTTTGGAGTGACCTTTTTAAGATGAAAGAAGGTGTCTCAAACTCTCTGGTTTCCACTCCTGCATGACAACTAATTCAGCATATGAGTAGTCCAGTATATGATTAGTCCAGAATAGAGAAAATGCCCTATCCCAGATACATGGAAACAGTCAGCCAAAAGGAAAGACAAAAACAAGATAGGCTTAGGCTCCAAATTATTTTCTTCTTTTATACTCTGGTCAGTTTTAGATTTCTGCCCATATATTATCTCTTTTTTGTTATCCAAATACAAGTTGATAATCTTGTACATTTATTGTTACTTTTTAGTTACAATCTTTTTTTATATATAAATTATTTCTGCCATCTTTATTATCTCGTAAAAGATTTTTTACTCTGATTGTAATCTCTTGCGTTCATAATTTTTTTTGTTTATCTGGATAAACAATCTGCATGCACTTCTATTCTTTCCAATTTTAACTTTAATTAAATTAATATCAAACACAAAATATCTTCATTGTACATATCTAAAAATGAAATTATACTAACAAAAAAAAAAACAACTAAATTCCACTGACGATTTTTTAAATTTTACTTCTGTTTTTAAAATATTACCAAATACCAAAACACTCATGACTATATGTATTTTAATGCAATTCATTATACCCATGCTAATTATACAAGTAATTTCATAAAAATATGGATACAAAAGTTAAAAGTCTTGTGTAAAATAAAAATAATTAAAAAATCAAAACAAAGTTACAATGAAGCTGCAAACTACACTATATTTTGTTTCAGGCCTCCCACATGTACAAATGTATAGCATATAATAATTCACGTTTTGTTGGTAAACACTGACTGGATTAGAATACATATTGTTCATTAAACTGCAAGTGTACAATACTATTCAACACATACACACATATATAACACAGATGCTTTTTACATGTACATTATGCATTTAAATTAAAATTATAGTATAAACAAAATTTTTAAAAATAATACTAATATAGTTATAAATAATAAATTGAAAAGACACATTTACATATATTATGAGTGTGTGTTCATTCATCCATTTTATGAATAAAATAATAATAAGAAAAAAATTACTGTAACCTTTTTTTTTTTAAAAAAAATGTAAATAATAAAATGTCTAAAATTCATTTAAATTAAATACTCTCTGGCCAATATATATATATTTCAATAACTTTTTTCTCTTATAAAAACAGAACTAATCTCTTTATCAAGAAATTACGATTGCTCTAATTGTTTTAATGTATTTAAAATCAGTATTAACTTTAAGTATGTTTCAAATTTTGTAAAATGACTGCTAAATGTGTGTATATTTATGTATACACAAAATCGTATTATAAATGATATTATAACGGTAAACTAAATGTATGTGGGTGGATGCCAATGGCATTGACAATATTTTATAAAAGTAATTAGTCTAATTAAATAGTTGAATTAATGGAAAAACTATAAACTAACATATCAAGAAAGTTAGATGAATTCGAGCAAAGGATTAAGATAAAGTAAACAAAGCCATTGCAAATGAACGTTTAGTTTCTGATCAAATTTAATAATAGAAACATTGCTCAAAATAGACAATTCTAAGGTATTGAGCTATCTGATCAGGGATCGAATATGGTAACTCAAGAGTTGACTATCATGTGGACAGCGGATGGCCAATCAAGGGAATCTATACTGAAAACGAGAGGGTGAAACAGATCTAGAATAGAATATAGACAGGACACTTGCTAAGTGAAGCTACTGAAAGGCAGATGTGCCATTTCCTCAGGTGCTCTAGTCAGCTCCCTCCTTCACTTAGTCTTGCGAAGAAGTTTACCTCCGGACATTCAAAAGTAAACTTAGGAACAGTATAACAGGTCCATTTGATCTTATTATTATTGTTATGCCTTCAGGCCCTTATTATTATAGATATAGCTTGTGTATATAATAGTCATATATTTGTGTATATTAAAGATTATCTCCATATAACTGTAAATAAATTCTTGTTACTTAAATTTCCTTGCTGAGCTGACTCATTAGTTAGTAATTATTTGTGTTATTTATATATTTGCAATCCAGCAGGCAATAGAGTGCCGCTGGATACAGCAATGACCTAGCATTATTCTCAGATAATATTTTATTATGTGAAATACTACACATTAAATTTGGAAATAATAATAAATGAAAAATAAAATATATGTGCTTGTGACATAAACTGAAGAAATTTTATAATTGTGTATGGCTACTGGTATACAATAAAATACAAATTTTAACACACCCACACACCCTAACTTGATCATTTATGTCACTCAGAAAGGAAAAATGCTGCTCAAAAATCATAAATTTTCAAATTTCAATGTTTTTTTTGTTTGTTTATTTACATTTGTGTTTAATTCAAGTCGTATAATTAAATACAACATAGTTTATGGCTACACTGACGTAATTATTTTTCTTTTCACAATCTGTTTTCTTTTTGTCTTGCTTCTTCTATTTGTAGTTTTGCCACTAATAAATTCATCTTTAAATTCAAAAATACAGTATATTTCAAAGATTATATTTTGTTTAACAAAGAAAATATTTTTAAAATTAGATTTCCAAGTAAATGGTAATGAATGTCTGGCAATATTTTCAGCAGGGTTTCATTTTTAAATTAAAAACAGTTTCTATTTTTTTTTCCATCTTATAAGCAAAAGATCCATATCATTTTAAAATAATAAACTTTTTTTTTTTGTCTTGTGGTCAATATTAGAAATTTATTTTAATATAATCCTTTCAGTAATAATAAATTTGCTTTTATAAAATTTTTATTTGCAATATGTTTTTACTTAAATTCTTACAATTTTAAATATAGATTTTGTTTTTATTTGATGGCTGGCTGCTTCTTTTACAAAGACCTATAGGTAAATTTATGTATAAAATTGTACTTTCAAATGGCAAATGAAATCTATATTTTGTTCATTCTTAATTTCTAATTTAATTTTAAATTGTAAATATTGCATTTTCTTTTATGTTTAGAATGTGCTAAAGATAGCATCAACTATAAAAAATGCACTTTGATAACTAAATAAAATACCACATAATTATAAATAATATATGAGTGAATAATATCTACATCTGGTATGTTTTTTTATTTTATTACCTTCAAATTTTACATTTAAGTTGTAAATGCAGAAATTTGTTTTAAGTCCAGATGACATTGAAGACATGGGAGGAAAAATATCTGTATTGCAAACTTTATATAGATATAAAAACAGAAATACTATTTGTTAAATATACTTAAAATAGAAATCTTATAGTATAGTATATAAGTGTTTTTAAAATCAGTCATGCACTTTTGTTATTTTTTGTATCGAGAAATAGTTTATTTTATAAACTTCCAGTCCTGAAGCTTTTATGTTATAAAGCAGTGAAATTTTTTATGTTGATCTATAATTATTCATGTGATCATGTAAAACTAAAATAAATGAATACATAAAAAATGAGAATTTCCTTGTTATCATTTTTTCATTTGTCACTCTTTACTTCCTTATCAATTTTTTGTAATTTTTAGTATTGTAAGGATTTTTGTAAAAATAATAGATTGATTATTAGAATAACAAAAATATGACTGATAATATATATACATACACATTTAAAATAATAAATCATCCAAAAACTCACAGAAGAGGTAGGAAGTGAAAGTTATCATGCAAAAAATCTTTTTCTTCTCATTTTATGAATAGTAGTAATGCTCAATTACATTGAAAGAATCTTTTAATAGGAGTGATGTTAAAATATAACTGCAATATGTTGCAGCAAATATATCTATATGATAGTTGGGAAAGAAATGGTTAGATGAATTATATTTGAATATTTAAAAAATCCTTGTGTGATTAGCTTTTTATTTTTAATAATGTTTACTATCATAGTAGTTTTGTGATGTACATGTGAAAATATACAACATAAATATAATGTAAATGTGATGAGAGTGAAGATCGCTGTGACTGATGCACAAAACAGCATTAAAATCTTACAGAAAAATTGGATGACTAATTATGAATCAAGCAAAATGGTTCATTTTCATTGATTAATAGTTAGACATATGAGTTTCTGGGAGATTTTATTGTTTTGCCTGTAGTTAGAGACTTTGTTCTTATATATAAATAATATCAATAAAAATAATAAATATAATGGTAATTAACTATTATATACAATTTGAAATCGCTTAGGTACTTTCAGTTAAATCCTTAATTCTCCTCATAGGATATGAGTTGATGGTATTTGCTTTTGTTATGTTTTTTGAATTTAATGGCAATTGAGGAGGGTTAAGGAATTGACCAAAAGTATTTCTGTGGATTTAAAACTGTATATAATAGCTAATTATCATTATATTTATTTTTTTTATTGTTATTACAATGTTTTTAATTAAGTCATTTTTATTTGTATATATATATATGGACAAGTACATAGCCTCAAAATATAATTATTATTTTACAGATATGAGCATTCCATGCAATATTATCATTAAAGCTGCTCTAAGACAATTTTGTAATTCAAAGTAATGGATGTTTTTTGTGTACATAAAATGAGCATTAATCATGTTAGTAAAGCTTAAAGATGAGTTAACACTCACTGGCTGGGGTTGAGTAGTCTCCCTCATCATCCACTATTTCAGCATAATCAGATCCTTCTGCAAAGCAAAAGACAGCTAGGTTAACACATGCAATAGCACAAGCATCAATTTAAATTCTATGAAAATGAATAGGTATAAAAAAAAAAAAAGAATGTCAATTCAAGTTAAAGAAGACAGAAATAACAATATTACAAACTTTAATAAAAATAACTAAAAAAAATTAGCAAATAGTTTGTGTTTGAATTATGCACCATCATTTAATAATTTCTAACGTATAGAAAAACCATATAAAACATTTTTTTAAAAAATCAAAAATTTTAAAATTATACACACATTTCCATACAACAATTTACAATACCTGAAAGAATGGATGTTTGTTTAGTTTCGGTAGGACTACCAGATCCACTGCGCTTCCTAGTAACCACATTATGCCTGAAACACAATGTCCATCAATTAAAACTGATTTTGAAAGATGTTTTTATAAAGACAATTCAATAGCAATTTCAAATATTTCTTAAGCAGTAAGCAAGAGATCAGATTTGATTAAAATAAAATTTAAAAAAAAATATATATAACCAATGCAAGAACGTTTTTAATAGCAACCATTAACAATTTGAACTTATATTCACCTTACTTTTTAAAATTTCTCAAGTGAAGCCTATTTAAATTATCAGAAATATTTTACTTTTATACAAAACACTTTCTCACTAGAATATGCTTATCAAAAAATTAATAAAACAAGTATTCTATGAAAAATATCTACAAAAGATATCAGCAACCTTTTAGTAGTGTAATGCCGAACTTATGTTACAATGTTATTTCATATGCCGATATGATTTTACCAATCTTATTATATTATATACTATCAAAATTGATTCAGTTATAATAGGCTTCAAAGTTATATATAATATTATAGTATATAATATATACTACTATATAATATAAACTTTTGAAGCCATTATAACTGGATCTTATATTATTGGCCATTCAATATTTTAAAATACTTAGGATCATGTGAAGAGTAGTAACCTTTTTTTAAATTTGTAATTTTAAACATGCTTATCAAAAATGATATTACAAATTATAAATTACAACTTTTTATCTATACAAAATATATAATTTAAATAAGAAAAAAAATATCATGAATTGTAATATGATTAGCCACTTTTTATTATTAAAATAAATTAATGTGGACCCTGCTCTTGTACCTCTTTGCTCAATGTCAGGTATGTAATTGGTCACTTTTAGCTTAACCCATGCTTCGAATGTTCAGGTGTTAGGCAGCTTTTTTGTGAACTCAAAATATTTTTCATATATGAGAAAATTTGTTCACATAAGTAAGTTGAATCAAATGCTGAAAGCAAAGCAGAAGCAGTTTTTTTCAAAGAATTAAATCTTTCAGGTAAGGATATCCAACAATTGAGAATGACAGCCGACTTTTCTAGACAGTTCCCTTCAAGAGTTTTCCCCAATTCTGCAAATTTAGTTTTCCACAATTCTGATGACATTAATTCAATTAATTCTATTTCAAAACTATCAATATCCATCCACTCAAAAAGAGATAAATCAAATGGAGTCATCTTTAAATCAATTAAGTCAGGTCTGATGAGGAAAGAAAATATGGGTGTATTTGGAAATCTTCACATTGTTTGGAAAATTCTTCTCTGAGAGCTTCAATATATTTTTGAAGTTAAACTTTATTAACATTAAATTGATTTGCATGGGCCTTTACATTTGGAAAGTACTTGTAGGTGTTAGTGGTAATATCATGCCAAAATATATCTAATTTTGATGCAAATCTTTTCCAATATTGAAAAAGTTCTAGTACTGCTTGACCCTTCCCTTGAAAATGCAAGTTTAACTCATTCAAGTGTTGAGTTATATAGTCAAAAACATTAATTTGCATAACCAGTCTTCATCATTTATTTCACAATAATGTTGTTCTTTTTCATCAAAAAACATCTTGATTTCTTTCAAATATGATACAAATCCTGTTCAAGATATTACTTTGACTAATCCAATAAACATTGCTATATAGGAGGAGGTCTATATATGCACTATTCATTTCTTGCAAAAGGGATTTAAATTGCCTTTGTGTTAATGAAGAACGTGAAACTATGAAATTAATTATTTTAATGATAATGTTCATTACAGAATTCAAGCATTGTGATGAGATTTTTGCAACTAATTTTCCTCGTCTATAATGCAGTGGAATCTCAATAGTTTATGTTTAATATGATTTTCAAAAAGTTTAACAAATTCATTTTCTTTTCCAACCATTGCACAGCTGGCATCAGTAGTAATACTAAATATTTTATTTATGTTAATTTTCTGATTTTCAAAATAATTGAAAAATGCAGTGAAAATATCATGTCTCTTTGTTGTACCAGTAAGAGGAATCAAGCAACACAATTCTTCATAAATATGATTGTTGTCACAATATTGTGCAACTATTGCTAGGCACGCCACATCATTTACATCAGTGCTTTCATCAACAGCAACACTGAATGCAACAGCTTGTTGTAAACTGGTTTTCTGTTTTATTGTTACATCTTCAGCCATGTTAGTTATTCTTCTTTGAAGTGATCTTGCAGAAGCTGATATTTCTCGAATTCGAGACAGTATCGTTTGTTTATTTGGTAATCACTGAATAAAATTTCAGCACTTTTCAAAAACATTTCTTTGACAAATTGTCCATCTGTGAAAGGTTTGCCTTTTGAAGCCACATAATGAGCAATTGTATAACTACATTCGGTGGCTTTATTTTGGGTTCCAATTATTTAATAAAATAAGTAATTTGTTTCTTAAAGGCAGAAACAGGTCTTTTTATAGCTTCACTTTTCTCATCAGAATTTTTAAGCATGAACACATGTTTAGTTTGATAATGTCTTTGTACACAAGGTACGACACAAAATACTTTCACAGCATGATCTTTTTGCTGTACAAATCCATATTCATTTGTCCAATAGTCTTGAAAAGAGCGAATATCACGTTTTTGTCTTTTGAGGGACATTTTGGGAATCTCTCAGTCAGTATGCCATAAGAATCTCTTTTTTGAAAGAAGCATCACCAATGAGCATCAATTATTTACCATTCAACTACCGAAAATAGCTTCCTAGAATTGATAACGTAATAAGATTTTTATTTGGATCTCATTTTTTAATATTATTAAAAGTAAAATGTGAATATGTAGAATTTATTTCATTTGCAAACAAAAATATCTTTTAAATGAAGTCAAATGTATTATTTTCTGATAAATAATGATTTAATCGTAAATTCAATGTTGAATGTAAAAACAAAAAAAAAAAAAGACGCTGTAATTAATATATATTTTTTTACTATTTCAATTTATTCCGAGTGCCATTGATAATCGATGACATGCCAAACATGGCATGTGAGCCATAGATTGCCGACCCCTGATCTAAAATATAAAATCATGCAAGTGATTTCCTTGATTTACTTAAGATATAATAGAAATAAACTTTTAATTAACAGCAAAATAAAATACACGCAATCATAAAAAAAGATTTAATTAAAGAAAAAAAATTCATGAAATGATATTTTTGAGCAAAATAACAAACACAAAAGATAAACAAAAAGATCATTTTAACAACAGAATTTAACATTTCATGGATTAATACAATTGTTTTAAAAACAATATCTAAAGACTATGCAAAATAGATTAAACTTGTAGTCATAATGAATTACAAAAAATAAACTTTTAATATTGAAACAGTAAGGTCTGCTTTGTAGATCTTTGTTTCACCTTTTCTCACCTACTTCCTACCCTCATACCTTAGTTTGAACCCCAATCTATCATAGTGTGTCTGCAATACACTTATATACCGAAAATCCCGCCTAATTTTAAACCACGAGCACAATGCTCGTATTATATATATAACTTATTCCCAAATAAAATAAAATATTATGAATTATGTATTTGTTCACATAATTTACATTTATTAAAAAGTAAGTTATATAAGTCGTAATTGCGCACACACTATGATATCCATTTTAAAACATATCAAAATTATAAATTGTTAGTTATTTTGTTTGGATCTATTTACAAATATATTACGACGGTAATATATTTTGATTTAAAATAAAATTCATTTAGTAAATATTCGTTTAGTAGATAGATTCAAATATTACAATTTAAAATAAAATAATTTTCGTTTTATTTAATAAAAATCATCCCAAATATTTCTGTTAAAATAAATGAGGGACAATAGTTTAATTATATAAGTTTATCTAAAAACAGCAGCTGTCCACTTAAGTTTTCTTTAATTAGTAGCAGTAATTTTAATTAAATCTAGTTTGTAATTCGAATGTCGACGGGGAAGTTAACAAAAGAAATTAATTAATGTTGAATTCCTTTAGACATTCGGATAGATTTAATTACAGCAGATAAGTCCAATAATTTTGTACGCTCCAGGACAAGTCTATTGTTAAATTTTACTATAAAAAGGATGTTTTTCTTTTGTTCTCCATTCTAAGCTTTTAAAGAATTCTGAGTTGTCTAAAGGTTTCTGAGTTGTTCTAAGATTCTAATAATTTGCTAACCTTGACATGTCCGAGTAGAGGCGTTAAGATGGCTATGTCCCCTCAGAATAGCCAGCCGTTGCTCCATACTATCAGAAGTTATCACACGGACCCCGGAACTGCTGCTGCCGCTGCCAAAATATGAACATTCCAGATTTTGCTGCTGAATTATAAAACCTGCCGAACATCTACCTGCAAATGCGTTTCCAGAGGTAACCCAAATTAACCCAAGAGCTCTTGTGATTCCTAACTAACATGCTATAGCTATTTAACATTGTTTTCTTATATTTCACAACTTCATTATGTATTTCTCTCATGTATTTAAATATACTCAACATTTTGCTCTCTATCCTTGGGTTAATGTTTTCTATTTATAAAGCTTTCTTTTATTTTATTATGATAATGTGTCAGAATCGTCTTTGACCGAGTGAACTATTCCCTCTATTGAAAGTAAGACGCCGCTATTAAGGCATATTTTAAATTTATAATTTTCCAATTTTATTATCTTGCAAATCACTCGTTCGAGGGCGATTCTTTTCTTTAATGTAATATAATCACATAGTTTAAAATCTACATGCTATTGGTTTTAATCTAATATAAGAGTATGTGCGAAGTCAATGATTAAATGTGTCCCCTAATGCATGATTGCATATATAAATCTATACTTACTTTTCAAACCCGCAAGCATGCATTTTCCTATTTTAATTACCGTGTTCTACTTTCATTATAAAGTTCATCATTGACGTCGAGAATGTGCGGACCCTCTTAAATGAATTTTGGGGAATTTGATTGGGCATTTCTCTTAATCCGAGTAAAACCCATTTAGTATGTTTTTATATACACTAGTCTCGTATTGCTGGTACATGAATTGGTTGTTGAGACTGCTTTGTTTTATTTTTCCAATGATTCTTTACACGGCTAAGCCCGTTCGCTCCACGCCTGCGGTTTCCAGGCAGAGGGTGTCCCAAATGACACCCCTGGGAATTAAACGCAATCGTCACACAGTCGCTAAGTTTCGGCTGCTCGTCAAAATACTTTCCTACGGGTTAGCGGCGAGATGCCCTCCGTAATTATTCCGGATCTTCAATATTGTTTCATTTTATATTTATTTTACAAAGCATCCATGACTTAAACGAGTCACACCCTCCAACTTTATAAATTCACTATCAGCAATACTGACCTCCCAATACAAATCTATTATTATTATTCTCAAATAAATGCTTTGATCCCATTCCCACGTTTGCTTAGTAAGCTTTAGTCCGTACTATTCTCGAAATCAATAAATATTTTAGAACATTTAATTTCAAATATTGTCTTAAACTTGTTTATTTATTCAAAGCACCTCGCACATGTTCCTATCTTGTCAAGCACATTATCGTAACGCTATTAGCCCGAGGAATAGAATATATCACTCTGTTTTAAAACCTTTTGTCTTTATTGAAATATAAATGCCAACACTTATTTAATACGCGTCCCTGTCTCATATAAGCAGACAGTGGCATTATATATATATTTATATAAATAAATTGTGTGAAATTTTTTAAAACTAAATTTTATCTCTTATTTTATTTGATTCCTATCACTGTCTCGGTATATATATATATATTTTCTGCATTTCTTTTATAAATCCATAGACGTTGATTAGCCACCCAAACTTATCTTAGTATAGAGTCTTTTGTTTCTCCCTGACCACCAGGCACCGGTCAAAGGTTATACTAGTAGTGGCACCAGATGCATTATCACGTAGATGGTGCTGTGAAATTTGGACTTTAGATTCGAACTTAGTATATCTAGAAGGCAACCCCTCCTAGAATGTTCAGTTTCGTGTCTGGGGTTTGAATTCTGCAGTGTGTTAGCGAGATAGACGATTCTGACCGTTACAATATAAAATGAACTTAATAACTGAACATCTAATTTTGATAAAAATTATAAGGATATAATTGAAATTTCCATGACATTATATGTCTTATTAAGTTGATCATTTTTATTATATGATTAAATTGTTCAATTGGATTTAATAACTTGTGACTTTCATTTTTATTAAAATAGGAAATGAAAACAGAAAGTGAAGCAAACTAAAATCATTAAGTTTTTTTAAAATATTTTACTGCTTTTGTAAATGATATTAGAAACTTCACTGATAAATATGTATATATAAAAATGTAAACTGTTGATAAAAAGTATGTATAAATTTTAATGCAATAAAATAAAAATTAGTCACAGTATTTTAAATGTATTATAAATGTGTATCACATACATATCAGTTTAATAGTCACTATATTTAATATATGCATTTATTATATTTATATCTGTTTCTGATATTTTAAAAACATAGGAAATAGGTGAGAAATTAAGAGATTTGTTTTGAAATATTGTATGACTTCTTTAAATCTAGAAAAATTATCAAAACTACAATACAGAGAGCGTACCAATAGCTCAAACAAGCTCTTAATTAATAAGTGCGGTATGAGAAAATATTTACAATCTCTATCCAGAACACTCTCATCTCCAGACCAACTGGTTTCGAGCTTATGGCTCACGTCAGTGGAGAGCTAGAATATTCGGACACTAGATCTAAAATGGATAGAGATTTTAAATATTTTCTCATACCACACTTATCAATTAAGAGCTTGTTTGAGCTATTGGTACACTCTCTGTATTGCATTTTTGTAATTACAAGCTTATAAAAGTAATGTCACGTTATATATGACTTGCTTTATTAATTATTATAAAAATTATCAAAATGGAATAATGGAAAAGCTGAGAAATAAGGAATACTGTATTGTATACTACTAGCACATCATTTTTTTTTTTTAAACGATATACTAAAAATATATTAAAAGCAAACAAACATTATGAATTTTCTGATGAATATGCATTTTCTTAAAAAAGTACAATAATTAAAAAAATAAAAACTAGAAGCCAATGAAGTAGTATGATAACAGAAATAGGTATAAAATAAACGAAAAATATAAGCTATATTAATTTTATAACTCATATCATTAACTGACCCTAATAAACAAGTATAGATATCCTAATTTCATTAAAAAAAAAAAAAAAACCGAAAACAACAACAAAAGAATAAAAAGTTTATTTTTTCCCATATGTCAAAGCATCGGCCAGGAAGCGAACCCGCGACAACTGTCTGCAAGATAGCTGTACTAACCTCTCATCTATCAACGCTTAACAAAGAATAAAAAAAGTTAAAGATGAGTTTTATCTTTACAACACAAACCAGTTATTCTGCCATAAATATGTCCATACAATATGCTCAGTTTTAAATCATTATCTTGTGATAATGTCTCTTAACTTCTTTTCCAGCAAATTTTAATTTTTTAAATACTTTAACATATGGCATAATTAAAATTCTCCATTGTATTCTATCCATAGTCATATCTTATTAATAAAAGCAATAAATATTGTAAATGAGTACGACTTTTTCAGGAAAAAGAAAAATAGGTTCACCATAAAACATTTTTGTGAAAAATCAGTTACTATTCATTCATTTTACATATCCAATCTAATGAAGATGTATCTTCACAAGAGTTGATTAAAAAAAAAGAACATATTCAGTAAGCTGAAAATATATTAACTGAGATCTTTTGATTTTGCCATTGTATTTTAAATTTTTTTTACAAAACATCCTTTAATGAAATTTTTGTGGCACCCTTATGTTAACTTAATTGGAAATTTATGTCCATTTCCATACAATCAATTGAACAAAATAACAATCCTAAATACAAATAATTTAATGGTAGTAAAACAACCTATTTTTAATTTATTAAATGTAACAGCATATGGAGATTAGATTGTGTGATAATCAACATAACATCTAAGTCAAATCTTCTATCTTAAACGTTATCTCAATATATTTAAATTGATTTGCATTCAAAATTGATAACTATCCAAATTAAAATTTTTAGACATTTTTTTTTTCTACACTGATTGGATGAGAATTTTCTGAATGTAATTTCTAAAGTCTTTATAGAATGCATTCATTCAAAACATTAAGAACCTTGTAGATCATATTTTGAATTAGCAAGAATAGCATGATCACCATCACATTGTAAATTTATAATTTTTAAGAATACAAGGATATCATCAAATCTATATTGCATAATTGAAACATGAAACTGTGTATAGATTGTCCCAAAGTTCACTATCATAAAAATGGAAAACAAAGCTGAAGCTACACACATTTTTATTTATTACCAGTTTTTATTTCAAATTCTTAAACTTTCTATTATCAACAATAACTTTTTCTTTTATTCCATTATGGCCAATGAAATATTGCTGTAAATCTTTCTGAATTAAATGCTTTGATCAACTCAAAGCAGTTTTTAATTCAACTTTTTTGCTCTTATCATTTTCTCTCTCATTTTTTTAAGCAAACATTTATCTACAACTGGAAACAACCTTCTCAACAATATTTTTGAAAATACTTCTGCTATAATGGGTAATAATGATATTCAATAGTAATTACTAGTCTTTTGCTACCTTATGCATTTTTATAAAATGGAACAATAGAAGTTTTCTTCAGATTAGGCATCACAATTTCATATCAATGTTTTTTAAAACTTCTCTAGATACTGCCTTAGGACTCGTAGTCATTTCATTTTTAAGATTAAAAAAGGCAATTTCATTAAGCTGGATATTTTTGTCCAAATATAAATGAGTAGATGGGATAAAAATATCATTAAAAAATGTTATTTCAATTCTTATATCACAATATAAAGGAAAATTAAAGTACTCCACTTGTTTGTTTGAAATATCATCTGAGTTAGTAGTTTGGCTCATAAATTTTTTTAAAAAATTTAATTATAAAAAATAATATATAAAAGATAAATTCTTACTTCAAGATTTATTTTATTAACATATTATAAATTGCTATTTTATATATAATAGTAATTAAATAAGAACGTGATAATTTAGTGTGAGAATATGTCATTCAGTACACCTTATGTATACATATGAATAAGGTGTGTATATACAATTAGTTTGCATATTTATAAATCAGAAAGCACTGTAATACATTAATAAATGTATGTGTATTAAATTATTTTATTGTTAAATTGAATAAATAAAAGGCAATATATATTATTATTTTTTAAATATATATATATGTTTTAATTATAAAAAAATACTATAATTTATTCTATTTATTTTCTTAAATTTTTTAAATAATATTGCTAAAAAGTAAATAAATTAAGTGTTAAAAAATATATAGCCCTAACCCTCTGAAAGACTTTGAGGAATATAAAATTAAATAATATATGGTGAGATGCTTAGCAAGTGACATTCGAAAATTTAATACAGCATTTTTCTGATGTGAATAGAAAAATATAATTTTTTTTCTTAAAAGGACACTAAAATGGACTACTGCAATAAGGATTGTATTTTAAAACAGAATGCTATAAACAACCCAAGAATAGATTTACTATGGGTTGTCATAATGGTCCTCACTAATTATCTACTTTGCCAAAAAAAACATCTGGTTATAAAAATATGTTATTTAGATCAGGGGTGGCCAACTTTTGTGTTCATAAGATCTACTTTTTTGATCGACTTATTGTCATAGGTATAGTCTATGTGGAAGGGAGGTGTGAAATACATACTATTTTTATATATCTATCTAGTAAATAATAACAATTATTTAATGGGTCAAAAAAATCATGCCAGAGGAATTAAAGCAGCATAAGTAATTAATTATTAACAATATTTATTAATTCAAATTAGCTACATTAAATCAAGATTAAAAATATTATTTTCAATAATGATATGACTTAGTGGACTTCATTTATATAGAATTGGAAAAAAATTTAGAACAAAAACAAAAATAACAAAAAAACTTGAAAATCTTGACTTAATATGTTTCACTCATTACCCCAACAGCTCGCGATCGACCAAAAATGGCTTTGCGATCGACCAGTGGATCATGATCATCTTGTTGGCCATCCCTTATCTAGATCATCATTCTCAAAGGATTATAAGATAGTAAACAACAGCTCATAGGAAAAAATTTTCGTAAAATAATGAAGGCATTCTATTATTCAATTTTACCAATAACATTTTATTCTATTTTAACTGAAAATATAAAACCCTAAAGCTCTCTGTTCATTTCATTACTATAAACTAAATGAACTATTTTTTCAAATGATTAGTTTATTCTAATGGATATGCACCCGTGTCTCATTTTATGCAGATTTCTTTAATGCAATTTTGAAATTATGCAATTCATGTTTCTTCTTAATTTCTTTGTACGCAGTTTTCTTTTATGCGATAAAAATTATTAGATCAGAAGTCAAGTTCCAATGATGCACTGTTGCTTTAAATATTATAAATTTCGCACACTCACACTTCATATTTAAAATAATAGCGCGTTATTGAAGTTTGACTTCCATCTAATAATTTCAATATTTGCAGCACTTTATAATAGTACTATAATAGATTTTATGCAATAAAAAAGTTCATAATTCAATTAAAATCAGGATTTCTCCATTTTATATACACACATTAAATTTTACAAGATTAGAATGTAAATCTGTTCAAATGTTATAGTTGCCTATACTATGCATGTTGTTGTTTTTGCATTTTAAATCACATTCTATTTTTGCTTTTTTAAAAAAGAGTACATAATCAATTAATCATTTAGTGTCCACAAGTTTATTTTTAAAAGGTGAGTAACAGCGGTGGGCACAATTAAATTTGACAATTAAAATGTGATTTTTAATTGTAATTAACAATTTAAAAATTATATAATGTGATCTGAAATTAACGTGATGTGAAATAATGAAATTTGATTTTTAAATGGAATTGAAAATTAAAAAGTTAAAGACAAAATTAAGAAATTAATTTTTAATTGTTAGTTTTAATTAAATTTTGCCCAACAGTGGTGAGTAGGTGACTTTTTATTATCACAAGTCTAAGTTCTTATTTTTATTTTAAACTTTTAATTTACCCTAATGGAGAAAAAAAAAACACCCAAGAAAATGAATTTCTTTGGAAACAAAAATTTCAATTTTAGATCGCTTAGCAAAATGGGAAGGATCAACAGCGATTGGAAAACATTTTAGTTTGGGTGAGTCCACTATAAGAGCAATTAAAAAAATGAAGTTGGCGCTAGCTGTATTTCCTCTTGTGATGAATCTGATGTCTTACCAATTCACAAATGAATCTGCATATCGTCAAATAGAGATAATAATTAAAATACTGTACATATATAAAAAAATGTAAAATACTGTAAATTATGCAAAAAAATATATTGTTCTGAATAAAATTAAAAACTGTAGTTAATAAAAAAAGTTTGTTTTGTATCAATTTTTTCCAGATTTGAAAATTTTTATTAATCACCTTTTACTTCCTTATTTTTTTTTATGCGAATTTTAAAGTAATTTTACATTGTTGCTTTGCCTTTATGCGATTTTTGAAAATTACAGTACATATCCCCCATTTTTCGAGGTAAATTAAGTCTATTTTTGTGCAATTTCTTTTGTGGGCATTTTCTGAGGAACCTGTCTACCGTATAAAATGAGATCCAGGTGTATTATCTTTGAACAAATTTGTTTTGGAACTGTTTATGGAATGGAAGCATCCAGCTACACCTAATATATTACTGCTTTGTCTACTATTAAACATGTATTATCATTGACATCTTTATTCCCAAAAGACATCTTTAGTCATTAAAAAAAAACTGCTTAGTATATTATTGATTTATAAAAATATAAAAAAACTACACCTGGGTCTCATTTTATGCGGTAGATAAGTTCCTCAGAAAACACGCACAAAAGAAATCACACAAAAATAGACTTAACTTACCTTAAAAATGGGGGATACTGACTGTAATTTTCCAAAAATCGCATAAAAGCAAAGCAACAAAGTAAAATTACTTTAAAATTCACATAAAAATAAAATAAGAAAATAAAATGTGACTAATGAAAAATTTCAAATTTGAAAAAAATTGATACAAGATAAACTTTTTTATTTTTTTTTATTAACTACAGTATTTAATTTTATTCAAAACAATATATTTTTATGCGTAATTTACATTTTTTCATACATGTGCAGTATTTTATTATTATCGCTATTTGAGACATCAAATTCGTCATGATGTGATGTGAGGTACTGTAGCTTCTTAAATGAAGTCAAGAGGAAATACAACTAAAATGTTTTCCAATCGCTGTTGATCTTTCCCATTTGTTTCCAAAGAAATTCATTTTCTTGGGTGTTTTTTTCTCTCCGTTAGAGTAAACTAAAGGTTTAAAATAAAAATACGAACTTAGACTTGCGATAATAAAAAGACACCGACTCACCACTGTTGGGCAAAATTTAATTAAAACTAACAATTAAAAATTAACTTCATATTTTTGTCTTTAATTTTCAATTCTGTTTAAAAATCAAATTTCATCACCTTAATTTCAGATCACGTTACGTAATTTTTAAATTGTTAATTACAATTAAAAATCACATTTTAATTGTCAAATTTAATTGTTCCCATTGCTGTTACTCCCCTTTTAAAAATAAACTTGCAGACACTAAATGATTAATTGATTAAGTACTCTTTTTATAAAATGCAAAAATAGAACGAGATTTAAAATGGAAAAACAACAGTATTTTTCATCTATAACGTTTGAACAGATTTACATTATAGTCTTGTAAAATTTATTACTTTTGGACAGTAAATAATTAATTGATTACGTACTCTTTTTTTAAAAAGCAAAAATAGAACATGATTTAAAATGCAAAAACCACATCATACATACTATTTTTCATCTATAACGTTTGAACAGATTTACATTATAATCTTGTAAAATTTAATGTGTGTATATAAAATGGGGAAATCCTGATTTTAAGTGAATTATGAACTTCTTTATTGCATAAAATCTATTACAGTACTATTATAAAGTAGTGAAAATATTGAAATTATTAGATGGAAGTCGAACTCCAATAATGCGCTATTACTTTAAATATGACATGAGTGCGCGAAATTTGTAATATTTAAAGTAATAGCGCATTATCGGAGCTCTACTTCTGATCTAATAATTTTTATCGCATAAAAGAAAACTGCATAAAAAGATATTAAGAAGAAACATGAATCGCATAACTTCAAAATCGCATTAAATAAATCCGCATAAAACGAGACCCGGGTGTATTGTTATTTTTTTTCCTTCTTTCTTAAGTAAAAAAAAAAAGAAAGAAAAATGAAGTTGCTCAAAATAGTTATAATATTTCATACATTATTATGTAATGTTTTCTTGTCAATTTAGACTTTATATATTATAAATTATTAATGTATTTGTTAATCAAATTACATGTGCGTTTATTCATTCTAGGTATTAGAAAGCTTCACAGAACATAACTATATTTCCAGATTAACTTGCCTAATATTATTAGTTTGATCCTTACCAGCAAAATCAGTTTTTTATTTATTTAAGAGGCATCAGGGTCTGTAGACCTGCTGATTCTTGATGCTTCATATCATCAATTCAAAACAAATAACTAAAAGTAAAATCAGGGTTATGTTTCTTCACACTTAATTAATCTGTTATATGAATTTCCCCCAGGCTTTAATCAAGCATATTGGTGTAGATAATTTGTACATTTCTTAAAACAATTTTTTTAATAATAAATCTAATAAACTAAAATTAAGAATGTACAAGAAACAGTTGATATTAAAGGTAAATATATTATTAAGACAAACTAAAATATTTAAATAAGAATTATTAATAAATTGAAAAGAAAATGTACATGTTCATCCAAATAATAACATTAATCAAATAATTAATTCAAACAGTTCATATTTCAATTCTCCAATCAGCCGTAAATGAAATTAAATGCTGTTTGGATGTAATAAAATTATTCTTTACTCCACACAGCATTGACGTTTGTTTTAGTCATATAAACTTTACTTGGATAATATCTCTACAAGACCCCCCATTTCTCATTTATAACAAATTTACAACTGCACTTTTGTTTCCTAATTTGTATGATTTGATAATACAATACTGTTAATGATAAAAGAATGAGTTTCAGGTAACTTCCTTCGTTTAGCTAAAATTTTACAGTTGCAATATATAAAAAGTCCTGCATGATCTAATGTAATGATAGAGTGATAGTTCAAAATCCATGAATCACAGCGTAGCTTGACATTTCTAGTATTCTAATTTTTTATAAACTCCTGAACAATAAAATTATTTGATTATTTTATCATTATTAGAAGAGTGACAATGGATTTAATAAAACTATGATATTGTTATATTAGTTTTAATGCATAAAATAAGATTATGATCGCAAACAAATGAGTGTATCTGTTTGAAGTTTTAATCTATACTCATTTTTAGTTCAGCAACTGCTGAATCTTTCATTTAAATCTCTATATTATTTATAAATTTTAACATTGAATTTATTATTCAGCCACGCAGAAAATACTATATGGGTCATTTTAATCATTATCTATAGAACCAGTCAAGATTCTTTTTTTAGATAATGGATTTAGAATATTTACACCCATAATATATTCCTCATGTATTTTTTAATGCAACTATCACTTTATGCTTGTAGCATAGTGCTCTGTAACCTCTTCAATAATCTACACTTTGTAATTGTTTATGTAATATTTTTTTTTTTACATTTTAATTAAATTTCTTTTGCATTTTATTTCCTTAATATAATTCCACCTAAATAAAATGCTTGGGACAATAACATCTAAATTCTTTGCAAAATCTTGATAATAATAATCAATTTGAGCTCATTAAGAGTCAATATTATTTGGCCAATATCTATTGTTCCTAACATCAAACATATTAATTCCCCCCCCCAAAAAAAAAATTCAGTCAATTAATGATATTGATATAATATCCAATAAAAATAAAAGCTTTCCGTCTCTGAATTCTCAGTCTAATATTGAAACCTAAGCATTGATGCATAAAGGCACCATAGCCCAAATCAATTTTTAATATAATCAATCTTTTATCAATTCATTTAAGAATTCTAAAAATAGAAAAAAACAAGTTAGACCTCACATCAAATCCACTACTATGAAGTCTCTTATCATTCATGATCAAAGGTGACCAATTAATCTTTCCTTAAAAAAATAAGGTTCATTAAGAGCAATTGCATCAATATTAAATACTAACAATTCTTTAGCTACAGTTTTGAATCCAGATTCACATTAAGCAATGTTCGCATATGCCTTGAACATTTTTTTTTTTTTAAAAAAAAAACAAATTCTTACATCCTTAAAATAATTTCATACATAGATAAGGCCTAAGATGATAATCAATCTAACAGTAACAAAAACTAAGGGCTTGCCTTCATAAAGACACATCAGATTTATATATATATATATAAAGAGGTATATATATAAGAAAGATTTCCAAAATATAAAACATTGCTAATAAAAACAAAGACAAAACATATGACACAGTATATATATTAGCCAATACAGTGACCTGTCAGAGACACAAAATATACTTAGCTACCCTGCAATAAATCTTGTCATTATCTACAACACATCTAGATAGCTAATGCTTTACAGTCCGTATGCCAATTTTTTCACACATGAATTCTGGATGCAAACTTTTGTGCTATTTAATTTTTGTATAAACTATGTTAATATGGATAAATTTATTACTGTTCATTTATAATATATTTACTGTAAAAAAAATTAAAGTTTCAACACTACTATTTGAATGAGATTTCTGAGATGGTTTTTCTTTCACCAGATTTACAAGGCTTAAAGTTAAATATATTAATGAAAGCAGCAACTCTTGTTCTTTTTTTTATATAGGTAGTTTTCAGCTACGTGTACTGTGGCCACTAGGTGCTGGTGCAGAATCACCAAGAAGCCTGCAAGTGATAAATTTTTTACTTACTTTTGATGTTTAGCCTTAGGCGTTTTAATTTTCTGCCGATTTCAGCCATTTTTGTATAAAAATTTATCACTTGCAGCCTTTTGGTGCTTCTGCAGCATCACCTAGTAGCCACAGTATGCATAACCGAAAACTATCAATGTGAATTATGCAAATGAGGAACAATTAATTATAATTGGAGTTTAGTATAAAAAAACCCTGCTAGGATTTGAGTGTGTAATAAAGGCCCATGTGTATAATATAAAAGGTAATGTGTATTATGAAGCTAGCTAATATGAGCTTATAAGAAGCTAATGCGGATAATTAAAGAGTTAATAATAAATTGGGAAGAAAATTAATAAGTGGATGATTCACATCTTACAGTGGCAGGTGATAGTCTGCATAATGGTGTTACAGTTATAAAGAATTTATTTTCCTATTGTATATATGTATATTGCAGTTATTCCAAAATGGAAGCATGAAGGACTTTCTTCAATTAATACACATTGCAATATATTTATATTTATTTACTGAGCATGCATAGAGAGTGACATATACAAGCAAAAATTTATTTATAGACTTTAGAGATTTTTACATTATTCTACCAGTTATTCTTTTCTTAATTTGTTATTATAAACAAATTTATTTTGTGACAATAAACTTGTACTTAGATTTATTTAATAATCATCAAAGTGACCTGATTGGTATTCAAATACCTCCCAGGACAAGCAGATAATATCTATAGAAAAGACAAAGATAAGTATGTAAGACAGTATAAAAGAAATAGAAAAAGAAATTACATAAGTGGGGATGCATATAAATTACAAACATAAGTATAAATTACGCATATAAAATTTATGCACATATATTACAAATTTTACTACTTACCTGTGCCTTGGGAGATGTGCATCTAGAATTAAAGAAAAAAAAAACATAAATTAAGATATGTGGACATAGATATACAAACATATACACCAATAGATATATATATATATATAAATAATAGTAAAATGAAAATAAATATAATTCATTATAGTTTTTTATATATTCATAAAATAAATATCCCAAACCAAATTATTTAATAACAAATCTTTTAATGCAAATGATGTTATCTCCTTAGTGGTATCCATATATACAATATCACTCTGTCTACTGCTGTGTTATTAATGTTCACATAGAAGATTGTTGTATTAAAATATTACTGTTAAATAATCTATTTAGGGAATTGTTTTATATGTACATGAGTATTTCTTTATAAAATATTTACTTTTTATAATTAATTTTAAAATTATTTCAGTTAAGTGAAAGTGTATATAAACACTTAACGATTACCCAGTTACCATTCCAATATTCTTATTTCATTTACAAATGTGAAATATAATCTAAACTTTAATGTGAGTAAATTTCAAGTAGAATTGAAATAAAAAATGTGTAATTATAATTTATTTTGTATATCAATAAAATATTTTAAAATTTAAGTTTGTTTAAACATTAGTCCAATTAAAAGAGAAAGTTTTCTCAATATTTCTCATAAAGTTTGTTGCCCTCCCCCCTCCAAATTGTTATCCAACATCATTTTTTACATACTGAATTAGCGTTTTATGTACTTAAGACCTAACATGAAAATTGTTTAAAACTGCTTATACTTAATTTATAATGATTTTTTTTTTTTTACAACTAACATGTTTATTTATTTAAATATTTTAACAATAAGATTCCAAAATTAACATTTTTTTATTTTACTACAATTCAACAAAATTTATAAATTTCAAATATTATAAATAATAAAGTATTTAATAAAATACATTAATTAAAATAGTAAATCTATTTATTATTAAGGAATGAGAAATAAATTATAATACCAGATATCCTATGACTAATTTTTGATCAACTTTTATAAACCCATTTACCATTATTATAATGTAACGTACAATTCTAGATATAAACTCCAATAATCATTTTATCACAACACTTTTTCTATTATGTTTTCGTAACTAAAATGACTAGGTAAATATACTTCATTAATATCTTCTAAATTAACTCTAAAAAAATTTAAGCGTTTTGCAAATAGTGCAGTTTCTGAGATTTATAACTGCTAAAAGTTTAAACTAAAATCATCATAATTTCTTTTTTAAATAATTGATAGTGCAGTCCCAAGAAATCCATTCAAAATAAAATGCTTCCCATGTTTGCTTTTCTGAAGATAGCACTTTTCATACTTAAGGGCCTTTAAAACATATCTTAATATCAGACAGGTTTTTAAATATTAAACAAACATTTCACTATTAGAATTAGAAGCTTTTACAAATTGTATAAGAAATCGAAGTTTGATATGAAATGTTAGGAGAATGATTTCCCCAACTGAAAAAAACAAAAACAATATTATTTTCCATATTTTATGTCCAATTTGTCTGAGACCAATCAAGTATTGTATAGACAAACCCAGTAAAATCAATTGGAAAAAATCAGTTTAAACACTTCCAAAAAAAAAAACAACAACAAATAATCGTGGAATAAATTAACACACATTAGTGACTAAAACAAAAAAGATTTGATGATTTACAAAAAAAACCAGTTAGAACCAGCACAATGATTACATGAAAAAGCAATAATAAACTAACAAAAAAAAAAAATGTTTTTGTTACCCTGACTGAACAAACCAAGAACTTGAAAATAGATTAATTTTTATTTTCTATTAAAAAAGTTAAATATTTTGCAAAATACATGATATAAGATTTCAAATATACTAGTTTTTTTTTTGTTGTTATTGACAAGATTTTCCAAATTTGTGTATTTAAAGAAAAACCCACAGTCCAGACGTTAAAATTTTATTAATAATATTAATAAAATTTGTGATAATATATCATTAGTAACCAGAAAACAATAATATATATATTTTTTTCATAAATAGTGTTGTGAAGAAAACAAACATAATTCCAGTTAATTTTTTCATTCTTTCTTTATTTTATTAAAATATGAAAAGCCTTGTGGTGCACATGTAGCATATCAATCTGTCATACTTATGAGTTTAAAGTTTTTTTCAAGTTACTTAGGAATTTTCTTTCAGATATCTGGCTCATAGCCAATGCTGCTCAACTATCTAACAATATTCTCTAAACAGGTAGCTAATTATCTTAATTGGAAGGTAAAACAGAGATAAAAAAATTGCTCAAACTTTCAACACTAGGTACTTTGTAAGCCTGATGAATACTGCCTTTCCTTCACTATTCTTTTACAAACTGTTGGAGACATCTCTCTGTTCTGCAGTGGACTATTTATTAAAGTCACTTTACCATTATTAATAAAATATTTTTAAAATTAAGTTCACCGAATTTTAAGAATCTAAAATATTCAATTATATAGAAATTTTCAAATTTTGTAATTAAATTTTTTTCCATCAATATTTTTTTTTTTCAAATAAAATTTTTTCAGGCATATAGACAATTATATTCTTTTTAACTATTTCCTTACACATTCATTCCGTTTTAACAATAACAAAATATTAAAAAATAATGCATGTGGGAATAACAATTTTTTTAATTTTTATCATTATTAGGTAATGAAATCATTTCCTTGTATTCATATAAATAATATTCTGCTTATATAAAATTTTTGAAGATAATACATATTAAAAATTTACAATTGCCTTTTCTTATGATTTGAAATGATGTTTTGTTGTCATGACAGTAATCACTAGTGCCAACATCATACTATCTTGTCATTTGATCTTTGCACAAAGATATTAAAAAATAAATAAATAAAACAAATAAGACTGAAGATTCCAAAAAATATCAATAATTGTACTACAAGTCAATAAAATTTATAAACATTAAATATTATATTATTAAATAATAAAATCTTTAATAAAATAAACCAATTATAAATTTTAATTAATGCTATAAAAACAAAAATAGTTTATAAGAACAATGTTTTATAATTAGTTTTTGATCAATTTTTACATTTAATATTTACTGCTGTTACTATGTAGCAACTAAATTCTAGATATAATCTCCCATCATCATTTAGTCCTACCACTCTTTGTCCAAGTTTTCTTAACTCAAATGATACAATAAATATTCTGATGATACTATTCATTAATATATTTCTAAAACGAATCTGAAAAAAATCAAAGTAATAGTAGGATCAATTAAATTGTATCTTTGAATAATTCCAATGTATCATTTCATATTATCTTTCATGATATTTGCACTGAAATATGTTAAAGGATTCACTTTTCTTAATAATCAGCCTATATGAAAGTTCAATATATGGAATGAATTTAATTGGCAGTGTCTTGAACAATGCGAACAGATTTTACATTTTCCCACATATTTAAATATATTTCTGGATGAAACTGCATCTATATATACCCACAGTATTAAAATGCAGAATACATGTATGCATACATACAAATTATACTTTATAAACACATGATTTATTTAAAAATTATACTAAGATAAAAAGGTTAAAATAATAAAAAATTATTAAAATATGTAGAAAATTAGAATAATTTTCATCTACATGAATTCAATTCAAAATGTAAAAAATTTTAAATTTTATATTTTCAGATAATGTTGGAAGTATTAAACAAAAAATGATTTTCAATTAAGAATTTTCTTAATGTAAATAAAATAGCTAAAATTCTTAATTAAAATTACATAATTACTACTATAACAGTATACATATTGTAACGATGTGTATATATACACATTGTACACAAGTTACATGATTTTTTAAAAATGAAATAGGAAAATAAAACTATATTTAAATATTTAATAATATGAAGTAAAAAAAAAGTTAAAATAAAAAGTACAATTATTGGGAAATAGGTTAAAATATTAACTATAACATCTTTCTATTATTTTCTGTATTTTAATATAATCCTTTCAAAAGTACTTTTAATTGGAAGCACTTTTAATTAAATGTTTATAATTAATTGGAAACAAATGTTGTACAGTATGTAATCAGTTTCTGGAGATCAAGATTCCAGATTGATTAAATAAACAATAGATAACTAATTTTGATGTAATCAAAAATGAAAAATAAGGAAATGAAAAATATCACTAATTAAAAATAAAGATCAAATGAATTAATAGCATGGTAAAAACTCAAGCAGGGAAGGAGTTGGAGGATATATATACTGAAATTGTCTATTGTTCAAGGTTAATATCCAAACATATAGAAAAAACACCAGAAGAGAAAAAAAATTAAGAACAGCAGCAGCAGAAAACACAGAAAGCAAAGAAGCAAAAGAAAGCCAGTTGATTGAGCAAAAAGCCCATAAGCCAGCTAAAATGACTGAATCCAGCAGGATAAAACAATATTTATCCGAGCATGTTGATAGAAAAATGTGTGGCTAGACCAAAAGTTGAGTAATCGTTCTTTTTCACCACCAGACTCCTGAACATCATCAGCCAAATGCAGTGTTATATATATCTCCAATTAGTCTTTTGCTGATCATTATATCTGCCATGAACTGAATCTATGGAATCAAACTTAGCCATAGTACACTAAACCAGAAAAGTGTCCAACTACAAAGATAAGCCCAAGCGGATCAGAAGACAAAGGTGATCACCCAGATACTATATAAAAATCCTAAGTAAATATGTTTAGACATCTTGATAAAACTTGTAAATTTTATTTCAAGAGTGACTTTTAAAATTTATTTCTAGCTAGAACTATTGAAATATCATTTCTATTTATTAATTTTAAAATATATGTAAATAAGCATTTGATTGTTTGAAAATATTATAGTTTTAATAAGGCTTCATATTTGTGTTTTAAATGTTAAATATTTCTCATGCTTTTTTATTATCTTTTAATAAATATGTATAAATTAGTGTGATTTGCATTTCTCTCTCTCTCTTTACCTATGATTAAATAGATAATTGTATTTTAGATATTCTGTGTTGCCGATCTCATGTTATAATAGCTAGCCATGGGTCAAGCACATTAATGTCATCTCATGGCCTCCAGTCAAATGGCCGACTGGTGCCCGTAGGATTTAAACCCATTATAAATTTCCCCATAAGATGTATCAACGCTTCTTGCAGTAGGAGGAGCATTTTGATCTGGAAAAATGACCCTTGTTTTAATATTTTTATTAAATCTCAGTCTGACCGGGGGTATGATTAATATGTAAGTATTGATCATATTTTACTTCTCTGCTTGAATAACAGGGTCTACAAATAAGATATTAAAGACTAGTATGATATAATAAAGTAAAATAATAAATAATAAGGAAATAGGCTTAGAATAGATCGTAAAGGAGTTTTAAATCCCATTACAATATATATATGTCGTTACATGACTTACAAATGAATGAATATATATATAATAATAAAAAAAATCGATAAATAAAATATATAATAATAAAGATTCAAGTAATAGATATGTAAAATGCACAAATGGTAAACTAATTAAATAATTATTTAAAATTAAAAGAAAGTGATAAGGAAAAGTTTAAAATCCAAAGACAAAAGATTTGATTTTAAGGGATGTAAAGGAAAATAATAAAACCTGTTAATTTATTTTCTTTTAAAGTTATTTTTAAACTATAGTAAGATGGAAATGAATTTCTATTGAAATGTAATGGCAAACAGGTCCTTAAGGCAGATTAATTTAGCATTGTATCTCAGGTAAGAGATTAAAAATTACTAGTGATAAGAAAATATTGGTGTTTCCCACTCTAAAGCAAACTAACCAATAAAAATGCATACTAACATACAGTCCAGAGAGAAAAATCATCATCACCTATGAGAACTGCACTAAACTATGAAAGATCGATCCTGGAATTCGGTGATAAGGAATACAAAATAATATAAAATGAAAGATTAGATTAAACTTTTAGTGATTATTGATTAAAATATTTTTGTATCTGTATTGCAGACCTCCACAATGTAGGGGTCATGCAATGGACTTTGTTCTCTCAGTTGTGCTGATTGAGATGGCTTTCAAAATAGCAGTTCCCAAAGAATAACAAAAACGGATTTGTCTCCAATAGGAAAAATGTAATTGATGATGGACAAAGCTTTGAACTGGATGTTTAGACACCTCAATGACCACAAAAATGGCTTTCAATAAATCTGCAGCAGTCTGGAGGATTTATACAAATATCATGGGAAGCATGACTTTTTAAAAAATATTTGAACCTTTGACTATCTATCTTAAGAAAATACAAACTTTCAATTATTAAAACTGAACATTAATTATTTCTCATAAAGAAAATCTCTTATCTGACAATTACACTAAATTCTAAATTATTTATTAAATATTTTATGTGTAACATGTTTTGCTGCATGACTAGAGATTGTCTCCATAATTTACATTAATATGCCACTTATATTGATCATAAGTTGAAAATACATATAATGACACAGTTTGGCATATCCTAAGATCTCTTACCATAAAGTTTGTCATCATCATTTCCATCCTTGTTAAGTTAAATTAATAAAATTAAAACTGAGTGTAAATGGCTGCATAGATTCATTAAGATTATGTTGGGTTGGGTTAATTTTGGGCTAATTGTTTCATAGTTGAATCAATGCTGGTGGAGGGATGTAGGGTGTATTTGTCAATGCAGAGTGGGGAGGTGCATTGGATTCTCATTCCCTTGGGTCACATTAGCATAGAGGGTACATCATCCAATTGAGTGCATGGCTTGAAAATGGAAGCCATCATGTTGCAAATGGTAGTAGAGATATTTCCTATGTCATTGATTTATCGCATTCTGAATGGGACCTATAAGTTGGCAATGGATTGCTCTCCCTCTCGGTATGGGCATTTCCTTTTTCCATGTATATTTAGGTGATTCCTTTGCCAGACAGACATATATTCTTATAATGGACGAAGATCATTATGTTTCTTTAATAATATTATGTTTCAATTATAATCATGATTTTTCTTATGGTAACATTTCTTTTTTTGCATTGATCATGTCAGTATATTAGTAAACTAGCATTGGTTTGGATGCGAATTTTTGGCCTGAAGTTAAAAGATTTGAGTCTTTTAAATGCATGTTCTATGCAGTAGATTTGCATTTAACAAAATATGAAAATAACATTAAAATATACAAAATTTCAAACACATATTAGAGAAATAACATGAATTAAATCTATTCAACAAAAAATGTTAAAGAAACAAATCCTCAAATTTGTTTTGATACTATATGTGGGTAATAAATGTTTTGTCTCATTAGTTCTGGCAGTGACTAGTCTTATTATCTTTATTAATACTATCAATGATTAAAGGTGTAAGTTTGAAAGGTTATATTATAAAGCTCAGCTTCTCCATGAACTAGCAACTAGGATTATCGGTCAAATAAAGTTGAACCTCACCCATATGTGTCTACCTATTTTATAAATTTTTCTAGGTAAATAGCCTAGTAATGCCCTGATAAGGTAGATAGGGATAGAGAGGGCACTGCCCATTATACTACATAATACAAAAAAAAAAAAAAATCTATCCACATTGTATTTCTAGAATTTTGAATTATGTTAATTGTTCACAAAGCATTTACTTCAAAATTCTTTATAATTAAATTTAAAAAAATATTTTTAATATTGTAATTTTTCTGAATAATTCACATTATTACAATTCTAAATATATGATACAGTAAAAAAATATCTACTTTCTAGAGTTCTAAAAACTATTGTTTTTTGCTGCAATAAAATTGATAGAGGGTATAATAAGTTTTAGTATTTCATAATTTAAAAAAAGTGAATTTAAAATTTAATTCAAATTAATTTATAGAAAGCACTTTTCATTGTACTGATAATTACTTCATATTTACTATTGCTTCAATCTATCCCTAGATATTTAATTAGAAAACAAAGATAAAAAAGTTGATTAATCATAAGTACAAAATTTTTAATATTCCAAAATGTTATAAAATGATTTAATTTTCTGTTTTAATATAAACATTCATAATAACTATGTTTAGTACACTATTGCCCTTATATTTTCATGAGTTTCTGGACAAACTTAAAAGGCTGGAAAATTTTTCAAATAGTTAAAGATAGGTCGCAACCAATCCAACATATTAATTGCTAAATAAGTAGTTAGTGACGTCTTAAATGAAAGTATTGTACAGTCCAAACAAATGAGAAGTTAATGAAATAAATGTAACCATAATGACTAACAATCACAAGTGAGATATATGATTTAATCTTTATTACTGGTAAAAGAGATGTCAGACTTATTTCCAATTTTACTATCTAAGAAAAGGTAGGCAAATTCCTCAAGAGTAAAATTCCATAAATTGTGAGACTGTTCTCCACAAAATAAATTTAAAAGACTGCTCCAAAATTGTGATCTATATGTTGTTAAATAACTAATTTTTATAACTCTGGCAGAAGAAAACCTTCAATGTATTTATAATTATATGATTGTATTTATATAATAAAGTTCTCTTAAAATGAATCTCAAATGAGATCAATAATTTTAGTAATCCCTGTATGTAAATGCTTTTCTTCTACTATTTCAGCTCTAGGAAAATCATTGCATTTAATTATGTTAATAGTTTGCAATATAGCTATAAATATGAGATGCTAAAATAAAGGGTGAAGAGGATAACAAAGAATGATCAATCAGTTGTAGTCTTATACTTCTTAATTATCTCAACTTACTTTCAAGAAAGATGTGTTATATATATAATACAAAATTATTTCTGACAATAAACCATTTTCCAATTGACTGGTTACGATATTACTGTCATCATTTTAATTAATATTTCAAAAACAGCAGTAACAATGTCCAAACAATAATAACAAGAAAAAAATCAAACTTTTGGGGAAAATATTTGTAAATCTTTTTTTTCCCCTTTTTTAAATAGATACTTGGTAGACCTGTTTTATTTCAGTAATTATCTTTCCTTCTGACAAGAGTTTATCTAAGCATGAACAAATTTTAGATTAAATAAGTCATTAAAAATATTTTTGTGAAACATTTTCCTTTTTAAAGATAATTATATATATATTATACAACAAATTAACAATTTATTTACGATAATTAATAATATGTAAATTAATGCACTGTACAGGCTTACACACCCCTGCACATATATAATGTAATATATAAGGGATTCGAACTCAGACTTTCACATGTCCCTCAGCTCTCGATGCCATCTCATATTGCTGACCCACCTGATCATACACATGTTGAAAAGATAAATAATCACCAACAGACGTATTTCATGCTAAACCAGCAATCATCAGTTGATCCAGATTACTATCTCCACACATATATACAATCAGTGCTCAGCTTTATATTAAGATAGCCAATCTTCATACTTTAATGGACAGGTTTCAAACTACTGCAATCCACAACTCTTCAGCCATCCATTTCATTGAAAATCTGATGATGATAATAACGTGAAAGGTTGAAACCTTTGACCGATGCGCCTTAAAAATGCTTATGTGACAGCCAATCAATCATTATTACATCTGATTGGCTGTCACATAAGCATTTTTAAGGCGCATCTGTCAACCGTTTCAGCCTTTCACGTTATTATTATATCATCTGCTTGCACTTAATAAATTTGACAATTAATAATATATATTGTGCGCAATTTTTATTTTCATTATAATTTATATATATATATTTTAAAAAAAATCTCATATGTCAAATGAAACACAATCTAAATAATCATTTTAATTTCTCACGAACTGCAAACTTGAATATTATTTCAGTCCTCTCAGTCAACTCAACCGTTTATCTATCTATTTATCTACCAATCTGACTATCTAACTAGAAATACATCATTCTAAGTAAAATATGCCATCATTAATTAAATATATATATATAATTAAATTATTTCTGGATTGAAATATAAGAAAATCAATAATTTATATATACTATAAAGTAATATTTTTATATTTATACATTTCTATTTCTGTTGTTAAAAACATTGATTTTTATTTTTATAGATTTATTATAAATTTCTTCAGTTTCCACCTCTTTATAGGTCATTTTCAGGTTTTTAATATATATGCATAAGGAAATTATGTCCAGCCTATAAATTAAATAAATTAAAATAGTGAGAATATTAAAATTAGATTTTCATCAATATTCCTTCAAACAACATCATATACACCCAATATTTCTTTTTTATTATTATTATTATTATTATTGTTTCAACAATAGTAAACTTTATTGATCCAATAGTTACATAGTATTATAAGGCCGTAGCAAGATACATGTTGAATCTTATTATTGTTAGTTCAATTTCAAGTCTACAATATTCATTTTTTTAAAAGTACATATCTGTATGGGTAATTTTACATGATTCTATCCACTTTATCAATGTTAATTAATCATATTATTGTCCAAAAGGAGCATAATCAGGACCATGCTTTCTTTAATTTTGTTTTTTACAACTTTGCTATTTGCCTGAGCAGGGACCAAGTAGCTGTATAAATATCCGGACTGGTGATCTGCTTGTCTCTACCTTGAATTTTATTCAACTTATTTTCCAAATGTGGCTGGATGCCTTCTGGGGTTATTACCCAATATGAATACACACCTAGTGCACCAAAGTGCATATAAAACAAACGTTGAGGCCCTTATGGCTGGTATAGACCTACCTTTGTAATTTGATATAATTTGCATCATTGTAGTATTTTTTTCCCTGTATTTGCCCTGTAAAATGCATCTAGTCTGCTCCAAGGCCTTGCAGTTGAAAATTATATGTTGTAAAGTCTCCTCAGCCATATGGCAAAGGCCACAGAATGGATCAACTGACCTGTACATTCTTCTGTGATGTAAATTACTATTATTATTATTATTATTATTATTATTATTATTATTATTATCATCATCATCATCATCAATTTTAACATATGCTTTTACATATTTATAATTTATTAAATATGAAATAACATAGAAATAAAATATTCTTCTTCATCATTTTCAACTATTATCAATCCTCCCAGATTAGATTCTCCCAAGTTTAATCCAATTTCTCTGATTCATAGCCTTTTCTTTCTACCTCATTCCAACAAGCTTCATTTATTCATCTATCAATTTCACATGCACTCTCTTCCTAAGTCATTTACAATCTTTTGGGATCCAGTTTAAAACTCTGTCCATCACTATTACTTTTTCTAACTATATATCCAGTCCATCTTCATTTAAGTATCTTAATTCTTTTAATATCAATGTGTTCTCTCACCCAAGTATTTAATTTTCGATCCCTTTTTGTTATAATTGACATACATATTTTAATATTTTGTCGAGTGTCTGAAGTCTCTGAATTGCTCTATTAAAAACCTTTTTCAAATACATAGGCAATTTCCTTTCAATATAAATTATTTCTATCAAAAACATTTTATTATAATTTAATTCTATTTCTTTCATGCATTATGTTTCCATTTATATTAAATGTTCTGACAAAGTTCTTTGAAGCAATTAAATTTTAATTCATGATTATTAATCTTTATTATCTTTGTAAAAAATCCACTCAACATTATCTTTTTTTAAAAATATTTATTTATAATTTTACTTGCTTACTTTCATCTGATAAGACTTGCAACATTTCTTCAAGTTCTGAAAAATTATTTGCAAAAATAATCACATTGTCTGCAAAATATAGATGACTTTTTTTTTACTTTCTTAGCTTCTTATTTTAATTCATAAAATATTTGTTGTAAACTGTGGTAAAAAGTTTTGTTGGAGATCGTGGAATCATCCTGTCATACACCCTTTCCAATATTAGTCATTTAATATCACCATATAATCTAATCACTCGTTACATTTTGATAAATATTCTTCAAAATATAACAATATACTGGATCTATATCTTGATGATTGAATGCTTTTTTATAATCTTTAAATCAAAGCATAATGAAAATTCATATTCATTGGACTTTCTACAACTTCTCTCTATATTTGGATATGATCCACTTACTAAACCACTTTCAAATCTAGCTTGTTCTTTTAGTTGGTTTGAATCCAAAGTTCACTGTTGACAAATTGCAATTATTTTGATAAACATTTTGTATACAACTGAACAAAAAACAGATCTGTAATGTTTAATATCTCTTTGATAAATTTGCTTAAACATCTGTGTTACTACTGCATTCTTCCAATCACTTGGTGCATCATTACATTTAAACATTTTTGTCAATAATTTTTCTATTTCTCGATATGCTTCTTTTAAGATATCAATAACACTTTCATCATTTCCTAGAACTTTTCTTGCCTTTATAGATTTGATTGCACATTTCACCTCTTCAATTAAAATGCTTGACAATTCAGAAAATGTAATATTTGTAGGGATTTTGTTTTCTTGTTCTTTATTATTATGTAATTTTTTATAAACCCTTTCCCCACCTTTCATTATGACATCCCTCTTTTTAAGCTCGGTAACTTTTTTTGCCAATTTACAATTATATTTTCTTATATCATTAATAATTCTTTTTCATATTTTATAGAACTCTAGATATTTATTTCTTCTTATTAGATTATTTTAAAATATTTTTATATTTATTTTTTTCTTTGTACTTGTCTCATTTAAAAATTTATCTGTGAATTCCCTTTTTTCTTTTTTTAACCAGTTGTTATTATTTCAGTTTTTAATAAAATATCGTTTATGTTCTTAGTGACTTGGTTAAATTTGAATCATTAAATCTCTTAATATTTTAAAATGATTAAAAATTCTAACTTAAATTCACTTGTGTGTTTTTGTAGATTATGAATATCAATTGTCAATAGTGTCTTCATGAACAATTTTTGTCTCTAGTTGGTATTAATATCTATCTTACATCTCACTAATTGATGACCAATTCATGCACTGAATATATGAAGAATATACATTTACTGTTAGTCAAAATATATTTCAATTCTGCTATCTTCCAATTGTAATGCTTCCATGTCCATTTAATATTTTTTTTCAAAGAAAGAATTAAATAATATAGTTTTTCTTTTTCTGAAAATTTCATGAAAAATTTTAAAATATTATTTGGTCAGATTTTGTACTTCCATATAAAAATCCTCTACTTCTTCATCACAATGAGAATTTAATGGGCATAAACCTGAATTCCTGACATTTTTTCTCTTTCATTAATTTGAATAATGTATCTTGTCAGTCCTTTTTATTTATAATAAATCCCACTCCTTTTATGTTTTAATACTTATGCTCTTATAATAAAGTATATGTTCATTTTTCAAATCATCTCTTAGATCTTTTCATTTCACAAAGCTCAACAATATCCATTTACTATTAGTCAGTTTTTCCAATTTATGTAATCTTCCTTCACTTAAAAATGATTTGCAATGTGCAGTTGTAAGTACCTATTATCAGTGAATGACAACCTGGGTCTGAATTAAAAAATTCTAATCTAGCTCTACTTTCAACTACCAACTACTGCTTTGGTTGATGATTTCATAGCCTCTAGGAATAAAGAGTTATAATTTAGCTTTATTTGTTATTATTGTAAATATCTAATTAAAAAAATCATTCACATATTCATACTACCCTCAATTATTACTTTGATTTAAAATGCATTAAATAATCTCCATAACACCACACATTCATTTGAAATCATATGAATAAAGGAAGTTGTCCAAGTCACCATCTCATATATACCTTTATCATATACACAGTATTTATCAATAAATTATTATATTTTGATTTATAAATGTCAAACTTACTCCAACTACAAGTTTGACACCATTCACTCCAGATAAATACAATAATGATTATCTCTAATCATTTATTAAACTAGAATTTGTCTCTAGCCTAAATATAAACTTTAAACCCCAATTATTATTTATCTGATAAACTATCAGGCAACTGAGAAGAAAAACCATAGGTGTGTATGGATCTTAAAACTCAGAAGTAAAAGGCCAATAAGCTCATCATGCTGTTCAATATATAATATTGAACATTCCATCCATATTCATTTACCTTGTCAATAATTACATATGAAATGGACATTAGATATTTGCCCTGATTGGTTCTTTTAAATCCTGAAAGATAAATCAAAGAATCTCTTTTCAGTTATTAGCAAACTTCTTTCTTCAGTTAAAATTATTTTATATTTATAAAATCAAATGTGTAAAACAGGAATGTGGTAAAACTGAAAGCAATAATATTAAAAAAAATTGCATTTTATATTGTATAAGACATTATGAATGTATATGGTAATGTTTTTAGGAGAACTAATGAACATATAATTTGAATTTTCCAGTTTCAATTTAATTTATAGAATATATACCTTCTACATGTATATATACTAAAACTCTGAAATGATCTGTATAAAAAAGCTGAAATATTGGAAATTTAATAATAAAAAGTATGAAAAATAAAAAAACTTTCAGTGTTTCTGATAACAGAACTAGAAAAATGTACATTCAACAAATTATTGATATAGATATATTTAAAAAAATGATAAACCTTATACAAACAATGCAAATGTAATAAACATTTTATTTGCTTTTGTAGCATAAGATGTTAAATCAACATCATTAAAGTTATATTATATTTATGTATAATAATAAAAATTTTAGTCCCAAAATAAATAATAGATTGTTCTGCTATTATTGTATTATTTTTTTCTATATAATCCATGAACATATTTTACTTGCAGTTATATGGTAGACAATTTCCATCATTTAGGTGAATTGCTAAACATCTTTAAAATATGAATAGTTTCTACAGTACAGGCTTTTTCAATACTCTTTAAAAAAATTCCAATTAGTATCAAATCTAATATCTAAAAGTGACATTTTCTATCTTTCTTCTTTAGATATTAGTGCCAGATTAGTGATGGTTTAGCATATCAATTAAATTGGTAACTTTTAGATTCATAAGTATAGAATTTAAGGTGATGCTCTAACCAAATTAGGCTATTAAATTTAAGATTAAGCTCTAACAAACTAAGACATTCTATCAAAAGTTGGTGCATCACTTTAAATTCAGTATTCACAAATCTAAGGCTATTAATTCAATTCTCATGTTAGAATATCATTGATCTGACTAGCAACACCTGAAAAAGAGAAAAGGAAAATACCACTCAAAACATTAAAAGTTCTTTACTAAGCTGTTATTATTTACATTAATTGGAAAGGAATAAAGTTTGAATTTTTCTAAAAGACATTTAAAATTTCATTTACAAGATAGAAATAATCCAATGTATAACTGCAAGTAGCATTATCATAAACCATCAAACAAACATCTGCACATATATGTATACAAGTGTATTTGTCTTTATATATATTGTAATGACATGCCGTTACATTATTATGATAATAAGTAAAATTACAAAAGTTCGCAAATAAAAATTTGTTTTTAAAAATTGAAAATTAAAAGTGATCTAAATTCGTATATAAATAAAATTGCACAGATGAAAAATTATTAAAAGAAAACTATTAAAAAAGAAAGTACGTTAAAACTAAATTTTCAGAAAAAAAAAAAACTTAAAAGATTTAAAGATAAAAATATATCTTTAAAGAATGTACCATAATTTAATTAATGCTATTGTGTAAAATGGAAATGATTATTTTCAATTAGTTAGAATAAACTAGCCCTTGGGCATCTCAAAATGTATAATTAAAGGTCAGATAGGAAAAAAAACACAATAGGAACAGAATAGCCAATAAAAGAAATCCCCCAGAAAACAGACCTCAATGAAAGGATCATCATCATCGTGATGTAATGTTCACTCGATCCGAAAGTTTAATATAAAAGGAAAAGTTTAGAAAGAAATAAGGAAGAAGATAAAGATGTGATAGAGAGAGGTGTGATATGTGTTAAGTTGGAGAGAGTTGAAGGAGAAGGGATTGAAAGACGCACTTTCAATTCCTTCAGTTTTTCTAAAAAAAAAAAAAAGAAATGACATCATTTTCCCATATTGCGGACTACAGGTTATCAGGGCCCGGAAATAAAATACCAGCTGAAGTAAAGGACCTCCGGATGAATCAATAAAACAGCGAACAGCATACCGGTCTCCCCAGGACATCAGGACAATTAACACTGGATCCCAAATGGCAAGCAACTGTTAAAGATGAACTTTTTAAAACCGTAAGAACTATATATATAACTAATGGACATTAATTCTAAAACTTTCCAGTATTTGAAAACAGTAAGAACTCTAAATTCTAAACTTTTCAAAATTTAAATAGAAATAGAATTTCCTATCTGACTAAATTATTTATTAATTATTTTTATTGAATGTATTATTATTTTAAAATCATTTCCATTAATTTATTTTTTCCATTCTTTTAAATTTTCATTATGATTTTTTTTTTTTTTTCTGTTAAGCTAAACTTTTAATTAAATCATGTTAAATTTAAGTCGGGCGTGAATAGCTGCATAGATTAATAACATTAAGTTAGTTTAAGGGAGGGTAAATCTTAGGTTATTTGTTTTGTAGTTAAATTAGGTTAATAGATTGGATATATTGGAGTAATTAGTAAGTGTAGTATGAAGATCCGCTACGTGCAAAATCACATTATATGCCGCATTTGGGCAAAATAAGTCCCATTTCGTACTGACCATCGGAAGCAGACGTATTCCCTGCTCCTCGGATCATACCTTTAGCCTATGGAATGGGATAGTAAGATGGCAAAAAGGACTGCAAACCCTTCCTATGGAGTTTTTTTTATTGTTCTTCTCGCCAGGCAGATGTAACATTCCTATACTGGATGAGAGACAATTTCTTCTCTATAACCATGCTGTTCAGATGTGCATTCTTGACAGTATGGTATTGTGCTGTCGTATTCATGCTGCATTGAATACATAGATATATCTGATAGATTGGCGTTTGTTTGACTGCAAACTTTTGGCCTAAGGTTAAATCAGGGATAGAATATTTTCTTTTCAAATGCAATCTATGTAGTCTATTCATACTTGACACTCAAATAAAATATTAAATTCCTCTGTGCAAATTTCTTAAATAAAAAGTTAAATTGTAAATTAAAATCTAAAGTAAAGTTACACTAAAATAAATAATTCTAAATTTTATATATGCTAAATAAATGTTTGTGTATGTTATTACTGTCAGTGGCTTCTTTTATTATTTTTAATATTAAAAATTATCTCTGCTGCTCCACAAGCTAGTGGCATGGGCTGACAGTCGTAATAAAATATATGTAAAAATTATATCTTAACAGCACATATCTGCCTACTATATAAATTTTTCAGGTTCGAATGGCCTGGTGGCGCCCTGTACGGCAGATACGCAAAGACTTCCAATGATACCCCAACCGTTATAACATGTATATATATACACACAAATACTCATTTTTACAAGAATTTGCTTCCAAAGAAAATTTCTAGCACACTTTCTAAACATAAAATTGAATATCTATAAGTTATTCATCTCATATTAATAATGATATTACAGCAGAAGTTATTTTAAATTAATTTTCAATAATTAACAAAAGTATTGATTTTTTTATTTTACATGCTGTTTACTTATTAAAAGCATAGCAGTAAAGGTAAAAGATCATTGTATCATAATTATAAGGCTTATTTAAGACTTTGATGAATTCCTGCTTAACAAGTCTTTATTGAACTGTTCTTAAACTTAATTTTTAATTATTGCAAATCATTTTAAGATATACTCTAGTATAGTATATGATGGAAAAATCAAAATATGTTTGTTTTATTCTGCTTAAACGATAAATTGTTTAAATTCAGTTAATTTAAAAGTTTGATCAAATCATTTAAACTATATATTTTCTGTTACTTTTTTTTTATAATCCTCTTCAAATATATATAAAGTTACATTCCAGAGTACTGTTACAGAAAGTAACTGAAAATTAGAGTTCAACTGGTTTGATAAAACTATTAAATTAGATAAATTTAAACAATTAATTTATTATTTAATAAATTGTAGCTATGTTTAGCAACATCAAGCATTAGATGTAAGTGTGAAATATGAAAACTAATAATCAAACGCATTTTAATTCTGAAGCTTTCAGTAAATAAAGGGTTAGCATTAAATATAACATTAAGAATTAATAGCATTTTCATTTTTGCTTCTAAAGCCCTTAGTAAATAAAGGCTTAATATCAAATATAACACTGAGAATTAATAGCATTTTCATTCTAAAACCTTGGTAAATAAAGTGTGAATTTTGTTTTAGTGGAAGTGAGTTTCTTTGTATTTTCTCTCAAACAAATACTTCTATTAAAAAAAAAAAGATAAAAATTTTAACTAAGTCATTTATAAAAAAAAAATACAGAATTGCAATAATAATGAGTATAACTGAAAAAAAAAATTTTTTTTTTTAATTTTCTCCGATTTCCCTTTTTCTATTTCCATTCGTGATGATTCACCATAATTTTTTTTTTCTGTGTTTATCAAAAAATCAACATTCATAATAATTGTAAAGGGGATTTTTTAAAATTAATCTTCTTATTGATACGCACTTTACAGAGTTTGAATGAAAGCAATTGGATTTGATGATCTATAAAAAGGCTGTCAATAAAATAAAATTGAGGTCAGTCAATCAGTCTATATTTTGCAAAAATCGTTGAAACATGTATATATACCCTCAAAGTTAGAAAATAACAAGGGGTATGTTATGGTTGTTTTGTATGTATATAAGATAAATATTGAACAAATGGCTTGCTGAGAAAACTTTTGCAGTCCATGTCTCAACTGCATGATGCATCATGGAAAAAAAAAAGAAAATGTTTAGCCTGCATAACCTAGCATGAAAAAAAAAAAAATTGCTCCATTCCACTCTGTCATACATGAATACTAAATGTGCCTTATCAAAGAAGAAAGAAGATTTATTAAAAATGACCAGCAATACACGAATTGATGATTGATGAAATGCCATGCACCATTTTGTTAAATGGAAGAATTCACAATTTTTTTTAAAAAACTGCACAATAAAATTTGTGATTATAAATTGTATAGGAGTAGCTAGTGAATTAAGAACTCATTTTAAATTCGTGAATAAGAATTATATTTCAACACTCTAGGAACAAAGGGAAAAAACAAAAAAAAAAAAAAAATTCATAAGGATTATTATCACCAGGCAAAAATGTTAGGGATTTTTTTTTTTTTTTTGGAATAACTATGTTTTGCTGACAGAAGATAATAGACAAAATGGATTCAAACTAATAGTTATCATTTATTTTGTCATTATATTTATAAACATATATAAATAAATGCTTTTTTCTTTCAGTTATTAACCAAATATCTTTTTTTTTTCTTGATATTAATCCACTTACTTCAAATATTAAATGTGTTCACTTTAGAATAAGGCATGTATTTATATATTTTTATATGTATTTAATATCTATTTTCTAACATTATTATTATTCACATATATAATTTCAACCTTGATGTGACATCTGGATAATAATAATAATAAATATATTTTTTTAGTATGTGTATTGACCAATTAAAAGGAAAAAAAGTAATATAATATTATTGTTACCTAGTGATGCAATTGCTTCATCAAGTGCTGAATATTAATTGTTTGAGACGATTTAAAGACAATTTGCATGTTACTAATGTTTTGCTTTATTCATTTTTCATTTATGTATTTCAAGGTAACTAAGTAGAGCAACATTACCAGTGAGTTTCATAAATCCCAAAGCTATGATTTGGAGCTAACAGGATCTCTGTCAAAGGTTGTTAGTGGCACTATTCTGGATCTCGTTAGTAATATTATCGTCCAGAACTAACAAATATTGTAGTCATCTTAGATATCATGAGTTATATCCATATGATGAACAGGAAATATTACTGGGTGAAGTTAACATTATCAGCAATAGGTTTGAATAAACCATTAAAACCTAAGATGCCATCTTTAATTTTAAAATATATATAAATATATATACATTATTAAAAAGAGCAAACACGAAAGCATGTAATAAAGCTGATAAAATAGTCATTACCTTAAAAAAATGAGATTTTTAATACTTTTAAACATGTTTATTTTTATACTGATTCACAAATTCTAAATTTTGAAAGTTATATGTTAAAATTGCAATTTCATAGAGTATGTAGCTTCATCACATTTGTCATAAAATGCTGAAAAAAACGATATATAATGTCTTACCTGAAGTAATTTTTCAGTGAAAAAATTACAAAAACAATGCAATTGTTAACTTCCATTTTTACTAGCTGACCCAGATCCTGTTCTTCCATATCAGGGTATCTGCTAGAAATGTTTGGTTGTCGTTTCATGCAGAGTATCTGTTAGAAATATGTTTGGTTTTTAGTGGGGAAAAAATAACAGTAATAGTTTACAAGATATTATGCAAAGAGAACTTTATTAAATTGTAGTGTATTATATTACAATATTATTATATATTAATTATTATATTATATTAGTGAAAAATAGGGTGTGACTAAAATGTGTATTATTTTCAAATAAAGTGTATTCAAATAAATATCAAACAGTAAGAACAGCTTATGAGATATTATGCAAAGAGAACTTTAATAAATTGTAATGTATTACATTATTATATTATAAAATATTATTATATATTAATTATTATATTATATTAGTGAAAAATGGGGTGTGACCTAAAATGTGTATTCTTTTCAAGTGATGTATATTCAAATAACTATCAAACAATAAGAATAGCTTATGAGACATTATGCAAAGAGAACTTTAGTAAATTGTAATATATCTAAAAATATAATTAATTATTATATTATTGGGGAAGGGGGGCCACCTAAAATATGTTATTATTTTCAAGTAAATAAAGTATACTCAAAAAATAAATATCAAACACAAAATTTCTCTAAGATAAATTAATAAAAACTAAGTAAAATCAATAAACATCAAAATAAACAAATTTATTATGAGCACTGATTATATGTGTGAGTGGGAAATGATGTAGAGGGCTTAGGGTATTTGATTGAGTCTGGATATATATGTTTTTATATTATTGAAATGTATTGTCTAAAATTATATAGTATATTTATTCTTTCCTATATATATTCAATTATATAAAAAAAAAGTAATAAAAAAATAAGTAATAAAAATAGGTAATAAAACTAATTGAATACTGTGAAATAAAATCATAACAAATCTTGCCTATGGCACTAAATATATGTATTTGATGAATCTGGATGGGTTTATAACATTGAAATGTATTACCTAAAATTATATAGTATATTTATTCTTGTCTATATATATTTAATTAAATATATATAAAAAAAGTAATAAAAATAGGTAATAAAACTAATTGAATACAGAAATAAAATCATAACAAATCTTGCCTATGGCACTAAATATACGTATTTGATCAAGTCTGAGTGTGTATGTTTTTATAACATTGAAATGTATTGTCTAAAATTATATAGTACATTTATTACTTTTCTATATATATTTAATTATATATAAAAAAAATAATAAAAATAATCGAATACTCACTGTCTCCTGGCTAGATAGCATCCGTTTCAAATTTGAATTTCTTGAGGAATTAGATGTGATATCCGTGGTTGTCCTTGCAGATAAAAAATTATTTCAATCCTTTTTTTTTAGACATTATAGCTTCCAAATCCCTTTTTTTATATTGCAGTTTCCAAATAGCTTGAAATTAAGCTTCTAGCAGAAGGGCTTACAAATATACTTGCCACTTTCATATCCATATCAAGCAGTAAGAGAAAGCAATTCAGCCATAAAAAAAATTTCCCATTTAAAACATCTAAAAACAATGATGAAAAAAAAATAATTAAAAATTGTATTTTAGAAAAAAAAATCATAAAAAATCCAAATTTCATGTAGAAAAAAAAAAGCTCATTTGAAAAAATGACGGATCGAATGGTCTGAGAACCGCAAATGTATGATTTACCAATTCTGCGCAAACTCAGTTAAACCTCGAAATTTTTGAACAGGGGCTCTCAGGCGCACTTCATTCAAGGGGATGACAAAGTCCCTCAGTATGCTTACCATAATTTATGACTGGGCTAGTAAGTCAGTTACAATTGTGACCAATTGTAGCCTGATCATGATAGTGATGAGGAGTCTATGTCACAACAAATATTACTTATTAGTTAATTAAATATCATATAAATGTCATCTATTAATATTATTTATTTAGATTCTCTATAGAAATTTAAACAAACTTAAGTCTTATATATAGCAACATTTGGTGCAAAATCAAGTAATTCCTAACAAGATAAATGTTTGTCAATGGGAGATGAAATGAAATCATACCCAAACATAGCAACTCAGTTTTTATCTGACTAGACTCACAATATTCAATTTGATATTAATGTTTGAATGTGAATTTGAGTAGCAATAAAACTAAAACCTCCTTTGTGACAGCTTAAAGTTAATTGACAAGGCAAAGCTTATAAATCAACTCATTTTTTAATAATCTTACCTTCAATTAATTTTCTTAAATAAGTAAATATTAATTAATTAAATAACGCATAAATATGTATTCTGTTAATGATATTTATGAACTATATAAAAATATATTGAAACTTATTATCTTATATATGACTCATTTGCTGAAAAATCAACTATTTTGCAGGCATATATTTCTATTGAAACCAAATGGAATAGCATCAAATAGAACAACTAAATTTCTATTTAGAAAGATCAATATGATATTAAATTTTGAATGCGAATTTTAGCAATAATTTAAATAAAACAGGAGTTCTTATCATTGTACATTGGTAGAATTGCTCAGAGTCTATGAGATTTGTTCTTGAACTAAGAAAGTTGGTGAAATCCAGATTGTGTGACTGTTTAATCAGTTCTAAAAGATGTCATTTGAAAACATGAATTATACTTGTAGATATGAGCAAGAAAATATTTGTAATTATCAGACTGATTCGAAAAAAATTTTTTTAGGTGTTGAATTGGCTCTTATAAATAAGGAACAGAAACCTTACCTGACAAACAGCAAAGGCCTGGAGTTCATTTTTCCATTTCATAGCACCACAAAATTAACATTCATGATTCATTCAGCCAATTGACAATAGCAATGAATTAGCATAATAAATTGATGGATTGTAGTTTAAAGCAGCATCATACAAAAAGGTCCATGTAATTTTAAAAATATCTTCCTTATAGCCACTTGTCTTAAGCTTATTGTTGTAAGCACATATTAGTTTGCAATGTTGTTGCAGCAACTTTTGCTCTTTGAGTGACATATCATTGGGTTTCATATTGATCCATAGATTCTGCATCTCTCACAGATGCTTGATATTGATTTTGAGCCCTTCAGTACTCAGCAATTTGTTCTTCGGACTCTGCAACTCTTAATGCTGTCTGTCACTGAGCCTGCTTAAGCTATCACTGTACCACCTTAGCTACAATTTTTTGAACTTTTGCTGATTGCATTTCTTGTGCCCTGGATGAATAATGTGAAAAATTGGTCTTCCTTGTTCATACTATTTTTGATATTTATATAAGTGAAACAATGTTAATAGACTATATATTTATATAGTGTTCAGTTAAAATGTTGTTTTAAAAATTGCTTAAATGTTTTGTACATTCTACTGAACAATGTTATTTTTAAAAATAAAATTTCATTTATCACATGATAAATTTATTTACACTTAAATTCTAAAAGTAACATTTGAAGGCAAGGTTAACAATCTTTCTGAAATGTTCCACATATTCTGTATCACTTAAACAATGACATTTTAAAAAATAAAAGTTTTAATTTTTTTAAAAAATAATAACTACCTCCATAGTTTAAACTTTATCAATTTTTATGAAATGTATTATTTATTTAATTTCTCACTTTTAAGATTAGTGTGACAATACAAAACGTACTTTTATCACAGGAAAACATACTTTTAGAAAATTGTAAAACTCTATATTTAATTAATCATTTAAATAATATCATTTATAAAAATAAAGTGGTTTAATTTTTTTAAAAGACAATCTTTTTTTACAAGTGATCATAAATAACAACTTGAAGGCAAAGTTGCTTTAAAATATTGCTTAAATAAATGTTTCATACAATAAAAATTTTTTTGAAGACTAATTATTTGAATAGTTTAAATTTTACCATTCTTTCTAAAATATATAAATTAATTAAATTTCATTCACACATATATTAAACTGGTAAAATTCTTTTAAAAAAAGTTTTAAACTTCTAAAGCAATAATTTTTAGCTGAAATTCAAAAAAAAAAAAAAAAGAAAGAAAATTGTGCTTTAAGCAGAGTGTGAATAAAAATTCAAAGCCATTTTATAACTTACATTATAACTTCTAAATGACATTTTGAAAGCAAGGTTGTTTTAAAATACTGACTTTGTGCATCCTATTGAACAATAAGAATTTTTTAAAAAATATATTTTTTAAAGACAATAAAAATAAAATGATTTTAAGAGCAATAATTATGTGAATAGTTTACATTTTAACATTTATTTATGAAACATACCACATATTTAATTTTTCACTTTTAAATTTAGTGTGAATAAAAAAAATTCCAAGCCAATTTAAAACTTTCTTAATCACATGAACATATATAAAGGGAAATTGTAAAATCTGTAATTAAATTTCATTCATTAAATGTATTAAACTGAGGAAATCCTTTTTTTTTTTTTAAAAAAAAAAAAAGCTTCCAGCTTCTAAAGCAAAAAATCCTAGCCTATGAAATTCTCCACAAAAATAGAAAGAAAATCATACAATAAGTGAAGCATGAATAACAATTTAAACCATGTTATAACTTACTTTATAATTTAATGTAAATAATAATTTGAAGGCAAAGTTGTTTTAAAAAATTATTTTCATACATTCTATTGAATAACATTAATATTATTTTTTTTTTTAAAAATTCTTTTAATTAAATTTGATTTACCTAAAAAGAAAAGCTTCAAATATCTTTGATCTTTTAATCAGTTCTGCCCTATTTTTGATTATATTTGATGTCATTCAATTTTCCATACACTTTTATATTGCAAATTATCAAGATTTAAAAACAATTAAGTACTATAAATCAAAAATTTACAGCCTATAAAATTCTATGCAAAAAAAAAAAAAAAGAAAAATCATTCAAGATTCATCTAGAATCTAGATTGGTGCAAAATTTGTTGACTTTTATAAAGTCACAAAAAATAAACAAACAAACTTTCACATTTATATATTGATTTTGATACACACACAAATAAACAAACAAACTTTCACATTTATATATTGATTTAGATAAACACACCTATAAATGTAAGTGTATGTGATAAAAACATTATATACAGTTTGTTACTATCCATGAATTTTGGAATCAAATCTTACAGGTGCAAATACAAGAAGACAATAGTATTATGAGAAGATCCATTTTAAATAAATATTGAGAAATTGTATTATATATTCAAACAGACTCAAATGCAGTATATTTAAGTAAAATCAACTCCAAGTAAAAATCTTACTGCTGAAAATATTAAGCAACAAAAAAAAACCTTTAGTATTTTCAAATATTCTTAACTGAATTCAGATACTCAAATATATTAAGTCCCAACACAATGAAAATAAAATGAATTAGGTAATATAAAGTCAAAACTAAGTAAGATTTTAGCACAAAGATTAAGAATTTGTCATATTAATAATTATAAAACTGCAGTAAATTGGGGTAATGAAAAAAAAAAAAAAATAAAACATAATTTCATTCATATTTAAAATAAATTCAACAAATAGTTTAAAAGAGCATATAAAAGTAACAGATTTAAAAATAACAAAGATAAAAATTTATAACATAATTTAACAAATGAAACTTAATTTGAGAGTTAAATTATATATTTTTCTTCCTTGAATTTTAACAAAAATATAGTAGTTCTACACATGATTAAAAATCTGATATATATATAACTGGTGACTTGGAAGAATTTGACAGAACAAGTGTTTAATACAAACACTAAAATTAAAAGTGATAATTATACTGGCATTTAGTTTAAATGTATTATAATGTAGAAGATAAAGCATGAAAGTGATTGAAGCATTATAATGAAACCTATTTTTTATTTCTTACATATAACCTTATAGAATTTATGCATAATAAATTTTATTGCACAATTATAATTTTAACTACAATTAATATGTTGTTATCTATAAAAAGGCAAGAAAGCTACTTAATTTTAGTTAAATAATATAGAGATAATAAATTATAGGATAATAAAAACAGTGACATCCATGTTCAACTCTAGAAATTATAATTTAAGCTATGAGCAAAATTTAGGCACATCAAATGACAGAAGAAAATAAAAAAGTTCATACTGGAGTTCTGGCTTTTATCCTTCTACTGATAGAACTATTGATTCCACTACATCTATTTATTAGCTATTTTTACTCTTATTCTATAGTCAAGCAACTGATTTCACTTCATGTTCATATTGTATCTTCTAGAATTGAAGAGAGTCATTATGATTTAAGCTGGGAAAGTCAATGATTTTGTTTTATTCAAAATTAGACTGAGAATAAAGATACAAATGATAACATTAAATTATACTCCTTTAAATTATGCACATTGCAGATTTTAGTAATTTAAGTAAGTTTGTAAAAGGACAGTTCATATATGTATTAATATAAATAAAATATAAAAATTCTATTGTATCACTGATACCTATAAGAAACAATCTAGGACATTTAATCTAGATTAGAATAATAAATCAGAAGATTTACTGGACTATTGTAAAAAAAAAAAAAAAAGATTACTGATGCCAAAAATATAAATAAAACAAAATGATGCAAAGTTCAAATTTAAAATGAAAAAAAAAAAAAAGCCAAAATAAAATAAAACTATCAATAAAAAAGACTAATTAATTGTCTTTATATATAAATAAAAAAAGCATAACAAATTTTTTTTTATTACAAAAAAAAAAAAAAAAATGGAAATTGAAAATGTTAGAAACATTGGATTAATGATATAAGAAAGAGTATTTACTGCAAATAAAAACAAGATAAATATACATATTCTTAAATGATATACTGAAGAGAAATGTGATGGATTTTTTAAAAAAATGACAGAAAAAAAATAATATAATCTGATCAAAAAAAATAACTGTACAGCCAAATCTTAATCCAACATTTTCCAGGGAACTGAAGAAGTAAACAATACATAATAATAAAAGCAAATTGTAAATGAATATGGTCATTCTAATTCCAAAAAATGATAGGGGGGGGGGGGCATTCAGAAAGAAATTTTGTGTTGACTAAACAAATCAATCTGTGAACTTCAAATATGTTTACATATAGAACATGCTTCCATTTACTGTCATTTAATTTCTTCAATAGAAAATTTTCTTTCTGAACTACTTCAATATCATGTCTAATTGTAGCTCTCCAGGGTATTTTATTCTTGGCCAAATCATATCAATTACAACACAATCAACATTGAATCTCTTCAGACTGTAATTTTTAATGTAAACAAAGTCTACATCATCCATGACAACCATGCTCCAGTTGCCCATAAATATCCTTTTAGAAAGTATTACATTGTTCATTCATTTTATATGTCTAATCTAATGAAAATATAATTTTACAATACTCAACTCTATAATATTTCATCCAGCAAGTTGAAAACATAATGATTAGTTTTATGAACTTGTCATAGGAACATCCTTAAATGAAACTTTTCTAATGTCTTTATGTTGCACCAATATGGTGTCAATCTTCCATACAATAAATTAGATAAAATATCAGCTCTAACTTAGTTGCAATAGTTATTTCTCTTTGATGAAATACTCTTTTAACTTGTTAAAAATAGCAACAGCATATTGAAGTCTATGTTGTACTTCAACATCAAGATCCACCTTTCTATTTATAAAATATATTTACATTGGTTTATATTCTCAAGTTGATAGGCATCCAAGCTAAAAGTTGCTGAAAATTTTTCTTTCATGACTGGTAATAAAAAAACTTCAGAGTTTTTTAAGAATTAATTAATAAACTAAAGTTAAGTTGTTCTTTGAACAGGCAAAAATAGTGCAAGATCAGCATACTGTATATCCAGAAATTTTTGTTTTCATTTTTAATCAATTCAAATTGAAAATTCCACCATCAAAACTAAATCACATCTTGAATCCTGTTTCATTAATTAAGCCACTTTTAAACAATTCCAAAGATCACCGACATAAAAACTGAAAACAATGTCAGAGCAAATACACATTCTTGTTTATCACCAGTTTTTATTTCAAATGTCTATGATTTCTCACCTAAACTATATAATACAAATAAATTTATGGACAACAAACTAATTACAAACAATGCACAAACTTGTCCTAAATCAAATATCTTAATCAAATTATAAAAGTAATATATAGATTACTCCTTTATTCCTGAGAGTTTTTTTGCATTTGCTTGGCAACAAAAGATATCTAATAGTGCTTCTAAATTCTCTAAAACAACATTGAGTCTCTAGATTACTGGAAGCGATCTATTCAACAAAATTCTTTAAAATATCTTTACTGTAGTGAATAATAATGATATTCCATGATAATTACTACAATCTTATTTATTTCTTATATTTTTAAAAATTGGAATAATAGAAGCATCCTTAAGATCAGGACACAACTTCATAGATCTGTGTATTCCTAAAAAAAAAATCCAATATTTTTGAAGCCAACATATCACCACTATAATTTAAAACTTGTTCAGATATTTTATCAAAACCTGAAACCTTTCCATTTTTAAGATTACAAAGAGGTGTTTTGACTTCCCTATTCTGGATATCTTTGTCCAAATATAAACAAATACATAAGATGAATATATAGTTGTCTTATTAATTCTTTTATAATTATTCAAAAGATAATCAAAATACTCCCTTCATCTGATCAAAATATTATTATCATTATATAAGAAGTCATTGTTTGATTTAATAGGATTATGTGTTACTGTTTCTGAGATCTATAAGTTACTATCAGTAGTACAACAAACAAGACTTTAAAATGACTATTTATCAGTGAATAACTCTCTTTTGCAATTTTAATCCACCAATTATTTTTAAACTTTCTTATCAGTTGTTGAACTTCTGCCTTTAAATCTCTGTATAAAGTTCCATGTATAATTTATTATTTTGCCAAGTAGAAAATGCCACATATTTCCTTTTAATCAAATCACTAGTAATAAAATCATGTTCAGATAAATAGTCAGGAATTCTTCTTTTTAGAGAATCCAAGAATAGACTTACTCTTATCCACATAATATTCATTAACATAATTTCATGCCTCAGTAATATGGTAATCCTGATGATCCAAATTAGCAATTTTACTTCATAATAGATATTAAAATTTTCTAAATCATGTATATCAATTTGATTGGAATAAGACCTATTTTTTAATGCAGCTATCATTTTAATCTTGAAGTATTAATCTATGATCTGTTCGACAATCTGCTTGTATAAATGCTTGTGTAATATGAATTCCTGTATTTTGACTTCTAAGTATGTTGTAATCTATTACATGTCATTGCCTAAGCATAGTTGATCCATGTGTTGTACAAAAATTCAATTATAACAGACCATTTGAATTTACAGCAGTAATATTGTTACTTCCAACAACTTTTGGCCCAAGCTTACTATTTGTACCATACATGCATTAAAGTCTCCAAGAAAAAAAAATCACCTTTTTGATGGCATTGCTGCTATAATGCTATTCAGCAAAAAATAAAAATTTCTTTTCTGAATATACATTAAGGTACTAAGCATTAGTAACATTTTTTAAGCCTAGTTTAACAGCATTAGTTTTACACTGATACAATGAAGAGTTCTAAGGCTAAAAGATACTAATTTAGACTTTATAACAAAACTAATCCTATGCATTGATTGATTTATTCTTTAAAAAAAAAACCTATTAAATTTCTTTTCTCTGGAAGATGAGTTTTACTAAGAATAACTATATTGATCTTAAATCTTGACAGCTCCTTACGCAACAGTACTACCATAATCCTGGTCTTGAAGAGTTTGTATCAAGTAAAGTTGATACATTCCACACATTTTTGTTTAGAAAAAAAATAAGATTTATAATTTTTACCTTTAATATTACTATTGTCTCTTGCTTTGCTACTACTACAAATATTATTATTACTATTGTTTTATTTCTACCACTGTAATGAATAATCAAGGCACAACAACCTAGCCACTATGTAAGACAGGCCATTTTGACTACATTTTTAAAGTTCTTCAATTTCTATAGTAAGCAAGGGAATCCCTAAATATGGCTGTCTAAACATACAATCTTTCCCAGTTGAAACTCTGTCTCAATCCAATCCAGTTCTAAACCAACTTATTATTGATTTTACTGCCTTGGTCAAAAATCACAACTAAGGATTACCAGCATATTAAGTGTATGTACTCCCACCATTGCTTTTTCAATTCTTGAGGGCTTGAGCAAAAAAAAAGGGGGGACTTTGCAGTCAGAATGCTGTACATGTAATTAAAAGATGGAAATGTTGCACAAACACACAATCTTATTGTTAAGTTAGAATAAAGAGATGGATAATGGTATGAGAGAATCAGTCCTACAATAACTTGGAAAAGAGGAAACAGACAAGATTGTTTATATCAGAAATAATGCTGAGCCTTTTATGAACCAACATCTTATCCTACAAGATAGCAAGAGCTCTCAGATGGGAACTATTTATTTATATGATACATACTAGAAAACAGTAGAGAAAACCATTAAAATTTGTTGATTATTCAAATTAGATTTTATCATTTCAAATATTTGAAACCTAATATTTATAAAGGATTGTATCTATATATAATTTTTATAACATAATAATTGTATGAAATGTTTACAACTCACATAAAATACTATATAATAATTTTGACTTTAATTTTATATGTAACAAAACCTATGTGAAGTTCTTTAGAACCATGACTTAAGAATTTTATAAATCTAAAGAAACAAAGCTTTTGACCTTTATTTGTACAAACTTTATACCTCATCTGAAGTATGAATTTTTAAGATTAAAAAAAATATGCCATTACTATCACCATATTATGTAGAAATCTGATGCAGCTATCCCTTGAAAGCAAGAGCACTACTTTAACCTAACCAAAATTCTTAAATAAATATTTGGATGATTTGTAGTTTGGAAGCAATACAATACACAAGCAGAAGAATCAACTTTAGCTTCGATTGAAGAATCTTTAACTCTTAAGTCTATCCCTTTATTACTGTACTAAACTAGATAGTTATTAGAGCACTAAAATTAAATAACTCCATTTTGTTTTGGGAAGGTGATTTGGATAATTAACAGTCAAATAATCAATACTCCTACTCTAAATAATGCAAACATTTTTTTCTTCTTTTTGTTGAAATATACTTAAAAATAAAACTTAATCATGTAATTAGTTTTGTTATTTTATGGCAAGATTCTAACACAATAGATCAGAGGTGTTCAACCATTACTGATAAGAGAGTTGCCTGTTTTTTTGTTAATATCAGATATTCAAATAGTCTTATAGACATTTATGCTGGTGGAAAAAAAAGATGTTCATAAATCAAATGAAATTAAAATATTTATTTATAAAATAAAATTACAAAAAAAAAATAAAGCAAACACTTATACTTTCAGTATTAATATGAAAATAGTATTATGCTTTAGCAATAGATTATAATTAGCAAATTGATCAGTTACACATATTAAAATTTCTATGTGGTGTAAACTACAAGATACTAGATTAAACTGCATTAAGAGATGCTAAAATATTGCAAATTATCACAATAATGCTCAAAATGCAATACTGACTTAGTTCTAGTACAACTACTACCTTAATTGTTGAGAACAATGCATATAATATATATATATTAAAAATGCATAAAATTTCTTATATTTATCAGTTAAAAATGAAAATTAATTATTAAAAAAAAAAAACAATTAAAAAGACATTTAAAAATGCGATTAATCTAAATAGTACAGAACACCAAAAAGAAACACACATACACAAACGCCAAAGAGACAATGCAGGCCACAAACCTTCAAAGCAATGACAAGGACGGGGTTTCCTAATGGAAGCTTGTCAAAGAAAAGAGAAAAAAAAATTAAGTTAGTTACAGGTTAGTTATAATAAACAAACACTATGTTAATAGGGTCATAAAATTAGTATGAATATGAAATAAGCATGCATAATAATGCATTAGTTGATTAATATGTTAAAATTAGTAGCCTACAAGACTATATACAATAGTCATTATTTAAATTTAAATTACTGTACATGCATTTTATTTAATTTTTTTAAAAAAAGATACTCAAAAACTAAAACCTTAAAGAATTCAATTGTTTTAATTGATAATTTTTATTTACCTTTTCTGTTCCATAATGAAGACTTTGTATTATTATTCATCTTACAATGACCATCTATAAGATCTGCCATGCTTTCAGCCACAATCAAGGATGGACAAGTGATGGTTAGTGCCTATTTGAAAAAAATAATAAAAAGTAAATGCTAAAAAATCCTAAAACATAAAAAAAAAAAAATTAATAACAATAATAAAAAGAAGTCAATGTTTTGCTTCCAACATATTGAAATACAAATCATTAAAAACAATTAAGATTATGAAGAATAATGGGATGAATACTTCAAGTATTATTCGATAAAGACATAAAAATCTAAAATTCATTCTATAGCGATCAATTTTTCAAATTTCAAAATTGAAAACACTATTATTAAACAATTGATTAGCCAGCAAGATGTTTTATTATTAGTTAACACATATCAAATTAATAATGATTCCTGGAAATCATGCCAATAAGTTTTTCTGCTTTTTTCAATATACAATGCAATTAATCTAAATACCTATATTTCAAAAATTTCTATTATCTGAACAAAATTTCAAAATTGATCTTTTTTCTTTTACAATAAATAAATTATTTTCTCACATATTTACAAAAAAAAAATGTCAAGGAGAAAAAAAATCAGTAAATATCTATAAATGAAAAAGTTTAATTGCAAAAAATTGCCTATTTTTCTTTTTCTATCTTAGCAGAGTTTTAGTTCTTAAAAATTCAAAAAAATACACAAATTCAAAAAGATTTATTGGAACTAGAGATTTCAGATTAATGGTGTTTCACCTGTTTATAGAATTAATTATAATTACTTTCTTCATACAATTTGAAATGATGTGACACAGTTATGATCAACTGTCATATCATCATCTTATATCACTGCAGTCACTAATATAAAAAAAATCCAATAATTTTATTTATCACTTTAGAGTCATAAAAAGTTTGAACACTGGAAGTCAGAGAGCTGGACACAACCTATGGATCTTAAGTTACAAACAAAGTCATTGCAGAGTTTGCCGCTGTACTATTTCTCCAAACATTGCAAGGCACTGCTTTTAAATTAGATATTAATAAAAAACATTAGAAAAAAGTAAATGAAACAAAAAGACAAAATAGAAATGATTATGTATATAAAGATGTAGACTCTCCTTAAGAAAGTTTAAATAGAAAGATGTAATAACTGTTGTACAAAAATAGTAATATAAATATTAAAACAAGTTATAAAATTTCTTTAAATCTTAACTGAATTTTAAAAAGAAAAAATAAAAACTTTGAAATACAGCATTATTAATTATCCGAACAGATTATAGTCACTATTTAATTATATTATCAAAAGTTTTTTCAATTAAAAAAATATGTAAAGAAATAAAATACATTATACTGCAGTCTATCTAGATAATTCATATATAAATAATTCAACATAGTTGTTAATGTGCAACTGGGCAATTTCTAGATAAATTCAAAACTTTTTTTCAGGAAAATGGTTTGTAGTCAAGCCAATTTAGTAATACAATATATCAACAAAAGACCCCCAACTTTTCTTTTAATTGAAGAGGTAAAGATGTCAAGATAATTAGGGTAAGTCAAGTGAATATAATGCAAGGATCATTAAAAAAAAATTGTAATATGATGCAGCATTTACTACTGATGCCATACATATGACGGTCAAATTCATCTTTAATTTTATTTAAACAATACAGCATGACTTAAGTAACAGATGATGAAAGCTGTTATTTTATATTCTAAAAAAAAAAAAAAAAAATTCAATTATTATTAATTGACGAAATGAAGGATTATTCACATTATGACTAGTTTTCTGACATTGATAATTATTATTAGTGATTTAAATAAAAGAAAATATGTGGCATTTTTTACTTGGCAAAATAATAGATTAAATGTGGAATTTCATAAAAAATATAACGATCTGAATGCAGAAGTTCCAAAAGTTTAAAAACTGAAAGAAGATTTTAAAATGATTGATGGATTAATACTGCAAAAAAAGATACAGACATTCTGCAGATCATGGCCATTCTAGATGTTTTTGATGCATTGAAATCAACATATAGATTTGAAAAATGATATAACAATTCTATTAAATCCAACAATGTCATTCTCATATAATGACAGTGAAACTTTGAACAGGTGGAAAAAATATTTTGCTCATCTTTTAAATAATGATATGATGACTTTTAATGATATAACCATTTTATCTATTCATGTAGATTTGGACAAAACTATCCAGTTTAATGAAGTCAAAGTGCTCGTTGTAATCTTAAAAATGGAAAGACTGCAGATCTTCATGAAATACTTGAAGTTTTAAAATATGGTGGTAATATCAAAAATATTGGAATTTTTTAGAAATATCTGAACCTATGAACTTGTGCCATCCATTCTTAAGGACGCTTTTATTGTTTCAATTTTTTAAAAAAGAGAGTACACAATAATGTGGAAATTAACCCAGAATATCATTATTAACCACTACAGCAAAAGTACTTTCATGAATTTTGTTGATTATATTGTTTCCAATTGTACCAAAGACTTGATATGGTTTTAAAGTATCAAGAAGCATTATAGATATGGTTTTTGTTGCTAGGCAAATGCAAGAAAAGTGTCAGAAACAAAACAGTGATTTATATATTGTGTTTACTGATTTGGTCAAGGCACTTGACTCAGTTAATGAGACAAGTTTGTTCAAATTAGCTTGTTGTTCATCAAAATGTATTCATATGATACATGAAAGAATAAGAACAAGTTTTATTACTCCAGGTGGGAAATTTGAAGCATGCAAAATGAAAACTGGTGCTAAATAATGATATGTACTTGCTCCAACATTGTTTTCAATTTTTAAGGAAGTGATCTTTGAAATTGTTTATAGATGACTAACCAAATAGGGATCAAGATGCAATAGAGGTTCAGTGGTAGAAATTTTAATGTGAATAGATTAAAAGCAAAAACAAGAATTTCATCTTCTTTGATTCTGGATTTACAGTATCATGATGACTGTGCTATTTTTGCCATTTAAAAGGATGATTTACAGAATATTTTCATATCTTGAATACAATTTATAAAGATCTTAGTTCATTAAAAGTAATATTAAAAAAACTCAAGTTATTAGCCAGTAATGGAAGAAAAAATCTCAGCAATTGTAGCTTAGAAGATTATCATGAGAATATAAATGTTTAAATACCTTGGTAATTTTATAAATAGAAAGGTTAACTTACATGTTGAAGCTACTTTTAACAGTTAAAAGATAGATTATTTCATCACATGGAAATAACTATTGCAACTAAGTTAGCTGTAAATAGAGTTGCTATTTTACTAACTTATTATATGGAAGAAAAATTTGGACACTTTATTATTGCAATATAAAGTCATTAAAAAAATTTCATTTAAGAGATCTCCAATATGTTCTTCAGCTTATTGGATGTGATAATACTGAGTCCACTATTGTAAGATTACATTTTTGTTGGATTAGACATGTAAAATGCATGAACAATGGAAGACTTCCTAAAATAATCTTTTACAGTGAACATGAACATGGGTTTTGTAGAAGTAGCTCCCATGTATATTATAAAAATTACCTCAGATATTCTAAAGAAATGTAGTGATGACTGCTTCCATTGGAAAGATATGCAGAAAACAAATACATTGCTGAGAATGACAATTAGCATGATGTTGAAATATTGTGAAAAAGGAAAGACAACATCATAAAATATCATGTAAATAGAAAAATAGACTAGCATGTTCTATATGTAAATAAATTTTTTATAGTCATTGCAAAATTTGTTTCTAGGATAATCTCCCCCCACCTCTTTCTCTCCTTTTTTTTTCTTTGGAATTGGAATGGACATACTCATTTTTGAGTAGCTATTTATTATTATTTATATTATAAAATGAAAATTATTCAATGTCAAAATTTTAAGAATGTATGATGTAATACCAAAATATCTTTAATAATAATCAGCTCAACTCTTAATAATCAAATGGTTTGCTGCTCAGAAGTTCATAAGTCCAAGCACCATAAGAGAGTTAAAGCTGCACAACTTTGAGCTCAAGAATCTGCCACTCCATCACTACATTAAATCATTAACCTTTTTTAATTATTTGCTCATAATACATCTGGACATTTAAACAATTTGGTATATGCATATATTTGCTAATTAAACAAACAAAAAAAAACTATTATTTTAACTTAGTTTTTTATTTATAAAGATTATTTTATTAATTTATCTCACCAATATATTAGTGTTTATTGCTATAATTTTTTTTTTTGGACATTATTTATGACATTAAAACAAAATAGTAAATCTTGCTCAAAAAAGAAGACATATAGTGATTTATGTGTGAATATGATAATGAAACAACCTTTTTTCCCATTAAGGGTATCAAGTTTTATTTTTTATGTGATATTAAATTTTTATTTTTTAAAAAAATTGCAATGTATAATAAACAATACAAATTTTAAGTTTATAAACTCGATTGAAAAGCAAATTTTTAAAATTATTTTGTGCACATGCAATTGAATTCTTACATTGAAATTAGATTGTCTTAAAATTTAGTTTAACCAGCTATATTTTTAAACTAAAATTTTAATTATACATATATATAAAATAAATTCAACATATGGAGTCTGACATTCATATCTATATGATTTGATTACAAATCTTCATACATATCAAATTTCAAGATTAGCAGACCATATGTAATATTCATTTTTATCACTCACTTATGCAATATAGACATTTTAAAAATATACATATAATATTTACATATCTATGTTAAATTTAATTTTAAAATTCCACAAATACAACAAAAACAATTAACACACACACAAAAAACAATAAAGCAGTAGAGAAAATGAGCACATTCATATATGTAAATACAGATTGGATGGTACTCAACTGATTAAGTTCTGTTGATTAATCTCTATCAAAAATCAACACTGTTCTCTCTTTTTTTTTTCATTCTCTTTGTGATAAAATTTGATAATAATAATGAAATGTCAAAGAAATAATGCCAAAATAAAGTTAAATTCATAAATTTAATTAACATCTCTGTACAGCAACCCTTATTTTTCTATTACTGTGAAGTGGAAATTTACCAAGGCTAAAAGAAAATACGAAATGCTTAATTTTTAAGTTTCTACTGATTTCTAAAATGGCCCGACATAACTCTTTTACTAAAATCTTCTTTTAAAACAAATGCCACTGGCTAATATATTTTATTTTTGTCCAAATAACCCATGCACAATTACGTTTTTTCAATTTTTAGTAAATGCTGATCATATTCTGTGGTTATAACCATAACAGATTTAAAGAGCACAAGGAATTTTAGCATAAATTTATTTTTTTATAAAATCAATCGCATTCACTTTTGCCTTGAATCTAGGAAAAAAATGTACCCTAATGAAGTAAAAATTATTGAATGACTACATGAAATTTAGAGAGATGCTGTGAATAATGAAAATGGTTGGTTACTACTATACAAGCTAGTAAATGTATTTCATGAATTTTTAATCAATTTAAAAATTTCTAATTTACAAATTTTTAATTTTTTTTTATTTAATAATTTGTTAGTCATAAACTATTAAAATTGCAGATTTTAAGAATGTGAATAGGAAAGGAAAGATTGCATTTAACAAGTTTTAAATTAAAAAGAATATATTAAGTTACTAAAAATATTTTGTTTTTAAAAACTACTGTGACTATATTTATAAAAATGACTAGCATCTTATTAATATAAGCATTTTTGCTTTTGCTTTAATGAGGTATTTATTTCATTGAAGTTTTAAAAATATCATAGTTTTTCCATCTGTAATTAATTTTGCTGGATTATGATTATTTTGCTATAACAGACAATTAGAAGCAAACAAAACATTTAATACATGCATAAAACAAGTATATCCTCATTTTGAACTCTTTCTTCATGTTTTTTTTTTTTGTAAATGCTAGTTAGCAAGGAATTTTCTGTGAAATATTATTTAATTGTAAACTTATTATTGTATTATAACAACTTTTTTAATATTTGCAATAAACATAAATACAATATAAATAATCTTTTTATCTGTTTAAATATTAGCTTAATCCAACATCTCAAAGTGCAATGTAATACACATAAGGATTTTTTAATTCAGATTTCTTTATTATATTTTTTTCATAAATTGTTTTTAACATTTGTACTTAAAGTTAGTAATTACTCTAATGTGATCCCTTATTCTTTGCCCCCCCCCCCAATAATTATAGAGAAAAATAATTAGAATAACAGATGATTCAAAATTTGTAAACAATCTTAAAACATAATTTTTTTTCAGGATTATTAAAAATAGTTTCTTCTCAAATTTTTTTTGGTAGAACGAGATCAAAATGTTCTAATAAAATTAAGTACATGAAAGTGCAAACAAGTTTTTAAAAATTCATTTTTTTTAAAGAAAAGTGGCCAATAAATTTCACTCCTAAATTATACTTAAAAAAATAAAAGATTACTTCTTAAAATAAATTTTATTTTTCTAAAATCAAATACTTTTATATCAATTACTATATTAGTTAAAAACTTTTTAAAGTAAAGAAAAACATATAGAAAAACTAAAAGACTGTATGCAGAGCTCCATTTGATAGACAATTCATAATTTTAAAGTAGCAGCAAATGTACTCTAAATATATTAAAAATGAAAGTTGCATCATATAATCTTTTTTTTTTTATTGTCAGCACTCCAACACTCACATGAATATTTATTATGGAAACTTTATCTTCTAGCTAAGAACAATCAAATGATCAGGTTAGCTACTGATAGACTTTAACAAAAATCATGAATACTCAGGAAATTCTCAGCTAATCTGAAAATATTTTTAAATCTCATTCTAGAATTTAATATCAAATCATGAAGATGATAGAATAGTAAGCTACTATGTCAATGTATTAGAGATGTAATGAAAAAACTAAATGTTTAAATTTAGTGAAGCTGTAAACTATACTATAATAATATACACAACTTCAATTACAGACTATTATAACAAACAAACAAAAAAAAAACCTAAAAATTCATTAATTTAATACATTTTATGGTATTCAAGCAGCCACTGAGCATTGTATTTGTCCACATTTAAAATGAAAATAATTAAAATTTGTAAGACAATTTTTTTTTTTGACTCAGAGCATTGTATATGATAAGTTAATTAATAAAATTTCATCAGTTTCATTAAAAACACAATTTTATTCTTTCTTTATTATTATTTTGAAATTTGAGAGCAATATTTTGCCTAGTAAAATGTTTTCTAAGCTTCATGCTAAAGGTTTTACAAAATTTTAGAACATACTTAAAATTGATACTGACTTAAAACCACCAAAACAATTAGAGATATCATAGTTTCTTAGTAATGCTATTATTTTTCTACAAAAGAAAAAAGTTATTGAAAAAAAAAAAGGTCAACCAGAGAATATTTAATTGTGATGAAAGTCAGACATTTCAACATTTACTTTATTTAAAAAATAAAAGTACAAGTCAGTAAGTTTTTTTTCTTATTCTTATTTTTTTCAATGAATGAATGAGCGAACACACATTCAATAAAATATATGTAAATTTGTCCTCTCAATTTATAATTAATAACTATATTATTATTATTATTTTTTTAAAAATGTGTTTAATGTCATTTTAATTTATATATCATACTATTCATGTAAAAAGTATCTGTATTATACATATTTGCATGTTGAAAAGTACTGCACACTTGCAGTTTAATAAACAGTATGTTTATCAACAAAATATGAACTATGTTATATGTGATGTATACAAGGAGCATTTGGAACAAAATATAACAATTACCGCAGTTCCACTGTACAATAAAAAAATCTACTTTGAATCAACATTATTATTTTTTTATTTTAAATTACACATTTAATTTCATTTAACACAAATATACCAAAAAAAAAGGTACATCTTTAGCCTCTAAGTTATTATGACTTCATAATGCATCCATGAATTTTCAAATCCAGTTTCAGTTTAAAACTGCCGGAAATCTATGCAGTCTACACATGTGCTTTTTACATCTTCATTTCCATCTTTTTTTCTAGTACCAGAAAATGCAAATTTTATTTTTCTATGATAAAAAATAAAAAAATTTATGATAATTTTTGAAAATAAGTAAATCAAATTTTTTTGTCTTTCTTTCAGTTTTTCATTTTTAAGAGAATTCTATTCACCCTGAAATTTACATCGAAAAAATGCAAGATTTAACTGATCTTCTTAGGCTGCAAAATCAACAAACATTAGTGAAAGCTTTCTACTGGTAAGTAATTTTATATATTTTTAAATTATTATTTGAATTTGCATTTGATAAAAAAATATACAAAAAAATTATTATTGCAACTAACATATATGCTGATCAAAAAATAGCTCATGATTGTGCAAATTTATATCGTGAATTATTTGTATTTTTTGGCATGGTTAGGGCTCAGCTCCAAATGTCCAGTAAATGAATTAGATAATATCTATAGAGTTCTGATATGAGAGAAAGACAAACATATTTTGCAAATATTATGACTCGATTTAGATTTTTTTCTATAATGTCTTGTCTGCATTTTAATAATAATAAAAAAAAGCCAAATGTTAAAAGTAAAGATTTTGACAGAATATATAAACTTAGGCCAATTATAGACTACTGCAATGTAAATTTCAAAAGTGCATATCAAATGCAAAGAGAGGTGGCAGTTGATGAAGCTATTACTAAATTTACTGGTCACAGTAGCATGAAGCAATATGAATCCTCAAAATCTATAAAGGTAGGATAAATAATACTGCATCGTACTGACTCTAAAACACTAACTAATGTACCTCAAGTTTAACTCTATAATGAAGTTAGTATTTCATTCACTTTTTATTTTGTTTTATTATTTTATTTTGTATATAGGACTAGTAATTTTTAATAAATTACAAACTTTATTGAAGTTCTTTATAATAATATTCAAATTATACTACTTATTGATCAATATTAACTACTGTTATTAGGGATCATTGCAAACCCTTGTATGGAAAACATTTTGAAGGGCTATTAGGAAAAATGAAAGGTACAAATATCTTCATTCTTTGAAGTGTTCAAGTGATGGATTACCTTATTATATATCAATTTATTAGAAATTTAACGATGAATGCAACCAATCTACTAACAAAATTATAGTTTTAAAATTTATGCATGATAATTTTGAATTTATGAAATAATATGAAATTAATTATGAGAAATATTAACTTTTATTATTTTTTTATTATTTTGAATCAACAATGAAATGACTATATTTTTTTCAGCTTAATTACATTCTTTGGTGTTTTATGTTTCAAACAATATATATTATGTCATTTTTGAATAATACAAACTTAAATTATGATAAAATTTGTGGATTAACATAATTTTTTAAATATTCAATATGGCTAACTTTGCCAGCAAAGAGGTTTTAAAAAATAGATAGATATTTATTTATTTTTTAAGAATGTATCTTTTTTTATGAATATAAAAAAAAATTTGCAAAACAATAATAATAAAAAAGGAATATAAATCAACCTAAATTATAGTAATAAATGTGGCAAATATAATTTATTATATTATAATGACAAAATTTAAGAAATATTTTCTTATTACTAACTGAGAAATAATGAATTTTTCTAATTTATCATGTGATAACTTAAAAATACCACCCTTCTCAACTGGCTTATCAAAAGACCTTCAATTAAGTTTTTTCAAACAAAAAAAAAAAGACTAAATTAATAATGGGTCAAGAATTCTCAATCTATTTCTATAATAAAAACTTTACATTCCAGAATGATACTCTACATATACAACATTATTTATTGCAATTATGACCATTATACTATCAATTATGTAATATCATTATATTTACTTAATTTGAAAAAATATCAACATATATTTATTGTCAAATACAATCAAGTGTAAATAAAATATTCTCAAATATGCTAAACTTACAACACCACAACTCTGCATTTCAGTGCAAATATATGAATTAAGAGTTGGATTCAGTGCTATGACACATTTACCTTTTACCTGTAGCAAGGTTTGGTGAGGCCAAAATAATTTTAATAAGCATCACAATCATGTCTACAATAAGTTCAACATTACATGTACTAATTTTTTTCTTTAGTTAATAAAACATAGTTTGCATTCCAAGTTACTCATAATCACAAACTTCTACTAAGTTAAACAATAAGTATAAACAAACCTATATATCAAGATGCAAACAATGCACCTTGACTAAAAAGACATGAATGAAAGCAATTATCATGAATACCAAATCCTAAAAGCATAAAAAACTTAGATTGCACAAGCAGTTCATTCACGGATCTCATCAATGCATGATCATAAGTCACCAAACTTTTGCATATAACATATACTGCTGGTACTGTATAAAATAAGGTCAAACACAACACTTCAAATTTGCAATATGAAATCTGCTAAAAAAACAGATTTTCTACCATAGAAAAAAATTAAAATATACCTTCATCATAAAGATGACAATATAGTAATATGTATTTGTTTTAACAAATCGTTGATTATATATGACAAATATTGACTCAATTCAATATCTTAATCTTTTTGATACATAAGTCAATGTTCCTTTATATAATTTTATATCTTATAGTCATGACAATTACTTTAAATAACTTCATCCACATTAACACTACTTCATGTTTGCCATTAAATGTTGTGTTTATCCACACATTTCTACATAATATTCTATAAAATAAACTTAAAATAAAATTTTACATGAATGGTATTAATCATAAAGGAATCACCCTAACATATGTGCTGTATAAATTTAATAAAGTTGAATACTCTAATTTTCTAAAGACACCTTATCTTTTTTGCTTAAATTTATATATATATAGGATTTAGAAATGAACACATGAAGGTTTTAATCAATCACTTTTGTGAAAATTTTACAATTTATTGCATATCAGTATTAGATGTAATATTAAATATATATAAATTTATTTATCTAGCACTGTGTTTTATTTGTAATAGTCAGAAGGGAATCGCCCCGACACATGCACTGTATGAATTTATAAAGTTGATGAATACTCTCACTTTCTAAACACAAGATAGTCTTTGAAAAAATAAGAATAAGTCCACCGTATCTTTTTAATCTAAATTTAGATATACAGGCCAATCTGAAGCATTTAAAAATGAGAGCGTGATTGACTAATACCTTCAAGTTCTCATTTCTAAATGTCCTAGATTGGACTATATATATATATAAATTTAGGTAAAAAAAATCAAATGAATTCAGTCTTATCTTTTCAAAGACTATCTTGTGTTTAGAAAGTGAGAATATGCCTCAACTTTATAAATTCACACAGTGCATGTCTTGGCATGATTCCCTCATTACTGTTACAAGTAAAACACAGCACTAGATAAATAAATAGTATATATTCAATATTACATCTAATACTGAAAAGCAGTAAATTGTAAAAATTTCACAAAAATGTCATTAATATATAGTGAATGGAATTAAAAGTGATTAATTAAGACCTTCACACTTTCTTTTCTAAATGCTCTAGATTGGCCTTTATATATAAATTTAAATAATAAAAAAATAAAGTGGATTCATTCTTATTTTTTCAAAGACTCTATCTTCGTTTAGAAAATGATAATATTCCTCAATATGGTAAATTCATACTATGCATGTGTGGGTAATTCCCTTACGACTATTACAAAGAAAACAATGCACTAGATAAATAATTAATTTATCAAAATTATCCAAAATTCACAACTCAACAGGACTAGCCAAGAAAATATAAAACACTACCAATGGTTCTTTACACTTGAAAAGTCTGCTTGTATCAGTGAAACTATTAGTAATGTTTTAGATTTTCTTTCTTGGCTAGTCTGGTTGAGTTGTGAATTTGAAGTAATTTTGATTATTTAATGACTAGTTTAGTTTTAGGCTTTTAATGTTTAATTAGTTAAATATATGAGTGGTATTGATAAAAGGTAGCAACTTATAACAGTGCTTAGCATTTCTGACAAAAAAAATTCCTTTATTTCGGACAATACAATCGTATAACTGATGATTCATTACGGCAAAAGTAAAATGCTTTTAAGATAAACATATTTCTTACTTTAAAAGAATTCTCAAGAAAATGTTTTTAATTTGTAAACTGTTCACAATATCTGATTTCTTACTTTGAAAAAAAAAAAAAAAATTCATTGTTCAATTGGGTCTCAAATTTAGTTTGCTTAATATAAACATGTATTCTCTGTAAATAGTCAAATCTAATAATGTGAATACAATGATCATATCTATAATAACAATACTATTGTATGTTCATGGATCAAAATCAAAACATTTCAATTTTTTCCAATAATTATTAATATATTTTTAATTATACTATAGTACTAGTACGCAATCATTTTTGTTATAAGCTGTTCAGAATTTGTACAGTATTAAGACTAAATCAGGGATGCCACTTTTTTGGCACCTCTGGACTACATTGGGAAGAGTTATCTTTAGCCACACAATACATATATACAAACATTACTGAAAACTGATAAGCAAACAAAAAGGTCTGTGCATTCTTTTTATAATATCCACCACTATAGATAAATAAAAAAAGTCCTTAAATCCTAATTATGCAAAGACCCATTCAGAGAGTCAACCTGAACTATATTTGGCCCTTGAGTCACAGGTTGGACACCTAGAAACTAATTGATAACTTTTAACATTATAATGCACAAATTTCACATACATATACAAGTTTAAAAATGGTTGCTTATTGATAATATTAACATAATAAAAATAATTATATTATTTTTAAAAAATCAATAAGTGATGAAAAACAAAATCATGAACAATATGAAGAGGAAAGAAATATTAACACAATTTTAAAAAACTGTCAAATATTCTCTAAAAATATCAAAAATAGCAACGAACACGTGTAGGCAGAATCCTATATATTTCTAGCTCACCAGAAGAGTAAAAATTATTTACAAAATGCAAGTGTAGTAAGAGATGGTGGGCTATGGATGTTTGCAATATGGTAGAATTAAGATGAAAAAGGCATTGATAAAAATCAAAAATTTAATAAGTATATATGCATGCTCACTACTAAATAAACAAAACATTGTCTTTTTTTAAAAAAAAAAATTAAATTCAGTATTACAATTCTACAAAATATTAAGATTTTTTTTTCCAGTCGATTATATATTGTTTTTTTTTTTAAAAAAAATTCCTATAATTGCTGTTATTTTACAATAAAAGCTTTTCTTTATACTGTGTATACACTAGATTACAAAGACAGACATTATTTATTCTGTGTCACAATAGGTTTTAATTCATAATAGTGAAGAAAGACCAGCAAAAATGAATGTAAAAAAAATTAGAATTAGAAATAAAATTTCATAATCCAGAGATAAACAAAAATTAAACAGAACAGGAAAAGTTAAGATTATAACATCCACATGTCTAGAGAATATGTTAGAAATGCTATATAAACCCATAACTTTGGCCAATAATTGAAATGGAGACATTAAAGTGCTGTAAAAATAGTATTCCATGCATTCACTATATGCGCAAATTTTTATATCAATACATAATTAAATTTAACTATACTATGTGGTTTTGCTAAGTGATAAAATGATGAATATGTGAGCTAATGGGTCTTGGATTGCAGCTCAATATTTCGTTTCTAGTGTCAAACATTATGGGATCTCTCAAATGACTGACTAATCATTCAATTATTAATTAAATTTAACTCATTTGTTAATTTTCTTAAACGGATGATTTTTAAAATGCATTTTGTATATAAGTACTATATGTATTCAGTACATGTTCAAAAAACAACCTTAAAAATAAATTTATGTGCTCAAATATACAAAATAAAATAAATAACTAAATTATTCAATTAGTTTTCCAATTCTTGTAATTATTTTCATTATTTTTTTTTTGTCAGCTGTTTATGTACAGCCACTTCATAATAAAATATGAACTCTAAAAACAAATACTCATTAAAATTTAAATAAAAAATAAGTTTATTTTTAAAAAATCTTATACTTAATTTAAAACTATATATAATCTTAAAAAAAAAAAAAAATACTTCTAAACTAAAATTTAATTCTCAAATCGTAAAATTTTATCAATTATTTAAAAAAAAAACAAACTTTAGAACTGTAAAAGTTACCTTTTTAAAACAGTTGACTTGTTAGCTTTTAGAAATAAAACATGTACAATATTTGCAGAGAGAGAAAAAAAGTGTGTATCTATTAAAACACAAACATTTTACTGACCAAAGCAAACTGCAAAGGAAGTGGTACAGGAAAAGATGTCTGAATTTCTTGAACTAATTAAAATTTTCTGAACATGATAATTGTGTTAATAGGAGACAAGCGCTATTTTTTTTTTTTTTTTAAAAAAAAATACTACACTGTAGATTTTTTAAAAAAAAAAAAGTTTTTTTTTTTACCAATTTGTAAATGACATCTAGCTTCTCTTTTAAATATACAATATTTGTGTAATTTTTTTAGAGCATTCTAAATATTTAAAGGGGTGACTAGGATGAAAAATAAACATTTTATAAAGTGAAAAGCTAAAAAATTCTTTAGATCTCAGTTTAAAAAAGCAATTAGGTTACTTATGTTTGGTATATGTCTATTAAATATGTGCTCATGGGTATGTGTAAATATGATTATGTAATATAAGAAGAGCTACACACAATTAGATCATTTCTTTTTATGGTTATCAAATTTAAAAACAGGAAAAATATTAAAATTAACCAGATAAAAAGATTTTTGAAAACAATAACAATCTATCGCAAAAGTTCAAGGATTGATACACAATAACTCATTTGAAAATTTTTTCTTATGAACTATGATTAAAAAATAAATAAATAATTCAGAATATTTAAAATCATTATTTTGATTCAAAAACTGAAGTAAAAATCAGTAATGATAAGATGAACTTATTAAAATCAAAAAAAAAAAAATTCAGATTATGAGGAAGTGTTATTTTATTATTAGAAATGGAAGAATATTAACTTCTTATCAATTACTAAGAAGTATCTTCAAATGATGATTGTGGATATGTAACTGAGAAAATATCAAATCTATTTATTATTAAAACTTAACTATATTAACACATTTGCTTATGTTGAGAATAATATAAATGACTATAAAACTGCTTGATTTGGTGCTTTTGTAAAATCATGTTTTATTTTGTTTTTAATTTCCTTTTTAAGAAGGTATTTGGATGAAGTTGTTTAGACAGTCATCAGTCAAGCTCCCACATAGATCCCATATCCCCTTCTTTTTCCTCCTTTGGAAATTGATTCAGAAACATTCAGCCCTCAATCATCCATCAACTTTTATTAGACTGCTAACTACTTAAATTTATAATATACTTTGAAAGTCATGACATATCTTCTAAAGATGTGTATAGAGTTGATTCTAGGCCATGACACAAAACACTTCATTAATCAGCCAAGGAAACTAACATTAATATTGGTAATAAAGTTAGCAATTTTTAGAAGTTGGCTGATGATCCAAGCCTACCAATTAATATCATTTATAAGACTAGTATAATTTTTAATATATATATAGCATTTACATTATTTAAATTACAAATAAAAATAATTAACTTTTTCAAAACAAATTCTTAAATAAAATCAAATAATTACTATTATTTTATAAGTTCACTGCATAATAAAATATTTAAGATTACTAAACAATATGAATCACATCTAACATAATTGCTTTATACACTTAAATATATTGTTTATATTAGTTTTAATTATGATTTTTCAAAAATAAGTGAAAGTTAAAGGGAGGTCAAAGCTAAATATTACACTTTTACATATAAACATTGTTAAATCATCTCTATGTCCAATTTTGAAATTCATTATAAATCAGCAATACTTGGAATGACTTAAATAAAAGATTAAATTGCTAGACAATATTGTAATAATAATAATAATAAATTTTTTTGTCTCTATGCTACAATTAATGTTAATAGACAGGAAACATAATGATGAATAAAGAGCAGTACAAAAATATTGTTAGTTGCCATCAAGTTGACTCCTAATGGTTGTATAATTAATATTCTATCCATTCATGAAGTTTTCATAATAGTAGTTTATGTATGCTTTCTTTTGTGAGATTTGAAATGTTTTGCTTATGTTATAATTATATATTAGTACATTGTAAAAACTATTATAAAATGTGATACTTGCTAAAGCTTACGCTGTTCCCATGTGTATAAAAGGAAGTCTAAATCTTGATAATGCAAGATATATATTAAAGTATGGGGGGGGGGGGGGGGGGATAACAACTAAAGAGATAAATCTGAATAAATTCTTTATTTCATGAAAGGATTGCTAATATTTATTATAGTTGCTGTTTGTTGGTAAGACATATTTATAAAGGTCATTCATTAAATAAATTTCCAGACAGGAAAAAATGAGAGATCATTAATGATTTATATAGAAAATAGTTGCTTCCTTCTTTTATCATTGATAGTCACTGATATCCTGATCCAAACTTGTGAACTTACACAAAGCATTGTAAACCAAAGTACTTAAAAAAAGTGAATTATTATTATTGTATGATCATATACTTTATTAGAAATTCAATTCACATAAAACTCACTGAAACTATATGAGAATGACAGGTAGTACAGAACTGAACCAATGTTTGATAAAGAATAGTTAGATCAAGTTTTTTTCAAAAGATTATATTGATAATAAGTTTTGTTATCAATTTAAAACAAGATCACTGAATTATATTTATGTTTAATAATCAAAAAGATGAATAATTTATTTTAAACTTTACTAAGAACTAGATTTTTACACTAATACATAAAGGTATCTAAAGAAAGAATCCAGTTAATGAAAGAAATGACAACAAACAAACTAATCACAATCTTATCTAATATCGGCATAGAAATAGAGATTCTACTTCAATTTTCTATTATAATCCTTTAATTAATTCTAATAATCCAATTTTTGTTTCTGATTCTTAATTATTCAAATAATTAAATGGATCACAATTTTTCATTTCCTAATCCTACATATCAAATAATAAAGAAAGCCACCATACTCATTTAAAAAAAAAATTTGTGCAACAACACAAATTCCTAATACATAATAAACTAATAATAACATGATTTTGTAATAATAGGATTTACTGAAATAACATTTCTACAATAATTGTCATAAACAACTTTTTTTAAAAATTTTTGCAATTCCATAACTGTTTATATGAAAAAGTTTCTAAAAAATACCATATTCTTCCATGTATTTCATTACTATTATTATTAATAAATTTATATTTTTATTGTTAGTGAAACCTGGTTACAACTATAAATTAAAACAAGTTGACATCTACAAATTAAATATGAAAAAAGTAATATTTAAAATTGTACTGTATTATTTTAAAATATAACTGCTGAATATAGATATAAGCATGTTAAATAATGACTGCATTTTTAAAATAGAACTTCTAGATTTATATGCTAGCTTAAATAATGGACACCATTTCAAAAAGAATTTAAACTTTGTAAATATTCATAATAATCAAGTATAGGATAAATATGTATTATTGGATATTTAGTTCAATTAAAATGCACATGCAATAAATGTTTATAAGTTCTTCAAAATAATTTCTAAACATGGCTAGCACAGTTATTACAGTTTAAAACAATGCTATCAGACCATTTTCATAAGGTAATAATTCCTTCAAAATTTCCTGAAGTAAATAGCACCAATCTGAATGTTACATAACCTGGAAATTTTTTAAAATCTTACATATTTCAGTAAAGGCACAAAAAAATTGAATCTATATTGTACCCTCACTAAATGGAAATATAATAATAGGAAAATAAGACTAGCTCAGATAAAATGATTATGCTTGGCTAAAATACATATAATCAATAATACAGATATCCTATGATATTGTCTACTATTAAACTAGCTCTAACTGATTAATAAATAATAAATGGTTCAATTTCTAAAAAAAAAAAAAAACAAAATATTAATAAATCATGAGACAATAAAATGAAGTACAAGCATATCCCACAGGATACAGTATCAATGGCATAAGAATACTATCCCCCCTATTATTTCAAATAATAATAAATTCATAGCATTCTTATGACTTTAAAATAATAATCAATTTAATATAATGCTACTAACTAAATCCTTATCTCTTTATTGAAATAAACAATATAACTATAATTATCTCAGGTTCTTTAAAATAACTCTAATCAATTTATAATTTTCTGTAGCTAAGTATGATAAAGGATTTTGTATCATCCTCAACTACACCTAACTAATGATAATAACAATAATAATAATCTTTGATGAATAATTATCAATCTTATTTACTGTTCAATGTTATGGTAACTATCAATGATAATAACAACAATAATTAATATAATATAATCTTTAATTCTCATGTGGCATCTCAAATAGAATATGAGGTATAATCTGATAATATATGGCAACAAATAACGTTATAATTCTATACAATAAATTGTACAATTAATTATGACCATAATAATAATAATAATAATGTAAAAGTACATTTCTCAAATATATTATATTCTGAAGCATTGTAATTTCTTAAGTAAATGATTATATTTGTACTGTGCAAATATTATGTTTCTTTTGGTATCTGGCGACCATGTATTTGTAATGGTGAATAATCAACACAACACAAAGTTTTATAAAAAAAACAAGTTTAACATAATTTATTATTATAGACTTTAACAAAAACTATATACAATATTTACAGTTATATTTTAAATAAATTACATACTTCCTCATTCAAAAAAATAAAATCAACAAATAAATAAGCATTTACTCCGACTTATAAACTTTTGCACATTTATTTAAAATAATAATACTACTACTAATTACGAATATACTTATAGTTGAATATAATATCCATTAATTGACATGATTTAAACATATGTCTTTCGTAAGTATACACGAAAATATAAAAATATAAACTACTGAACATTCATTGTTAAGATATGTTCATAGATTTTATAATAAATTAATCACACTTCTATTATGATAGTGCTGATGTTATCTTAAATATTTATCTTGGTTCCTGCAATAAATCAATTGACTTGAATAAAATAATATGATTGACATTCTTTTATATATCTTGCTTGGCATTTCTTTAAGTAAAATCCCTATGTGTGTGTGTTTTATGTGAGTACTGTGGTATTAGAGCTGCGACATGAAGAATTATAATCGTTTAATCATTAAATTAATTAGATTATTAAATCAAAAACATATTTTAAAATCTACATTAAAAAAAAAAAAACAATTTAACAAAAAAAAAAATACGAAAAGCATTAATGTGAAGAATAGTTAAAATGCGTGTTTAAATCAAATTGAGTGCGTGTTTGAATATGCATATTCTGAATATTCTATTTTAATACATTGTACAGGATTATACCTGCATTTATATAAGTAATATATGCGGGATTCGAACTCAGACTTTCACACGATCTACAACTCTCAGTGTCATCTTATATTGCTGACTCACCTGTTCACACATATGTTGAAAAGATAAATAATCACCAATATACATATTTCGGCTAAACCAGCACTCATTAAAATATGAAGATTGGTTATCTTAATATAAAGCTGAGTACTAATTGTGTATATGTGTGGAGATGGTAATCTGAACCAACTGATGAGTGCTGGTTTAGCACGAAATACGTATATTGATGATTATTTATCTTTTCAACATGTGTGTGATCAGGTGAGTCAGTAATATAAGATGGCACTGAGAGTTGTAGGTCGTGTGAAAGTCTGATTTCAAATCCCGCATATATTACATATATAAATGCTGGTGTAAGCCTGTACAATGTATTAAAATAGATTACGCAGAATATGCATGTGCAAACACACACTCAATTTGATTTAAACACGCATTTTAACTATTCTTCACATTAATGCTTTTCGTATTTTTTTTTTGTTAAATTGTTTTTTTTATGTAGATTTTAAAATAGGTTTTTGATTTAATAACCTAATTAATTTAATGGTTAAACGATTATAATTCTTCATGTCGCAGCTCTAATACCACAGTACCTTTATGGGTGTTTTAAAATATAAAATAATATTCACAAAATATAAGTACACATTCTATTTTATGTTGTTTCTTCTAGATGTTCTACTCTTTAAAAATATGCATTACCACGTATATTCAAAATATCCAAAATTATTCAAAAATCTCGTAAATAATTTATAATCTTATATATATATTTTAAATAGTTTAATAAAATACGAAAATATTTATGATTCTTTATACAGTTTGCATTTACTTTCAATCTCATTTGTATTTGACTTCAACATAAACCAAAGCAAGAAAAACCTATCTCATCTTCTTTCAAAATAACGATCCTACAATTCAAAAATCATTCATTATTTTCCTTCATAAATACAATGTTGTATGTTGCAACAACCTTTGAAATTAAGATAACGATACGATGCGTAGGCATGAAGAACTAACTAGAGTATAGACTCAATAGTATAAAATATATGGATAATCTACATGGCAACATTGCATAAGAAGAGATATGACTTGTCTGTCTAATAACCTCAAATATAAAATAATGTCCAGGCTATTTATTCAGCTCATTCGAACATTAAAATACTTAATACCAAGAAAGACACTGCCCATGAAAAATATATACAAGATACAGGGCTACGCTATCTGTACTTGCATAAACTAGTAAGATAATAATATAAATTACTTTCTATTCCCCATAAATCCTACATATAAGCATCCCATTGGTTTCTTTTCATAATTCCAAGGTCACTATCACTTTAAAACTTCAATAAACAAGATTCACTTATGACTTCAACAATCTAAAACTACTATAACAAAAAAAGGTTTATTCACTTTCAAAACGCATCAATAAAAATACAAATGATTTTGTTTTCAGATATTAAAATCAATATTTTAAAACATTTTAAAAATAGGGTTCCTCCACTAAAGAATCATATAAAATTATATGTATCAGTAAATTATATTACATTAGTAATATAAAAGAAAAGTATGCATATCTTTCTTAAAAATCCTAGCTCATATCTCTAGAATAGCAATAAAGTTTTATGTGTAATTAATGCACGCACACATATTCATACATTCATATGATAAGGTAATACTATAAAAATACTCCAAGCAATTCTAAAAACAATAAAATACACATCATATAATATTAATATATTTTACAAATTTACCTAGTGCCAATTTCTTGGTTGATCATTCTTAGACATTTTCTGGTCCAATATTTCATATAAAAAAAACATATTAAATAATAATACCATACATTCAGCATCACTATCATACTTAGAAAAATATTTACAAAAAACTTTACAAAGAATTAAAATATTCCTTACAATATTAATTATGTTAGATTAATAGATATTTAAATGTAATTTTCCTACCTAACACTACTAAAATGTAATACTATTATTAGTAAGCGAAATGATAAATAAAACTATATTTACGAAAACTCCAACCTGCCATAAAGTTCAAATAAAAGTTCTTTTCCTTCCTCCTAATATTTTTTTATTATAAATTCTTCATAGAAGTTTTCTCCCTGATGTTTATTACTAAGACAACCACTGTCCAACACTTGAGAACAAAAACTTTTTTTTTCTCCTTCCCTCGGCGCGGTTACTCGCGAATAAAAAAGAAAAATGAAAATGAAATTGATTTTGTATCCAAAATTATTTGAATAATAATTATCAATCCTTTTATGAAAGTCTATAAAAATACAGTTTATTGTCTGCAGTTTTCAGAACAATAATTATTAAAGTGTGATATCACTGGGAAAGTTTTTTAAAAATAATCTCCAGAGTTTTCTGTTCACTAGGAACCTACATGGGCTTTAAATCTAGTGATGGCTATATAGATCCACATATTTGTATGGAAAATATGCACTTTATATTCTGTCCAAATATCATTTTACGGTGATTTAAATAAAGTCATTTATAAATTTATTTTTCTTAATCAGGATAATATTTTTTAATTACCCACCTTCCCCAATTCTATGAAAGAATTTTTTATTTACTTTTAAAATTTTCCTGAGTATTTTTTCTTTTAATAAGACATGCATTTCAGGGGATCTATTTTATTTTAACTATAAAATAAATTATTTCAGATAGTTTCAATATACTTAAATTCACAAGTGATAAAGTGAATAAAATTTTTGAATGTTGCTAAAAAATAATAACTATAAAATGTTATTGCAGTTTAAACCAATTCAATTGAATCTTAAATGCAATTGGAAGGAGAATCTTCTAGGAATATAAACAATGTAACAAAAAACTAATGTTAATTTCTAATATATTTTACTTTTTTAATGTGTTATTTATTACCTCACTTGTTTTGAAATGTTTTGTACATCATGTAATATTATCACTTTCAGTCTTTCTTCACTATTTTGTGGTTATAAAGTTACATTATCATGTATAGTTATTTTGCACAGAAATCATCATTAAAATTATTAGTTCAAAAAAATCTGAAGATGTCAGTAGCATAGGAATCTCTAGAAAATTAGAAAAAAAATTTGCATATAAAACAAACTTACAGTTTCTTCATTTTAATTTCAATACAGGTGACAATTTCTGATAGGTGAATTGTTTACTCTCAAAATGATTCTTGAATGTCTTTTCAAAAAGAAAAAATGTATTTTCAATAATTTGTTTATATATTTAAGCTTATTTATGCAATATATTTATAAAATATTTAAATCTAAAAAACTGTATGACTACAATCATATTTTATTTGAAAATATTTGTTTTTAAAAAGACAAGTTGTTAAGTTATCACAAAATAGAAGCTACTCTTACTGATTAACAAAAATTACCTTTACAAACACATAATTTTAAAAATGGAATTGAAATAAAAAAATATTTTGTCCTACAGATTTTATGAATAAATAACAATATGTCCAACAATAAGAAGCATCATTGTTACAGTTAAAAAAATCTGTTAAATAATTTATTTTCCTAATTTGTAAAGTTCAAATATTAACTCTTAGAAAATCTTTTATATGAAAACATATTTGTAATAAATAATTCTAAAGATTATCAATAATGATACAGAAAAAAGGTTTAATTGTAAAAATAAAATGTATGCTATTTTCAAAATTATTTAGAGGATTTTAATTAGGAATCTAATTAAAATTTCTCTGCAATAACCTTGTTTTATAATATATTAAACAAATTATTGCACGAAAAATGTAGAAATTAAACAGGAAATCTATTGTATATGATTAAAAAAATTAATTAACTTACTCAAGAAGTCATTTACTCAAATTGAATATACTGAGGATGAGCTGTAAAAGTATTATTCTCTCCTAAAAGGGCTAGCCATTTGGTTTTAAAATGATTGGTGAAGTTATAGGCATTCTTCTATCCCCCCCCCCCATTAAGTCTTTATATCAAACTTAGCAGCAATTATTCAAATTCAATATCTAATCTTCATACCAGTTAAAATAATAAATGACAAATCTATGCCCATGAGATCTTTCAAGGTATGAAGCTTAACTTAGTAATGTAAAAGGTTTTGCTATATTCACCTAATTCATGCTTAAAAGATTTAAATAAGCTATTTCTTAAAGAATATATTCTTATAATCAAATGCAGATATACACTCATAAAAAGTCAAATATTAGCAGTTGTGATATACTATTCCATATATGAGAATTATAGGTAAAAGTAAAAGTACACTCATAAGAACCAATAATCAGAAGTTAAAATATATTTGCCCACAATATTAATTAAAGATTTAATAAAAAATTGCCTATACATAAACATATGTACATACAGAAAAATGCTATAATTAGAAGTTATACCGTTATAATGTATTTACTAAAAATAATATAATTAAAATGAAGTTAAGAAGGTTTAAAATGCAACTTAAAAGTAAAAATTATTTAAGTTTTTAATTTGGAAAATAACAGACATACTCTTAAGTTTCTAGTTATAAAATTTTTTGCTTATTTCAAGATTAATTATACAAGAAAGTTTTAAATTGCGCTTTATGCAAAAAAGTGAAGCTTAGTATTATTAGAAAAAGAATTACAGGGTTAGTGCTTTCGGTGAACTTAGGCCTCCATATTCATAGCCTATTCTGGGAGTGTCGGCTTACATTGAGATTTTAAGGGAAGCTTAGTCAGTAATTTATTACAAGGAACAAAATCAATCTATAAACTTACCACTACATCAAAGAGTTTTTCTGAGCCAATTAAATATAGAAGAAATAAGAAAAAACTATCTAAAAAAAACTGAAGTATGAAAAAAAAGGTGTTTTATTATTTATACATATAACATTTTTTAGAGAGGAGCTTCTTTCAGTCATCCACTCCATCTTATACAATCGATACACATATCCACATACATGTGCAAAAGACCAGCACTCATCAATTGGTTCAGATCATATATAATCAGTGTTTGGTTTATATTAACATAGCAAATTCTCAAACTTTAATTGATAAGCTTCAATCTTCTCCACTCGCCAACTGATCAGCCATGAAATATGTATATTAGAGAACATTTATCTTTTTCACATGTGGTTATGTATGTTAGGTGTAGAAGAGGAGTGAATGACTGAAGAAAATATAAAAATAAGGATTCAACCCCTCTCCAATACCATCTAGTTTAAGTATATATACTATACTTGTATTTAATTATGACATTTCCCTTTAAATTCAGTTAATTAACTCAGAATTAAAAAGTACTGATAATTTCTTGGTTTAAATTGTGAATAACAACTGGAACTCTGCCAAAATAAAAATAATCAATTAAAAGAATTGTGGAATTTAAATTTATGATATATGATAAATGTATTTTAGAAAATGAAGAATCAAGCCGATATATACATTGTAAATTTGTTAAATAATTTTTACTTTGATTGAAAATAATGGTTAAATAAAAAATCTGTTTGTTTTAGTAAAGAAACTATATATATTGTCTTAACTAGATATTATATCTACACAAATATTTTATCTGACTATAACTTTTAATGATTTATTGTAATTTAATGATTTCAATATTATGATTGATTCTGATGAAATCAAAATCCGTTGATTAAACTTTTACGAATAATAAAGAAAATTATTTAAGTTTAAATTACAATATCATATTTTCTATACTAAAGAAATGACATATTTAATTATTAAATTAGTTGCCCATTTGTAATCTCATTATATAAGTTGTGCCATTACAATTTAGTCAGTAGCTAAATTTGTAGTAATGTGCATAAAAGAAAATGTAGAACAAAAATCATCATCACATTTTTATATAGTAAAGGAAGCTGTAGGACATCCAAGTTCAAACCCTACAAAATCCAGTTCTAAAAGCTTAAGACAGAAAGAGTGTGGGGCCACAGTTATATACTTTAATTGTTTGTGTGTTGATAGAAAACTCAAAAATAGTACTACACACATTTAATAGTTAATTTTTTGTTAAAAGGTAAAGTTATAACTTGTTACACATATATAGGCAATGTATGTGTAAGCTATTTAATTGTTTTATATTTCAAATATTAAACATTTTAACTTTCTTTAAAACTAACCTACACTTGCTAAATTTTAATGTCTTATTCTATGTTTCTATTTTGCTTTTCTATAATTGTAATTTGGATTTAAAAGCTAAGGATTTAATTTTAAATATTAGGGTTATAATTACTAAGCTAGCAATTAGATTATTTAATGTAAGTTTATACATGATTTGAGTGATGGAGTGTGTGTGTTACATCATATAAATATATCTACATTTATTAAATATTGAGAGAAAAAGAAGAAAATCTGTTATATTATTTTTTTTTCTTACTCAACATTTTTTTTTTGTATTATAAGGGTTGTTTTTCTGTTGAAAAACTTAGAGACGATGTGAGAAGTCTAATTTTAAAAATGTCTCATCTTGAGATCAAAAGAGAGAAGCTCAAATTTGAGATGTTACATGGGTGTAAAAAAGGATTAAGACTATTTTTTCCCTTCAAAACAAAAGTTTGTCTAAAAATCAGGATACAGAGATTTTTCATACTATTCAACTAAAAAATGATTTGGTTAAAAATAAGTTATAAATCTAATTAAAAGAGGTGGTCAAATATAGAAAAAAAAATGGATATAAAAGCAGTCTGGAAAATCAGTTCATATTAATGTTATAGAGACTTTTAAAAATATTGAAACTAAAAGGACAAGCGTTTTTAACTCTACAAAAATTTCAATCCAAAAGTCTTTTTTTTTTATTCAATTTTTTTTGAGGATTGAAGATATAAGAATGGCGGGGTAAGAAAAATTAATATATATCTCATCTGTTGACCAGATCATCCAGCCAGCACATCATATAGGAAAGAAGAGATGTCTTGTCTGAAAAATAATATTCTACACCTTTCAACTGACTGAGAAATAAGATGTTTTTAAATAGAAAGAAGAAAACATTCACCTGCATTGGAAGGTGATCAGGAAAAGAGTAATCTACTGATAAATATTCAATCATCAAGTCCAATTAATTGTTCCAGTAACTGAGTTTAAACCCAAGAAAATTATAAATGTGAAAACAACTGCTGTACTTCATCCACTAAAAGAATCATGCTTGACAGGAAGAGAAGAAAAGTTAATATAATGATTTCCTAATTGTCCACTAAAGCAAATAACCTCAATAGGATCATCATCATCAAATAATTATACACCTCAAGAAAAAGATTGTTCCAAAGAAAACGGAAATGGTAGATGCAAAAAATATAGACATTAAACAAGATAAATTTGACTCATTGGAAGTCGCTACAAAGAATGAAACTGGTAATGTGAATTTTTTTATATATTTTCTTTATAATATCAGAGACTTAGTAAAATTTTAGCAACAGAGTGGTATATTTTTGTTTAAAGAACTTTTAAAACAACCAAGATCAATGAAAACCAAGAATTTCTTAATAACGATTTTATATGTACTAAAATTATGATTGTCTATTAACCTAAAGTTATGAAATATTATTAATATGTAACATATTTTTTTATATTATTATTTTGTTTTAAATATTTTATTATGGGGATAAAACCCGCACATACATAATATAATAATACTTGTTGCATATATGTAATGGTGTGTGAATGTAAAGAAAGAAAAATAGGCGGTATTAGAAATATTAGATTTTGTTTTAAGTTAAAGTATAGCATTTCAGAGGGTAGAAGAAGGGGGAGAAAAATAATTTAGAACTTGTTTCTAAAAAACTTGCTCTTGCCAATTCTACTAACATTTATTCTTAATCATTTTACTTTACATGTTAGATTATAAAAGTATGTGTGCGAAAGAGAAAGGAAGGAGAGAAAAAAGAGTGAATATTTTTTTTTCTTATGAAATATTTTCTTGTGAATCCAAATCTTTAGCAAACTTGGTATCCAAATTTATGTATATATTTTTGACGGGAAAGGGGGAAGAATTCAAAACTAACATTATGATTGCCTGATAATCAATTATTGTTCTCATTATTTCATATAAAATTTTGTTTTTATCTTTGGATTATTTGTAGATTTTCATAATAAATTAATAAATGTTAAATTGTTTTATTAAACTAGGCATATGTATTTTATTGATAATAGTCTTTATTCATTGTGATCATTCATCATCAATGGTTGAGTATTAGTTATTTAAGATATGATTCAATGTGCTAAAATTAAGCAATAATTATGAATTTTTTTATAACAATTAGGTTTTATGATTAGGCTTAGTCCTAAAGCTGTGGTTGAAACCATTATCATTATCATCATCGTCATCATCACGTTTCAATTAATGAGCTGTTTAAATGTTTAAAGGCCATAAATAAATATTGATTTCATAGTATTTAGTGATTTCTTAGTATTATTATAACCACCATCCCATCATCTATTTCATGCAAGGATGAGTGAATTGCCATCCTAAATTAATAATATAATCTGAGCTAGTAAAACGTATAAAAAAAATATTGAAACACATTTGTTATGTTAAGATCTAAGAAATGATTTCTGTCTAATGAATTTTATATATTCCACTTTAGTTTAAAGATGTTTTATGTTACCTAGGTGTTTACTTAAATATTAGTGCATACAGTGCTAGTACATGTGAAAAAGTTAGAAATATAACTTTGTCTAGGTTCAGCTAACCTAGTGGTGTCTGGATAGACCATATTCACTTGTTGTTCACTTAGACATGCACTTGAGATCCAACCAAGAAATGAAAGTGGATAAAATCTACTGTCTGTATACCTGAGAAAATATTTTATTGAGTTACTAGTGTACTCACCTCACTTGATTTCCATATACCTGAGTTATAGTAGTTTGTTCTTAATAATTTGTTTATAATTATTGATATTGTGATATCTTGAGAAATCGAATTATAAAAATATGTTTAATTTATTCCTATTCATCATTTTAATATTTATTTACTATTATAGCTACTATCTAATTATAGAAATATGTTTCATTTAATCCAATGACCCGTAATATGATTGATAACTCAGTCTGATCTTTTGTTTTAGCCACTACTCAGGTTAAATAATTCTATTCTTTTTGATATCAAATAAAAGCTACAATTTTTTTTTTGTTTATCAAGTTATAATATTTGAATATTTGACATTTTAATATAATTTTAAATTTGGATCTTATTGATCTTTTAATTAAGTTACAATATATTTGTCTACATCTTATGCTTAATGTTACACAAATGTATTACCTTTGGGTCTAGATTTTGCTATATATTTAGAAATGATAATACAGCATGTTCACATTTATAGGAATTCAATGTAGCTTTAGAATTATGCATCATTATCAAAGTGATAAAAAATCATTAGTATTGTCAAAAGTCACTTTCTTAAAAAATTCAAATTCATTAAGCTATTAAATTGCTATTTGTAATATGATTATCACCATTATGTTAACTAATATTTTATTCAGTTGAAGATACATACATACTTTCTATATATATATAATTACTTTATGTACATGTGTGTGCATGCTTTATAAATTGAGTCTTTTCTTTCCTTCCATTATTTAGCTGAGTGCATTTTTGATAATGATCATCATAATCATGTACACAAAAGAAATATATATATATAATGAGGGGGGAATTAATATTATATATATTATAATGGTCAAACTTAAATTAAACTTAAATGAAAATGTGCTGGAGGGAATACGCTACAAGTTTAGTTTTTTATTCAATGTTTTGGCAGCCCTTGATAGCTTGTTTGAACCCTGACAAATTTTCCAGAATGTAAAAGATGATTTAGATTGACTTTAAACCTTAATTCTCACATAAAAGTGCCTTTACATCTCAGGCTTCTGTGATGTACTGAATGACATTATAGGTACTATATTATCTTTCATTGCTTTTAAACACATCGAAAATAATTAAAAATTTAAACTATTACTTTTAAAGGCTTCACACATTTTTCTACATTTCATTCCATAACATCACATGCCATTTTTATTACCAGTACAGGTTAGGAGATAATAATTTTCTCTAATCTATGTATTGGATAAAATCACTATCAAGAAAATACACATCAAGTATTAGTTTAACAAATATCATAAGTGGTTTATTTTTATACAAACTATGTACAAAGCCACCATTGGTTGATAATCCAAAATCTTGCAATTTAAATTCATATCAAATTTTTAAATGAGTTTTTTCATTTTACACTCCTAAATGATTTCTTTAAATAATTTAGTTTCATGTCTAAATACCACATTCATTTACTCTAACACTAATTATATGGATGACTCTAATGTAAATCTAACAATGTTGTGACTACATTACACATACTATTTTAAATTTGCACTGTGTGTGTATATATATCTCTGATTTTGAAATAAACTATTTTGGAAATGAATTTTCTTCCTGACATTTTACAAATTCTCACATTACTAGAATAATTTCTTGATCATAACTAAATTTTCTTAATTCTCATAATCAAACATTTCAGATCATTATCTTAACAATATTGGCCATAATATTAGAGAAGAAATACCTTATATATGGAATTAATTAATGAAATCACTAAGAAATAGATATGCTCATATTATCAAACAATATTCATCAAATATAACTACTTATCTAAGACAATTCTTGATCCTTAATCAAATTGCAAGTCATGTAAAATAACAATTCAAACATCTTCATCGACATATATAACAGGGCTAAGTTTACTGCATACAGCAAAATATAAATCATTTTATCACTGATACAATATTCATAACTTTATTAATTTAGATATCTAAATAGAATTCATGATACAGAGTTAAAATATTTCATTTGTCCAAGAAAAGCAAATAGAAATAAATCTCTGGTCAATTCTTCTCATAATTCATATAAATGAACATGACCAATAATAAATACATTCATTAACAACAAATGAGAGATGATTATATTAAAATCAATATATAAATAGATGTACAACTGGACAAGAATTGGTAGCCGCCCGGCAGATGCTTTGACATATGGAAAAAAAAAAAATAGATGTACAATTCTGGATTTAATCATTCTTCTATTATTCAACTATGATTATTTCAAAATATATATAATACCAATATTAAATTATAAATTTATTAACAAAACAAATTCTTATTATTCAACATTTTCTTTCTTTTTAAATCAGAATCATAAGCAGTTCAAATATTCCACATATCAATATAACTTCAAAATTAATAATTCAAAACATTTTAAATCTCATTCCTAATAATAAAATAATTCATTTCCAAAAGCATGCACTTAATGAAACAAATTTTATATTATAAGGTAACATTCACATGTACATTTGTATGCATTAATGTTAAATAATTTCTATTTTAGTAATCAAGAAATGTACTTAATCCTGATTTTAATGAATGTATAAAGGTAAATCTTTTATTCTATCATCTATTCAGCAAACCCATTTTATTTGAATTCTTTTTATTTAACATATAAAATAATATCCAATAATGTCAATAACTTTATAGATATGCATTTCAAAATCTTTTTTATCAGGACAGATTTTCTTTCATCCATAGTTAATTAATTACGTAATATCTATTATTGTGAAATATATTTCTGACTATATCAAAAGAAATATATAATAAAAAGATTATTGTATAGCATAAATAAATATAAGATTATCATTTAAAAAAATATATTTCTTTAACAAAATTAAATAAGAATAAAAGAGGGGAAAACAAAACAAATTAATAATATATTGCTAAATCTTTAAATGGTTGACTATGATTTTTTTTTTTAAGTTTTATTATATATATAGTTTCTGATTGTGTGCTTAAATTTCCAGGTGATCTTTGAATTCCCAAATATGTAAATTATTGTTGACAACTGGATATTTCTTGCACAAGGTACCTATATATAAGAACATTTGCAATATGATAAATTTTATTACTTGGATAAATTCTTTTAGTTGATTTGAAGATAATTATTAAATGGTAAGCATAAAAGCAATACCTAGGATACTAATTTAGAGATGAAGCAGACAATACAAGATAGGTCCTAGAGGTTTTTCACTTATTCACACATGGTTTCTTTTTCAATTATTATATACTTAAGTTAACATAGAGGTTTTGCTGGTGTTTTGCAGTGACTGAAATACAAGTTCTTTTTCAAAGCTATTTCTGTTGGAAAAGAAATCCAGGAAAAATAACAGACTATCTCCTACAGCTGGAAGTAAGGTGAATAAATAATACATATCCTTTTGGTCTATATGCAACTTCTTGAGATAACATATTTCCATTATTATTCCTTTTTTTTTTACTTATAAGGAAATGAAAACTAAATCTAAGTTATTGATAATTACTTTCATATTTAAAAAAAGAAGTAAATCTGATAATGGCTTAAAATTGCAAAATAATAAAAAAAATATTGGAAAAAACTGAATGTTGGAAATTTAAACTTTCATTAAGCATTCAATCATGCACATACAAATAATTTAATGCCTTTGGATGTATAGATGTAGATAATAAACTGACATTTAAATTATCATTAAATTTAATTAAAATTATATTTAAACTAAATACACATTCTCTAGATCTCTCTCTTTCTAACCAATTTTATACCACTATCTGCTCTTTCCTTTGACTAATTTTGATAACTTATTAAAACTGCCAATGATGTATTCAATGCAATATATATAATTGCTTTTATGTATCTATAAATCTTTATCCCAACTTGAAGCAAAATATGGCTATACACCATTGTCAACTAAGTTGTATTTATTCATCTTCAGATATCACTTATATACATATCTGTGTGTCTTATTCTTTCTTCACACATTGTATATGTGTTTTTTACTTAATTTTGAACTGTTACACTTAACTGTCAAACATGAGGCATAATGGTCACATTATCAGCTATCATTATATTATATGCTGTTGTTTTTTTAAAATTTCATATAATTACAATATATTACGTTTTTTTTTTTTCATATCAATGGCACTACTCTTGATAAAAACTAAATAAATAATCAAAATGCTGAATTTTCAATTAATATTTATGTATATTGATTCAGAAAATAAGTTTTTATAAGAAATTGGAAGATTGTTAGTTAATATATTAACAATTTCTGTCATATAGTTTATAGATTTAAAATTTGTGAAACTACAAATATATATATATATAAATGAATTCATACTCTAAATACTATTTTTTTTAAAAAATAAATTATAAAAAAACAAATTGGAAATAAAATTAAATGGCCATTAACCATGAAGATGGAATGGGAATGAGGATGCATATTTACCAATGTCAATGCTTCCCTTACTATCTTTGTAGTGATATTTGGGAAATATCACATGTATTTATTATATCTATTGGCAAAGAAGGTAAGCATAAATGTTTTCCCCCCTGCTTGATGAACATAAGGACAAACTGGTCACAAGAAGGTGAATGCTTGAAAGCAGATTTTACACAAGTTTATATGTGAAAAATGGATGTTAAATACTTATTTCCAAATAATGTTATGAACATTTCTTATAAATATAATTGCAACAGAAGACAATTTTCTAAACTGAAATTAAAAAAAAAAAAATGAATGTCATCCTAAAGATCAATTAAATAATCTAGCAATATTTTAATAAAAAAGTCTAAATCCAAAACAATAAATTATTAACAAAAATTATCAAACTACCTGCTACAACTAAAGTCAAATGAATGATTTAATATGTTGTTTTTTTATTCTGTAAGTTTTTTTAATATATACTTTATGTTATTGTTTCATTTTTTAGCTTTATAATTTAATATATATTTTTTTTCTATTACAACCACTGCTTTATTCAATAGACAATTTTAAATAAGTTAAACAGATATTTTGTTATAAATTAACCATAACAAAGGCTTCTTCAATAATTCCTCATAAATTAACAGTAAATGCAATGTCAGTACTCATCAAGCTTGCCAATTGGCAGATGTGAGGTTTTGAGTGGTTTTCCATCTTTATTTTATTCTATAGCTAAATTTACCACTTAATGTTGAATGATTAGTTAGCATGATTATGATCTAGCCATCTAAGAGAAAATTCCTAAATGTTTTGAAAAGAAATCAATTTAGCCTAGATTTAAAGTCAAAATCATAGACACAACAGGTGGATGTATTACTTCTGTATCATAGCTTGCCTCAAATGTGTAAATTGATCAACTCAACCCTGTACAAGTGCATGCATAGATAACAACATACTTTTTATTCACACCAATAAAATTATGAAATAATAAGTATTTATAATATTTCTAAATAAGCAACAATATCAGAAATGCACATAAATATATGAAATATATATCTAACAAATATTTTCATAGATTACAACAACATATGCCATTGAAAATTTGAATAACAGTTTTACAACTAATATGGCAAAATATTCTGCATATCAACAGTAGAAAACTTCAGGATTTGAGATCAATTTTAATCTAAAAAGCTAGCTAATGTTTTTTATGCAAATAATATAATATTACAATTTGATTAAAAGTACCAAATTTTTTATATTCGAAACTTTGATAACAACCATTTCAAATAAATATATCAAAGATTATTATTAGAGATTATCTCTAGCCCAGATATAAGCTTAAACTTCAGTTAAAGATTAATATGCTTGTTTTTTAATTATATGTAAAAACATGAAATAAATAATGCAATTTCATTTCTCTTTCTATGTGTAATATTTTTTAAAATATAATTAAAACATCCACTCTGCCACACATTCTTGGAACATATAAATAAATACATCTGAAAAAGGCAATGATTTCCAAGATACCAGTTAATGTTGAACCAGCATTCCTCAGGTGACTCCAATAGATGAGAGCTGGTTCAGAATGAAATGTGCACGTGATAGTCATTTATGTTTTCAGATGTCTTTGTTCATATGTTTCAAGAATGTGTGGTGGTATGACCATTTTAGGTATATCTTAAAACAAACGGTATATATACATAGAAAGACAAATCCATACGTATATCAGATACTTACATTTCATGAGAAAGAAAAATGCAAATAATCATTAGATTATACTTCAAAATTAAAAGGAAGTTAAAAAGAAAATTCTAGCAACAACTTAGCGTTGTTAGCCGAGAGGTCATCGCAACTGCCTTGCAAGCTAAGTAGTTGGTTGTAGACGGTTGTGGGTTCGCGTCCCTGCCGATGCTATGACATATGAAAAAAAAAAAGTATTTTACACAAATGATGTAATTACAAGAAGTATTCGCTAAAAAATATCATTTACTTGTTTAACAAATACAGTAGTCTAATATAAAATATGTTCAAGTCTTAAATTCAAAACGGCAGTTTTAGATTTAAAGCACAAAATACTAATTAACATTTTAAATGAATCGAGCACAAATGAGAAGACAAAAATCTGGAAACTTATGAAGACAGCTGTTACAAACTTTTATTTTGATTACTTAAAATTTGATGAGGTAAGAACAATGAATAAAATAACTATTGTATATAATAAAAAGTTTATAGATGAAATTTAAATTTAAACTACTAATAAAAAATAAATAAATTTAAAAACAAATTTTTTACCTTTCTAAAAACTAAATAAGATTAATATAAAATTGTACTTTAAACTAACTAGCCTTTGTTTATCACTTTTGTAAATTCAAAACACTATACCTCATTTTTTATATGATAATACTAATAACGAGAAAAAATAAGTACTATAAAATTACCCCCCAAAGTTATTTATATAAAAATCAATTTTTTATTCCCAAACAATTTACACATTGTCAATTTAATACAGTAGTAATTTTATGCATATACAGTGAAACTGCGAACTACACTATTTTGTTTCAAGTGTCCCTCCATCATACCTCTCGCGTTGTAGAGTACAACGTCTATAGGGAATCGTAGTGCGCTTTTTGTTGACAAGTCTCGATAATATAAGTATTGTTTATTGTACTTCAAGCATACAGTACTGTACATTTCAATATGCATATATTGTATATAATAGACGTTTTGTATGTATAGTTTGCATATAGGAATTAAGGCTAAAAAAAAATAAAATAAAAATAATATTAATAATAAATTAAGAATATATATATATATAGTATTCTATGTGGGCATGATCACCCAGAATTCTGTTTTATCACAATTAAATACTTGTTCTGGATTTTTTTTTCTTCAGTAATTTTTTTAAAATTATAATGAAAACATGATAGGAGCTTCAACATGGCAAATGCAACTTTATCAGTTATTTTAATATTTTTAAGACTATAACAGTTTCGAAATCTATACAGTCAATATCCTATTTACACTGTATTAATAGGTTGGAATTGTGTGATTCAGATTCTCAGCTAAATTCTTCATAGAGAGTTAAAGCTTTCTGATGCAATATAAGATCATCTGAAATTTTACAATTTATATAATTTAACCATAAATTGAAGGATTTTTTCCTGTTTTAACCAAAAAATTATCCCTTACTTTAGATTCAACTTTAGCTATTTCAGGGCATAATTAGCAAACAGTGGCAGTTTTACAATAAGTATATTGTGAATTAAAATGGGAAGCTAAAGGAATAAAAATAAATGGAAATTATTTTACAACATCTACGTTTTGCAAATTATGTGGTAATTTTTGCAAATAATGCTTCATAGCTTCTGGATATGTTGCAAGAGTTATCAAATGAAAGTAGGAAAATAGAATGAAAGATAAATTCAAAAAAGACTCAAGAAATATTCAATGGGTTTTCTCAAAAAAGTTAATAAATACAAATATTTTGATCAGATCATTAATATAGATGGAAACATAATGGATAAAATTAATAATAGAAATAAACTTCAATGAAGTGTTTTGATAGAAATAATATTAATAGGAAATATGTGTGTTTGAAAAAGTTTCTAATGAATGTGTTTTACTAGTTTTTTCTTATGAATCTGAGATTTGGATACTTATCAGAAAAGCAATACAAAAACTTTAAACCACTCAACAATGTATGAAGAAATGTTTGTTAAAAATAATAAGAGACTGAAAATGAAATTTTGAGAACTGGCATCATTGAAAGAATTAGAAGACTGGAATGCAATTGAGCTGGGTATAATGAAGTTTTAAATTGGATACCAAGTTATTGTAAAAGACTTTAAAAGAGTCCACATGTGATATAGATAAATGAAATAAATAAATCTGCTAGTATATTAGGGAGAAAAAAACCTGGTCTAAACTCGGAGAGATCATCCTAGAATGAGTCGATAAACTAAAAATGATGATTAACATAACACTATTAAAGTTTTAATTTTAGTATAATCATTTGTTTAATTATCTAATACTAGCAATAATTCTTAAAAATTTGCATAATTATTTACAATGTCTACTTATTCACTAAAAGTATAAATAATATTTATTTCAATTTTAATAACCATCACTAACAAATGATTAATTAGATATTACATATCTAGTTGTTGTGTCAGTCAACCCCTTTAAAGCCACTACCTTACATAATTTATCTAGAATAATTTATAGTTAATCCATCATCCACAAAAATTGAGTCTCTAATACTTGATACCAAAATATAGTCTCTAATATAAATTCTATTAATACAATCTATAAATACTTTCAATATAACTATATAATATACATCAATTAAAAAATTTCACTCAAGTAATCAACAAAAATTATACATATCAGAGAAGAATGCAAATAGCCAAGAACAGTATCAACAGATAAACTTATCCACAGTGCCCATATTGCAGTCTCCTGCAATATGTCTTAACTATTGCCAATATTCAAAGATAACTAAGGTATTTTGACTATACAACTAAACATCAGTAGCTAGTAATATGAACACTAAAACACTGAATCACTCCTCTTTAACCATGATAAAGTTTCACTGCAGGTTAAAAACTATCATCTACTCTTAAATAACTTGTTAGCATTCAATATTTACCTTCAACATATTAGGCAAGAACAGTCATTTAATTCATCTCTAACATATCCCTAAAACTGTAATATTTTGCACAACAATATATTCTTTAAAATCTGCCATATATAAAAGACCAGAAAATAAAGATGTGTTTTATCTTTCTTAAACAAATATTTAGCCTAATCATTAATAAATTCTAAAATCATAAAATAATCCTATAATCCATTTTATTATAAAAAATTAAATGTGTAATGCTGCTTCCTTAACTGATTACCTGTCTAAAATCTAAGATTATACAATTTTTACCCTTAATAGAGGAATGAGAGGACTGTAGCCCATGGGTCAATCCCAGCCCTCAAAAGCTCTCAATATGGCCTGTGGACATTTTAAAAATGAATATAAATGTCCCTATATAAAATTTCTTTTTAAAAACAAGCATAGTGCAAATAGTAAATTAAAAGTTAAGTAAAAGCAAATATTTATTTTGTCAACTACATCTTTTTCTCTCTCCAACCTTTATAGTAATTCTAGTTAATTCTATCAGAGGTGCAAACTTCCATCAAATTATCTATATTATGTGATCCATCTAACTATGGATTTAATCTATGATGCTGAAGACATTTTACTTTTGGTTTTATAGTGATTTTTGCAGGTTATCAAATGTATATTAGCAAAAATAAAACTTGCATTTTACTTCATTTTATTATTTGTTTTTTATTAGGATAATTACACTGAGAGAAAAAAAATAATGCAAATAATCATGCATTTTGAAAGAAATTGATCAATGCACACTTTTTTATAAAAATAGTAAATCAATGTGCCTAATATATCTGGAAAATATTTCAGTTAATAAAAAACACAATATTAAAAGATACTGTTTATCAAAATATCCTTTTCTCATATTATCTTTTTTTTTGTAATGATTATTCAATAACTGGATTGGACAAACTTAGTTTTTCAAGCAAACTATCAACAAAAACACAATCAGATTTTAAATAGAATAATGCCTGCAGTAAAGTTATTAGCAAATTTAGGATTATCATTTTGAGGGCACAGAGAATTGTAGATTCTGAAAGAAAAGGATATTTTATGTTGTATATAAAATATCTTTCAGAATTTAACAATTTGAGATATAATAATTCAGGTAGTGGAAAAATTAATTACTTAGATCACATTACATATGATGAGTTTATAATTTTGATGGGAACTGAAATAAAAGATAAATTAATTTCTGAAATTAAATTTTTTTTATATTATTCTCTTATTATTGATTCTGTCCCAAACATAGCACATAATTACTTGACATTCATTTTAAGATATATTAATAAAAAAGGAGATATCAAATTTGGTATTTTACAAATACAAAATCATGATTCAAATTATCTTAAAAACATTATATTAGAAATAATAAATAATATGAAACTAAATATCAAAAGTTGTGTTGGCCAATAAAGCAACAAATACATCAGCAAATGTGATGGTCATCAGCAGAAATTTTTTTTTTAATGATTCAAGAATTTGCAATCCCATGTTCTAGTCACATGTTAAATTTAATTGGAAATTATACTGCAGCAGCATTATTTCAAATTTTTCTTCAAATTTACACATATAGTTTTCATCATCTATATTTAAATTGAACATACTTACCAATAGTTTTAATAACCCTAATTTTAAATGCATCAAAAAATTATATGAAACTAGATGTAGCATGGGCCAATGCTGTTTCAGCTATAAGACATATATTCATCATAAATTTAAAACATTTTTTTGGCAAATTAGTATAAATGAAAATTCAGTTAGCAGACAGAAAAAAAAAGTGAATATTTTCATAAATATAAAATTGCCCAATTAATAAATTTGTGGGATAAATTACAATAATTAACAGTAAGCCAATCTTCACAAAATGTTCAAAATAGAAACTTTATAAAACATTCAAATTAATTATACTACCCACAAATTTTACACTATTTGTAAGATTAGCATAAATACTGTTTAATTTCTGACAGAATAATGATAAAAATAGAACTATTACCAACAAGATAATTTTAAAAAATTTGAAATATTTTATTACTAAGACATGACTAATAACGAATTAAATAATAGCACATTGCAATTATCCAATAAACTTTACATAAAAAAAAAATATCTACAATATTTTCAAAAAGAAGTTAATCATTATTTGAAGTATATTAAACAGGAAACATTAATTCATCCTTTGAAATGTACAAGATATTAAATGACACATTCAGTCAACCTTCCCTAATGTGGAAACTATTGCAAAGATATTTATAACAATACTGAATTCTAATACAATTGGTGAAAAATCTTTTTCAGATTTAAAATGAATTTTTAAAAAAAATCTAAAAAAGAACTCTTAACTAGAAATACTTAAATAATTTATCAATAATGACTATTAAAAAGATATAATCCAGTTGGTGAATTAAGATAAATTTGTTAAATCAAGAACTCAAAAACTACCATTACAAAAAAAATACATTATTATTATAGTTATAATCTTGCATTTTTATTATTTAAATTTTTAGTTACTTATAATAAAAATATAAGTAAAGATTGATTCATTGTCCATATTTATTTATTTCAATACATTATTCCAAAAAATACTTCATTAAACATGAAGTTAAAATATAGTATCAACCAACAGAAAATTTTGAATTATAAATGTTACTTTTTATATTTTTGGATGGGGCCTTAAATATTTTTTCTACCTAGAGCTCCCCAATTATTAATAAATGTAAATATTTGCATTTTTTACTATTATAATTTTGTAAAATTATGATTTTTTTTTGTTTGAAAATTATTGTTCATTACATAATAATAATAATTTATATATGAATACTTTACAAAATTACATTAACAGATATCTTCATAAAAATATTATCAATCCAAAATTGAATCATAAAGAATGCACTTCACTTTACACAGATTTAAAAATATTTTGACTTATTAATAAAAAAAAGTTTTTTTTTTTTAACTGAACATAACCAAAAATTAAAAATACTGTACAATACATGTATAATGTTTAGATATTTGATTTAATAGTATCTTTTGCACATCTATATTATTAGTACTCTGAAAAATCTGAGTGAAAAAATTGAAATTTGTGTCCTACTTACAAAACTTTGTGGTTTGATTATAAAATATAAGTGCCTATCTGTATAATTTATAAGTATTTAATACTGAAGCTTCCAATGATAATAAAGTTATGAGTTCAATTCTAGAAAAAAAAAACAGTGATTTTTTCTTATATCAAAATGACTGCTGCCAACTTTATGTATTCTCAAATTCATATGATTGGGAATGAAAAGTATGTACATTTCCCTTCATTAAAAGAAAATGAGTTAGATTATTATCCATATATCTGTTGGAAGGATATAGTTAGCAATATTAAAAAGTTTAATTAAAATAAGATTATTTTCTTGAAAAAATTATAAAGCAGAAAAGGATTGGGATTGGGCATACATTTTGACAAAGAAAAATGATAATATATATATTTAACAGAAAAAAAGGGCTTGATGATCTTAAAAAAAAAAAAAAATTAAATGAATATTTGAAAAATAGAGACTAAAAATTTGGAGAAATTGGTAAGATTTTATGAAAAGGATGTTTTTTGACAGATAGCGAATGATGATGATGATTGTGCTAGCCTAGAAACAAAATCCCTTGCTATCAGAAATCTTATGGTTTACTTAAAGAAAATCTTTATACACGCATATATTTTTATAATTAGTTTCTTTTAAAAAAAAGTCTATAAAAACATAATCTCAAATCTGAAGTGATATATCTATAAAAAACGGCTAGTATTACCTCAATTTTATTTTTGTCCCTTTCTTTATTCTATATATACAGATTAGTTGTTTATTGCATAATTAATGTGAATTTTACTGTTAATTTTTTTATTAAACCACTAAACCATCACATGATCACCACTTCTTATGCTTACTCATAACTGTTATTAACACAGGCAAAACTCTTCATACAGTAATGCCAATCAGTGGAAGCCAGAGTAATCAATGGATGCCAGAAGACTCGTGCATAAAATCCCTATCTAGTGCCTACTCATCCAATATACCCAGACTAGTTTCTAGCTTGTGGTTTTCGCAGTGAGGAGCCTTGGATCTGAGATCCTAAGATCTAGGTGCAGTACTCTCAGATCCAAGGCTCCTCATTGATGAAAACCACAAGTTAGAAACTAGTCTGGGGATATTGGATGAGTAGGTACTAGATGGGGATTTTATGCACAAGCCTTCTGGCATTTATTGATTACTCTGGCTTGCACTGAGTGGCACTACTGTATGGAGAGTTTTGCCTGTTTTAATTCTTTTATTATTAACAATGTTGATATTAATTATTTGCAAATTGATAAGACATGATTAGTACAAACCAAATATGCACTAAATATGGAAACAAACTCAAAAATGTGTATCATACATGTTTTTAAAGTATATATAGACACATATAAGATTATTATTTATACACAAAAAATTAGTATATCAGGAACAAACCAATCAAACCCAAATTAAACTCAGAGGTTAAACTAATTAATTTTTAAAAAAATAAATTTTAATAAACATTATATGCTAATTTGTTTATTGTTTTTATGCATGGAAGTGTATTTTTAAAATGTAATAAAAAATTGAATGGTGTGTCATTTGAGAGATCATATGACATTCAAGCACTGAAAATGAAAGAGCCAAAGTGCTGTTTAGGAATCTTCAACTGTATCACTGCACTAAACCTGGTAGACTTTTTTTAATGTGATAAAATAATACTTATAAATTTAATTACAACTTCAAATAGTAAAATAAATGAAATTCACAAAAGCAAAACAATAATTAATCAAAAAAATTTAAAAAAAAGATAATTTAATTATATAATAATAATACTTAAACTTTAAATGTTGATTCAATTCGAATAAATATACATATTAATTTATAAAATGAAACAAACAATTAAAGCTATATCATATGAGTTACAATTTATTTATTTATGAAACACTATATCCATTTCTCAAGACATTTCAAATAAATATTAAAAAAAAAAAATGAAATTTTATAGAAATTGCTATATTCAGAAATATTTATTAGAATTTAAATAAATAAAATCACCTTGATCCTAAAAAAAACTATATCCAAGTGCTTGTAGATTGAATTTACAATGCAAGGAATTCAGTTTTAATAATTAGTTCAAGAAGTCAACTGTCTATAAATTACTTATTTAACATATGGCTAACTGCTTAGGAATTTTCATGTAAGATCAAATCTTACTGCAGCGCTTAAAAGACAGAACAGCACAATTTCGATTGAATTTATTCTACAGAGATTTATTTTCTTCTAATTTTATTCATTTGGAAATAATTGCACAACTCTGAACTGCCGTAACATGAGGGAAATTGTTCGTGCCATAATATACCCATATAAAAAATTCAAACAAATTTTAATACGATTCAACCAAAAAAAACATTGATTAATAAAATATATATTGGGATGATTTTGGTAAGCAAATGCTGGCTTTTCATAAGTCTGTGAGAACATATCTTTATTAGAGTAAACAATAAATTTAAAATTTTACATATTAATAAATACAGATGCAATATAAACAATGCAATTAATGAATTAAGTGTGACATATAATTAAAAAAATTAAAATATTAAACTACAAGGATATTTTCTGTTAAAAAAAAATATTAGTAAGTATACAAAGTAATATTAAATACAATATTACAGTAAATTAACTGCAAAATTATAAAAATTTATAAGAACCATTGACATTATAGCATTGGTCAAAATTATATATATAAATTTATTTTGTACTTATATACTTAATATGAACATCAATATTTCTTAGCTTTGAAAATATTTAAATATTTGCTGCCATTAAAAATATGCATTTATTAATTAGTTATTAGATTATCAATCATCCATAACTCTGAAATGCAGTTTGTTTTTAATCAAATTTAATTTTAATAATAATAAAAAATCTTCACATTGGCATGTGATTAAAAATAACTAATTTTCCAAGTATGATTAATCAAAATCAGGCATTTTTCAGGTTGTATTCATAAATTATAAAACTTCAAAATTAATATATATATTAAATTTAGAAATCACAATATTATCTAATTGTAAATAAATTATTTCAAGTTTTAAAGAATTGAGAATTTCATCTGGTATAATAATAATAAAAAAAAAGAGTAATATATGTGTAATGTAAATAGACATTTTGTAATTACTAAAATTAGTATAATTTGAGTACTCTGATTTTTGTTCAATCATTGTTAGAAAACACATTTTACTGTTTTTCAGTTGAATGGGAATTCCTGATTTAGAAATAGAGATATGTAATACAGTGACTTAAATCTTGTAATTTCAAATTTAAATCATTTAACTTATTAGTTATGTCAAATAAAATACCAAATAACATAATAACTATTAGACTGCAATGCATTTAAAATCCATGACAATTCCAGCTTCATTTTTGAGATTATAGAAAAGCCTGGAAATATGCACTTTCTGTAGACAGTGAATCTCACAGTAATAGAATAAATAAGGTTTTACTTTACTGTATATAAATCTATAAATGCTTTGGACATAAACAATGAAGCTCTAATTTGATTTTATGTAAGCTAAGCACTTTTGGGAGATATGCACCCCCATGTTCACAGCTTGATGAGTAATAAAAAATATCTGTGATGGATATTCTATGCAAATATATGTAAATATGTGTGCATTATTTACAACATCCATTTTCTTGATATGAAGAAGCAAGCCTCTCTTCTGTTAATTGCTGTAGGGTTGCCTGCCTTTTCATTTTGTATCATTTCTCTCTGTACAAACAATACTTGCTGTTGATGGTTGAAAAATGTGGCCAGTGTTTTTCTAGTGCTTGGCAAATACTGAGTTACCCTGTGCTTTGGTTTTGGTCCTATTATATAAACATTTGTACTGGGCTAATCCGGTTGCAATATTTGCCTTGGTTTCACCATAATAGGAGGCATGGCAATTCTTGTGGGGGAAGGTGATTTTGTACACAGCATGAGGAGTCAATGTGAGTGTTATTTTATCTTTAGAATTATTTATTAATCTGTTAGTGGGGGGAGGGGGGTTTGAATGAAAGGCAATTTCGAATTCTTTGGAAAGTTTGTTAACTATTTGTTTGGATAGTGAGTGAATATATGGAATAAGGATGTGTGGTTTGTTTGCTTTCTGTTGTTGATGATTTATTTTATGGGAAAATAGGTTGACTTTTTTATTGATAAATTGTCCATTTGGGTCCTAATCCGATGAGATCATCTATATAATGGGTTACGTTGTCTCTCATGTCAGCTTCATATTTATATAATGAGTTGTTCCTAAATAGAAAAGCTGAGAGGGCTGCAAGTTTGTGAGTTTGAGGTGCATGGGAGTCAGGGTGAATTAAGCCTCTCACTTCCAAAGGTTTTACTACCATACAGTAATCCAGCTTATGTTTATCTCCATTAATGCAAATATCCAGGTATTTAACTTCCTGTTGTGGGTCTTCCTAAACTATAATGAGGTTAAGATTGCTGAGATTCTGCAGGTTATTTTGTATGTTAAATATAATGTTTTCTGTAACCACAATAAATATGTCAACATAATGTGTATATATGATATTTGGTGTGGCATTAAAGTGTATAGGCAAGATTTGCTGTTCGAAGTGGTTGAGAACTATACTAGAGGTGATGCCACTGAGTGAGAGGCCCATAGGCCAACTATTCTGCATGCGAAACCATTTATTTCTAAATATAGTGATTATATTCGCATCTAGCCATTTTAAGAAATCAATGATGAATGCTAAACATGTAGGTGAGAAGTTCTTAGCTTTCAGTTCATGGCTGATTAATTCAATAGATTGTTTCTGATTAATAGGCACATATAATTCTGTGATATCTAAAGACGCAATTTTAAATGTTGGCTGCACAATTGTGTTTTTGATTTTGTTTACAAACTCGAACGATGATTTGATGCTATATTTTCCAAATCCTAATTCACCTATGAGCCATTGATTAATTATGGTGGCAGTGTTAAAATAGTGTGATGCTCCAAAATCAAGCATAAGACTGAGAGGTGCCTCAGGCTTACGAAGTTTCACATTTGCAAAAATTCGAGGGGGAGACGAAGTTGTAGGGTAGATTCGGAGGTATTCTGATTTAGAGAAAAAATTTTCATGGTTTGTGCGGAGTATATTAGATACAAACTTCTCTCTGTTGAGTCTGTAGTTGAAATCATTTACATGTTCAAATTTTAATTTATTAATCTGTGTGTTAACCTTGTCTACATAATTGTCATTGTTCATCAGCATGAACCTATTTCACTTATCTTCTTTCAAGCAAATAATGGACTGGTCTTCGAAATATAGATGATCTCCTCAGATTAGAACACAAACGGACAATTATCAATAAAAAAGTTAACCTATTTTTCCATAAAATAAATCATCAACAACAGAAAGCAAACAAACCACACATCCTTATTCCATATATCCACTCACTATCCAAATAAATAGTTAACAAACTTTCCCTAAAATTCGAAATTGCCTTTGATTCACCCCTCTCCACTAACAGATTAATAAATAACCCTAAGGACAAAATAACACTCAAATTGACTCCTCATGTTGTGTACAAAATCACTTGCCCCCACAAGAATTGCCATGCCTCCTATTATGGTGAGACCAGATTAGTCCAACACAAATATTTATATAATAAGACCAAAACTAAAACACAGGGTAACTTAATATTTGCCAAGCACAAAAAAACCACTGACCACATTTTTCAACCATCAGCAGCAAGTATTGTTTGTACAAAGAGAAATGATACAAAACAAAAGGTTAAAGAGGCTTGTTACATAACAAACGACCCGACAGCAATTAACAGAAGAGAGGTTTGCTTCTTCATATCAACAAAATGGATGCTGTAAATGATGCTTACAAATTTACATATATTTGCATAGAATATTCATCATAGATATTTTTTCATTACACGTCAAGCTGTGAACATGGGAGTATGTATCTCCTGAAAGCGCTTAGCTTAACATAAAATCAAATAAGAGCTTCATTGTCTGTACTCAAAGCATTTATACTGTAATATAATAATTATATTCTTCTTCAATATTTCTTTAAATTTCCTTTATTTAACTCATACTTTTTATAAAATTAATGCATTTTATTATCATTTTCATTATTCTTAAAATTTTTGCATTCAAACCTTGTGAATAAAAGATACATACTATTAATATATCAATTATCTATATGATGATTCTCCATTTCATTCTTAATTAAATCAACTCCTTTTCAAAACTCAAACATAGCTGGTGCATGTCTCTAACTATATTATTACATTTAGCATATGTTAAAATGAATAAATCTCTACAAAATTTTATTCCTTCTTTATGATCTTCATTATATTTTATTTAATGCAATTATTTTACAGTTTAGACTGTCTAGTAGTCTTCTTCAAAACTAATTATTTTTTGCACAAACATATAACTTTATTTTTATATATTCATAAATGTACATATAATATAATGAAATTATATTTTAAAATTCTGAAGAAAACTCTACACAATCAAATTATAAGATAATTGAATTCTAACACATTGTAAATAAAAAAAAAAAAAGGAGTAAAATTTTGTAATGTTTATTAGTTGTAGAACATCATAAGTATTTTTCATAAGTTTGTGATTATTCCACATACAACTATAACAAAATAGACCATACATTCTGGGTATCAGTTGCCTTATTAATTATTTTAAATGAAACATAAATTGTAACAAAATTTTTAATAAAGATTCTTGATTACCACTTGTCATATTTATTATGTAAACAGAAAATTTTTTGTGTGTGATAAACTAGAATACATATACAATGTTAAAAGCTGTGCTGTGATAACCATTCATTCTTCCAAAATTCACTTTCAATATAAAAAAATCAGTATTTTGGTAAATAGTTTGCTAACTTTATTACTTGTATATAGTTATGGATGTAGCTTTATGAATAAACCATTTGAAAAGAAATTGATGATTAAATAATGACTGTTTAAACATGTTACATTGTACATATACAAAATGTTTTTAGATTTTTTTGTTTATTTTGCTTGAATCAATTAATGGTGTAAATGTTGTATATATTATAAACAACAACTAATTTTCAGCAAATGAAACCCACACATTACAAATTTACTTCTATACAATATATATATGTACACATTTTTTACTGAACAAAAAACATACACCCACACCTTTTTTCCATTTATTGTAGCCATTGCAGAAAACATTTACATTTATAACTTAACACATTGGAGAGATGGGGGGAGGTGACTTTAACAATAAGCTAAAAATAATTACTTAATAAATTATTATGATTTTACTATGATATACAAATTTATAAAATTGATTCATTACCTATCAGCAATCCCAACAAGTTTTCAGTGAGTACTAAAATTACATTTGTATTCAAAATAAGTCATAGATCACATGACCCAATTCTCTTAAGCTTGTAAGATATAAACAGTGAGCATTGACAATTGTTCAACAAGCTTTTTGATAAATGCTAGCCAAAGAAAGCATTTAAAATATCTCTGTCAGGAAACCCCCCCCCCTCACCAGTGCCCATGGTTTCATGCTTTGGCACTCCTCAGAGGCACTAGGATAGCTTCAGACTCTAGATCTAAAAATACCAACCCAAAGCCAGCATTTATCTAAAAGTTATCTATTGAGTGGAAAATCTGAAATTTTCAGACATCTACATGTCTTCAAAACCAGCTATCCAACTCAAATAGCTATATGGGGCTGAGAGATCTTCAGCCATACCATATATTAGTAGTCTTAGCAATATAACATCGCATAGGGCTTAAGGCAGAGACTATAAATAGTCAAAATAAGTCATAGATCATATGACTCAATTCTCTTAATCTTGTAAGATGTAAACAGTGAGCATTGCCAATTGCTCAACAAGCTTGTCTGAAGCTACCCTAGCGTGTCTCTGAAGAGTGCCAAAGCATGAAACCATGGTCAGAGGTTGGGGGAGTTCTTGACAGAGACATTTTATAGGCTTTCTCTGGCTAAGCATTTATCACAAAGCTTGTTGAGCAATTTGGCAATACTCACTGTTTATATCTTACAAGCTTAAGAGAATTGGGTCATGAGATCTATGACTCTTATTTTGACTATTTATAGTCTCTGCCACAAGTCTTATGCAATTTTATATTGCTAAGATTACTACTATATGGTATGGCTGAAGATCTATCAGCCCCATAGAGCTATTTGAGTTGGATAGCTGGGTTTGAAGACATGTAGGTGTCTGAAAATTTCAGATTTTCCACTCAATAGATAACTTTCTAGATAAATGCTGGTTTTGGGTTGGTATTTTTAGATCTAGAGTCTGAAGCTACCCTAGCGCCTCTGAGGAGTGCCAAAGCATGAAACCATGGTCACAGGTGAGGGGGAGTTCCTGACAGAGATATTTTAAATGTTTTCTCTGGCTATGCATTTATCACAAAGCTTGTTGAGCAATTGGCAATGCTCACTGTTTAAATTTGTATTGTTTGTAATATTGATGTGACTAATGTATTCTGGTTCAATTCATACATTTTGTACATTTTTAGCTAATATATATATATACATACAGGTTGTAGGCATGTTGGTGCCAAATATAAATGTAGATTAAGCACCAGTGATTTTTTAAAGATAAAAACAATGAAAATGATTTTATTGGCCTCCAATGTTTATTGATTATTTGTAGAATACATTACAACTTACTCACATAATGAATATAGTTGTTTTCTTCTTCTTTTTTTTTTTTTTCATGTGTCAAAACATTGGGTGGGGAAGCAAACCCACGACACCTGCTTGTAAGACAGCTGTGCTGACCACTCGACCACCAACGCTTGACATGAATATAGTTTTGTGAATAAGTCATCTGAAAATAAATTATTGGTAGCATAATAATTGCTTTAAAGAAGTGCTGAAATAGTTGGATATTAGGGATATTCAATGGATTTTATTTGCTAGGCAGTGAGAATAAATTGGATTTAATCAGCAGGCATATTAAAATCTGTTAGTGGAAAACATACTATTAAAACATTTTCCATTCATAATTTATTAATTGAATGATATATAAAATGAATATGAAGATTATGAATTTGGTTGGTTTTAATAAAAATCAATACAAAAGTTAAAAATTGAACAAATACAAATGCCAATACTGAATTAAATAAACGCACATATAAACTTGAGTACAAATAATTATTGTTAAATGACACACAAATAAGTCTGAACAAGTATCACTAGTATTAAAGATAGTACCAAATAAAAAACAAATCTAATTTTATATATAAAACATTATATAATATAGGTATTCCGAAAAAAAAAAAAAAGAAATTTAGGATATCCTGTTTGCAAAAGTAAAAATTATGCAATTGGTTATATATAAAATAAAGAATGGAGGAGGAAAAAGGCTGAAGTACAATCAATTTATTTACAAGATATCTTGAATTGTCCTATCATTATCAATCACTTCAATAAGCTTTTTTTTTCATATTGTATTACATGGAAAATTACTGACTTATTTAATAATAACAAAATTCTTTTTTATTCTAGTATCAAAGTTTTATGCAAAAGATTACAAAAAAAAAAAGTTTATACCAAAAAGAAAGAGCATGCAGGAATTCAGAAAAAGCTTTTTCACCATGAATAAAAAGTAGTAAATGAGGTACTTAAAAAGATACTTAAAAATGCAATGAATAAAATCTTCCATTCATTAATTATGAAAAAGCTTTTCATTCTAAAATTATTTTAATAAAATCAAAAAACTTAAAAAGATTGTATTTTACTGGTCATATTTGTACATTCATGCAACAAAATCCAGAGCTTTGGCAAATTAAACCATGGCTGATCTAGATGAGGAATCAAGACCTCGAATCTGATCATACCTCAACTCCTTCATATGAGGCTACACTCAGACTCTTCTAGTTCATGTGCTGGCAGTAGAAAAGGGGGAAACATGAGACTCATGGAATAAATGACTCAATTACTATATAAATAACTAAACACACACATCTGTGGCTACTGAGATAATGCGTATGTGGACTTAAACTAATGTGATAATTTAAAATATTTAAATGAATGGTAACGAGCTATGAATAAGACATTGAATGTGAATACATTTTTTATATATTTATTAAAAGAAATCAATATTAACAATATGGCAGTAGTGTAGGAGGTTACATAGCAGGTGTATAATGATGAGTGGATGGGTACAAAATCTCAACTCTACACTTTATACATTTTTATCATTTAATTATTACCACTCTATTAATTTGCTTATCTACGGTTAATATGCCTGACGTATGCTAAGTCATGCCAAGGTTAAACATACAAGAATGACACTATTAATTATAACTTATTTATTAATATTACATAATGAGTAATAAGTGTGCTCCCTATGTAGATCACATATATAAACTAGATTTGAAGTTCAGATCAATGCTGAACTGAATAATACCAAGGGATACTGGCACTTTGCAGTGGAGCTTCTGAGACTATGGCACTACATAAACTAAATAATGACTGCGACTCAAATGTGCAATTAGAGAATTCTGTACCAAGTACTCAGTTCCTGTGGACTGTACGATTTGTTATCACAAATACATAAACATTCAGTTCGGGTGAACGGAGCAGCTTATAAAATCCATCTGGACACTTGTGTTCCAGTTCTAAATTAAGATAATGGGGTGGACCTTAAAACCAAAACCCATTTTTAAAAGATTGTCCTAACTAAGAGTAATGAGGTGGCCCTTACACCAAAGCCCATTCTAATAAGAAATACATATAGCAAGACGTAATGCACAGATGTGCTTCATAAAGACACATTCACAACACTTTCTAAAATATAAATAAATATTAAAATTAATCAAGCACTAATTCTTTAGTTTCAATCTACTAAACTACTGTACACCCGTTTGAAAATTAGCATACTTAAACATGCTAAAAGAGGTTAATAAAATTATCTAGTTTACAGTTAAATCTATATAGTTTATGATAATAAACTAAAGTGGAATAAGCATATTTAGGGCTTATCTAGTTACTTATAATATGCTTCAACATATCATTCTTGCTATCATTTAACTAAATGCAATCATTAACATGCAGATCTGAATTATACTAATCATAGTAGCTCAACATACATAAAAGTAGGTTTCAGACCGGAGATTTATTTATGTGCTAAAAAGAAATTTAAAATTATCTGAGAGAGTCTAATTATCTCTCTCTACTGTTATATTTAATAATCTCTGCTCTGAGGGATGGCATAGCATAATTAATGAAATATCAAATAAACAAAGTAATGAAGACATGTCCGCAGATTGAATAGATTAAGTAAAATAACCAAAATAGTTATCATGATTACAGAAACATTATTTGTTAACTTTTAATTAGGCAAGATTTGTTTTACATTTTTATTTTTAAATAAGGTTACATTAAGATATTAAATCAATAAGTACAAATTTATTACAGAGTTTTAATTATTAATAATAATTTTAGTTTCATAGTTTGTACAAATTTATAGCATAGATAGCTTTAAAAAATTGTAGAAATGATTTATTAAAACTTAGTTTAAGAGCTCTGTGGAAGATTAGTTACTGATCATCTTCTTGCTGAGATGGCTGCATGGCGAGGCACTAACATTCACTGATGGGCTACTTCATTCTTGGTGGCTTCGGCAGGCTGCTGTTTTGAACTCCCTCCATCTCCGAGACCAATTTCCCCATGAGGAAGAAGGCATGATAGGCCTTCTAGCCTCAAGTCTTCATCATCAATTTTGGCATAGCGCCTGGCTGCATTTGATCACAATTAAAGAATTAGCTTATTTTGAATTAAAACTAGGGTTTTTTATAGAACATCTTTCTTACCCCCTCACAAGCCATTAAAAGTTGTTTGACTTTTAATTTTCAATTTTCAATCTTTAATATCCAGCATAAATTTAATAAGAACAAAAAACATCTGGCTTAGCTATTGACAAGCAGGATCGAGTTAATAATTTTGTCTTTGTTTTTAACATTATTTTTAAAACATTTTTAAAATTTGGGTTCTCAGATTACCATTTAATGAAAAGTAATTCTGAGAAATCTATAACCATTGATTCTTTTTTTAAAAAAGAGATTTAAGCTGTCAACATTTTAGCATATACATAAGACAGACACCCCTGAATTTAAGAATTATAAGCGAATACCAAACAATTCTGTAAATTAAATAATTTAGAATTTAGAAAATCTGTAATATTTACCAAATCTATGACATTACAGTTCCTTTCGCATATATATAAATAGGTGTGCTTCCATATATAAAACAATGATTACAACTTCATATATAAATGTTATTGAAAAGAAAAATTTCAACAGAAAAAATCCTTTTTTATATATATTTATATGTAAATCAAAACACTGTTCAGAACCGTGAAAGTAATCGTGGCCCCACTCTTTGACCGTCCATACCCAGGGAAAAATTATACACATAAAAATGAGAATCAGAAAATTTTTGCACACATATATAGACCAATTAAATGATTTCCTATGATCTTAGGGAGTGTAGGTATGTTATTCAAAGCCTCTAAGTTGCGGCACCATACCCGGGGAAAACTCTTAATTTGGTTATCTACGGTAAATATGTTTGACTTGAGTTATGTCATGGCAAGGTTTGCCAAGGTTAAACATACAAGAATGATCATGTATTCATATTACATAATGGTCAATAATTATTGCCATGCCTGGGAAAAAAAATCCTATGTAACAATCAGAAACCATCTGGGATAGAGTGAAAGGACAGGAAATGTTCTTAAAGGATGCATATCACTAGGATGACCATCAGCATCAAGTGATTAAATAAAGGGGCAAGAGAAGTAAATGCGGAAGAGGATAACACTTTAGGTGAAAAGCCAGTAAAAGAGGATGAGAGATCTAAAAAAATAGAAGGGCAGGATAAAATTGAAATGTTCAGTGAGTATGGAAGCCCCAGAGTTAAAAATAGAAAGTAACCCAGTTTGCTTGTGGGAAGAATAACATAGTACAGAGATCTCAGATGTATCCATGACCTGGAAGGGTTTTTAGAACCACTATATATTATGGAATGTCAGGGGTTCGAAATGGATATTCAAACCCTAGGGTCTGAATTCATCCATGTTAAGATTTTCAAAGGGAACATTGGAGATAGTCCAAAGTGCACATAGAGCCTATAGATGCTATTTTCTTTTCACAAGATTGGACCCTCTGACCAAAATAAGGGTACACTAAGTCATAGTGAAATTATCAGACAGAGAAAGCCTTCCCTTTGAGAATTACTGTTCTGCATTATTTGGTAGTTTCTGGAGTGAGGAACCGCAAAACTGGATCTACCACATCATCATGAATCTTATGGTTCAACCTCCAGAGAGACTCATACCCAATTCTTTAGTAGGCAGGCTGCTCAGTTCAGATTGTTAACCATTTTTATCTTCACAAAAATCCAGATAATCCTCATGATCCAACAGAATATAACTTGGCATGAGCTATGAATGATGGTAAGATGAAAAATCAAGATTATAGAGGAAATAGCAGAGTTCCTGAACACAGTCGATTTTCACTCATTTTTATGAGAAACCTCCAGAGAATATGCAGGGAGTTGAGTCTCCAGGGTTTTAGACAATCAGGGAACAAAATACTTGCCCATAAAAATCCTATGAGCAAAACAATAACTTGGACCAAAAGAGTATGAAAATATGATAGGAGTACCTTGATTGAGACATATGATGCCAGGAATCTTAGACCAGCCATAAACATAACTCCAGATCTCACTTAAAGAGAATATTAGATCATTAGATCTACACCTCCCAACCATATCTATTTATTACAATCAGCCTAACACGCTACAGGAGTACTAACCTAAGTTACATGGATTCATCAAGAATATTAAAATTTTTGCATGAACTTGTTTTCTTTTTGTTGTTTTATTTTATACATCACTATCAACTATATAAGGTGTTGTAGATTTTGGGGATTATATAGTGGCATGGAGAAATTAAAAGACAGCCGATATAAAAAAAAAAGGAACCAGACATGGCAACAATTAAATTATTAAAATTATCACTATTAAATGATTACAAGTTCGTGGTTGTATTCAAATTCAAATTTTAACCTGAAGTAAGATCTTTTTTTTACTGATTTTTTTTTTCTAACTTTCGGAATATAAGTATATTCCTATCCTCATATACGTTTCATCTATTTTACCCCACAGCTCTATCTATGTGAGCTTTAAACACTTCATGAGTACATATACAAGTGCACTAACACAGTTATATATATGTATCATACTATATATATATATGCGAATAAGCATCTGTACAGTGCAATAATTTAGTTTTTTTTTTTTATGATTCTTAAATTTAACTTGAAATTATGGTAAACAAGAATTACGCAATGCATACCTGTGTTACTACAACATGAGACAAAAATCTAAATTTGTAAATTTAGCAATAATATTTTCCCAAAATGTTTTTCTTGTAAACAAGATCTGCTCAACAGAAACTAGTGGCAGGTTTGTAGGAATTTGAAGTGGTCAATTTTGGTCCTAAACATCCTGTTTAAAATCAAAACAAAGATTTAAATAAATTTAGTAATTTAAAATCTTAATTTAAAAAAAAGGTGTTAATTGATTCTTCGGCCAAAAATAAATTTGTTGACAGAAATATCATCTGATTTTGGGATCATATAAATAGGCCGTACTCTGTAATTTTCAAGAAGCATTGCCATCAGAATCCATGCCCCGTATAACTTTGACATGCTAGAGTAGAAGAGTGAGATTTGCTCTTTTTTCTGCCAGACAGATGGCAGTCTCTAATCCCATCATACGTGCCAACTGGCATGGTACTATCATCATCATTATAGAGATGGGAGATGTTCCTGCCAATGGCTTGCCATAAGATCACAAATAATTCAAGCTGCCTGTCCAGAGTGCTACTTTATCTGCCATCTGATGTGTGCCAGGAATCAAGCTGTGAGAAACTAAATGATCATCCAACACCACAGAGCTCTAAATCAACTTTTAAATCTTTAAACCGTAAATCCATTAAGCTAGCTTATATAATATAACTGAACATTCAATATTTAACTCTTAAATCTCTGTTTAAAGTAATAAATATAACTGTATCAAGCTTGCTGAAACCACCTCTGTAATTTTAATTTTGCTTCTCTAAATTATATATATAATAAATGTAACCAGTTATTCTAAATCTCTTTATTCCTGTGGTTATATACTGTTCTAATTATTTGTCTAAAATTTATCTTATATATGTTATAATATGCCAACTTCGAAACAGTGAGTGCCTTTAACGGAGATATGATTATTGATATCTACATTTTAACAATTTAAATAATACTATTTAGCTAGTTACCATGCAGTGTGAAAATCCTATCATGTCAGAATAATAACCGATCGCTATGCACTCATTATCAATTCATTTAGATTTATGTTATATTAACATCTATTATGGTTTGCGTAGTCAGAGTTGTGAATCATGACTATTAATATATATTATTTAGCAATAGATAGCTTAAAGATAGCGTAAGGGAATATTGACTAAAATAATGTTATTAGCCCAATAAATAACATCTATTATGGTTTGTGTAGTCAGAGTTGTGAATTATGATTATTAATATATATTATTTAGCAATAGATAGCTTAAAGATAGTGTAAGGGAATATTGACTAAAATAATGTTATTAGCCCACTAAATATACTTTCTCTTCCTTAATTTATGATTAAAAATGCAGATTAAGTATACTAAACTAGATTATAACATAGTTTTAGTCCATTAAGTTAGCATGATTATGATTACATTTCTAAGAAATGGATTCTGTTAGCTATACAGATAGAAGCTATCTGTTTTAGGTACATTTAATTTAAATATACATATTTGTATCTTACTTTATGCATTGCAGGTGTGTTTGTACAAAGTATACTTTTACATTATGTCTTGCTGCACTTCTTAATAGGCTCATGATGGAGGCCATCCCCATTCACTTAGTTCAGGTAAGGCTCTTCTTTAGAACTGGAACACGAACGTCGAGACCATTTTTATATAAAATCTATCTAAATTCCTGCACTAAAAATGTTCATATATTAATTGTAGCAAGCTGACCTGTCCTAGGGCATTGCACACTTTGATGTAAAGTCCCATGAATAATTACCCACCCGCACCGCATACTTATTTCTTTATATTTTAGTCCACGCCATAGCAAATATATGTGGACCTAAAGTAACTAGTTCTTTCTTCCTGTGTTTAGTAATTATTCAGCATTAGTCTAAAATCAAATCTTGGTTATTAGACTAAATCTGCATCATTCTAGAGCTTGATTATATGCTCAAATATATATATACACATAAACAGCAGCCACCTTCATATTGTACCTTGAATCTGTCTTAGGCTAGCATATTCACTTATAAAGTTAGCAAACCATAATAGGAATAGGATCTTGGCATATTAATGATTATAGGCATAGCTTTAGTCACCGCACACATACACCCATTTAAATATGTTAAGATGAGATAGGCTAATATTTTCATCACACCCACTATGTAACACCTGTGTGCATTTGATCCTATACATTTTTCTGTATATTTTCTCTTTTATTTTATTGAAATTTTGATTCATTAATAAATTATTTTAAAGTTAAATTGTTTCCATTTTGTTACTCATGATGCAATTCGATTATCATTAGTAACTATCAGTATTAACTTCAGTTTAGTTAATCATTTGCATATATTGTCTTTTTTAACCCTTTAGACAGTCAGTATTTAGTTAATTTTTGAGTGTCATGTCTTTCCCTGTTTGGAGGCAGCTCGCAGAAATATCATTGATAGTATGATAAGCCATAGAACACTGGTAACTAGGTTGAGGCTTGGTCAGACTTGGGATCTAACCATCCCATTTGATCGGCTTTAGTGTATTTTACCTGGACTCCAGGTTCTGTTATATGAATGTACAAATCTGACCATTACAACTGCAACAATGAATCAATAAATTTAAGTGGTGCTAAAATTAACTTCTCAAGTCCGTAATCAGTTTGATCAATTCACTTTCTGAAAATATAAACCGCTGAACACATGAACACAAAAATAAATCACTTTACAAGAATGTGCAACATGTAATTAATTATGATTGGAATTATACATGGCTTTACAATGGATAATGCCACAGAAATTAATAATTATTGATTTAGCATCAAAATGATTCTCCATATATAACAATATATGAAATTCATTTCCCATTTAATGATCTCACTAATGTGTTAGCAATACAAAAAGTATTGTTTACTCTTCTGAAAATTAATATTATTCCTACATTAGTTATTTAAATATGGTTTTGTAATTACTATTTGTAAAAAAGCAAAAAGATGGTGAGTTAATAGTGTAACATTGATTAAATATAGCATTGTCTTAAATTTGTGTTTTAACAAAATTCTTTTATTTTTATAAACAATTAATAATTCAAGAAAAAAGTAAATTGTTATCCAAGTTTGTTTAGTGAAATTCCGAAATATTGTAATGAAGATATGGTAATATATTTCTCAATGCTTAAGAATTTTCACATCTATAAACTAATGTAGATGCTTTAACATTATTCATCTTGCCAACTATCAAATAAAAATGGACACATTTTTTTAAAAAAAAAGTAAGTAAATCACCACATTAGATTTCAACAAGGTCCTGTATTGTTAATGTTAAAAAGTTTGTTTTGGAGTTCATTCTCTCTCTATAATCAAAAATGTGAATTTAGTAGGATAAATTTTCGTTGATTTATATATGCATTTTCATTTCCTCCTTGAACTTTTACATTCTTAAATCCACATCATTTCTGAAAAGATTCTGGAAACCTTTACACTATTGGTAATTTTATTATTATTTTCTTACAAATATAAGCATATTATAATGGGATGGATAAAAAAATTGAATCTGGGGTTATGGACATCCCTGTCATCAAATAAAATAAGATAAGATATAAAATTTACAAAAAAGTACATTTAAATAAGATATTTTTAAAGTTAATGTTTAAGTATGCTATTCAAGTAATAGATATTAAAGTAATGTTTAATATCAAATATATCATCATCAACATCAACCATTATCAATCCACTGCAGGATGAAGGTCTCTCCAAGTTTAATCCATCTTCTCCGATCTTTAGCTTCTCTTCTCCACAACACCCCTGCACATTTTCTTATTTCATCCATTCATCTCACATGTGGCCTCTTTCTGGGTCTTTTACACTCTCTTGGAATCCAGTTTAAAATTTCAATTGTCCATCTATTATCATCTTTTCTAGCAATATGTCCAGCCCAACTCCATTTCAATCTTTTATTTTTTTCAATAAGGTCAGTAACACTTGTTTGTTGTCTTACCCATACATTGCGTTTTCGATCTCTTCTTGTTACTCCCAACATACATCTCTCCATCCTTCTTTGAGTGGTCTGAAGTCTCTGTATTGCTCTTCTATTAAGTGTCCAAGTCTCAGATCCATAAGTAAGAACTGGTAAAACACATTTGTTAAAAACCATCCTTTTCAAACACAGACATATTTCCTTTTAGAATCAAGTTATTTCTACCAAAAGCACTCCAGCCAAGTTTAATTCTATGATTAATTTCCTCCATTATGTTTCCATCTGTATTAATAATCTGACCAAGGTATTTGTAACTGTTAACTTCTTCTAATTCTTCATAATCAATCTTTATTTTCATATTTTGAGCAAATCGATTAAACATTACTTTAGTCTTTTTAACATTTATCTTTAGTCCTACTTTTCTACTTTCATCTGCTAACTCCTGCAACATTTCCTGCAGCTCTGAAGCATTATTTGCAAAAACAACTACATCATCTGCGAAATCTAAGTGACTTAAATACTCTCCATTTACTTTCACTCCTTTAGTTTCCCATTTTAATCCACAAAATACTTCTTGCAGCACTGCTGTAAAGAGTTTTGGAGATATGGAGTCACCTTGTCTTACACCTTTCTCAATGTTGATTTTTCCAGTATCATTATGTAATCGAATTGTTGCTGTTGTATTTTTATAAATATTCTTTAAAATATGACAATATTCTGGATCTATACCTTGATGATCCAATGCTTTAATCACTGAAGAAATGTGTATAGAATCGAATGCCTTTTCATAATCTACAAATCCAAAACATAATGACAACTCATATTCGTTTGTCCTTTCTATGACTTCTCTCAATACCTGGATATGATCTATTGTACTAAAACCACTTTTAAATCCAGCTTGTTCTCTTGGTTGATGGAAATCCAAAGTTCTCTGTAGACGAGTTGTAATTATCTTGGTAAAAATTTTATATAAAACTGATAAAAGGCTGATAGGTCTGTAATTTCTAATATCTTCTTTATCACCTTTTTTAAATATTAATATTATTACTGCATTCTTCCAATCTTCCGGTACATCTCTATCATTTAGACATTTGGTATATAACTTTGCTAAAATTGTTTCTATTTCTTCACCTGCTTCTTTTAATATATCAATTATAATTCCATCATTTCCTGGAGCCTTTCCTTTCTTCATACACTTAATTGCATGTCTCACTTCTTCATTTAAAATTCTGGGCAATTCGGAAGATGTAATAGATATAGGAGGTACTTGTTCTTTATTACTATATAATTCTTGATAAAAATCTTCTACCAATTTCATGATGTCATCTCTCTTTTTAGTAATAATTCCATCTTTTTTTCTTATTGCAGATATAAATTTCCTACCAATATCAAAATGTTGTTTAACATTTTTGAGACTTATTTCATTCTACAGCTTTCCTTGCTATTTCACAGTTATAATTTCTTATATCATTTTCAACTCTTTCCCGTACCATTTTACAAAATTCGAGATATTCAATTCTTTTTAATACATCATTTTTGTATATCTTCATATTCCTTCTTTTCTTCATAAATTCTCTAGTCTCAGTAGAAATTTTATTAGTCAATTGCTGCTTTTTTCTACCAGCTATGTTTGTTGTAGTTTTTAAAAGGGTACAAGCTATTTTCATATTAATTTCATTCAAATCTGAATCTTGTTCAAAATCTCCTAACACTTGAAACCTATTTGTAAGTTCTAATTTAAATTCATTAGAATGTTTCTGAAGATTAGGAATATCAACTGTAAATATTGTTTTTCTTAATAATTTTTGTCTCTCTAGTTTTACATTAACACATAACTTACACCTTACTAATCGCTGATCACTTCCTGTGTTAAATTTATTAAGAACATTACAATCTTGAAATATGTATTTTCTGTTAGTCAAAATATAATCCAATTCTGCTGTACCTTCATTTGGATGCTTCCATGTCCATTTCCTTTTAATATTTTTCTCAAAAAATGAATTCATAATATAAAGTTTTTCTTTTTCTGCAAACTCCACAAGTCTATGTCCTCTCTCATTTCTATTACCATAACCAAAATTACCTACAGCAATTTCATCTTTCATTTGTCTACCAATTCTAGCATTAAAGTCTCCCATAACAATTTTAAAATGTTGTTTACTCTGATCAAAAGCCTTTTGTACATCCATATAAAAATCTTCTACTACTTCATCACTATGAGAACTTGTTGGGGCATAAACCTGAATTATCTGCATTTGGTATCTGCTATTAAGTTGTATAACTAATCTTGCCACTCTGTCCGATACACCACCAATCTCCACAATATTGTTCTTCCACTTTTTATTTATAATGAATCCTACTCCACTTGTATTTCCAATATGTGTGCCTTTATAATAGAGTAAATGTCCACTTTTTAAATCAATTGTTTCTTCTCCTTTTCTTCTAACTTCACAAAGTCCAATAATGTCCCATTTAATATAAGAAGTTCTTCTTCTAATTCTTGCAATCTTCCTTCACTTGAAAGTGATCTGCAGTTGTAAGTACCTAAATAAAAAGTCGTCATCAAATGGCAGCCTGGGTCCGCAATCAGGAATTTCTTAACACCCTCCGCCTTCGGCCACCAACCGCTGCCTTGGTTGGTGACTTTACAGCCTCCTGGGAATAAGGACCATGCTTTATTTTTGTCTGTCATAATTGTATATATGTATTGGAAAAATATTTATCATTTACACAAACATTCATTCTGCCTTATCAGGCACTGAGAAGAAAGACCATGGTGTTTCTTGATCTTAAACTTAGAGGTAAAAAGCCAATAAACTCACCACGCTGGCTAATGCGTGTTGGTGAGCAGCCCATCCATGTTCGTATACTATATGAATAATCACATAGTAATAACAGCTGCAACAACAAGAACGTATGGAGTGGACATTAGGAATTTGCCCTGCTCGGTTCCTTTAAGGTCTCCAAGAGGAATCAAAGGGTCTCCTTTCAGTTAATAGCAAACTCCTTTCTGCATGAGATCATAAAGATTTCTGAGAGATCAGCTACTCCTCAGAGCAACTACAAGTATCATTAACTACACATCAGCCAGCATTATCATCTAAGTATAAATAATACTTAAGAGAAATAGCCATTCATCACCATGAATGATCAGTAATAAAATAAATCAAAAGACAATCTGGTGACTGGATTTGAAATGATCTATTGTAGACCAAGCCAACTATTTAGTCTCTGCGAACTTGGGGCAATTATTTAAACATAAATTTGGATGGACCAACTTAAGTCCTCATCCATTAGAATACATAATTATCAAAACAATAATGCTGGGGATATTAAAACATGCTAATCATCATCAATGCTCTGGCTACTTAGTGCCATTGATGACTGGGCAACTATAAATTTAATTTCTAATAAGACTAAACTAAATAAAATGTTGGGCATAGGCTTTAAAGAACAATCTTAGCGCCAACCTGTATATGCCCTTAAGCACTAAATACATCCCCATTTATATATCAGACTATTATGCCTCAATCTAACTCCGTGAACATAAGCTCTATCACTGTATTATGACCAAGAGATGATGCAAACATACAATATTTTAAAAACTTGAGAATTAAGTCACTGGAATAATTTTAACAACTGAATACAAGTTTATTAATAACAAAAAAATGAAGTTAAGGTCTCTAGAATAAGGCTATAGACATATCAATTAAGCCTTCTGATTTTGAGTAATATACAATTAAAAAAACTACCACATTGTGATTTACATAATTAGTTCAAAATTAAAGTTATTACATTGATTGACAATACTTGTTAATGGGTTTACATACAACATATATATAGTTATGTACACAGATGTGTATTTATAGTATACAATGAATACATTTCAATGTGTTGATATTTATTATATTGTGGTTTACATATATGTTCTATTAGGTTTACTTAAAACACATATATATATCCACATATCAGTGGGATATATTAATTTATTTACATAACATATTTGAATTTGTCAAAATAATAAATGACATTTTTTTTTAATAACATGTAATTACTATATATATTTGTGCACATAGAAATGTATGTGCACATTTCATTTTGTCAAAATAAAATTATTAAAATACATTTTTCCTAATTAATTTCATTTGGAAAATATACATAAATTTCATTAGTTATTTTATAATAAGTTCTACTCTTTATCGATTAGTTTTCTTTTTTCTTTCTTTAAAAAAAAACATTATCAACTTTTTTTCTTTTAAAAAATATAAAGTCAATGGATTAAATCTTTACTCGTTAGATTTTTAATCCAAACAAAATTATTTGTGTTTGTTTCACTTTTAAAATGTCTCCCTTTTTTTTTAATAAACGAAAAATAAAATTGTTCTACATATAAATATTAGTATCACAGATCAATTAATTATACCGCCTTTCTTTAGAATATAGAATCGTCTATTAACATTTTACTTTTTTATTTTTAATCCAAGCAACATTATTACTTGCTTTCTTTTAAATATATTTTAAATGGCATTTTACTACAGAAATCATTGAAAATTTCATTATCGTTATATATAATGTTACTGACTATTTTATATGTTCATCTATACTTCTCTGCATATATTACTTCTTCAGCAAGCTGGGGTTCCCTTAGTAAAAGCCAGTCCAGGATTGTCTCATCAGTAAAGCTATCATCTAAGTCTTATCATCAGGAAAGTATAATTCAGGTATGGTTGGCATGCCATTAGTTCCCTTCTGTTGATAGACTTCAGGCAAGCAAACTGTCTAGGATTTGATAGATTGCAAGCAAGCTGTTTTCCAGAACACATTTGTAGCTATGAATTTTAACACTGAAAGGTAACCCGTTTTCCCCCAAGTGACATCAAACTCCACCAGTGAACTGTAAAGCAGCTTCTTTCTTGCATTCTTACATCTTCATGATAGTTTTCTGTATAATTCTGCTAGCTATCTCTTCTGGCTAGTTCTCTGCCACAGCTACCAACGAACTAGTCAACTCTTCCAAAATATATTTAGCCAACTGCTTATCAAACTAGTAAAAAAATGTTTTAATCTTTTTATCCAGTTGTTTATAGCTAGATTGCTGAGGTGACAAAAACACTAATTTAAATTTTTTTTATCCTTTTAGTCTTTTCAAATCTTTGCCTTTTAATTAAAAGCTTCGTTTGAAAGCAACTTTGAAATTTTACCAAAGAAGGATCTACACGTTTTTATTTAGAGAATTGTATACAAGCATTAATTAAAAGATTTCAAAAATAAAGCATGTTTGTTTTTAAATTCAAAATAATAAGACTACAATATTAATATTTATTTAGACCTTTTTAACCATTTATTTCATAATGAAACTTTATTTTACATTCAGAATTATTTAACCTTTTACTTTGTTATTATTCCAGGAAATGTACAAAATATCTACTAAAATTTTTCTATGTCGATTTCTACTTTTCCTTCCAACTTTATATATATATATTTGTGCACACACACTATATTATTGTGTGCCATATAACAGAGATGCTATATTGATTTTTTTGAATAAGAGTCAAAACTTGCAAACACATATAGCTGATAGGAGATCTCTTCAAATAGCTAAACTTAGTTCAATTAACTCTAAATTTAATTTCACCAACACCTTAATTTTATTTCTAAATGTCAATGACTTGTCTGAAACTTTTGCATCCAGCTAACTACAAATCTTTAAATAAGATGTTTATTATTGCAGAAATATATTTTTCATTTCATTATTTTTACCATCAGCTGTTTCCATCTACTGATTTTTGCAATACACTGAATTTTTTACCAATAAAAACTAATACTGTTCTGTCATATTCAGAAAACTATTTGGTTTGTTATACCTCATTAAAATGCTAAAAAAACTATCCGGATTATGCTTCCTTTTCATTGTACATATTATTTAATTTCATATTGTAAACTTTCAAAAATAAACTGAACATATACTCCCTAAATATGATTACTTTTCAACTGTTTGTCACTTTAAATTTTCAAAACAAAATCTGTATGTAATGAATTGCTGTGTAGAAATATAAAAACAGTTACTTCACTTGCCCTAACTTAATACGATGTTCTCTTAATATATTTGGATTTTATTGGAATTGTTTGACATTAATTAGAACAGCTGTATATATCATATAAATATAGGTTCATTTTTTTATACAAAATAATTAGTGGTTGATATGGAAGCTTTTAAAAAATTTTAATATCATTTCAGTTATACAAGAGTGAATACGCTGAATATCACAAGTTCATATAATACATCATTTAATTAGATTATTCTGACATCTAACAGTAATAGGACAAATAGACTTCAGACCTTCTTAAAAGTCTATTTAATCTTTATACTTACTAATTTATTATTACTCTATTCAAAAAGTTAATCAATTATCTATCTTTAAAAAAAAAAAAAATTCTGCAAACTATTACTTCTAATCTTTCATTCACTCTATCTTCATGTTTTAGTTTTATTTTCATATTAAATTTTTTATTAATTCTATCAATTTTACTTACCATTTTAAAAATTCATCTTCATGTCTACAAGTACTTTATATCATTGCAAATATAGTGCAGTAAAGCCTTTTTTCCTGAAAGTTAACTCCATGCCTATCAAAATCATAGTCATCTAAATATGGTAGGCTTCCTAAATGATGACTCAGTTCAGAAATTGGTAATACCATTATTTTTAATTTTTTTCATTTGTTTTTGGTATATTTAATTAAAAAATAATCAATCTAAAAAAGAGCTTGTATTCAATCTTATTACAAGATATAAAAGCATAAACATTTTATGATAAAATTAACATTTTATGATAAAATTCAATGTATTTATCAAGTGATATGGTAAATAATGTATACAATATAGATTGTTAAAAGTAAAAAAAATAAGTATGAATAAAAGCAAGGTAGATATTTATAGTTGACTTTTAGCAATAATAAACGATTACTAAAGGTTTTTTTTTTTAAATTCAATAATAAAATTATTTTATTCTAAATATATTATATATTTTATTTTGTAGTTGTTCTTAAATAGGATTAAAAGAAATAGGATTAAAAGACATTTAAACGTACAAGATTGTCACTTATGAGTTTTTTTCCCTTCTCACATTCATTTAAAATAAAATATGCAGATATCATTTGCTATTTGAAAATACAGTGTGGAATTTGAGTTATCTAAGAAACAGTCAATGCTAATACAGCTTTAACTTATATATAAAACAAACATTTAACAGTGATAAAAGAATATTATCTCTTTTATATATTTAACTTCAATAAGATGACACAAAAGACATTATCTTTTTTAATTTTTCAAAAAAAAGGACTGGTTTAAAAGGTCTATAATTTTTCTGGGCTAAGTATATTACAATAAAAAAAATAAAGCCATTACTAATTTATAGAAATGAAAATACTACCTAGTAAAAATGATTCAAAATTGTTATTAAAATGCTTATTTGGAAATTTAATAAAAACATCCTTAGTTAAGTTAAAAATAAAATATCTACTCTTTAAGCATTCTTTTAAATTTGTTGCAGGAAGTTTCGTGATAAAAAATTGTAGGAAAAAAAATCTCTTTTTTTTAATTCAAATTATAGGGAATAAAGAAGGTAAACATCAGCTAGCCATTCTCATAATATTAACATTATTTTTTAAATTCATTAAAAAATATATAGGGAGAAACAATATGGTACTTTGGTATTAAAGCTGCAACATGAAGCATGTATTAGATCTACTGCGCCTGTTGACATTCGTATGGAATCCGCTATTAATTTTGTAATCTTATGATCTGATTCAAAATAACATGTACAGAGATCTTGTACATGACTTTTTTGACAAAAAAAAAACAGATCCTTGTACATGGTATCTAAAGGCAAGATTTACAAAATTATCAAGGAGATTTGATATGAATGTGAAACGGGCACAGTAGGTCTAATACATGCTCCGTATTACACCTCTAAAAATAAGTAAAAGTAAAAATATAGTAAAACATAATAAATATATGTATATTTTCAAATATCATTTTCAGTAAAAAATGGATGCTTTTTAACAAGACATTCAAATATGTACAACTTTCAACACTAATAACTTTTAAGAACGATATTTGAAATTAAAAAAAAAAAATACAAATGTGACTTGCGATCTTAATGAAATGTCGATTTTTATTTCTCATTTTCAATAATAAATGTATAATTTTGAACAAGATATTTAAATATGTACAAGTTTCAACGCTAACAACTTTTAAGAACAACATTTGAAAATTTAAAAAAAAAAAAGTGACTTGCGATCATAATGAAATGACACCATTACACAAAAAAATTGTTACTTTAAATATGTAATAAACAAAGAGTAAATGATTTGGGTTTTAAATAATTTTTATAGAAATACATTAACTATAGTCATACAATACCTACTGTGTAATATATAAATTGATGTGTTAAAACCAAACTTTTGATATGTAATATTACCACAGAAAATGAAGATCTGTACTAAACATTTTCCCTCCGAAAATGTAGCATGTGATTGCAAAGGATGCTGGGATTTCCATAGAAGTGCTTATAAACATTGTTTTTTTATTATAAACAAATTAAACCCAAACCACAAAAAAAAATACACATTAATAATCAGACTTTTATTACGTTTTTATTATCTTAGCAGACACATTGACTTTCATGTCATTCAGTATTGCAATGAAAACATCATTTTTGTGTACTCTTCTCCACATGAATTCTGCTAAGTAGAAGTCCAGGTGTTGTCTTACTGTCCCTCATTGCTGCTTATTTCACCAATTGGCAGAATCCCATAATCTCGCAATATTTTGGGTTCAAACTCCTGTTTCTGGATTGACAAAATTGTGTGGTTGACTTAAAAATGGTCATAACTGGCTTCAATTAATTCATCACTTTTAACTGAAAATGTCAAAATATTACAGAAAAAAGATCACATTGATAAAAAAAATCCGTTTGTCATATATATTCGCAGGGATTATTTCTTTCAGTTTAACATTACCGTGACATTATACACATTTATTGTGGGTGTGAAAAGGCCTCCTATCTGCCCTACATTGCAGCTTTAATACCAAAGTACCAACAATATTTATTCTTACACATTGCTGCTTAAGGATATTACAGATTATTATATTAAATGTAATTAACAATATTCAGTACTGTTTTATTAGACCATGTCAGCCACTTGATGGCATTGTTGCTATGCAAAAACACATAAATATAACATTACTGGGCCCACCCCATTATTTGGGAAAGAATAATAATCATACGGGTTAATGTAATTCATTTATTCCCATAATAAATTTACTGGAACAATTTTACAAAACATACATCATTGCAAATATTCCTTTATAGTAGAATTCTCCGTGTTCACCAGCACTGGCTGGCGAAACCATCACCCCCTCCCTCCCTGCAAATTTTACAAAGTCTGCTAGCATTGCTTGAGAGATAACTAACTACATTGTGGTGGGAAAAAATGATGATAATGCTTTAATTACTGAACTATCTTTTACTTTTTTAGGTCATTATTGAAAAGTAAAAGTATTTATTTATTTATTACAATAACTATCTTTGAAAGAATATGTGTATGGATATTAATGGCACACCTATTAAGAACAATTAATAATTTCCAACTTGATTGTTTTGTTTTTTTTTAAGATTAATAAATGGATTCTTTTGACAATTTCTTTTGGTTTCTGGATAGAACTACGAGAAATTTTATAGTCATACATTTTATCCAAAAACTTAATGTAATTCAATAATTTCCTTAATCAATTCCTGTGATTTAGTTGAGAACAATTTTATGCTACAAAAAATTTAAAAAGCTTTAACTACAAGTGACCAAAAATTTCATCTTAGTCCTGCAATATAGGAAAGATGGTATGCCTTTTCACATCCACAAGAATTAAAACTTTATCAATTGACATACCTTATTGCAAAGATTCTATTAAAGTAAAATTAATTAATTCCTCATGTATGCCAGCAATTTCAAATTGTCCATTTTCAAGTCAGCGATTTTATTTGTCGCGGATGTGTTCTCGTGCAAACATGACTTTTTGCGTGAGCTGGTCAAAATCTTGCTTGGATGTACCCTTTCTGAATTTTTTGAAAATTCCACATTGAGTAGGGAAGCGTGGTGACAGGTTGACAATTGTTAAAAGGTAATAATAGGTCAGATGACTTACATATTTGAAGAGTTGTGGCTAGCTGAAGTCCAGACACCTTCATACGATACTGTAGCAAACTTTGAACTGTGAGCATTGGGATAAAGTGCATAACACAAAGCAAGCCAGCCATCAAAAATGGCATCTTTCTGTGCTTTTAGCATAGAAATAACGCCATCAGCTGTGTTTAAACAGCCTCTTTCTGTGCTTTTGCATAGATATATAGGGCTAGAAGGCAGTGACCATGTAAAGAACATATTTATGTGCTTTTGCATATAAAAATCACCATCAAGCAAAGCGGCTGATACAATGTAATAGAACAGTATCCAATATTCCTATAAAAATTCGATACCCAATTCATCAAAATTTCATTCTTCACCCTATTTTTCTAAAAGCACAATGAATCGTTTATTAAAAACTTAATCAATAAAAAGATGAGCAACTATAATTTGCCAAGCAAATAAACTGGTAATAATTGAGAATACAAACTCATTAAGACTGATACTGTGCACACACTATATAAAATACCTAAACAAAAAAAAAAAATGAAATCAGTAAAAATTTAATCTAGTGGTGGAAGATTATTAAGTTTGCAATATAATTTGAAACAAATTTAAAAAAACTTTACAAAAAAAGTGAAGACATTTTTTTCCTTATAACTTTTGTTTTTATTTAATTCATATATATATACAGCATGGTGTTTCATTGTAAATAAAGGAATAAACATAATTGCTACATGACTTATAATTCTCTGGGATTTAGAATAAAAGGAAATGATCATGCAAAATCATTAAGAATATCACAATATTAAAAAATAAATTAATAGTTCTAAAAAAAAAAAAAAAGCTGTAATAAAATTGTGACAATCTATGTATGTAAGTATGATATCACAATTGCAGCAAACGAGAGATTGAGACAGGATGATACAATATTTGCAGATAATTTTATTTTCAGCTTCCAATAGATATAATAATGCTTAGATAAATATAATACATTCTAACATCAAATCATGCTGAGAAAAAAAAAAAAAAAACTTGAACAAGACCTAAAAAGAATGTAATTAAATAAAAGTGAAGAAATGAAAATAAAATAAAAGCAGACTAATTATGATCTTAAATTATTTTAATAAACATTAAATATATAAACATTATTAAAAAATATAAAGCTACAACCATTTTAAGAAGAAAAAAATCAAAGTTTTCTTCAAATAAAATTCATATGATTATGACAGTGACACATATACATACATGTATTTCTTTCTGTTTAATCTAAATAAATAAATAAAAAACTAATTGCAAGTATATAGCTATGCAACATGTTTTTATGTTGTAAATAATGCAGATATAAATTTATAAACCAAGAAAATATGGGTGATTTGAATTCAAAATTTACAATTAAGTTCCAGGTATAAGAATGCCTGTGTTTCAAATCTTACACATTAAGTCTGCATTCTGCCCATCCCTCTTCTATTTATTTAAATGGATACTGTCCTATACTTAAGGGGTCAGAGTGACTTGAGGTCAACATGGGCATAACAATAATATTGGTATCAGCATGGGATGTGGGCATTCTATCATCAGATTTTCAATGGTATTGTAACGGTATATAATGGGGGAAATAATCTTAAATAAAATCATTTATTAAAAACTAAAAGCCAAAATTAAAAAGTTATGTTTAACATATTGTAATGGGCACAAATGCTGTTACATTATTTTAAATAAAATTAGAATTTAAAAATAAAAAGTTCACAAATAAAAACTTTTTTAAGAATTAAAAATTAAAAGTCATCTAAACTCGTATATGTAAAAAACCGCACAGATGGAAAATTATTAAAAGAAAACTTTATTAAAAAAGAAAAAAGTATTTTAAAATTTTTTACTGATTTCATTTTTTTTTTTTTTGTTTAAAGATAAAAATATATCGTTAAGAATGTGAAATAATAAATTCTATTGTGTAAAAAGGCTAAAAATGGAAATGATTATTTTTAATTAGTCTTAAGTAAACTAGCCCTTGGACATCACCAAATTTATAATTAAAGGTCAGATAGGAAGAACAGAAAAGCCAATAAAAAAAATCCCTTGGGAAACAGACCACAGCGAAAAGATCATCATCATATGACATCATGTCCAGTTAATCCGTGATTTTAATATAAAAAGAACAAGATTGGAAATAAAAGAGTATGTGTTAAGTCTGGGAGGGTTGAAGGAGAAGGGATTGAAAAGACGCACTTTCAATCCCTTCAGTTTTTCTAAAAGAAATGAAATATCGTTTTCCTATATTGCGGACCCCAGGACATGTCCTGCAATAAAAGCCTGCAAAGAACTATACCAGCTACAGCAAAGGACCTCCGGATGAATACCAATAGAAAGGCAAACAGCATACCGGTCTTCCCCGGGACATCGTGGGAATTAACACTGGTTCCAAATTACAAGCAACTATTAAGGATGGACTTTTAAACTATAAGAACTATATACATAATTCATGAACATTTAAGTATAAATATTTCCAATATTTAAATAGAAATATAAATTCCTATCTGACCAAATTAAATCATTAATAATTATTTTTATCATATGTAGTTTTAAAATCATTTCCATTAATTTAATTTTTCCATTCTTTTAAATGTTTATTATGTTTTTTTTTTCACATTAAGCTAAAACTTTTAATTAAACCATCTTAAATTTAAGTCGGGCATGAATGGCTGCATAAATTCGTAAAGTTATGTTAGTTTAAGAGAGGGTAAATCTTAGGTTATTTGTTTCGCAGTTAAATTGGGTCAATTGATTGGATATACTGGTGTAATTAGTAAATGTGGCATGAAGATCGCTACGTGCAGGATCACATTATATGCCGCACTTGGGCAAAATAAGTCCCATTTCTTTCTGGCCATCGGAAGCAGACAGTATTCCCTGCTCCTTGGATCATCCCTTTAGCCTATGGGATAAGATCATAAGTCGGCAAAAAGAACCGCAATCCCTTCCTATGGAGTTTTTTTTATTGTTCTTCTCGCCAGACAGCTGTAGCATTCCTGTACTGGCCGAGAATTTTTTTTTTTTTGTAAATAACCATGCTGTTCAGATGTATATTTCTGATAGTACGGTACTGTGCTGTTGTATTGATGCTGCATTGAATACAACGATATATCAAATATATTGGTGTTAGTTTGACTGTGAACTTTTGACCTATGGTTAAATAAGGGATATAGAATATTTTCTTTTTCGAGTGCAATCTATGTAGCCTATCCATACTCGAAACTTTAATAAAATATTAATAAATTCATCTGTGCGAATTTATAAAATCAAAAGTTAAAATGTAAATCAAATTATAAAGTAAACATTATACTAAAATAATTCTAAATTTTATATATGTGCAAAATAAATGTTTCCATGTATTGTTAATCTGGCAGTGGCTTATTCTTATTTTTTATTATCTTTCTTTCTTTAAAAATAAAGTATACATTATCTCTGCTGCTCCACGAGCTAGTGACTGGGCTAACGGTCTATAATAAAATAAAATTGGATCTTAATAACTTAAGTATCTGCCTACTATATAAATTTTCCAGGTTCGAATGGCCGGGTGGCACCTTTGTATGGCAGATACAGTAAGACCACATATCACGCTGACTGTTATAATATATATATTGCACGGATGGAAAACTTTAAAAGTATTTTTTTAAATAAATAAAAAAAAAGTATTTGAACATACTTTTTTTATAAAATAAAAAGTAAAGATCTAAAGATAAAATATTTTTGTTAAAAAGTAACATAAATAAAAATAGAAATAAATATTAATTTCTATTTTAAGATTCCTATGTAATCTCAGTAAATGGAAATCATTGTTTTATTAATTAAACAAAAAGCAAACTAGCCCTTGGACTCTTATATAATTAAAACGTCAGATAGGAGAAATACATAAAAATTAAAGATTGTTTTCCGCTCTGAAGCAGCAACCAAGTTCCAGGATCAAACCAGCTAAGTTCACCTCCGGATTGATAGCTACAGCATGAACAGAAAGTATGAATAATAAAAGACTTTGCAGGAACTGGCACAAGGAACCGGGAGCTCTTCTACTGTAAAGTATGAACTATAAAATTTTAAAAAGTAATTAAGAACTTTCGTCAATATCTAACAAGTTTTTAAAAACTAGCTAAACATAACTTTTAAAATGAACTTTCATCTGACTTATTAAGATTTCAAAATCAGTTGTTAATGTTTAATTTTATATACTTGAGTTTGCTAATTTAATTAAATCTTTTTCCATTTTCTTTATAAATATTTATTGACTAAATTATTTAAATGTATTAAATTTAAGTTAGGTGTGGATAGCTGCATAGATTCATTAACATTTAGTTTTTTTTTTATTTTATTTTCATATGACTAAAATATATATATATATATCGGTAAATATGATACCTCATACTGAGTGTCCAAACATTTATTCGTATATCTTTTAAGTTGTTGGTGTCAATGCGGCACCTTATGATGAGTGCCATTGGGTTTATTTTAATTTCCCTTTGCAATTCCATCAATAACTTTATATTTTAATTGTTTATGTTTATTTTGAAGGGGTTTAATTTCAGGCTATTCGTCTCGTAATTGAGTCAATGCTAGTAGAGAGATATATGGGTGTTTATATTAATGCAATGTGAAGCATGTTAGCATATAAGCAAAGTCCAATTGAATGCATGACCCAAAGATGTAGTCATTGCATTGCAATGTAATGTAATGTACGCAGATATATTTCCTGTGACATTGACTTCTTTTAGCTCTATGGATAGGGAATATAAGTCAGCAGATAGATCGCTCTCCCCCATATGTAGCATTTCTCTTTTAAATATTTTATTACATGATTCCCTCACCAGACACACACATTCCTGTACTGGACAAGGATTATGTCCTTCCAATAATATCATGCAGCAGACGCACATTCCTGACTTCATATTGCATTGGTTGCATCCGTATATCAGGAAGAAGCGTTAGTCTGGTTGCGAACATTTATCTGATTGAATGATTGTTTTGAAAAGTTTTTAACTGAGAAATCTATGTAGCCTATCTATACTCAACATTCTAAAGTAAAATTTATTAAAATGTCCATCTGTGCGGACTTTCTTAAATAATAATTTAAATTTAATAATAATAATCTAAATTTAAAATTAATATTAAAATCAAGATAAAATTTATTCCTCAATTTCAAATATTTATATATGTGCATATAATAAATGTTTTTTGTGTGTTATTACTGGCAGTGGCTTATTTTATTTTTAATATTAAGAATATATTTTTAAGAAGTTATGTATTATTAAATCTCTGCGTCTCCTTGAGCCAATGGCAAAGGCTTACGGTCATATATAATTTATAATAAAACAAAATTGGGATCTTAACAGTACGTATTTGCCTACTATATAAATTTTCCAGGTTCGAATGGCCTGGTGCCCTTGTACGGCAAATAAGGTAAGACTGACTTCCCCGACCATTATAGTATGAATGGCTGAAGAGTTGGAGGTTGGAGTAGATTGAAGCCTGTCCATTAAAGTATAAAGATTTTCTATCTTAATTTAAACTGAGCACTGATTATATATGTGTGTGGGAGATGATAATCTGGACCAACTGATGAGTGCTGGTTCAGCATGAAATACGTTTATTGATTATTTATCTTTTCTACATGTGTGTGGTTATGTTTATCAGTAGTATGAGTGGATAGCTGAAAGTTGCTTGAAAGTCTGAGTTCAAATCCCCTATATTTACAATTAAGTTCCAGGTATAAAAATGCCTGTATTTCAAATCTTAAACCACAGAAAAAATAAAATAAAACATGATAATCTATAAGTTTGTTTGGAATGATGGCATTTTAAGTTAGTATATTGATGTATTTCCATCTTCTAATTGAATTATTAAATATTTTTAGAAAAATTTAAATTTTATGTATTTCCAAATACATGCAGTTGTTAGTAATAATGCGCACATTAATATTGAACACAACATTCTGAATAGTATTATTCTTTCTTCTTCAGGTGTTGCTGGTTTGATAACTAACATCAAATATGGAAACTAAATCAGTGTCCTTCAGATTTATGTTATAGAATTTAAGTTGATGTTTAGACAATAATTAATAGAAATTTTATATATTTATTTATGAGAATTCTGATTTTTCCATTTCTTTCCTTTTATGCCAGCTTGGGGCATTTATTTACACATAATCAAAAAAATCTAAACAGTAATTCTGGAATATTAAAACATGTTGATCATCATCAATGCTCTGGTCATTTAGTGCCATAACTATAAAATGAAATTCTAATAAAGTTTAAATAAAATATAGTGCAGAGACTTTGAAGAATATATTCTTGGTGCTAAAACAGAACTCTTGTCAACTGAATACCCCTAAAACACTGAATACATCCTCATTTATATATTCAGCCTATGCTCGAATCTAGCTCAGAGAACATAAGCTCTATTACTATTATGATGACCAAGAAATAATGATGCAATACAATTTTTAACAATTAAATACAAGTTTATTAATAACAATTTTTTAAAAAAAATGATATTAAAGTCTTTAGAATATGGTTTTATAATTAGAAACCTTCTGATTTTGATTAATATACAATAAATATAGGGGATTTGAACTCAGACTTTCAAGCACCCACCAACTATCCATGTTATCTCATACTACTGATATACATGACCACACACATGTAGAAAAGATAAATAATCACCAATATATGTATTTCATGCTAAACCAGTTCTCATCAATTGGTCCAGATTATCATCTCCCACACATATATATAATCAGGGTTCAGTTTATATTAAGATAGCAAATTTTTACACTTTAATGGACAGGCTTCAATCTACTCCAACTTCAAACTTTTCAGCCATCCATATCATGGCAACATGAGCATGGCAATAATGTTGGCATCAGCATGGGATTTGGGCTTTCCATATAGATGACTGAAAGGTTGGAGATTGGAGTAGATTGATGTCTGTCCATTAAAGTGTGAAGATTTGCTATCTTAATATAAACTGAGCACTGACTATATACATATATATATATATATATATGTGGAAGGTGATAATCTGTACCAACTGATGAGTGCTGGTTTAGCATGAAATATGTATATTGGTGATTATTTATTTTTTCTACATGTGTGGTCATGTATATTAGTTGTAAGAGATAGTGGATAGTTGGTGGATGTTTGAAAGTCTGAGTTTAAATCCCCTATATTTACAATTAAGCTCGAGGTTTGTGAAGAGTGCCTGGTTTTCAAATATTTACATATGAAGCTTGTATCTTGCCTATCCCTCTTTTATGTATTTAAATGGATAAGGTCCTATACATGAGGGATCAGAATGACCAGGTCAATGTGGGCATGGCAATAATGTTGGCATCAGCATGGGATTTGGTCTTTCCATCATCAGATTTTCAATGATATGGATGGCTGAAAAGTTGGAGGGTGGAGTAAATTGAAGTCTGTCAATTAAAGTGCAAAGATTTGCTATCTTAATATAAACTGAGTACTGATTATATATATGTGTGTGGGAGATGATAATCTGGACCAACTGATGAGTGCTGGTTTAGCATAAAATACATATATTGGTGATTATTTATCTTTCTACATGTGTGTGGTCATGTATATCAGTCATATGAGATAGTGTGGATAGTTGGTGCATGCTTGAAAGTCTGAGTTCAAATCCCTTGTATTTACAATTAAGCTCCAGGTTTGTGAAGAATGCCTGGTTTTCAAATATTTAATATACAATAAAAAAATTTATCACATTTGAGATTTACAAAATTACTATACACAATTCAAGTTATCATTAAGGTTTACAATATCTCTTAATGGATTCATATATACACAATTTGCATAGACATGTGAAACATTAGTTTACAATGAATATTTATGAATTGTCAAAAAATGATTAAAATTTACACGTAAGTCCTATTTGACACTCAATGATATATATATGCACACAGAGTGCAGTACAATTTAGAAATGGACATATTTAAATTGACATTTAAAAATATAAAAAAAAAATTACATTTTACATATTTGTCCTAATAGGTTTACTCAAAACATATATATATAATCTACACACATATGTGAGATACAATAATTGATTAATTAAATAAATGAAACTCATTTTCATCATATCTGAATTTACCAAATAAAAAACAACATTAATTTTTAGAACAACTAATTCTATTTTGAATATATATAAAATTTACATATATACATATGTATCAATAAAATAAAGATAGACATGAATGAGCTATCAAATTCTATCATAATAGTTTACAATTTCTTTTTTTTTTTAAATAAGGACTATCCTATAACAGTCTCTCCCTTGACAGGTTACTGTTGATTAAAATTTGTAAACGTCATTAAATCCAAAAATTGTATCTTTTGCCCATTCTTGACTCTTAATTATAATTTAAACAAAATTACTTGTTTATACTCTCTCTCTTTTTTTTTTTAATGACTTAAAATATTCTTTTCACAACGAACAATTGTTGAATGTAATATAAATTTCACTTATTCTCTTAAAAAAAATAAAAAACAAATATATAAATTTCTTATTAAAGTAGAAATCTATGATTTATTACTTAAAAGATTTTAAAATGTCTTTTTTTTTTTTTTTTTTAGTGTAAAAAATTTTTGAAATCCGTTTTCTTTTAAAACATAAATTTTAGATAATTTTTTTGTATGTAGCTATGGTCATCAGTTTGACTTTTAATTATGTTTTTTTTTTAATTTAAAAATATAGGTTTTTTAAAAAATGACTTTTTAAGGAATATTAAAACAATTTCTTTAATAATATATACAAAATCATCTGTGAACTGCTCCTTTCTTTTAGATGTTTAACTTAAGCAAATTATTGATTTGTTTGCTTTAAGTTATAATTTTAAAAGTCATTTTAAGGATTTTAATATATATATATTTGTCTGTGCTTCTCTGTCTCTAGATATATCAGCATACATATAATTACTACTTCAGCAACTGATGGTTTCTCTTGATGGGTGATGGGAGACCAGTCCAGGTAATTGTTAGAATCGGGAAAGTATAATCAGGTATGTTGGTATTATCTTTTCTGTTTAGGATTTGATGAGTTTCAGGCCAGCAAACTGTTTTGGTCCACATTTAAAGCTATGAATTTCAATACAAGGAAGTGGATCATTTTCCTTCATGTGAATTCAAACTCCACCATTGAACTGCTAGACTTCTGCTGGATCTCCTGTCTTGACTTCAGCTACATATTCATGGAAGCTCTGTCCAACTCTGCTAGCTAATTCTGCTTCTCAAAGATATTATTAATTAAGCATTCTGGCCAGATCTTACAAAATATATTTAGCCAAGACTTCTCAAAAATTAGGAACCATACTGTTAAAAAAAACAACCTGAAAAAATCTTTTTATCAACTCATTTTATAATTTTGGATTGCTAGGTGATAAAAACACATTGCAGACTGTTTTCAATCTGTCCAATCCTTTTGAAAACAAGTTTGAAGTTTTATCAAAAATATGATTGGAAAAAGTTGATTTCAATTAACTTGAAACCTTTGGAATTTGACCAAAAGTGTGATCTACATGTTTTTACTTGGATAGAGAATTATATACAAGCAAATGAAATGATTTTCAAAAATAGATATTTTTACAATTATCAATAGACATGCTTTTTTTTTTTCAAAACCAAAATTCAATATTAATTTATTTATCAGACCTTTTTAAATATTTAATTTTATAATAAAATATTATTTTAAATCCAGAGTTATTTAACCCTTTATAGTTATTATTTTATTTTATTCCAGGAAGTGTAGAAAAATATCTACAAAAATTTATGTTGGTGTTTATTTCTACTTTACCTTTACTTTATATATATATGCGCATGCACACAACTATGTGGCTATGTGCCATGTAACTCAGATGGTTACAATATATATTATAATGGTCGGGGACGAAGCGACTCTTACCTTATAATTCTGCCACCAGGGCATCATCAGGCCAATTGAACCTGAAAAATTATATAGGCCAGCAGGTACTTACAATAAGATCCAGAATTTAAATAAACATGACCAAAATGCCCCAGTCACTAGCTCGTGGAGCAGCAGAGATAATATATAAGATTAAAAAAATAAAATAAGCCACTGCTAGATTAACAATATACAGAAACATTTATTTTGCACATATATAAAATTCAGAATTATTTATTTTAGTATAATGTTTACTTTAGAATTTGACTTAATTTACATTTTAAATTTTTATTTTATAATTTCGCACAGATGAATTAATTAATATTTTATTAGTGTCGAGTATGGATTGCACTTGAAAAAGAAAATATTCTATATCCCTTATTTAACCCTAGGCCAAAAGTTCACAGTCAAACTAACGCCAATCTATCTGATATATCGATGTAGTCAATGCAACATGAATATGACACCACAATACCATACTGTCAGAAATGTACATCTGAACAGTGTGATTATCTAGAAGAAATGTCTCTCATCCAGTACAGGAATACTTCGTCTAGTGAGAAAAATTAAAAAAAAAAAACTCCATAGGAAGGGATTGCGATCCTTTTTGCCAACTTACTATCCCATTCTATAGGCTAAAGGGGTGATCCAAGGAGTAGGGAATACTGTCTGCTTCCAATGGTCAATAAGAAATGGGCTTATTTTGCCCAAGTGTGGCGTATAATGTGATCTTGCACGTAACAGATCTTCATGCTACATTTACTAATTACACCAATACATCCAAACCATTAACCCAATTTAACTGTGAAACAAATAACCTGAGATTAACCCTCCCTTAAACTAATCTACACAACCGTCCACACCCAACTTAAATTTAATATGATTTAAAAGTTTTAGCTTAATAAAAAAAAAAAAATCATAAGAAACACTCAAAAGAAAAAAATAATGAAAGAAATGAAAATGATTTAAAAATACATATAATAAAAATAATTATTAATGATTTAATTTGGTCAGATAGGAATTCATATTTCTATTTAAGTATTGGAAAAAGCTTTATATTTAAAGTTCATAAATTATATACATAGTTCTTACAGTTTAAAAGTCCATCCTTAATAGTTGCTTGTGATTCGGATCCCATATTGTTTCCAATTCCCATGACCTCCTGGGGAAACCGGTGTGCTGTTAGCTGTTCTGTTTTTATTCATCCGGAGGTCCTTTGCTCTATCTGGTATAGTTCTTTGCAGGACCCTGGTGTCCGCAATATAGGAAAATGACACTTCATTTCTTTCTTTTGGAAAAACTTAAGGGATTGAAAGTGCGTCTTTTCAATCCCTTCTCCTTCAACTTTCTCGGAACTCCAAACTGAAACTAAAAACTGACTTTTATTTCCAATCTTTTCGTTTTTATTTCAAGCCTCCACATTAACTGAACATGATGTCATGATGATGATAATTCTTTCACTATGATCCATTTCCTGAGGGATTTCATTGGTTATTCTGTTCTTGTTTTATCTCCTATCTGACCTTTAATTATAAATTTTGAGATGCCCAAAGGTTAGTTTACTTAGACTAATTAAAAATAATCATTTCCATTTTTAGCCTTTTACACAATAGAAGTAATTAAATTTTGTACATTCTTAAGATATATTTTTATCTTTTTTTCTTTTTTTAATAAAGTTTCCTTTTAATATTTTTCCATCTGTGCGATTTTATATATATACGAGTTTAGATGACTTTTAATTTTCAATTTTTAATTTTTAAAAACAAATTTTTATTTGCGAAATAAATTTTTATTTTTAATTTCTAATTTTATTTATTAGAATAATATAACAGCATGGGTGCCTATTACAATATATATATATATATAAAATGTTCAATTATAGATACTATAGTGTATCCATACATACTAAGGATGGCAGACAGACTAAAAAAAATCTGCAATGGAATAAAATATCAAAACAGTTTTCTAAGGCCACAGCATATTGTGAGGAATTCTAACTTCTAAAAACTTAAAATTGATATGCTAAAAATAAGAACAATACTATATGACTGTGGAAGGACATAAATTAATGAAATAAATATGATTAAAAGAACATAAAACAATGATAAGAAAAAGACAGTTATATCTAAAATAATAGATCATATATATACAAATAATTATAAAAATTGTTCTATTAAAAAACGGAAGAATATTGGGCTATGGAAAAAAAATAGTAGCAAAAAAATTTGAAAAAACTTCTCACATGACAATAGCAAATAATGTCATAAGACAACCTAGTATAATAATCCATAATGTTTGGAAATTATTCAATAACCTTGATCTTAAAAAGAAAAAAACCAAGAAATCAGGAGGATCCTCATAAATATATAAATTTTTTATTGGCTATTAATTTTAATAGAAATTCTATACTCATAAAGCTAAATGTGACAGGTCCAATAGCCATACTATTACTAGTCAGGCCTGATACTTCTGAAGAGGAAAGAAAAATAATACTTCCCAAAATGATTAATTGTGTATTATTATTACCAGTTGAATGTAGTTGAAAAAATATAAAGTTCAAATTTTTCTAAAAACATTTAATAATTTAATTAGACAAAGGAATTAGTCTAATACATATATATACCTTACAGAGAAATCATATATATATGCCAATATATGCAAACCAAAAGTATACAAAACATGAAATTTTGTTAAAGTATATTTCACTTTCTTAATAAAATAATAGTATTTTATTTTAATCTACATAAGAATATAAACACATCAATAACTTCTGGAAAATTTAAATCTATTTGAAAACAAAAACAAAGTAAAACATGACTGCAAACATATAATTGAAGAATGAATTAATTGCAGAAAAAAAAAGTAAACATGATCCTAGCTAGATTTGTGTGTGGAAGAGTGGGAAGGGATGCACAAAAAACATTATATAAATTTATTAATTATTATTTTTTATTTAATATAATCTTAAAATGAAAACTTTTATGTATAGAGTATACAAAAAAATAAAATACATGGAATAAAAAAATACTTTGTAATAACTTTAAATATTAGATGTTAATTATTAGAACTTATCAACTATTATACAATAATAAATTAACAAAAAATGTTAAATAAAAACATTTGATATGATTTCATTTCAATCTTCCTTTAGATGTTAAAGAATTAAAATTAAGACCTACTTTTTAAGGTTTTTTTTATTTACTACATTTCAATTATGATTTTAAAAGGTCAATGATTTTTATTGCTCAAAAGACAATTTGATAAATTATAAAGTAAAAAAAATAAATTATAATTTAATAAACTTATACATATATTGAAATAAATATACTACTAATTAAATACGTTAGGATTTAGTATTATATTCATATTAAAATGCTTTTTTTAATTATATAATTGGCAGAGGGAGTGAGTTATTTTTATATGCTCTGATTATCTTTTTTAAGCATATTTGCAGAAAAAAATATCTATTCGCATGAACATACATAAATATACACATGCATACACAAAAATAAAAATATAGATTTCAGTACAGATGTTTTTGAATAACAAACGCAGACAGCTGTCGCAGTAGGAGAGATAATAAGAGTACTAGAAAATAACCCAATTGGTTAACCAACGACTACTGTTATTATACTTACATCATTTAAATTAAGTTTTTTCAATTATAGATAAAAGTCTAAATCTCACTCAAAATTAACGAATATTTAATAATCAAATGCTAAAAAAAGATTTACACAAACTTCCTTTATTGTTTTAAATAAACTTTGCTTAAGCTATTAAAGATTTTGAGTTTGGTATTACCTCTTGAGTTCCTGCTATCTTGAGTTGTAGGACGGCCTTCTGCCCGGTTTCTAGTTCACAAGCTAACGTCTGAATAGACAGTACTTGAGTGAATTCGGCCATGTGGGTGGGCTAAGCAGAGAAAAAAAAAATAGTGTGAGGATTATACCACTTTCAACAAAGGGATGGTTGTTTTTATTAATACATTAATTCATTTATATTAAAATTCAAAAAAAATTGGTGGGTGATTAAAACTGATATAATGGTAATTATTGTAAATATAATACTGCACTGTGTAAATAGATATACACTTAACATTATGCAATATATATATATCATAACGATAATCTTTTCTTTTTATATACGAGTCAATCAATATTAATTTTTTTTAGTTCTCATTCTCTAGTTTTATATTTATATAGAGTATGAAATTAAAAAAAGTTTTGGAAACATTTATATCCTATGTGTTTGAAAATGTTTTTAATAGATGTGTTTTTACCAGTGATTTATATATGGATCTGAGACATGGACATTTATCAGATAAGCAATACAAAGATTTAAGACTACACACAAAGCATGGAGAGATGTATGTTGGAAGTAACAGGAAGAAATCCAAACCAAATACATCCAAGTTTAATGGTCACTGAAATTTGGTCTTAAAGTATCTGCCGACAGGGCGCCATCTAGGCCATTCAAACCTAAAAAAATTTATAAAGTAGGCAGATACGCGCTGTTAAAAATCCAACTTTTCTTTTATTGACCGTTTGCCCTTGCCACTAGCTCAAAAAGATGCAGAGATTAATAAAATATAAATTCTTATCTAATTATATTTCAATATAAAAAATAAATAAATAAAATAAGCCACTGCCAATAATTAATTAACACACAAATAGATTTTTATTAATGCACATTTAAAATTGAGGAATAAATTTATTTTTAGATTTTAACATTAATAATTTTTTTAAATTTAAATTACTATTTAAATAGACCGCACAGATGGATATTTCCGAGGGTGAATTTTTTTTACTGAGACGCATGTGTTACTAATGGTCCTTCCCATACGAAGTTTTCCCGAAAACAAATTGAGTCATTCACTCCTTAAAAGAAGTTTTCCCGAAAATAAATCGAGTCATTCAAAGGGGTAAGTGAAGCAACCGACAGCAAAACACATACATATCAGGTAATGAAATTGAACCCTCCCAACTTTAACGTAACTTTTAATTAAAACATAATATACACACACACAAAAAAAAATGAAATGGAAATGATTGCTTAAACTTCTGCATTAAAAAAATATTAATAATTGATTTTGCATTTTTAAATCAGATACGAGTTCTTATTTTCAGCTATTAATTAATTGCAATTTTTAGGAAAGTTCTTATTAAATAGACACTAGAGTTCATATGTTACGGATTGAGCAGATTTTAGATCCGTCTTCATGATCACTTTCGTAAATTTTATCATTCTTTGAAATGAAACCGCTACTTGCCATTCATTTGGTCAGGAACTGTCATACAGAGGCCTCAGCTGGTTGTCCGGAAAATCAAACTTATTGCAGACTTCCACATCGTGAAAATCTGCAATATAGCCAGTTATAACGACATATTCATAGTCAGCTCTCAGATAACAATCCTCAGAATAATTTGGCTTTTATATTTTTATTAGTCTCTTATCATCCAATCTTTGGATTCAAAGAGCAAGACGTCATTAATCCATTCGTGTTTCAGTTATGGTCCGTGCTGTCATTTTCGGGTTTGCATTGTTCATTTAATTCCTTTGTATTGTCTTATCTGACCATTTAATTTATTTTACATGTCTCATGGGTTAGTTTGCTTTTGAACAATCATTTAATTAATAAGACAATCATTTCCATTTTCTAAGACTATAGAAATCAACATTATTTATATTTTTAAAATATCAATCTTTATATTTTTACTTTTTTACAAAAAAAAATACTTTCAAATGCTTTTATCTGTAAAAGCCTTCAAAGTTTCCTATCTGTGTGATCTATATATATGTTACACAACTTTTAATTTTCAGTTTTTAAGTTAAGTTTTTTTTTTCATTTTAATAAATCAATTTTTATTCACGATCTTTTTATTTTAGTTTTAAAATAATGTAACGGCATATTTATATACTGTTACATATCAGTAAACTTCCTCAAAAAACAAAAACATTAAAAAAAAAAAAAAAGGATTTACTTAGTGTTAATAATGACGTTTCACAAATTGATAAACAACAAAACTTTGGTTAGTAATTAAAAAGACAAAATTTTGGTTAGTAATTGACGAAAAAATGCTGACTATTCTTTCCTTTCCATCCCAGCTGAGATTACACCTCCTCCCTCAAGAGTTCTCTTTTTCCTACATTTCATTATTAACTTAGGCAAGTCAAAGAAGTTACATGATTTTAATTTTTTTTTTTTTTTAAATTATGATTTTTATTAATTACGTTTTATTCCTCGCATATATTTCTACGCATGCGCAATTTTCTTACTGGCAGTACTTTTTACACAAAATTCAAGTTTATAACTTTATATAATATAGATAGAAAATATTTCACTTTAAAAAAAAAAAATTTACTCAGTGTACTCGTTGTTTATTATATATTGTGTCATGTTGGGAATCCATTTTAACAGTCACTGATATTTGGTCTTAATGTATCTGCCATCAGGGCGCCATCTAGGCCATTCGAACCTAGAAAAATTTATAAAGTAGGCAGATACGCGCTGTTAAAAATCCAACTTTTCTTTTATTGACCGTTTGCCCTTGCCACTAGCTCAAGGAGATGCAGAGATTAACACAATATAAATTCCTATCCAATTATATTTCAATATTAAAAGAAATAAACAAAGTAAGCCACTGTCAACAATTAACACACAAATAGATTTTTATTAATGCACATTTAAAATTGAGGAATAAATTTATTTTTAGACTTTAACATTAATAATTTTTTTAAATTTAAATTACTATTTAAATAGACTGCACAAATGGATATTTCTGAGGGTGAATTTTTTTACCGAGACGCATGTGTTACTAACGGTCCTTCCCATACGAAGTTTTCCCGAAAACAAATCGAGTCATTCACCCCTTAAAAGAAGTTTTCCCAAAAACAAATCGAGTCATTCAAAGGGGTAAGTGGAGCAACCGACAGCAAAACACATACATATCAGGTAATGAAATTGAATCCTCCCAACTTTAACGTAACTTTTAATTAGAACATAATACACACACACACACAAATGAAATGGAAATGATTGCTTAAACATCTGCATAAAAAAAATTAATAATTGATTTTGCATTTTTAAATCAGATAATAAGAGTTCTTATTTTCAGCTATTAATTAATTGCAATTTTTAGGAAAGTTATTAAATAGACACTAGAGTTCATACGTTACAGATTGAGAAGATTTTAGGGATCCGTCTTCATGATCACTTTTGTAGATTTTGTCATTCTTTGAAATGAAACCACTACTTGCCATTCATTTGGTCAGGAACTGTCATCCAGAGGTCTCAGCTGGTTGTCCGGAAAATCAAACTTATTGCAGACTTCCACATCGTGAAAATCTGCAATATAGCCAGTTATAATGACATATTCATAGTCAGCTCTCAGATAACAATCCTCAGAATAATTTGGCTTTTATATTTTTATTAGTCTCTTATCATCCAATCTTTGGATTCAAAGAGCAAGACGTCACTAATCCATTCATGTTTCAGTTATGGTCCGTGCTGTCATTTTCATGTTTGCATTGGTCATTTAATTCCTTTGTATTCTCTTATCTGACCATTTAATTTATTTTACATGCCTCACGAGTTAGTTTGCTTTTGAACAATCATTTAATTAATAAGACAATCATTTCCATTTTCTAAGACTATAGAAATCAACATTATTTATATTTTTAAAATATCAATCTTTATATTTTTACTTTTTTACAAAAAAAATATTTTCAAATGCTTTTATCTGTAAAAGCCTTCAAAGTTTCCTATCTGTGCGATCTAAATATACGTTACACAACTTTTAATTTTCAGTTTTTAAGTTAAGTTTTTTTTTTCATTTTAATAAATCAATTTTTATTCACAATCTTTTTATTTTAGTTTTAAAATAATGTAACGGCATATTTATATACCGTTACACAAGAAAATAAACAGATATCACTGAAAAATTAAGAGACTATAGAAAAGTGAAATAGATGGTTAAGAGAATAATGAGATACCACTGAAAACATTTTAGAAATAATAATAGATGGACAGTTAAACCTTAAACTATATTCCGAGATATCCTAAAAAGAGACCACATGAGAGACAGATAACTAAAATATACATATTTGCAATTAAACTGTGAAAAAGTTATGGATTGGAGAAATTGAATTAAGCTTAGAAGAACTTTCATCCTATAATGGATTAATTATATTTGAAAATGATGAGGGGAATATAATATTGCTTTAATCATCACCTTATATTTTTACTAGTTTTGCTTTATTTGCAAGTTCCAAAAAGTATTATTCATGACTGTCTCTTAAATGTATTTATATATTGACATCAGCAGCTTTAGGAATATTAATATTAATCATAAATTAAATAGTGACCTAAGAAACCATAGATATTACTAATATTAAATGATTTTCTTAAAGATATACATAGGGAACTGCAGGATAGATAAAATTTATTTTATAATAGATATATGGTCTATACCTAAAATAAAATGGAAAGGAATCAAAATGTAAGCTTAAATGTTGCATGTGAAACATTGAACAACTGAATCTAAATACATTTTAATGCAAATGTAAACTCAATAAGAAAACAAACAAAATATTGTAAATTATCTTTTTAAAAGTAATTATCAAAGAGCATTTATTTTAATCTTTGTAAAATGATTTAGAAAAAATATTAAATTTTTTAGGAACAAAATGTAAATGTAAAACCTTGTTGTGATCCCCCCCCCCCTTCCTAAAAATCCCTTACCATTAATAAATTACAAATGCCTTTTATTGTGAAAAAGCAATCTTTCTTGCTTTTTTCTCTACAAAAACATTTAGTATTTTGTCTGTCTAAAGAGTTACTAATTTCAGATTAATAGCAAAACTTTTCAAATATTCTTGTAGAATAGATAATCTCAAATAACTTTTGATATTTCATTTCTTCTAATACTGCAGCCAATGGGATTGTGAAAAAAATCCAAAGAGCAATAAATAAATATGGAGGTACAGAAAACTTATTATTGCAAAAAAAAAAAATCAAGCATTTTCATGCGAGTTTGAATCTCGCTTGGTAGAATTGTGTCAAGTTCTTTCTTCAAGAAGCATATAACTCTATATAAGCAGGTTTTGTGTTTTTAACTTATTGTTCTTCCTGTGATAACTTGACATCTGATAATACTATTTCCAGAATCTGCTGCACATTCCCATATGGAATCCTTGGGCAGGTCTTAAAATTACGCAAAAATCCAAATAAATTTTGTTGCTTTTTCAGCTGCTCAAACAGTGCTTTATCTGCCACTTAAATAAAAACAATAAACTTTAAAAGCTGTTTTTGAATCTAATAAAAAATTATCTGCAGATTCATAATCAAATACTTTTTTGTTTTGTTTAAGCATTTACTCTGACATTTATTATCTAAGACAGGGGTGGGCAAACTATGGCCTGCGGGCCATGTGTGGCTCCTGGTGTGAATTTGTGCGGCCTGCCTATAAGTTTAAAAATGTCGTATTTATGTATATTATCATACAGATTTTATATATAGATAAAAAATATGTTAATGTAATAGCTTCCAGTTAATAATTGATATATATATATATTTCTTAAAAATAAAATAATATTGATTTGATGCATGTATATATTTGTCTTTTTAAGAATAAAGTAAAATTCGATTTGTAAATGGGTGAATATTTTCGAATCAATGAAACTAATTTTTAAAAAATTGTTTATAAAAACCTGTTTTTTTATATCACAAATGTAAACATTAAACTGAAATGCTCTTTAATAAAAACAAAATCTTTATTGACTGATTAGTCTGGTAACAATAACAAAAAAAAAATGTCATTAACATCTGCTTAATTAGTTGGCTTTCTTTTATTTAAAATTGGGAGAAACATATAAATAAATGCTTTTGGGATATTTGTAGAAAATGTATTTTTTCTTTCATTAAAGGTACTAATTAATACATAATTTACCAAAGGGAAAATTTGCACACAAAACCACTTTTGCTAAAAAATGTATCAATTTATAACAAATGGAAGATTTTTAACTTCTATTAAAGAAAGATTTTGCTTACGATCTATAAAAATCACAATATTTCCCAAGTGCCTTTTGAAATAAAAGCGTATAAATACTTGGGGGAAAATGTATTGTCTTTATTCTTGTACTTATTTTGCTATTTTCATTCAATCGAGAACATTGAGTTCATCAAATATGAATAGCAAACCTATTTAAAATGTATAGGTATGCTAGATTTTAGCATCTAAGAATCGAACAACTTGCTAGTAATAACACACAAATAGACAACGCAGCTTAGTAATTATTTGTAACTTTTATTTTTAAAAAAATTATCCCCTTTTAAAAAAAATAGGATTAAGTAATTAAATAGAATGCTAAACAGCTAAAAGATTTTTTTTTATATCCCACTTCTGTCATCTGTTTCTAAAAGATTTTCCTTTTCTGATTAAAGATAAATTAATCACGCATCACCAGTTGAAACTATTTTTTTTAATTTATTTTATAATTATCAAACTCAGGTGTGCTTGTAAACAACTTCAAAATAAATAAATTAATAAATTTAGTTGATTTAAAAAACTAATAATGCTAAGATTAAAAAATTATTTTCAACTTTAAAGGTGATGAAATATAGATGTACGCCAATTATTTTTTTTATTCTCAATAATTTTCTTTATTCTTTATGCTAGCTTCATAAATGCTGTAATAATAAGAAATAATTCATTGAGTAGAAGCTATCAACTTAACTTGTTTTCATTATATGTGTAAAATAAATAATTGTCCAAATTAAGATCAACTCTGTTTTTGTCTAAATCTCATGGTCTTGATTAAAATCATTGCACTTGTCAGTATATTGTTCGTTTAACTAGTGTTTGGACTTTGCTGTTAATTTCCAAATTTTGAAATCTGTTCTTAAAAATGACTACAGTTAAAAAATGTAAAATTGACAACGAATGCCATGTTTTTAATAATGAATAGACATGGAAGTATTTTTTCACAAATGTTGAAAACAAAGCAGTGTGCTTAATATGCCATGAGAGCATTGTTGTTTTCAAGGAGTACAATTTGAAGAGGCATTTGCAAAGTAGACACAATACGTTTGCAAGTATTTTATCAAAAAATAAAAAACAGCAAAAGGCAAATGATTTATTAAAAGTTTAAACTGGCAACAAAATGTTTTTGTCAAACAAAGTAACATACAAACTGGTGCAATGAAAGCTAGTTTTGCACTTGCGTATAATATTGTCAAACATTACAAATCATTTTCTGAAGGAAATTTTGAAAGGAATGCATGCTTGCCACTGTTGACATTGTCTGCCCAAAAGTTAAAACAATAATTGAAGCAATATTTTCGTCAAGAAGAACTATACAGATGCAATTTCAGAGAATTTGTTAAAACAGTTAGTTAAGGTTAGCAAATTATTTGATTGGTACTCTTTGGCACTGGAAGAGAGCAATGATATTAAAGATACTGCACAACTGCTTGTATTCATCAGAGGAATTGATCATAATTTTGCAATTACTGAAGAGTTGCTCTCACTTGAAAAATTGATGGATACAAGAACTGGTAAAGATTTGTATGAATGTCTTGAAAATTGTCTGAATAAAGCTGGATAACCACTGAATAAATTGATAAGCATAACAACCGATGGTGCACCTTCATTAACAGGAAAAGCAGTTGGACTCACAAAGCTTATTGGTGAAAAAGTGAAAGAAGAGCATCTACATCATTCTTTAATATCATTGTATTGTATAATTCACCAAGAAAACTTATGCAAATCTTCATTGGATTTCAAACATATGATTGATCTAGTAGTGCACACTATAAATATCACCAGAGTAAGGGGACTAAATCACATAGTTCAGGAATTTCTTGGATGAAATGGATTTTGATTATTTAGATATGTTGTATCATAATAATGTATGTTGGTTAAGCCTTGGCAATGTTCTGAAAAGGGTATGGAATCTGAGACAAGAAATTTTGTTTTTCTTTGAAATGAAAGACATTAATTATGAATCTGTCATTAACATGAAAAACAATGAATGGATATGTGATTTTGCATTTGCAGTTGACATTTTCAATAAATTAAATGAATTGAACATTAAATTACAAGGTAAAAATGTTTTTTCACATGACTTATTTGTAAAAATTAAACCTTTTCAAGTAAAATTACACAACATTTGGCCAACACTTCCATGAACAAAATTTTGTGCATTTTCCAATATTGCAGATTATCAACCAAGTCTGTTCAAAGAAATATAGTAAGCAGCTGTCTGTTTTAAGGGAAGAGTTTTTGAGGTGTTTTGCTGATTTTAAATCACTGGAAAATGAATTTAATTTATGTTATCCAGTTACCAGCAATGTAGAAACAGTATTGGATGATTTGCAATTTGAATTGATAGATCTTCAATCAGATAATGCACTGAAGGAAATTTTTAAGAACATGACAATCACTGATTTTTATGCATCGCTCAATTCACAAAAATTTTGTAATTTGAAAACCTTTGCCCAAAACATGTTTGTACTGTTTGCTTCAACATATATTTGTGAACAGATATTTTCCTGTATGAATATAAACAAATCAAAGAATAGGTCTGTTTTGTCAGATTCAAATTTATATGCAATTTTAGGAATAGGTACTAGTAGTCTCAATCCAGATTATGACAGTTTAGAGCAGAATTGTAGACAACTGCATAAATCTCATTAATAAAAAAATTAAATATTTTTTGTTATATATTTTTGTGATATATGTAAACATATTTAATAAATTTGTATGAAAATTATGTTTTCAAATAATACTTCTATTTATATTATTTAAGTCTTTGGCAAGTTCATTGACATCATCGCTGATTTAAGTCTTTGGCAAGTTCATTGACATCAGTCAAAAGTTTCAATAAAATATTTTTCTCTATATATTTTCACCTAGTTAAAAGCTTTTGAAATTAAGAAAGCCTACCATAACATAGTGAAACAATCAGATCTATCTATCCTACTGTTTTACCTATTATATACTATAAGTGTTTATTTATGTACATTTATACCCAAATCCGCGTATATTATAATTATATTATGTTAATATTGTACTGAAATCATGCTAATTTTAAACTTAAATATACAGTATGAAAAATGTATCTATATATGTAAAAACCCATAAGTACACACACATATATAATTGTAGTGGTTAAATAAATGGAAAATGCTTTGTATGTGTAACAAGAAACTACATATATGCAGAAAAGAATAATGTTAATAGAATTAAAACATTAGAAATTTCTTTATTTAGAATATTTATTTAGCAATTAATATTTGAAATTATTATATTTCTGCATATATTGCTAAATTATATAATTGAGTTACATATATAACAAAATGTTTTCCATCTTTAGATTTGTTTTTCTAAAAAGGATGATTTCATAAATTTAATCTTTCTCACACTGTATTATGACTTAGTTACAAATTTAAGAGTAAAAATAGATTTTAAAATAAAAGTATGAATATATCCTGATCGACCGAAGAAAAAACCCATGATTGACCGAAGGAAGACCCACCTGTAGAAAAATCGATCTCAGTGGGGATTTCATGATTTCTTAGAATGCAGCGAGATGAGAAAAACAGATCTAAAACTACTATGACGGGGAGAGGGGAGTAAACAGATATATAAGCTGCTTCAGCCATCTTTGCAAAGCAGATCAGAATTTTATTCTGAATTATTCACTTCAGTATGGTTTTTAAATTGGTAATGATGATGATAGTGGGCTAGAATGACAATTCCCTTGCTTTCTAGACCCCGTGATGGTCTACAAGATGTGGAGAGCGGGGAAGTAGGAGCCAATACTACCTAAAAGAATTCCTCAACATGAAGCCAACTTGCCAGCAGAGAAAAGATTGCGGTAACAGACTTCTCTCAACTTAAAGTTAATTTTTCAACTAAAATTCGTTAATTCCTAAAAGCTAGCTAAATCTAATAATTATGGCCAAAATAATGTATTCTAAATTTACCAGTTAAATGTAATTTTTATTTTCTTTATTTAAAACCCAAATCTTGCCTGATTGATTTATTAATTTATTTACTGATTTATTTCTGATTGATTTAATTTCAACTTATTTGTCTTATTCCGATTTATTGAAACTGATTTATTTTTGACTCACTTTAATCGACTGATTCTAAATGATTTGTTTTAAAATGATAATTAAGTTTCAAAGTTATTTTATATATTTGGGCTTAATGATATTTGCTTTTACTAATAATGCTCGTTACGTAAGTTAAAGCTATATTGAACTAAATCGATCAACCTTAAGCTAATTTTACTTTCTCTTTTTAAACTAAGCTACAATAAAGCCAAATTTCAGATTTCACTTACGTAAAATATTATCTTTAAATTTATGTTCTTTTAGTTAAATGTATGCCAAATTTATTTTATTTTCAATTATGTATTTGTTTATGCTATATTTGTTCAGAATGGAGTTTTACTTTTAGTTAAATCATTAGTGAAAAGTGATTAGATATTCTCACACACATATATGTAATTTCGTATTTATTAATGCACAAGCAAAACTCTCTACTGAAATAGATAAAATGTCTTATTTAAGATAAAATTAAAAGCTTACAGCTATTCTGATAGATTTGCTTTAAATGTAATATTTAATTAATATTCAATTGAAGTGATAAAATACAGCATAAAGCTATAACTCAGTACCATAATTATCCATAATATGCTGTAATCCTCCCTAGAATTATATAAATGCCTATATAGATAGCTTAATAAATTAGATTCATAAGTTTACCTTAATAGCATAATTATAGATACTATATATTGAACTGATTTACAGTAGTTTCATAGAAGGAAATTATTGTTTAGCATCCTATTTTATTATATAATGAAGTAGTCAACTGTCTGAATGTGTCCTTAAGAAATGCTTCAGTGTATATACTTCTTGCTGTATCATTTCTAATGGGCATATGTGTAAGGGTTATCCCATTACTCTTAGTTCAGACAACTTCACTCTTCAGATGGGCATCAGGTAAGCGCCACCCCATTCTGCATCCTTAGAACTGGTGCATGAGATTCCAGACACTTAAACTGGTTGTTCAATCACCCAGATTAAAAGGTGTCTTATTTCGCAGGAATGGGGACGGTGAAAAGGGAACCGGTACTTGGTACTACCAAATCCTGTGAAAAAGCACACATTCGAAACACAGGGACTCAGATTGTATATTTTCTATACGCCTTGGTATCTGAAGTTTGACTGACAATCATTAGTTCCATCCCGCCATAATAATTCTATCTTTCAGCTTTGATCTGAATCCGAATCTAATTTCATAGGCATATAAGCTATATAGAAAATATATTAAGTATTTGTGTTTAATAAAATATTTTTTATAAATGTTAATGATCACTTCTGCTAGCTCTAAAACAAATCTAGGTCCCGTTATATAGCATAAACTAGGCATAGATTATTATGAACAAACTACACTAATTCTTAACTTAATAAGTCTCATGAAAACTGTAACTTAAAAGGTATAAATCTTCATTACCTGCGAATAATATATATAGCAAGCAAAGTAAATTAAATTATTTGTAACCCGAAAACTACAATCACCTGCGAGTGCTTGGAAAAGCTATATATATATATAAACCGAAAATGCTTATATCCAAAATCATTACCTGCGAGTGATATATATATATAACAATTAGAATAAATTAACCGATTTGTAACCAGAAAATTAATGTCACCTGTGAATGGTTCAAAATGTCATATATATATATATATGTAAACCAAAACTACCTGTAACTCAGTAAACCATAAACAATTATATCTAAAATCATCACCTGCATGTGAACCAAAACTTAAGTGTTAAATTGTATCCCTAACTTAATCACCTGCGAGTGAGACAATCCAACAATCATTACAATTATTATTTTCATTTATTAAATTTTATTATTTAAATATTTGGCTTTGATTAAATTAATTTAAATTTAACCTCTAGTTAATGTCTCAATGTTGCTCATTGTTATGTTATTATTGATTCATTAACTATTAGTTATTGAGAATCACAATCCACATCTGATAATTATGTTTAGCCACACACCATCTATATGGCTATACTCGTTAAAATGTCAGTTTCCCATAGTCTTGTGCTTTACCGATGTGCTACTGCCAGCAAGCGATTAAAGAGAATACTGCTATGGCCTCATATATGTCATCTGTAAGGTAGCAAATCTTTGTGTTACTAAAGGAACTGGGGCTATATCAGACTCATGGTCTCAACCACCATACGCTGATCAGCCTTGGAATAATTTACTAAAACTCTGGATTTTGTTGCGCGAATGTGCAAATTTGACTGTTACAGATTTTTTTTTCCTGGGTTTGTACACCCAAACATGGGGCCTCATTAATCATCCCACCCAAAGATCATTCATTAAATATATGTGTGAACTACATATGTAAAACTATTTTCGGGTATTTCACACCACGTTGAACCGATAATATATGTGGTAGTTATAATATTATATGTAAAAATTTTCTCACTTGATATGGAATCCAAATTAATTCCATAAATATATAAAATTTTCTGTTATTTATCAATTATTTGTCATGACCCTGAATTGCTTATTATATTTACTAGTCATACATATATGTATGTTTTATATTGGAGATTATATAAATGGAAAAAGGGCTTTGCATTATGAAAGTATAGCTGGATATATATAAAATATTAAGATGGATGTGGCGTGTTAAAAACAAACGTTGTATATATATATATATATCATTTACTGACAGCTGGCGCCCAAGGTAATATGAATAAACTGAAATTATCCTCATATATATTTGTTGTCAGAGGGAGAAAGTTTTTTTTTATTATTTTGAATAATAATAAAAAAAAAAAATAAAGGATGTGTTATCAGAATTGAAATAAAAAGAGAAAAATCAAGCAAGGTAAATATACGAGTATTTGGTGGACAGAATTTGTTAAACCACAGGAAGTAATAATAATAATAATAATAATAATAATAATATCAAGAATGAAAAATAGAGTATGCGGATGGAGACAAGATCGGTGAATTGCGTTTTAAATATGTTGATTTATTTTATATGTTATTGCTGGGGTAGATTAAATGTGCTGGACAAGTCGATAGTATAAGGGCTTTGGGAGATAGGATAAAATAAAAAAAGTAAAGGGAAGAAAAGGTAGACTTATGGGGGAAAGGAAGGCAAGGCAGCCACACATAAAGTTAAGCAAAAGGTTAATCATGGTAAATAATGTAGAAAAGATGGTGGAAAGAGATGGGGAAGTTAAGGAAGACAAGGTAGAAAAGCCAGTCAAGATGAAAGAAAAAATACTCAGATCAGGGAAGGAGATTGTGGAGAATAGTGACAATAATACAGAAAAGGAACTAGAGTAATAGAGGAAACCATAAAAGAAGAATCTAAAGAAACTATAGCACCCACAAGGGACCAACCTAAAGAAGAGAAAGATGAGAAAATGGAGCAACTGGTAGCAGCCTTAATGATGTGATTGGATGATAAAAAAGAATGGGCAGAAGAAAGGAAAAGAATAAAAAGGAGCTGGAAGAGGAGAGAAAGTACAGGGAAGAGAAGGAGAGAAGAGACCAGCAAAAATTAATAGAAACTATGAAGCAAATGTTAGAAACTAAACGGGAGGAAATGGACCATAGGTTAGCAAGTGTGGAAAAAAAATGGGAGAGCTAACTATAGAGTGTAAGAGAAACTATAGAGTGTAAGAGAAACTATCATAACGCCCAGCAGGAGTGCACAGAGAAATTGGCTGTGCAAGAAAAATGCACGCAAGAAAGAATTCATGTAGTCAAAGGGGATATCCTCCATGTGAAAGATAAAATAGAAAAGCAAAGGGAAGAGATAGAGAAACAAGGGACACAAATTAAACAAACAATGGTGCAAATGCTAGAAAGAATAAAGAAGGAAGGGCAACAAGAGGTTCTAAAGAAAGAAATGTGTTGTAGACAAGTACTGTCAAGGGGTCCATGAGGAAGTATACAAGTTAAGGGAAAACATTAAGGTCATGGGAAATAGAGCTAGTGAGGGAAAGGGCATTTTGAAAATGCTATGGAGCTTGGAACAAAGAATAAATAAGGGAGAGGAAGAAAGAAATGGGACACTGGGAAACCTAGATGGAGTAGTGGGAACAGCAACATTAGTAAATAGCAAACAGGAGGAAAGGGCAAATAAAGGATAGATACTAGAGTAAAGGAAATAGATAAAGAGTTAAACAGCCCGTTAAAGAAAAAATATGTAGCTGTAATATGTGGGAATGAGGGCACTGAACCTGCAGAGTCTATTACAGATAGCAATAGTATGGTGGAAGAAAAGGGGGGAATGTATCCCACATGGCATAGAGGCTAGCCAGCAATTACATTTGGCTAAATTTATACAAGTGATAACATTTAAGGGCAAGATAGGAGAGAGCCTGAGATCACACCTGCAAAGCTTGAAGGAACTCTTCAGATGCCAAAAAATAGCTAACAAAGACCGTTACCCTGGCTGCACACTACTTATATGGTTATGCATTGTCATGGTAGGAGTGCTACCGCGAAAAGCCCAAAAACATTTGAACAGTATGCTTCTGCATTGTCAAGACCGAGTGAGGAAAGACAAAATGGCATATATCATACCGTCCTAAGGGAACATTATGGGTCCATAACCAAGGAAACCCATACCCAATTTTAGCAATTCTTTATAAGGTAGGTTGCTTGCCTAAGATTTCTAAACACCTTTCCATTCACAGAAACACAAATTATTATAATTATTCAACAGAATATGCCTGACCCGGTACAGCAAATGATGGTGTGTTGCTGAATTAGGATGGTAAAAGAGATGGTGGAGTTTTTAACCTCAGTAGACCCAGAGAAAATCCGAAAGATAGAGCCTAGATGCCAAACCATTAGAATTTGGGATAATAGGTTTAGAAAGGGATCTAGGGCAATAACTAACAGAGATGCTCAGGGCAGGCTGGAAAATAGCACTAAGCCATTAAACTACAGAGGGTGCCAGTGAGCAAATCCCTAAAACTGACACCTGTAGTAGATAAGAGGGATAAAATGGTAGACCAGGAAATGGGTACAATCAGGGAGGTAGTCGAGGTGGCAACACAAGTTACCATCACATCCTGCCCCCTGGTGACCATCATAGCAAATGAAAACAAGGTACAGGCACTGATAGATACAGGAAGCCAACTTTCTTTTGGGGCTAGGGAGTGGGCGAGTGAAAAGAAAGCAAAGGGGTACATATGGCAAAAAACACTTTAAAATGTTGCAGATGTACTAGGCCAATGGTAAGAAAAGCACCACAGAGAACTTTCAAGTGTGGTGTGAGATGAGTTGGAGGTCCACAGCATTGGGTCATATCTTGCTAGTCATGAGAAGGTTATTGCAGGAGGTAATGCTAGGGGCTGATTTTCTAAAACAATATCAGGGCATTATCGATTTTATAATGGGGAAGGTCACCCTGGGCAAAGAGAGTAAGCTGATGCAGAGAGAAAACATACCACTCGGTAATGCTATGTACCTACAAGAAGGGGAAACAGAGGAACCCATAGAAAAAAAAGTTGAGCGGGCAGGGTGCAAAGAACTGGAAAAGAGGGAAAACTTAAAAGGGATCCTTACAAGGTGTAGGGAAATATTCTCTAAGAGGCCCGGAGTTATCACAGGGTATACTGTACTGGTCATTTTTGTCTGTTCATATAAGCAAGATCTGGCATCTAGGCAAAAGTTCCTTGAGTCCAATCATGCGCAAGATACATAAGTCAGAATACTCATGAACTCTGCCCGATTTGCCTGTTTTCCAGATCTACTAATTTATGAGCAACAATCCCGATGATACAGATTTAATTTCATCTCTCTCTGCCGGCATCGCAAAGAGGAGATACAAAAAGACTCAATTTAAACTTATATGATGGAGTATCTTAGTATATAATAGAAATTTTACTCATTTGAAGGTCGTGACCTTTCATATTAATTATATTTATAAGATTAGCGGGAGATCATCTAGTCAGGATGAGCACAATTTAATAACTAAGATATTAATATTTAATTAAAAGAAAACAATGATTCTGCATGGTTATGATATATATATATATTAGATTTATTAATTTAAAGAAATATGAATAAATACTTGTTTTATTATTTTATTAATCATTGGCTCTTAAAGTCCATATAATTTGAATTAAATTTAGACGGTAACAGGTAAATCATGACATTTATTTATAACTTAGAAGATGACAGATTTGACTGATTACTTTATTTGATTTGTTATTGCAGCTATCTCATATGCCAATAACAGATAAATATACCAATGAACAATTGATTTAGCACTATGAGGAAACATATCTGTGAGATACCAATCCACCCCCAGAAAGAACAAAATATAGCATTTAACCGACTTAGCTTACAAACATTATTTTATGAGGGTAACATTAATTTTTAGTACAAAAAAATTTATTTTATTAAATAGAGAAAGGATTTCAGTTTTTGCGGAGTGAGAAACATGTGTGGGATAGCTCGTTAACATATATATAATGCTGTCATAAAAGATACCCATCTGAAAATATTAATAAATAGATCTGGTTAGTAGAGTCATAACATTATGGCTTATGGATATTCATAGGTATTATCTAGAAATATAATAAAGGTGGTGTGTGCATGGCGGCATACTTATGTGATCCAATCACAGATCCTTACAAGTGCTTCTGAGAATTCATTGAAGAAATTGACCAATATATGTCTGCAAACATTGGAGAATCGGTTCATGAACGAAGTGGTCAGCTGTGTGTTTAATGGGTTGCGCTTTTTCCCAAAGCGATCCCCTATAAAGCCAGCTTAAGCGACCAAATAAGTCCCCAGGTAGATTAAGAGCCTAATTCTTGGAGATATGAGACGGGGTTCAGCTTTCTGATACGCCCAGGTAGAGAAGCATAACTATATATATAAGTGAACGATGAGGCCTGTATGAACGCAATGCTTGGAATAATACATATAACTTTAAAGAATATTTACTTAATTACTGCCCACCACATTATGGAATATCCCACATAATAGTATGATTTAATTACCCAACGGTAATGGATCATTTTAAACTTATTAAAATACATAATTCATTGGTATAAATATCCCCCTTTCCCCTTACTTTAATTTATCTATAAACTACCCACACCGTTAATTAAATAAGTATAAGAATTCGGTTATAAATAAATGCTGTCATTTGAATAAACATAACTATACAAATACGAATAAATAGATTTGATTTCACATAATAAATTTGAATTTTTAGGATTAGCGCTTTATTATTTAAATAAAATAAAAAAAAAAACATTTCTTAGAAAAACAGATTTCTGCTCTGTTTTTCTACAATAACCTTATGAGATAATTAATTTATTTTTCTTCCAAATTCGGGAGTATTTGCTAAGATAAATATAAGACTTGTTTTTAATTAAAATTAATCTAGTCATCTCACAAAGCAGGGAGGGAAAAATAAAAGAGAAATTATATACTAGGGAATTTGAGGGATTATTGGCATATTTAAAAATATAAATATATAAAATACGATAATAAAAGTTAAGATTACTGCCACATGAAAGGGGAAAAAAACAGATTTCATAGAGGCTCAAAGAAAATTAAAGTTATATAGAGTTATGTACAAACTAGTGGTAAGTAAATTATAAATCATTTTACATAATATTAATTATCTAATAGAACGATATCTTAAGTTATAGACAGAGTTATTTTTACAGAAGGCTGAGTTTAAGAGTTTATACATTAGGCAGCGGCTAAAGTTCTTTTACCTTGATAAAAATAGTGGCGGTCCTTAATGATTGTATCCATTGGGATTTGGTGAACTAGATCTAGATTTGGTCAGTCAGATGGGTAGCATTTATTATTCAGTCTCTAAGCATTTTAAAGTTCATGGATTCGGGATCACGAACGGAAGAAGAACATGTTTGAACAGAGAGAAAGGTGAAATTTCCTCTACTCATGATACATTGCATTGTTATTGCCATGAGCATGGATTAGATCTACAATTGCTGTTAGGATATTATGCTTACTTTCTCTGGATTCAAATCTAGCAGTATTTATACTATTTTTCCAATGATGTTGGAAAGCACTTAGCTGCTAGACCTGAGGCACTTTGGGCACTTAGTACATCTGGAATCTGCTGACTGGATGCATCTTTTGTTTGAGCAAGTTTTGAAAACAATGTAATCCTGTTACAAATTTCTCGAATGATCGTTTTAAAATATAGTCTATGATTTTAAAACAAATTTGAAGTGGATAAAATTTCCACTAATGGATCCTTACTTTACTGTTATAAAATTATAACATTTTAATTCGGACTAATGAGTTTCCGGTAAATTGTCTAATTACATTCGAGAATCTTCTTAGAAGGATTGCATTATTTTCTGACCACAATGATTAAAATAAATAAATTATATATAATTTTAAAAAATATACTAATAATATACATTTTTATTAGAAATTATGTTTTAAAAGTAATCTCCCCTCATCGATAATATGTACACATCCATTATGCACGTATACGAATTAAAATCAAATCAAATATTTATTAAAATTAGTCACATTAAGATATCTATATATCTACATCAGTTATTTTAATAGTTAAGCAAGAAAAAAATGTATTAATAAATATGTATATATGCGTAAGGATGGAGTTTAAATAGGGTTTGGTGGTGGGAGATTCTGAGTGTGCTGTGAAGCTCGATCTGACTACCAGGTCAGCTGCTTCAATACTCACAGTATCAGGTTGAAAGAGGAAACGTATTTCTAAGGAAAAACGTATCCCATCCCTTTCCAATATCAAATGGAAGTAGATAGGTAAATATAGCAAATGACAGAATGGGGCATTATCAGAAAAGCATCATCCCCATATAATAACCTGCTGGTAGTAGAAAAAAATGGGATGGGTCTGTGTAAATTTGTCTGGATGTGAGAAAACTAAACCAGATGACAATACAGAAAGGGATATTCCCCTAAATATATCAGAGATATTTTCTTAAGGTTAGCAGGCAAGAAGGTATTTTCTACCTTGGACCTCACCTCAAGTTTTTGGCAGATATTATTAGACCATAGGTACAGGCAGTACACAGCTTTTAGATATAAGGGGGACATGTTTTTCAGCGTGTACCATTCGGCCTCATCAATAGCACCACAGCCCTAATAAGATGTCTTAATCAGGCATTGCCTGACAATGTCAAGCAAAACGTGGTATGCTATATGGATGTTTTCATCGCATCCACATCTTTCCAAAAGCATATGCAAAATCTTAAAAAAATTTTTTAGAAATGCATAAGAAAGAAATATTACCATAAACCTCCAGAAAAGCCAGTTCATAAAAGCAGATTGCATTCCTAGGCCATCTGGTAAGTGGAGAAGGGGTAAAAGCGCACTCAGATAAGATTGGAGCCATACAAGATTTCCCAACTCCCACGACGAAAAGGCACATGAGGTCCTTTTTAGGTCTGTGCAATAATTCCACAGATTCTATCCACAATTTGCACAGGACACGGCAGGACTCATAAATCTAGTCAAAAAGGATAATAAATGGGAATGGGAAGAAGAGAAGTCTATGGAGTTCGAACACATTAAGAAAAGGTTCTTAGACACTGATGCTTAATCACCCAGACTTCCAGCAGCAATTTTATGTCCAAACTGATTGCAGTCGTTTAGGAATGGTGCCATTTTGTTCCACATTCACAACAGGCATCAGGGGTCTTACCCTTTGTCAGTCAAAAGCTGAAAGGTCATGAACTCAATTACACGGTGACTGAGCAGGAGACCCTGGCCATCATGTGGGCATGTGATAAATTCAGACAATTTCTTCTAGGGTCACAATTATTACATATAATAGATGCCTAGAATTCTTACATAAAAGTTATCTAACAAATGACCAACTAATTCATTGGAGCCTGTCATAGGGTGGAGTACTGCCCAGGGTCCCAAAATATTGTGGCAGGTGTGTTAAGTAGGAACCCAACCACTATTAGAATAGAAAATCCCCAGGTACCCGAGGATGCAAGAGGAATCTTAATGCACATGATGAGCGGAAAGGTTAAAAACAACTTAAGGAATTTGCATTACTGGCAGAACTTTCCACCATATGCAAAAATTATGCAAGGAATAAAAGGAAATATATAGTAAGGAGTAGGCAAAAAAGTATAGAGGGTCGATATAGGGTGACAAATGGTATCCTATAGGGTAAAATAGGGTAGTGAGTCCTGAAAAATACTGATTCCTCCAAGACAGAGAAAATAGTAAGTCACACTCATAGTGCAATTGGGCATTATGGGCCATGAAAAAAAAGAGGCTTTAAAAAGGCAGTTTTACTGGCCAGGTCTGTGCAGGGACGTATTAAGGGAACTACAACAGTGTGAAACATGCTAAAAATAAACCACCGAAGAGCTTATAAAGGTCCGGTGACATCTATCCTGCCCAATTAGCCTAATCAAATATTAGTGATAGATCATTATGGTCCATTGCCGCCTTATAGGAAATATAAATATTTGCTCGTAACTTACATCTTTTTGAAGTACGTCCGAGCATATCTTGTAAGAACAGTAAAAACCAGGGAAACTATAAGTGTTTTAGCCAGGGTTGTTTCTGAGGGTGGAAAACTAATCATTTTTGATAGGGGCACAGCATTTACGTCCACAGCCTGAAAGATATGGGTAGAAAAACGGGATCTAGCATATGCTGACATTGGTGTGAACCCCTTAGTCCAACCCATGTGAGCGAGTAATGAGGGAGCTCGAAAGGCTATACAGAACCGTGGTAGATTCTAATCACAGGGCATGGGTGAATCAGACTGAAAATATCTTAAAACACATAAATAACACTCTGAACGAATCTACGGGACTCCCGCCTACTAGGCTTCATTTTGGAAGAAAATGCACGGCAATCTTTTTGGTACCTCTACCAGAAGATGGGGAAAGTGTAAGCCTTCAGGTAGACCAAGAAAAGGCTAGGTTAAGGTTAAGGCAAACATCCACTCATAGGAATGCGCATTACCATGCTACACATTCGTTTAAAGTCGGCGATTTGGTATGGGCAAAAACAGTGCAGCAGAGCAATAAACCCTGTACCAGATTCCATAAGTTCCTCCTGCTATATAAAGGTCCCTTCGAAATAAATGTACAGCAGTGCCATAATGCATTCATATTGGAAACTTAGTGTCTCAATGTTGCTCATTGTTATGTTATTATTGATTAATTAACTATTAGTTATTAAGAAGATGGATTAAACTTGGAGAGACCTTCATCCTGCAGTGGAATGATAATGGTTGATGATGATGATGATTAAGAATCACAATCCACATCTGATAATTATGTTTAACCACATATCATCTATATAGCTATACTCGTTAAAATGTCAGTTTCCCATAGTCTTGTGCTTTACCGATGTGCTACTGCCAGCATGTGATTAAAGAGAATACTGCTATGGCCTCATATATGTCATCCATAAGGTAGCAAATCTTTGAGTGTTAGTAAAGGAACTGGGGCTATATCAGACTCATGGTCTCAACCACCTTATGCTGATCAGTCTTAGGATGATTTTCTAAAACTCTGGATTTTGTTGCGTGAATGTACAAATTTGACCGCTACAATAGCTTCTTAAAATACTTGCTTGAAAAAAATAAAAAATTTCAGAAAATTAATAAAACTAAAAGCTTATAATGTCTTATTTGACTAATAATCTGAGACATAGCTTTTTGCTTGCACATCATCAATGATTTCTGCTAACTCTTCTAGTAAACAATCTGAATTCAACCGTGTATTTTCTTGGGATGTAGGAGAAAAAAAAACAGGCCTGCTCCTTTTATCAGTAGTGTAAAAATATAAATAAATAAAACAATCCTCAACTGTCATTAAATATATTTTTTTCTATTTATCTCTATAAAAGTCAAGCATAGTCATGGGAGCATTGACGTTGATGGAAAACACTTCAATTCTCAATTATTTCCATTCCAAATCTGTGGCTGCTAGTCATCTAGTTTTATTTTTAAATTGTTTATATATATATAATTCATAAAAATAATACTTGGAATGCATTCTTCTTTTGCAAAAGTTAAACCTATAAAGTATATTTTTTCCTATCAGCAAACAAAAATAAACTAATTGGCAAAAAATATTTAAATATTAAAAAAATATTTCACATTAAATATATATATAGCTACTTACATTTGATAATTTTTGTAAAAATTGATATCTTATTGCATTTGTAAATGATATTTAAATACACTTATCAATAAATAAAAAAATCACAAATACAGAATAAAATAAAACGAACTTTTAATGTTTTCACAAAAGACAAAACTGATCAGATCACAAGCGGGAATTAATTTTTATTATAATCTATATTATTAATATTATGCTAATAAAAAATTTAAATGACTATTTTGGTTGTCATCTGATCCTTCGTGTTAGCCGCCAGAGGCGCGATTTCTAACTGAAAAACACATTAATATATAGTTCCCGGGATAGCGATTCTCTATTAATATTGACTTTTTTTTTTGGTTTGTTTACAAAGTTTACTTTTTTTCGTTTCTGAATTATTTTTCCCAAATAATATTTTTGACGATGGGATAATAATATTTTTTTTTTTTTACCAAAGGGTCTTTTTTGGTGTGTGTTCAAATAGTAATTTGTGTTTTTTTTTTTTTAAAAAAAAATATTACTGTTTTTGTAAAATTGGATTGACAAAATTCAAGAGAGAACGGGTTTTTATGATGGATCTTTAAATAATAATTTACGTTACTTTGATAGGTTTACATTTGATTGCCGAAAAAATTATTGGGAGAAGTGTTGTTTTTTTTTTTTTTTGCGCGCGTGTGTTTATGTTTAAATAAAATTTAAAACCTTTACTTTTATCGGTTTACATTTGATGGACGACCGATTGGACTTCCTTTCGTTTATAAATTATGGCATTTGATTGCCGAAAAAATTATTGGGAGAAGTGTTGTTTTTTTTTTTTCGCGCGCGTGTTTATGTTTAAATAAAATTTAAAACCTTTACTTTTATCGGTTTACATTTGATGGACGACCGATTGGACTTCCTTTCGTTTATAAATTATGGTTTTGGTTCTACAAATAAATATTTTTGACAATGGGATGATAATAGTTGTTGTTTGTTTAATTTTTATTGACAAGAGCGGGTGTTTTTTTTTTTGGTGTAGATTCAAATAGTAATTTGGGTTACGTTTAAATAATAAGTTGCGGTCTTACTTTGATCGGTTTACATTTGATTCCCGACACTAATTACTGGGAAGGGTGTTTTTTTGTGTGTACGATTGTAGACAACAATTATTGGGAGAAGGGGTGTAACCGTTTAAAGAATAGTAGTTTACGTTACTTTTAGTAGTGGTGTACATTTGATTGCTGATAATAATTAGTGAGAGGGGTGGGTGTTTTTTGGTGATTGGCGACAACAATTATTGGGAGAGAGAGTTTTGCGTTTTGTTTTTGTTCGTGTGTATGTTTAAATCAAAATTTAAGTTACTTTTATCGGTTACCATTTGATTGAAAACCGATTTGACTTTCTTTTTTTTCGTTTATAAATTATTTGGGTTTTCCCAAATAATATTCGATTTGACAATGGGACAATAATAGTCTAGGTTTCTTTAATTTTGATTGACAAGAGCGAGTCTTTTTCGGTGTACGTTCGAATAGTAATTTGGGTTATGTTTAACTAATAATTTACTGTCTTACTTCGATTGGTTTACATTTGATTGGCCAGGACAATTAGTGGGAGGGTTGTTTTTTGTTTTTTCTATACGATTAAAGAATAATTGACGTTCCTTTTATTTGACCGTTTGATTGCCGACGACAACAATTATTGGGAGAAGAGGGGTTTTTGGGGTTACGTTTAAATAAAAATTTTAGTTACTTCTTTTATTTTACATTTGATTGCCGACGCCAACAATTATCGGGAGAAGAAGGGATGTACGTTTAAATAAAAATTGAAGTTACTTCTTTTATTTTTGACATTTGACGAAGGTCATTTAGAATCCCTCAAACAAGCTTGCCTTTACGAAGTGAACCTTTCCATCGGCAGATGTTTTCAGACCTCAAATCTGCATATATTTGCCGCACAATCCAATCTTTTCTTTCAGCAACAGGATGTTTTTTTCTGCAGTAGAAATATTCCAGCGCTGGCCCGTGTCTGGCAATTCCCATCTTTTCCAAGTTTTCTGTTGTGGGAATTAGCCGTACTTTTTGTCTCGGAAAATTTCTCGCTAAAACGTGACTCAAAGCGTGATTTTTAAATTTTTACGCTATTCCACCCTAATCGAAAATTTAGGAGGAATACAAATTTATGAGGAACAATCACGATACTGTTAAAATTGATAAAATGTAACAGTACATCGATTGGTCTTAAAAAAAACAAGGCACCGATGAAAATTTAAATAATTGTGACACGATCAAAATAAACACCCTAGTACGATATTGTTACATCAAATACATAACGCAGCATTACGATATAGTGCATGATACAAACAACGACGGCATTTTCCTCTGCTTTTAGCATCGGAAAAATCCACATCGTTAGCCGCTAATCCCAGTTAACACTCTTTCTAGATTTTATCGTAGGAAGGAGACTTAACTTCCGAGTTAATACTCTACCTTTTAGCGTAGAAAGTAGACTTAACTCCGAGTTAACAATCTTTCTAGGATTTCTTTTACAAAGAATGCTTAAAGGCTTGGGTGCGGCCGCGGAAACGGCATATTTCTAGAAATTTAGCTAGAAATCGCGCCTCTGACACGAACGATCAGATGACAAATACAGAATAAAATAAAACGAACTTTTAATGTTTTCACAAAAGACAAAACTGATCAGATCACAAGCGGGAATTAATTTTTATTATAATCTATATTATTATTAATATTATGCTAATAAAAAATTTAAATGACTATTTTTCTTTCATTAGATAAAAGAGTGTAGACATGAACATTTTTTCTCTGTAAATGGTGGGATTCTCTTAAGAATATCTGATTGTAAAATAACATATTCTTTTTTTTCTTTATTTTCAATATAGATAAGATATTAAATAAATAAGATAAAAGTGAAAAGCAACAAACCAACAATAAAGTTCTCACACCAAAGATATTTTGTATATTTAGTATATGATCCAGTGTGCCATATTTAAGTTAAATACTTAAGTTTATCTCTGAACAAAATAATCACAGAAAATATATATGTGGTAGTTTTGAAAATAATGATTGCAATCATTTTTTATGAAGAAAAGTTTCAAATTAAATTATTATAATGAGAAGTGCAGAAAAGATAAGCCATTTGATAGTTTTAATTATTTTGAAAAAAAAGTTTTTAATTGGATTAGTCTCCTGTCCTTATCATTCACTAAATACTCTACAGTAAACCAATATGATTTAGTCATTCATTACACTGTGCTTCCATTTACCTTTATAATAAATCAGGTGGATCACTTACAGAAAAATACTTAGGCTGAAAATTATATACAAAACTCTCTACAATAATGCCATCGAAAGAGCATCAAATGCCAATCATAATAAACAATAAATTTTCACCTGATGAACGAGTCTGGGTGAAGAATAATTTAAACAAATCATGGACTCAGGCATGCGTTGTATGCCATTTAAGTAAACAAGTGGTTGCTGTCCGTAAATCAGATGGTAAAATATTACGTAAACACATTAACCAATTGCGCAAGAATGCAATAACAGAATGTACTCTGCAATTGTTTAAAAGTAATGGCAAAGAGAATGCTACTCAGGACAAAACTAAAAGCGAAATAGAAATCACTACTTGTGAGGAAGAAGGTCATAATAAGTTAAGAAAATGAAATAATCACACATGATGAAATTAAATGATCTCCATGCACAAAGAGGGAAAGAAAAATTCCCCTCCACCTGCATGATTATGTGTTAAGTTTGGAGAAAAATAAGTCAAAAGTTGAAAATTAAATCTCTAAACTTGGGGAGGTATGCTAAGTATATGTGTGTATTCATATATACATGCAATATATAAAAATGTAATTATTATAAAATATTTATATATGAGCGTGTATGTTAAAAGCATTCCCATTAACTATTAATATTATAAATCAGATAACAACGGTTGCTAATTAATTGAAAGACTAATTAGATTTAGAAATAATTAGTAACCATAAGATAATATCGAAGTAATGGAATGTACATAACTGATTAGTCAATGATAACAGAAAAAACTAAGCCAAAAATTACCTCTGGGAATTTGGAAATTAAGTTATTATGCAATTAAAAGGTAGATAACCAAACTGGCCACTTTGAACTTCGTATCATGGGATGACCAATGGGATTGTAACACCCAGGTCAGCAGGAAAAAATAAGTAACAGACTTGAAGGATGGATGCATTTTCGAGGGTGCTCTAAAATCATGCTACTTCATTCGCAGCTTGTTTTGCGGAGAGATCTACCTCCGAACATACCAAGGTAGACCTAGGAACATAAATACAGGTCATACAGATCTTGATTATAATTTATGTAAGCCTTCGGGCTTTAATATGTATAGATTATAGCGACATATTTATTGTATTAATCAGCTTTTATATATATTAATGTAATTAATAATAGGTATTCATTTATTAACGCTCTGATTTATATTTATAAACCAATTAACTCAAATTGCCATATTTGTGTATTTCCTTATATAAATACTCATAGTTATTGAGTGCGATATCTCACACTCGAACCTAAAAATCATTTTGGCCCAGTCGAGATTACTGATCCGGCCCTTTATATATCCATCTAGATGCAGATATTGCAAAATCCAAGTTCAAAAATGAATTAGCCATCCATAATGAAGAGCAATTTCTAACATCAGTGTTGACAAATCTTTGCTTAGTTCAAAATAAAGATGGAGAGTAAAGAGTAATGTTATTTTAAATTTAAAAATAACTATCCAGGCAAAAAATGCTACACCAGAACCAGTCAATGCAATAAATAAATATTTTGAGGAGAAAAAAGTCTGGATAGTTCTGGCATAAAAAAATAAATGTTCCCAAATTTTGATAAAAATTTATTTGGCTTTTACAATAAAAAATACTCAAAAAATTATTGAAAAGTAAATGGAATTCACTTATAAAATGAGAAAATAAGTACAACTATACTCAGAACAGAAATTATACATGTTATAATTTCTTTTTGTTAAAACAAAAAAACATATGTTGACACTGCATGCTTCAATTAGGTATAGATATTTGTATTACTTAAATCAATTGAAATGTAAAATCAATAATAATAATAATAATAATAATCAGAAAGGGTAGTTATAATTACTGTATAATGTGATTTAATTATTAAAGTTAATTTTTATTTCAACTGATATTTTGTGTTTCTGTTAATAATACAGGGAGTACCTAAAAGTAACCAGAATTTTATAATAAAAACTGTTTATTTATCTTTAAATGTTATAAATTTAATCTCCTTCAAAGTACTGCCCATTTAATACAATAGACGAATGTGTTTTTCTTTCAAAGTAGTCTAGAAACACAAAGTAAAGCATTTTAACACCTGCAGTGATTTTTTTATTCACTACTTCTGAGTCTGCAAAAAAAAAAAAAAGACATTTTTTTATTTGGAGAAAAAAAAAAAGTCACATGGTTAGAGATCAAATAAATATGCAGAATTTAATTAAAAATTGTTACACACTCAAGACTGCATGCAAAGATATTATTGTAGTGAAGATTTCAGCCTTAACTTTGGCACAAAATGTGATATTTACATTTTCCCGTATCGTGAAAATGTTTTAGAACTTGTAGATAAAATATCTAACCATTACCAATTAATTTTGAGAGAAAAATGTCATGTGCTTCAGAAAAAAAAATAGTATCGACTTGACATTGGATTTCACTTGCCATGCTTTTCTGGGATGTAGTGAATTTGACAATTTCACTAAACCATTCAAAAATTAGTGTTTTCCCCAGAACAGCTTTCTTGTAATCTCTTTGAAGCATTACAATGTTTTCCTTGCCATTTGACCTAAAAGGAAACAGAATTTCATATTATTCCAACTTTTCAACCATTATAAAAAATTGATAAATAAGCGAAATACAGTTTAGTGTTACATACCACACCACGATTTCGCATGTTAATATCATTTGGTAAATGAATGCAGAACATTGCAAGAGGTATGTAGCAGCACAAATGACAACAGACACACTTACTAGAGAACAATTCTAGTTATTTTTGTGTCCTCTTTGTATTTTAATATCTTTATTTATTGATTGATTGATTAATACCTTCTTTTTGTTATACCTCGACAGGCAATTATAATATTCACATAAAAAAAAAAGTGTATATTTTCATGTGTATATAGACATTTTTAATTTATCTAAGTAAAATAAAAATAAGAAAAACTATAAATAAAGCATCATTCTTATATTTATGACTTCAGTAAAAAGACTATTAAGTCTTAAAAAATATTTTCTAATACATGTAGAAATTTCCTAATAATCATTTCTCTTTCCAATCTGTACCTTTATTTTCAAAATATCTAACAAAAATAATCCAATTTATTTTATCAAAAATCTTTTCAAAGACCAATGAAATAAATATTAACTCTCCTCCTTCTTTCATTATAGCTCAAAATAACAACTATGATCATAACTACATTTGTATTTTTTGTTCCTTTTATCTTTGTTATATATAAACTAATCTAATGAAAATCCACCTATTCAGGTTCCTACAGCATATGAGATTAAAGTAACTGTTTTAAAACATTAGCATTTAATCTCATAGCCATCCAAGTGAATGCAAGATCATATTACAAATATCAATTAATTTTCCCTAACCCTTTTCCCTCCAAGACTTTAATAACCCAATTAAAATCTCATCAATTCATGTATTTTGCTATTTCATTTGTAATTTTTAAAGATTTTCTTTAATTCACTGAAATTAATTAGAAGACTGATCAATAATTAAAAAAAAAAAAAAAACTACTCTTGCTTTGGGTAGTTTATAAAATTTAGTTATAATTGATTTTATTAAAGCAAAATTTTGATAAATTATTATACTCTGATTTACAATTATCAAACTTTCTCTGCTTCCTACTTTTGACATCAATCACTTCAGATAAATATATTATATTAACAATTTATTTAATAGTAGCAACTCTCCATATAGTATTGCCATCTAGTGCAAGCCACAGTAATCGATGGTATACTAAAAGATTTGTTCATCAAAATCCCTAACTAGTGTTTACTTAATAAATATCCCCAGACTAGTTTCTAACTTACAGCTTTCATCAGCAGTGAGAAAACTTGGATCTGAGAGCAATGTACACAGAACTTTGAATCAAATACACTCATCCAGCAGCCACTTTTTATCTTTTTAGTAAACTAAAAAGCTAGTGAATCTCAAACTTAAAAATACAATAATGTTTTTAATCCAAGCCATTTTGCTCATATAAAAACACAGATCTAAATCCAGTTCAGTATTTATATATTTTGGTTACTATATAAACAAAATAGTTTGGATTGAAACATTAGTTTTCAGTTTGATTTCACAGCTTCATAATTTACTAAAAAGATAAAAGGTGGCTTCTGGAGGGATCTAGGTACATTGCTCTCAGATCCAAGGCTCCTCACTGATGAAAGCCACAAGATAGAAACTAGTCTGAGGATCTTGAATGATTAGGCATTAGATAGGGATTTTGATATATAAACCGTCTATCATCCATTAAACATTTTGGCTAGCACTAGGTGGCAATAACTAACTATATGGAGAGAGTTGCTATTATTTTAATAGATTGTGTAAGCATATAAAACATGATCATGTGATGTTTTTAGTAGTTTAACAATATATTATTAACTATTTATTAAACCAGGGATTATCCTTAATTCAGATATAAATTTTAAGCCTTAGGAAAGGATATTTGTTTTTTAATTATATATAAACATATGAAACTGGGAAATACTGGTTTAGCATGGTATATATATTTTGGGGCTGCAGAAAGGAGTTTGCTATTAACTGAAAGGAGACCCTTTGATTCCTCTTGGAGGCCTTAAAGGAACCGAGCAGCGCAAATTCCTAATGTCCACTCCATACGTTCTTGTCGTTGCAGCTGTTATTACTATGTGATTATTCATATAGTATACGAACATGGATGGGCTGCTCACCAACACGCTTAGCCAGCGTGGTGAGTTTATTGGCTTTTTACCTCTGAGTTTAAGATCAAGAAACACCATGGTCTTTCTTCTCAGTGCCTGATAAGGCAGAATGAATGTTTGTGTAAATGATAAATATTTTTCCAATACATATATACAATTATGACAGACAAAAATAAAGCATGGCCCTTATTCCCAGGAGGCTGTAAAGTCACCAACCAAGGCAGCGGTTGGTGGCCGAAGGCGGAGGGTGCTAAGAATCCACTGATTGCGGACCCAGGCTGCCATTTGATGACAACTTTTTATTTAGGTACTTACAACTGCAGATCACTTTCAAGTGAAGGAAGATTGCAAGAATTAGAAGAAGAACTGTCTTATATTAAATGGGACATTATTGGACTTTGTGAAGTTAGAAGAAAAGGAGAAGAAACAATTGATTTAATAAGTGGACATATACTCTATTATAAAGGCACACATATTGGAAATACAAGTGGAGTAGGATTCATTATAAATAAAAAGTGGAAGAACAATATTGTGGAGATTGATGGTGTATCGGACAGAGTGGCAAGATTAGTTATACAATTTAATAGCAGATACCAAATGCAGATAATTCAGATTTATGCCCCAACAAGTTCTCATAGTGATGAAGTAGTAGAAGATTTTTATATGGATGTACAAAAGGCTTTTGATCAGAGTAAACAACATTTTAAAATTGTTATGGGAGACTTTAATGCTAGAATTGGTAGACAAATGAAAGATGAAATTGCTGTAGGTAATTTTAGTTATGGTAATAGAAATGAGAGAGGACATAGACTTGTGGAGTTTGCAGAAAAAGAAAAACTTTATATTCTGAATTCATTTTTTGAGAAAAATGTTAAAAAGAAATGGACATGGAAGCATCCAAATGAAGGTACAGCAGAATTGGATTATATTTTGACTAACAGAAAATACATATTTCAAGATTGTAATGTTCTTAATAAATTTAACACAGGAAGTGATCATCGATTAGTAAGATGTAAGTTACGTGTTAATGTAAAACTAGAAAGACAAAAATTATTAAGAAAAACAATATTTACAGTTGATATTCCTAATCTTCAGAAACATTCTAATGAATTTAAATTAGAACTTACAAATAGGTTTCAAGTATTAGGAGATTTTGAACATGATACAGATTTGAATGAAATTAATATGAAAATAACTGATACACTTTTAAAAACTGCAACAAACATAGCTGGTAGAAAAAAGCAGCAATTGACTAATAAAATTTCTACTGAGACTAGAGAATTTATGAAGAAAAGAAGGAATATGAAGATATACAAAAATGATGTATTAAAAAGAATTGAATATCTCGAATTTTGTAAAATGGTACGGAAAAGAGTTGAAAATGATATAAGAAAGTATAACTGTGAAATAGCAAGGAAAGCTATAGAAGAAAATAAAAGTCTCAAAAATGTTAAACAACATTTTGGTATTGGTAGGAAATTTATATCTGCAATAAGAAAAAAAGATGGAATTATTACTAAAAAGAGAGATGACATCATGAAATTGGTAGAAGATTTTTATCAAGAATTATATAGTAATAAAGAACAAGTACCTCCTATATCTATTACATCTTCCGAATTGCCCAGAATTTTAAATGAAGAAGTGAGACATGCAATTAAATGTGTGAAGAAAGGAAAGGCTCCAGGAAATGATGGAATTATAATTGATATATTAAAAGAAGCAGGTGAAGAAATAAAAACAATTTTAGCAAAGTTATATACCAAATGTCTAAATGATAAAGATGTACCGGAAGATTGGAAGAATGCAGTAATAATATTAATATTTAAAAAAGGTGATAAAGAAGATATTAGAAATTACAGACCTATCAGCCTTTTATCAGTTTTATATAAAATTTTTACCAAGATAATTACAACTCGTCTACAGAGAACTTTGGATTTCCACCAACCAAGAGAACAAGCTGGATTTAAAAGTGGTTTTAGTACAGTAGATCATATCCAGGTATTGAGAGAAGTCATAGAAAGGACAAACGAATATGAGTTGTCATTATGTTTTGGATTTGTAGATTATGAAAAGGCATTCGATTCTATACACATTTCTTCAGTGATTAAAGCATTGGATCATCAAGGTATAGATCCAGGATATTGTCATATTTTAAAGAATATTTATAAAAATGCAACAGCAACAATTAGATTACATAATGATACTGGAAAAATCAACATTGAGAAAGGTGTAAGACAAGGTGACTCCATATCTCCAAAACTCTTTACAGCAGTGCTGCAAGAAGTATTTTGTGGATTAAAATGGGAAACTAAAGGAGTGAAAGTAAATGGAGAGTATTTAAGTCATTTAGATTTCGCAGATGATGTAGTTGTTTTTGCAAATAATGATTCAGAGCTGCAGGAAATGTTGCAGGAGTTAGCAGATGAAAGTATAAAAGTAGGACTAAAAATAAATGTCAAAAAGACTAAAGTAATGTTTAATCGATTTGCTCAAAATATGAAAATAAAGATTGATTATGAAGAATTAGAAGAAGTTAACAGTTACAAATACCTTGGTCAGATTATTAATACAGATGGAAACATAATGGAGGAAATTAATCATAGAATTAAACTTGGCTGGAGTGCTTTTGGTAGAAATAACTTGATACTAAAAGGAAATATGCCTATGTGTTTGAAAAGGATGGTTTTTAACAAATGTGTTTTACCAGTTCTTACTTATGGATCTGAGACTTGGACACTTAATAGAAGAGCAATACAGAGACTTCAGACCACTCAAAGGAGTATGGAGAGATGTATGTTAGGAGTAACAAGAAGAGATCGAAAACGCAATGTATGGGTAAGACAACAAACAGTTGTTACTGACCTTATTGAAAAAATTAAAAGATTGAAATGGAGTTGGGCTGGACATATTGCTAGAAGAGATGATAATAGATGGACAATTGAAATTTTAAACTGGATTCCAAGAGATTGTAAAAGACCCAGAAAGAGACCACATGTGAGATGGATGGATGAAATAAGAAAATGTGCAGGGGTGTTGTGGAGAAGAGAAGCTAAAGATCGGAGAAGATGGATTAAACTTGGAGAGACCTTCATCCTGCAGTGGATTGATAATGGTTGATGATGATGATGATATATTTTGGGATCATTTATCTTTTTCAGATGTTTTTATTTATGTGTTTAAAAAATGTGTGGTGCAGTAGAATTTTTAAACATATTTTAAAATTTTTTTAACAATAAAAATATTTATTCGCGGGCGGGGGGTGGGGGGGATTCAACTGTTAAATCAAAAAGACTTTAAATTATGATTTCAATATTTCAAAATTATGCTCACGTATATATATATGTCTAATATATTTTATTAGTTAATTATATTTATGAAAACCATTTTTTATAGGATTAAAAAAAACCTATACTTTGGTTAATAATGAAATTAAAAAAACAAAAACAAAAATGGGAAGTATAGTTTTACTACTGTCATAATCAAATTTTTTACTGCTATATGCTTTTATTATATATATATATTAAAAATATTTAGAATTTTTCATTTCACCACATATAATTTAATCATATGAATAAAGACATCTGAAAAAGATAAATTAAAGTTTAAATAGTATTGTCCTAAAAATCTTAATTTCTACTCTAATAAATGATTAATAATAATCATTAAAAAGTACTGATCAGGATGGATGGGTTATAGTTGAGTGGAGGAAATTTGCATTTTTAGATTAAATTGTAATAATATAAATATGATTTAAAGTATTAATGTATTTTCTACTTTGTTAAAAGTAAAACTAAGAGTCTTTTAGGTAGCATTGTAATAACTAATTCATAAAATATAAACAATAAGATTCCACATAGAATTAAAACATGAGTTTCAAAAAAACTTGCTGCCAGATGGCACATATCTTTAACATCAGCAATTCAGGAACCAGCAAAATCTTTTTACATACAACCAATATCAATAATCTTGCATAAAAATGATGTTTACACAAAGCAAAATCTATTTGCCAGATAATTTCTAAATTTACCATTAATGAGGTTTCTCTTAAACTAAGGGCTTTAGTCATATACCCAAAGTGTAATAACTTAATTATTGTATAAATGTAATTTTTATTACACACACATATATATATATGCGTATGTATATGCATAACATTCTTATAAGTTGCACATCTGATATTTATGTATTTATATATATATAAACATACAAAATTGCTGGATATCTCATTCCTAAATTAATACTCATAGATTTACTATTTTTGAAAAGATGAAATATCCTTATCATCTCACTCTGTATACAATGAGATGATTAGATAATAGCAACAAATCAAGAAAGAATCAAAGATTGAGATGATATAACAAAAATAACATTGAATTATATTTGAAAATAATAAAGTAACATTTACTGTAATAAATAGTCTATTTATATAACACTTGACTATGTATGAAGCATATATAGATAAGGGGGAAAACCTTGTGCTTTTATAAATTTACATGCACTCACTTGCAAGCATCAGTTTAAAAAACAAAGTAGACCACTATGTTTTTTAAACTGATGCCTACAGATGAGTGTTTATAAATTCGTAAACGTGCATAATTGAAAGTCACTATGCTTTTTAAACTGATGGTTATGGGTGAGAGTGTGTAAATTCATGAAAGTGCATGATGAAGTTTTATTCCCTTCTCTATTTTAAAATGACATTTATTATTATTATTTTGTAATTAATAAAATTTGATTTAAAAGCTCTTAATGCACTAAGATGTAAAATCTGACTCTTTAGAGGGCATGGTCTCACTTATGCACTATGATATTTTATTTATATTTTCATGATATTTCACATGCTTTACTTGTTTAAAGCAATAAACTTGATTTTCATAATAGAGTATTTACATTTAACTTGCAGTGTTTTCCAAGATAATTTTCACTAATATAATGATTAGATATCAGCAGTGATATGCTTTTTTATCAACAATAGTTTACTAAATTTCAAATATTTTTTCTCTTACTAATAATTTTTTACAGCAATAAGATGCACTAAAGTTTTCTTCATTTTATGTTCAAAATGGTAATCCTTTCTGCGAGTCTTATATAAGCATGTTGATTGAATCAACTTTATACAAAAGTGCATTGGCAAATACTACAGTAGAAAGACCACCAATATGAATAAAGAAAAACAATCAATGGCAAAATATTTGTTAACTAACCAATCATGATTTACATTTTTTTTTGCTGATTTATATTTTTCTTTATAATTAATCAATTTTTTGATATATCAAAACAAAAACATTTTATAAAGATGAAAGAATGAGAGAAGAAAAAAAATCATTTAATGAAAATTCTTTCTTTTAACTATTTTATTTGTGAAATAATTCTTTTATAGAATAATAGTTTTTTTTATTACTATACAGATTTTTTAGATTATTATAACAAATACATGTAATATAAACGAATTATATAAAATTTCATTTACAATTTTTTTGTAAAATCTTTACATGCAAGCATCCATATATATTTTGTTGTAATATAATTAAAATTATATCACACACATATATATATATTTTATTTAGAAAACATCATTTAAGTAAAAATGTAAATATAAAAACAAAACTTACTGCTGATGCTTTATCCGTCATGTAACTTAAACCAACATTAGGTCCTATGACAATATCTACAGGGATGCTCCAACCAGACTTAAAAAAACAACAACACAAATATACATACATACAAAATATCAAAGGCCAAAATCTAAACTAATCAATATAATAAATTAAGTATACCAATTTACAATTAAATCACTGGCCAAAATCAAATTTAAAAATTCACTAATGCAAGAAAACCATTGATAGTAAAATTTTAAATTGATTTTGACTAATGATTTAATTGTGTATTCTGTTATACATTGGCTAAATATTAATTTTTGCCTTCTGCTATACTAGTAATTATAAATAAAATACAAAACCAAACAATATTACAATACTAGCCAAAATAACAAAATTTTACCAAAATTCTTCTGCAACCATGGTTTCATCTATTCACAAATAGACCTTTTCAAGTGAAATTCAGCAAAATACATACAATATATATATATATAAAATTACAAAAAAAAAAAAAAAAATCAAGTCAGATGTCACATGACCTAATTTAATAAGCTTGTATTTACAAATGTTATATATAGAGCAAAACTTGTTAAGAGCTCATTTTGCAAGTTCTATATATAACATATATATACAAAACAAAATAGCTTTCCAATCATTCACTTCAAAAATCAATTTCCTTTAACATCAAAGGATATCTTCATGAGATTGATGGCCTCAGTTTCAAAAATATCTATCATTAGAGTTTCTTTTACTCTTCTTTTTATTTTACTTCTTTCATAAAAGATAACTTGCGCATTGTCAAATAATATTTTATGACTTTAGTTCATTGTAGCTGAGTTTCAATATCTATTTTTACCTCTACTCTTATGAACTTTAACTCTTTCATTAAGATTTAATTTAAAATAGGCAAAACTCTCTCCATACAGTAGCGCCACTCTAAGCAAGACAGAGTAATCAATGGATGCCAGAAGGCTTGTGCATAAAATCCCCACCCCCAAACTAGTTTCTGGCTTATGGCCTTTATCAGTGAGGAGACTTGGATCTGAGAGCACTGCACCTAGATCTTAGGATCTAATGCAACCCTCCAGCAGCCACCTTTTATCTCTACATAACTACAAAACTATGAGAATAAAATTGAAAACACATAATTTCAATCTAAGCTCAGTAGCTTATATAGTCATATGGGTCTGAACTCAGTTCAGCATCCATACATTTTGGTGTCTTTGGCTCTTTTACAACCATAACCACCAGCTTTCTATAAGGCAGACTGCTCTCAGATCCAAGGCACCTCACTGACAAAGGCCATAAGTCAGAAACTAGTTTGGGGATATTGAATGAGTAGGCACTGGATGGGGATTTTATGCACAAGCCTTCTGGCATCCATTGATTACTCTGTCTTGCTTAGAGTGGCACTACTATATGAAGAGAGTTTTGCCTATTTTAACAACAGTTATGAGCAAGCATGGAAGATAGTGATCATGTGATGTTTTAAGATGTAATTTACTTTAACACATATAAATGTTATGATAACTGCAAGGAATCTTTATACACTAGGAATAAATTTGCTATCAATTGACTGTTTTGAACTATTTAATAATGAGTAGTTCAATCAATTGATAGCAAATCTATTCTTAGTGTAGTTTATAAAAAAGTTAAAGTTCATAAGAATAGAGGTAAAAATAGATATCAAAACTCAGCTTTGTATATTTCATAAACTATATACAGGTTATAAAATATTATTTGACAATGCAAAGGTTATCTTTTATGAAAGAAGTGAAATAAAAAGAAGAGTAAAAACAACTCTGATGATAAATTTTCTTGAATCTGAGGCAATCAATCTCATGATAATTATATTATCAATCTCCTTTGATGTTAAAGGAAGTTGATTTTTTTGAAGTGAATGATGGGAATGTTATTTTGTTTCATATATATATATCTTTTTGAATTTCACTTGAAAAGGTCTATTTGTGAATAGATTGGTTATGGAATAATTTTAGTTAAATTTTGTTTTGGCTAGTATTATAATGTTATATGATTTTCTATTTTGGTTAAAAATAAATATATGTATATTCAGTAAAAATAATTTTTTGCAATAATTATTCTATTAACTACTAGGACAAGTTGCTGTTTAAAAGATTTAACTAATACAGAACTGATGGTCTTTAAGTATATATTCAAAATTTAATAATGTATAAGATATAACTGATTAAACATATTAAAAAAAATTTCTAAAAGAATGAGCATTATAATATGTGCATACACACACAAACACAGAACTGGATAAAATATGAAGATTGGCTTAGATGATAACCTTATGCACGATGGCAAATCTAGACAGTTGATTGTGTCTACAAGCATTGATTCAAATGAACATAGCATCCATATAAATATAAAACAACTTCAACTTTCTAATAAACCAAAAATCAACCCTAGAAGTTCATTAACAATACTAACTAAAATCACAAATGACATCATTATCACAAATCAACTTGAATCTGAAAATACACCTGGGTCTCGTTTTATGCAGATTATTTTAATGCGATTTTAAAGTTATGCGATTCATGTTTCTTCTTAATATCTTTCATAACATTTATTAGATATCAAGAAATTTAAATTATTAATAACTTATTTTCATTTGAAATACTTTTTTTTTAAAAAAAAAAAAAATATATAACATTATATTAGCAGCTAACGTAAATATGGCCTGAAGCTGTATTTAGAATCTTAGCTTCTATGTGAATAACCTACAATAGAAAAACAAATGAAGTCTAACTTGGTCCCCAAAAAAAAATGTAAAGAACTTAGAAAAGACCACATGTAAGATGGAGAATAATAAATTTTGTAGAATGGTAAGGAGAAGCTAAAAAAAAAAACTGGATTAAACTAGAAAAGTCTTTCATTCTAGATCATAATGGTTAAAAATAATGAAGATAATTCCTGTTATTTAAGTCAAAGAATGGTAACTTCATAAAAAGATGACTTTATATATAGCATGATGAAAAAAATTTTTTTTTTAAGTTTAGAAGTTTATGATATAAATTCAATATAAACTATATTATAATCATTTAGTTACATAAGTTAAATCACAAACATTCTCACATTGGATTCGTAGCTTAAATAATAAATTCTAAAATATAACATTACAAAATTATATTACAACAAGCATTAACTTACCCCGAGAGCACATTTAAAACTCTCCTGATCAAATTTCATTACTGAGTATAAAACATCAAAAAATTTAAACATGCACTCCCCTTCTGATAATGGAGCATATTTTTTGAAGTGTTGCTGGATACATTTTCTCAAAGCTTTAGGCTGAAATAAACATTTTTATATCAAATTCAAAATGTCACATTTACATATAACACACACATATAAAATATAAACAATTCCTTTTATATGCAAAATTTTAAAGCAAATTATTACATTAAAATCAGTCAATATCAAAAAGTAATAAGAATAATTCTACAATGTTAATTCTATTAATCATGATTCATATGTATTATTATATAAAAAATAAAATCTATATCTATTTTGTAAATTATTTTGTACATTTGTAATTTTTCAGTATATAAATATATAGTAGCAACCTGCCTTTACCCCCTTTTTTCTTGTTAACTCTCTCTCTGTAAATTTAACAATCATAATATGTATTTTACATTGTTTTCATTACACTATTAAAAATCATAATATTTAACTATACAAATATTTTCTCCTGGAAATAACATATACAAAAATGGGTGTACTTTTAATAATAATAAAAATCTATATAAATAATATCTACTATATATTACACTATCAAATCGAATTCAAAATTTCTTTGATATATATTTTTAAAATAATGTGTCAGTTCAATCTGATTTCAACATTTATTAAACATCTCAAAATATTAATATTTATAATGAAACAGAACATAATTAAAAAATATAATTATTTAGAGATTTTTGATATTGTTCTGGCTTGAGAAGTTTTTTTTTTTTTTTTAAATTAAGATTATAAGAAGGAAAAGATAATCAATCCTAAATAGTATTCATCAGTTCAAAAACTTTTAATTTAATAATATTTACATTTAAAAACAGTGATTCACTAAATATTTAAAAATGAGCAAGATATCATTTATATGCAATATATCTATTTATAAAATAACTGAGGGAATGGGGGTAAGATCTATAAAAAAAAACATGTAATCAGCAGATGATCACAATGGATTAGTTGAACACCCCTGTTCTAGTGCATACTTTTATATTAATTTGTTTAATTTTATGTCAATGTTTAAAGATTAACCCTACTGTTAAAGTAGTATCAAAATCAAATAAAAAGCATTGTAAAATTATTTTTTTCTTTTGTTTTAGATTGTTTACTTCCTTTAATTCTTTAAAGAATTTATTATTATTAAAAATGAAATAAGAGTAAGCATTGCCAAATTATTTTTAATTTTAAAAAAATATTGCTATTTACTACCTCCCCCTCTTTATATCATCAATTTTTTTTTTTTTTTCACTTGTTTCATATCAATATTTTTTATTCCTGTATACATTCATTTGCACCTTTCATACCATATCATTCCATTCTTCATAAATTTTAAGTTCATCATCTCTTATATTACCATATCTGCTCAATTTAGATTTATTCCTATTTCACATCTATCCCTACAAATTTCTATAAAATGATGTATGTAATCTACAATGTATCCCTAATTTTATCAACATAAAATTATAAATATTCTGTACCCTTTTTTTTTCACTAAAAACTTGCTTTTTTAAAATTCAATCTATCTTTTATTTATTTTCTTATTGATTTTTAATTCAACAGATAGGGAAGGTCCACAATGCAGGAAAGATTGTAAAATTATAACACCTTTACAGATTTACAGCTTAGCACTGCTGTCGAAAAGGCCAGTCACATTCATAGTACTAAGATAAAAATGTAGAAGAGTGCACTTATAGGTTAATCAGTATGCAAGTTTGTAAATTTACATATACCACTTGCATGATAATACAATGCATAAGTCTTTATTTATTGCATAGATGTTATTTGCGATAAATCACACCCCTTTATATTTTCTCTTTCGAGATCATTGCACTTAGCGCAAACCACTTTGATGGTAAATGGATTGAAATTGTGGCCAGGATCAATTTCATGCTCTAAAAATACTGACTTAATGTTGGGGTCTTTTTTGGCACATTTATATATATGCTGCACTAATCTAGTAGTGCTGTTGGCACGAGGCTTACCATAGTAAGTTGCTTTGCAAGTTGGTTCATTGAAGCTGATTTTATAATATTATTTGGAGAGCCGGGTGGGAGAAAATTGCTATGATTCTCTAATTTAAGAATCTCGATCTTAACTCTGGTTGCATTTTTAATACTGCAGCAGACCAACCCTTCCGAGAAGTCTAATACTGAAGGTAAATGAGATCAATGTCACCTATAATCAGTCCGAGACTATACAAAGTATAACCTGCAGCCACATTTCCGGGTTATAGAACACCTCGGCTGCTAAATTCAAACCCCTGCCATCCAAAGCATTATTTGTTTTGTGGTAAGACCTCAGGTGCCAGTTAATCATAAGTTATATAATCAGCATGCCCAGACAACAGATATACAATTTAGCACTTGATATATCCCAAGCTAGTTCGTTTATTTAATTGTGAGAAAACAAAAACTTTGATATTCTGCTTACTACTCGTACTTAACTATAAATTGGCATATTGATGGTGCAATTATAAAAAGAGAACTGACCAAACAATAATTAAGCAATTAAATGATTTATTTCAATATATTTCTAATTAAAACACTCTAAAACACTCTAAAATAAAACACATTATAAATTTAAATACACACACATACATTAAGATATACTATAATAAGAATTCAAAAAAACAACTTAAAGTTTTACCCATATTAAAATATATGCACACACATTAAGTGACTTAAAGGTTACTGTGACTGTGGCTATTAGAGTTCATTAAAAGTCTTATTTGAATACAATTCAGTCTATAAATTGGAATAAAAAAGTTTATAGTTACCTATGATTTTTGCAGATTGCACATTATACTTCTAGGGATATGATTCATTGCTTTCTCCTGCTATGTTGATCACCAACCAGTTGGCCTTTCATTTTTCCATTAATGGTTTTGCTTCTTGCTGATTTTTCACACTTCAATGGAAAAGAGATATATGTGAATTTTCAGCTCATAAGGTGAACATGATTTCTAAATGGAGAACTTCTGCTGTTCCATAGAACCGGAATTGAAGACTGGCTGCATACTTCAATTACTGTCTAGCACTGCATGATGCTAGTTTGCTCTTTGGAAAATGTAAGTATACACATCTGCATGCTCGAGACATTAATGGCCCTCGCTGTCTTTTCTCCTTAGAAAGCTCTTACACAGTAGCAATAATGAATATGATAGTACTACAATGTTATAATAATCTTAATGTGAATAATAATAATGAATGGATTTCTTGGTCTTTTTATATGATTCTTCCTTATTGTTTTCCATTATATTTTAATTTACATTTTTGCTTAGATTAATCTAACAATCTGATAAGATACTGTCTTGAATCCTTTTCCTTTGTTTCTTCAATTAATGTAATTAGGGTTATTATTTCCTTTTTCTTATTTATCAGCCAATCAATCTTTAAGTAGATTTAAGTTTACAAGCTTTCTTTTCACATTTTAATTCAATTTTCAATTTTACATTTTTTCCCTTAAATTTATAAAAAGAGCGCACTAATTTTAACTTTTTACTTAGTTCCTCCCCCCTTTTCCTATTCGCTTTTTAAGTATAAAAACTCATATATATATATTCTAAATAACAAGATGATGCAACGCTTTATTTTTTGGCGAGTTATGTTTAAAAAGAAACTTTAAAACATTGTATAACTTATATTTCTAGCTTATTTAAAATTTAATTACTTTTTTTTTTGTAAAATTTAATCTGATCAATTACTAATAAATGATTTCACGTGTAATGCAGAACTTTTATTTTTCAAAATTTAGTTTTAAAATTCTTAAAACTAATCCTTTTTTTTTTTAAATTATTGAACATGTAACGGTGTTCACTAGCGGTACAATTTTTATGGTGCACTAAGCTAGTAGTGCTGTTAGCACTAGACTCACCACAGTAAATTGCTTTGCAAGTTGGTTCATTGAAACTAATTTTATAAGATTATTCGGAGAACCTGATCTGGAGGTAACTTATCTTTGTTATTATTCAATAGTTGATTGAGAAGAGAGGGAGTCAATATTTTCTAGTTTATCTTTATCTAATAACTAATAATCAAGCATATATTTCAAATGATACTTTGATCTAAATTCTCCATCACATACTTTATTCAGATTTCCAATTTTCCACTAATCTCTCTCACATATCCTTTTCAATAATCCTCACACATATTCTCCACTTCAACAATTTCATTAATATGACCATTTATATCAGCTACCATTTATATTTTTTTACGATTATTTTTTCTACATTCATCTTTATGTCATTAAGCAAACATTTCTTAATATTCTCATTTCACTTTCATATTCATTTCATTTCCAGTAGATAAAAATATTACTCCAACATGCGATTTCTCTCTTTCCAATTTCAATCTCACCCACAAATGTTTCTTACAATTTCTTTCCACAACATACTCCTAAATAATAATCACTAAATCCTTTTTTCTAATAATCATCATTTATATTTACTTTCTGATAATACTCTTAATCTATCAAACAGCTATCTATTATTCCTAGAAAATCTAACTTTTCTCCTATAAAAACTTTAATCAATTCTCTCCAAATATTCATATCTCTACTATGTCTGCATAATTATGAAACCAATTTCTGTATTAATACTTCTAACCCTTCCTTCTCTTCTACATTATTATCTTTTCTAAGTATAAACATATATATTTTCAAACAGACTTGTTTATATATATATGCATAAAAGTCAAATGATGATTCTGAAGTAGTATTAATAAATAAACTTTCCTCAACTATCATGTTCAATAACTTTTTACAATAAAAAAGCAGCCATTTCTTACTGCAGTTCATGATTCAATTATTTTAATTATTTGTGATAGTACTTGGAAATCATTATTTAACTTTTACATATATTTAGTATAGTTATTTATCATCACTATTTGACATTTGTCTATTTATTAGAAAATTTTAAAAAATGAGTGGAAATAGTTTTGCTCTGTAAATTTAAGCATCAGTCATTTCAAATCAATTTGCATTAAAATTTTTAGCAAATTTAATATTTACTTCTCTGTTGTAGTTCAAGATAACTTTCCATATAAAATTGTGAATCACAGTTAAACAACAACTTTTTTTTATTGTAAAGTTATTAAACATGGCAGCTAGAGAACAGTTCAATTATTTATTAATAGTACTTGAAAATCATTTGCCGTTCACATATATTAAATATAGTTGTTATTTATCATTATATATTTATTATCAACTTTCTCTAATGAATGTAACTTGTCCCTCTTAAAGAAATCCTCATTTCTGATAAATACATCTTAAACATCTAAACAAATTAACATCATTTTTCTCATAAATATTTTGACCTTAAATTAATTCCATTAAAATTTATAATGATAAAATATTATTTCTATTTATCATTTAAATATACTTAAAATTTATATCTGCATATAAATATATGGATGCATACAGAAAGGTAACAAATAAAATGATACATAAACAATCAAAAACAAATATATATACAAATTGTACTAGCCAACATATATTATATATTATGGTGCATGGGTTTAAATCTTGTAAATTCTATCACATTACAATAAAGGGGCATTTTCTTTAAGGAAAAAAAAATATATAAAGTCCTACATGGCTATATATTACTGTAAAAAAATCAAATAGATTATTCGGGTTTATTAAACCTTGCAAAAAAGAAAATTTTTAATTTTGTGTAAAATCTCTTGTTACTTTGAGTAGATAAATAGATTTAATTAATTTTTTATCGTTTCAGGGTTAAATGATTAGTTAAATATCGTTAAAAATTGTATTAATTATTTATAATATTCATTTTTGATAATTTTTTTATCATAGTAAATTATTAGTTATTATTTTGTGATGGCTTCTAGATTGAAAAAATTCTAATGATTAGTTCATTTCTTCGTTTCGGGGTCAAATGATTAGTTAAATATCGTTAAAAATTGTAATGATTATTTATAATATTCATTTTTGATAATTTTTTATCGTTTCATCATTTCAGGGTCAAATGATTAGTTAAATATCGTTAAGAATTGTAATGATTATTTATAATATTCATTTTTGATAATTTTTTATTGTAGTAAATTATTAGTTATTATTTTGTGACAGCTTCTAGAATGAAAAAATTCTAATGACTAATTCATTTCTTTGTTTCGGGGTCAAATGGTTAGTTAAATATGATTAAAAATTGTAATGATTATTTATAATATTCATTTTTGATAATTTTTTATCATTTCAGGGTCAAATGATTAGTTAAATATTGTTAAAAATTGTAATGATTATAATATTCATTTTTGATAATTTATCTTAGTAAATTATTAGTTATTATTTTGCAATGGCCAACATGGCGATACTCTACTTCTCCTTTGGTATTAACTATGCTATGACGTACTACCCTGAAGGCATACGATTCTAATCTTGCAATCGGACAAACTTTATCGATTAAGTTTGTTTGCAAATCACTTGGAGACGTTATTTTAAAGATCGTAAGATTAGAGTAGTATGCTTTCGGTGTAGTATGTCATAACATAGTTAATACCAAAGTACTGATTTTATATATATGGTCATATAGTTTATGTATGGAAATAAAGTTTTTAAAAAGAAGTTTATGAAGTTATTTATAATGTTGGAGAACATATATATTTTAAAAAAGAAAGTGATTGTTTAATTTGTTATTGTAATATATATTGATCTCAAAGGAAATAGTTTGAAGGAACAGGGAAGTGCACAAATAATTTAGAAAAATTATATAATACCCTAATGACCATCCCACTGACATTAATTAAATCGGAAAGAGCTTTTTCTGCAATTGGTTTTTTCATCATGAAAATCCAGTTATCTTTAAATACTCCCATTGATAACTTATGTTTTATAAAAAATTATTATAAAAATTCATGTTTTCATTTCTCATTATATTTTACTCAAATTAATTTTTTAAAAACTCATAGTAAAATTTTTGTATTGTTTTGAATTAAAAAAAAATACTTCACCCACAATAACACCAACATGCACTAATTCGTGTTTGTTAATGGATCTCAGGAAATCCTGGGAATAGAATAACTTTTATCCCGGATTTGAATTTTATGGGAAATGAAAAACCCTACCTACAATGAAAGCCTTGAGCAAACTAACAGTACAGCAAACATTTTTTTTTACTAAATTATAATTTATATAACAAATGCAAATGCATACAATGAATACTAAAATGGCAGATATCTTTGTCATATGATTTAATTACCAATTTAATTTGCTAATATTTTTCTACCTTTAGCAATAAAAATGTTGTGCATATTTTTAAATATTCTCCTAGATACATAGTATAATAATTTACATATGAACCATAAAAACAGAATTTGAAATACGATTAATAATTTCAAAACAAAATTTTAGTAGCAATGGCAGAAGAAATTTAATGCTAAAATCGACAAAACCAGTGGCTGAAATGGAAAATGTTATAATGAGTATTACTAGCTGATATAGTAATTAAATATATAAGATTTCTTAAAGATTTTCAGCTTTAATTAAAGTGTCTAACATCTTTAACACATTTGTAAACTTGTTTGCATTTGCATGTTCTTCTGCAATTTTTTCATTTTTACTGATTTTTTTTTTAAATTTTTGTCATATGCATACAAATATTAATTTTAATCATGAACCAAAAAAATATAATACAAAACTGATCAGTAGTGAGAAAAAAAAGGTCATTTCTAAAAAAGAAAGCTATAAAAACATCACTAATTTAAGTTCTAAATATGTTACAACCAAAACATCAACCTGCATCATTTTAAAATAGGGATGAATTAAATAGCAGATAGCAAAAGGTATTTCCACATTAAGCAGTTTATGCTATAATATCACATAAAATGTAGATTAAGCCAAATCAAATGGCAGCTAATACTGTGCATGAGTGATTGTTTGTGAAAAGATAAGGCAATTATATAATTACTATTTCTGCAAAAAAGTTCCACCAGATTCACACACACACAAAAAAAAAAATGGATAGAAATGATGAAGTTGCTAATGCAGATAGTATTGCTGCTGAACATTATCTTGTTAAAAATCAATGATCTATATGAATTTCTATTAGAATATATATGTAAGTTTGTTTATGTTTTAATTTAAAGTTTTGTGTTTTTTTTTTTAATGTTTTCATTAAAATCTAACTTTTAATATATAGCAATTAATTTTATAAATATTTTTACATTCTTTTTTTTTTAAATTTTTTTCTGATTAAAGATTTGTTTTAAGTGGTATTTTTGTTATAGGCTGTGAGTCCGGTACGAATTATCCCTAAATATATACAGTTAGCTACCATAAATTAATATGGCAAATGAACTTCTAGAAATATTAGCCTTCACTGAATTTAAAAAGTTGGATAAATAGAATAAAGAAGTTAAAAGACTGCAAAATTTTTTTAATACATTTATTTTATTTAGCATTATATAAATAATAATAACAAAAATAAGTTCAAAAGATAAAGGTAATAAAATTGTTTGTAATAACATAAGAGAGTCATAATAGAAGTTTTTATTAAAAAAAAAAACAACAACTAGTCATATTCTTATGAAGTACATAATTTAGAGATGAGAGTGAACATAAACCAAGGATTCAGTGTACACAGATAAATAACATCTTCCCATTCTCAACAAGTTGAAAAATGCATCAAATTCAAAAATTCTTTAAATTCACCATTTCCACATTCATACAGCTAATTCAGTATCTTTATTTCTTCTATAGCTAAGAACTAGATACCAATTTGTAAACCAATACCATATTGATACAGTCATCCCTAGTGAAACTCAAATTGCTCAAAACAAGTTTTCAAAGAAAGATGGCTTTTTTTTTTTTTTTGTAATAGTCACATATCAAATGAAAAAAGATTGCATGATATAAAATTCATTGTAAAATCTAATTTAGTGTTTTCTATTTATGGACTGCTTAAATTTATAAAAAGCTAATAATATTAGAAATTATTTGGGCAATTGTTTGTACTTATTTTATTGGTACTTTCACTTTCACTAGTTCAGAAATCCCCCCCCCCCCAAAAAAAAAAGATCCCATTCTTTTGTTAGATAAGTTAACATATCAAAATCATTAAACAATCAAAATTTTCTTCTTTAGATATTAATGCATGTACTGATAAAAAGTTTTTAAAATTAATGGCACTGACTCTGTGAATAATGGTTTGTTGTTATTGTCAATTGCAGAAATAACTACAGCAAACACTTAAAGAAAAAAAAATGCTATAAAAAACACTTGGATGAACTCATACTCGAAGTGATGATATTGTTTAGATTATATTATAACCAGAAGTAAGAATGTAAAAAAAATAAATCAATATTTATAAATGTAAAATATTGGATAGATAATACGTTAATTTCAAGAATAAAATAATAATGGTATTGGAAAAATAGGTCCTAACCTAAACATATTGATAAAAAATGTGATTCTCATTCCCAGACACAACTGTTATTTATACTAGGTTTCAATATCTGCAAAATAATAAAATTTCCAATTAGATTTTCAAGCTAGTCACATTATTAAAGCATGGAATTCTCTTAAGGAAGTATTTTGTGGGAAAAAATCTGTTCCTGAAGTCAGGAAAAAAAAATCCTTGATTGATTCTTTAGCAATGATTGTATTATTAATAATTAGTGACTTGATTAAAATAAATATATAACATTTCTGCTTGGTTGAATAACAAAATGAATGTAGCCTCATAAGAAAAATAGAGTATAAAAAAAAAATTCAACAACTGTCAGAAAATCTTTTTAATAATGATTGGTAGATTTAAACAGTACTAGTCAATTAGCCACCACAAGCCGCCTTGATGGCTCTGTTGCTAGTCAAAAACCAACAGATATAATGTTACCGGGCTGATTTATAATTTTGTTATTATTTATTCAAAAACAAATAAGTATAACGCTTTCACATGTTTGTTTGTTTTTTAATAGGTATTTACATTTTTTTTTCTCAAAAACATTTTTTGGATTTACATTTATTTTTCTTAAAAAAAATTAAAAAAAAAACCAAACTGCTGCACTTTCTTTTTTGCATTTGTAAATTATATTTTTAAATTACATTAGACATAACAGCATGTAGCACTGGATTGTGCATGGAAGGGGGCCGCTGTTTTTGATGATATGATGGATCGTTCAAAAAATGCACTACTCTGATACAACATTTTTTAAATGCATTATACATAGCAGCACATAGCGCTGGAATGTGCAGGGGGGCGGCCGATGGCTTTGACAATCCAAAGAATCATCCAAAACATGCGCTACTCTGATCAAACAAAAATACATATAAATATTAGAAACATTCCACGATGACATTTTGAAAACTATTTTTAAAAAATTTAAGAATTCCATTTTAAAATTACCATCTCATCAAACCAAGCTTATGCTTTTAAAAACAATGACAAACTACAGCCATTTTAATAGTCTCGTAGCTGTTCTTGCACAAAATATGTTTTTCGTGTAATTTCTGTAAAATGCTGCTGGGACGTACACTTTTGCAATTCATTTCACCTTGAAAAGATGTTTACGTAAACGTGGCAACACTCTTACAATTATTACTATCTAAAACTACGTCAGGTCATGTGAAAAATCATTACTTCAAATGCATATGACAAAAGTTACTTGAATTCTACACTCACTCACATCATACTGTAGCGATCTGTGAAGTGTGCGCTATTTGCATAGTACCGCGAAGCACAAAAGCGGGCCGTAATATTTGTGTGCAATGCCATCTAGGCCTGCTTAGCAGCTAATATGAACAGAACCGCTCTAAAGGCCATGTAAACGGCATATTTCTGTGCTTTTGCATGGAATCAGTGACATCAAGGGTTGTGCAGTGGCTAATCAACTAGTAACCAAATATAACAGTTTGTTTGACATTGGTCATATTAGATCTTTTCTAACACATTGAATGTTAGACATTATGATTTTATGAAATCAATGGCTGTTACTCTTTTACACATTAAGAATATTTTGAAGAAATAGCAAGATATTTGATCATCTATTAATTAATATTATTAGAACTCAGATGACTATCCATAATAATATATATAATGAAGCTTCAATTCATCAATTTTCAAAAGAATGAAGAAAATAAACAATAGACTTAAAAAAAATAATAGTATTGAAAAACCAAATAAATCATAGATAAGAATAATTTAATAATCATGTTTAAATATATATAAAGTACAATTTATATATCTATTACCTGTAAAATGGATGTGCATGTATATAAATGAACATATTTTAGTATCTGAGTAATAGCATATATATTTAAAGATTGGGTTAATTTTAATTATAGTGATTAGATATGGTATTCTTTTTTTTTTTTTGCTTTTATTAATACAATCAAATTATTTCATTTAGATAATTGTGAAGATTTGTAGCAATGTATTAATTAATTTAAGCAGGAACATTATTATTAATAGTGAACAATTTGATATATCTAAAATTAAAACTGATGTTAAGCAAAAATGTGTACAATATCCATCTTTGTTTTCAATTTTTATGATAGTGAAACAGATTATAGATGGTTTCAAGAAACAAGCACTAAAATATGTCATACTTTTGATAGTAGTACTTTTAATGTGAAACCAAATAAAAACAAAATCAACAGCTTATGTTTTTTATTCCTAAATATTTATATAAATTAGTAATTATGTTATTCCTCATATTTCAAAAGATTATCTATATAATGTTATTAATGCTTCAATACAACCTATAAAAAATTTAGTACTTATGAATTAGCCTGGACACCAAGGTTGATTAATGCAATAATTATATACAATTCTTAAAAAATTACACTTACTATTAAATTTTTTATAAATATATAATTCTGTCTAACAAGTAATTTATTAATAAATAAAATGTCACTTAATTGGTTATGACACTTTTGTCTTTCAATTATTGCTAGGAAAACACACACACCCCCACCCTTATTTTTAAACATTAGAACTTAGTTAGTTCCCTCTCCACCTTTTCTCATTTTCCTATAAATTTAAAAAGAATTTCTTTCCTTATAATTTTTTCTTAAAATTTATAGAAAAATGAGAAAAGGTGAAGGGAGGAGATTAAATTTTAATAGGGGGGGGGGGTAGTTTTCCTAGCAATAATTGAAAGACAAAAGTAGCATAAGCAATTAAATGTCAAATTATTATTATTTTTATTAATAAATTAATTATTAGAGACATATTTTTTTAAAATCTGATAGTAAATGTAACTTTTAAATATATATATAATTATTGCAATAATGTGATATATTTATAATCAATTTTATTATCCTGAATTATCAGCAGTCAATCTTGTATTCAGACTAAAATGTAAATACCAGAATTTATTTTATTAATTAATGTTTAAAAAAATTAAATGCTAATCTTAAGCAGGGTGTCAGATGTAATGATCTCAAGATTTAAGTAGAGGGAGGGAAATAAATAAATCTGAAATAAAATATGTCTTTGGGGGGGAGGTAAGAAAATTTGACATTAGTCAAATATGATAAAATAACTTAAGACTGATACAAATATGACATTGTGCAACAAAATAATTGTTTCAGATGTTTCATTCAATGATATATTGGAATGCATGACAGTTTAGAATCAAGTTACCAATCAACACAAACATTTAAACAGTAATCATATAAAACAAAATCAAAAATATAAAACTAAAAATAGATTAGTGACAAACAAAATTAAACTTTTATAACTATTAAAAATGTTACACTGATGCTATCATCAACCATTTGCTTTTAGTTAATCCATATTAGTAAGAGTTTCCATCTTTTTCTATATCATAATGGAAATTGCTTAATCTAAAAATTTCTTGGCACAACTGATAAAAGAAGTTCACCTGAAATCAATCCTGTGAATTTTATACTGTCATAGTTCACAATTTGAGAATTTGGCTATTGCAAAATACAATTCTGTGATGTCTTAATTACATAGTTAGGTGTGTTATATTTGGAATCAAGGAATTTTGTTTCCCCAAGATGAAACAAATAAGACTTTACTCCTGTTCAATTTTAGTTATGTTGTCTTGCAAAATTTAGCTGTCTGTTTTATATTTATCGATAGTTTGGGATACGCTTCCACAATCAATATTTATTTAAATAAGAAACAATAAAAATTTAAAAAAGTACATAAAAAAAAATATTGCATTAAGTTAAAAAACATAGTACTCTTTTTAAGTTCAAAAATAAGTTTCAGAGCTTTACATTAGCTATACTTACAGTAAAATATGTTTTAAATATCTTTTTTTTTTTATAACAATGAATATTTACTATACATCTTGTCTTCTTTGACAATTTTTATAATCAGTATACAGGAATATAAATAATAAATATATCTATGCAAAACTTGTACAATTGATCGAAGAAAAACTCTACTTAAACATTTTTTTTTAAAAAAAGTGTGGACATGAAAAAGATAGTGCCATGGTTTTGATTCTCAAAACATTAAAATCATTTGCATTGAGTATGATGATAGAAAAAGAAAAATCAGAGACATGTAACACATAAAAAAAAATATCTATTTACATAACATAGTTTTATATTATATAATACATCAGCTTTACCATCCAATATGATGCACAGAAGTGAAAATTCATTTGGATAATTATTCAAGAATTAAAATATATCATTAATACTAAAATTTGAACATTATATGTATAAATATGTAAATATATGCAAAAAAAGGGGGGACAATAAAAGATAAAAATAAAATGACCAACTATTATTATTTAATAAATAAAAATACTCTACCTTCATACTATTAAGAACTGCTCTAGGTAGAAATGAATGCAGACCAATTTCTTTTTCTAAATAGTCAAAATTGGCTTTTTTATCAAGGGCAGTTTGTGGCATATCTCTGAAAAACCGCCTAAAATATATATAGATAATTACATTCAATAGAAATATTTAGTATGTATCTATCTAACTATAACACACTAAGTATACACATATATCAAATAATTTAATATATCAAGCACATATATATTAAATAAACATAACTTATAAACAATATTTTCTTAGCAATTATTGCAAACAAGATGTTCTATATTTTTAATAAAGTTAGAAATGATTACATTTCTATTAATTCCAGAAATATACTTTAAATGTTATTAAAAATCAAATTTATCTATTAATTTTAAATATTTGCATAAGTTTCTTTGTTTCAACCTATTAATTAATCAATCAAGTACATAATCTTTAGAAATTAATTTTTTACTATATTTGATTAATAAAACTAAACTCATGAATATAGTCATTACTATAAATTGGATATTCACTACCATATCCATAACGATTCAAGTATTTAATTGTAGCTTTGCAATAAGGCTATATTTTCCAAACTACTAATCTCATAAACCAAGTACATATCACTGGTCTTACTTTGTGATGGAGAAAAATTCTTGTTCCCAGTAACAGTATCTACATTCATGATTACATACCTCATTATAACAAAACATTTAAATTTTCAAGGCTTTACTTCTAAGAATAAAATTTTATATCTATCGCCACTATTTAAGCTTATGATGGAATTACCCTTTAAAGAAATCTAGTCATTTATCTCATATTGTATCATATCTAAGCTAATATCATAATATGAATGACCCTACTTCATCTCAGTTTCCAAACTTTGAACCTCTTTTTCCTGTCTATTCTGTATCTTCTCTATCTTTTCATTATTAATGTGTTGACATTTGTTTAATTTGTCTTCTAAAATTTTATCTTTATTTGGGATGCTAATTTATCTTCTAATTCATATTGATTCTCTTCTATCTTCACTACTACGATTTCTTGGCCTTATTTCATGTCTAGTTTAAACTCTTCTTGGCTTTGTTTCAATACTTGTGTAAGCACTTCATGATTCTTAACATACTTTGCTTGACTTTCATCAAGCTTATTTATTAAATCTCGATAATTTTTTCTGATCTTGTATCATTTCTAGCGTTAAGCTTCTCAACATGGCCATTATAGGCTCATTATGATCATTCTTTGATGTGCCAGAGACTTCACTAATTTCTCTTCCTTGTCCTAACATATCTAACACCTTTTCACTATCCATACTTTGTTTTATTTATATTTTTATTTTAGAAAGGAAAGAACATGATTTTCTTCCTTAATTCAATATCTCAGACCAAACAAAATGGATAATTTATTTTTCTCTACTATATCTTGTACACTGATACTTTAAGAGACCCTTTCAATATAAAATACAGCAATAATACTGTTTTTCAATAGTGGTTGATTAACCTATTCACAATATTATTATCCCAAACTAACACATTATATATTTTTTAAATTCAACCATCATGTACAATAAAGTATAAATTTCATGACTGTGCTCAAAAGACTTTGTATCATGCTCTTGCTAACAAACCCAAACAGTGAGCACTAATGTTTTCCATTTATTTTCCAAAGGAAACAATACCTTCAATAAAATAAGTTGGCTTCAAAATACATTTCATTCTTTATTTCACAGTTGCTTCATAAAGAGAACTGAATAACCTCCATTAGTAATGAGCCCATATTCCTTTAGCATTTTACTGACATAAAGCACATATCTGTGCTTTCAAAACCATAAACATAAATTCTTACTTTTATCATTATTTGGCAAACCCAGGCATCATCATTTTGTACTTTGCCTTCCCATACCCTCTTTTAGCATATTTACAAAATATATAATGTATTTTACAGTTCTATTATTTCTCAATTCATGTATTGTTGTACCTATTTTTCAGAAAACAATTTGATAAGCCATTCTAAATTTGAATCCTTAATAAAGCACAATTACAAAATTAAAATTACTATCTATTGAATCACTAATCAATTACATCTGACAGTAGTATACATGCATAAAAAATTATATTAATCTGATCATTGAATAATATTTTAACCGTATCTATTTATCATTTTACGACTCCAAATTTCTCATGGGTTATGAATAAACATTCATGGCCCTTGTTGGACAGCCAAATGTAATGGAATTTATTTTGATCACCAATCATAATAAATATAATAGTAAGCATGAGCTAATTATCAGCAAAATGTCCCATAAACTTATGTAACTAAATTAGTGATAAGTGGAATGAACTGTTCAATAAAGACTTCATAGATTTGGGCAACCATAAATGTAAAAGAAAATGTTCCAATTATGCCCTACATAATTGGGCAATCCATAATATAATGAATAAATGCTATACTTAACACAGCCAAAAATATAACAAATAAATAAATAAGTTGACCACAAATGGGTTTAGGAAAATTTAGATTTACATCTATAATGTATTCATAAAATTTATAAGGCACCAATGAATCCCAAAGATACTTGTCTTTGCTTGGCAAAAATAAAAAAATTCAATGTAATGATTTACTTGCTAATAAGGTATGATATGGGATATACAGATAACTATCTTAATAATAATTTAAAAAAAATGGATAATAAGATACTTTTGTATAATATAATGACTTGATCAAGAGGTCAATCAACAGATTCTTAGACTAACAATAAAATATAAATTTTATTAAAGCAAACATTAACTCATTTAGAAGGCTAAGACAAATAACATCATTTTTTTAATTCAACAACTGCAATCTAACATCAGTCAAAGTATATTTATAATCTACTTCTGATAGATTGCAATTAGTAAATATGACCTATAATTAAAATCATTAACACATATAGTCAAAAAACTATTAATTATAGTTTCACACACACACATACACAAAATATGAAATATAATGGAAATTTTATTATTCTTATATTCTTTTTTATGTAACATATCTTTTAAATCAACTAATGTTTTTTTTATAATAATAGTTATTATATAATTTCAACTAAATTATATGAAGTATTGATTATGTTTTAAATTTAAATTTGTTTCTAAAAAAAATTAATGCTATCGGTAACTGCCACTGTACTCTTAATTATTATTAACAAGTGAAAGTTATCTGATTAGATAAATGAAAAGAAATTTGTCTATTGGCATTCATTACCAAGTTCAGCATATAAATTCGTTTTAAACTCCATTATCCCACAGCACTTTCTTTGGCATTCCCATCATAGTAAACACAAACATAGGATTCCACGAACATTTTAATCATTGAATAATATCCAACTGTTACTTTTATTGATATTATGATCCATGACAAATCTAATGGTATGATAGCTTCATAGCAGTTAACATAACGTTTGTTGTTATCCATTCCATTTTGTTCATATGAATATTAAGAGGGAAGTTCATGTTCTCTCCCCTCCTACTTGACTTTCTACTGACAGTGCATTATTTCTTTGCTATAAATCCAGAATCTATTGGTAAAATATATGAAAAGAAATCACAAATTTTAAAGGCAAGAAAGTATATGTATTCTTGTTCCTGATTTTGTTGCTGTCACCTAGTAACTATCATTAACACAGTCTTTTTTTTATTCTTATTATTAGCTCGTGAATGTGAGATTTTCCTTCAATGACTTTAATAAAGCCGTTAATAAAAAAATTTTTTTTTAATTTTAATAAAAGAATTGTTATTCACTCTTGATTTACTAAAACTATAAATGTATTTACTAAACACAAAATTTTTAATTGTTTTCTTTATTTATTCACTTTTAAAGTATAGAGGGATAATAAATATATGTAAATTACAATATATATATATAGTGGAATTGAACACCGACTTTCAAGCTCCCTTCAGCTATCCACTCTATCTCCAATATACACATTTTCTGCTGAAAAAGATAAAAGATCTCCAATATACACATTTTCTGCTGAACCAGCATTCATCAGCTGGTCCAGATCATCATCTCCCACACAGTTATATAATCAGTACTCGGTTTATATTAAGATAGCAAATCTTCAAACTTTAATGGACAAGTTTCAAATTACTCCATCCTCCAACTCTTCAGCCATCTATATCATTAATAATCTAATGATGGTAAGCCCAAATACCTTGATGATGCTGATATTATTGTCATGCTCATGTTGACTCATGTATATGACCCTTGTCCATTCAAATATGCAGAAGAGGGATGGGGTAGGATTCAGGCTGAATCTGTAATATTTTTGAAATACATAATTCATATGCCTGGAGTTTGATAAACCAACTGATGAGTGCTGGTTTAGCATGAAATACATATATTAGAGATCATTTATTTTTTTCATATGTGTGTGGTCATGTGTATTGGTTATATAAGATAGAGTGGATAGCTGGAGCTTGAAAGTCTGTGTTCAAATCCCCTATATTACATTCAAACTCCAAGTATATGAATTATGCTTGTATTTCAAAAATATTATATATTGTTTATCCATGGAGTGACAATGATTTAATCTCATGCTACCCAAAAAAAATAAATAAAACATTCGTTAAAAAATGTTATAAAACACGAAAGAGATTTTTTTTTTTTTTAATAGTTAAATACTGGTATAAAATAGGCACAATAATAATAGCAAAAGAATTTAGTTAATATCAATATATAAAACTGTATACATGACAAACTAATTCAGTATACAGTATAACAAAAAAAACCTGTTATCTACTAATTTATATTATCTGTTTGGGATATTGAAACTACACATATAGTGGATAACAAAAAAAATTCCCTGATGAAAAAAGTATCCACTTTTTATATAAAATAATAAAATGAAACCATCAATTTAATGAAAATATTTTCCAATTTTATATATTTTTGAATATTAATTTGAAATATTTATTTGTTAATCTAACAATATTATGTAACGCAATGAAATGAATTGACAATTTTGTTGCAAAAATTTTCACATGACCAGATAATTTTTAAGATAAATAATTGTTTTAGAATTATTATTTTTTATTTATTTCTATTTTAATTTTTAACATTATGTATTTACATATTCCACATACAAATAAAATCTGAATCAAGACATATTTTATGAATTACCATTATATGTGACAGCTGTAAACCCATTTACTGCCAAAATAAAAAGTGAGTCCCAAAAATTTAAGTTATTTCGTATGATAGTTTAATTTTTTCAGTGGATGATTATAAAAAACTAAAACCACATGAATTCAAAAAATTAAATAAAAAATTATTAATTAGCATCATGTAGGAATGAGTTAAATTAGTTTTGCGGTGATTATTCAATAAATACTCACAACTCCAATAATGTTCATAAAGCTATAATAGTGTTGTATATTAATTTAGGCAAATTAATTATTATATTTTAAGTTTTTATTTAACTTAGAAATGTTAATAGTAAGATAAATCTTTCACAAACATTTGTGAGTTCATTTAATGCAAAAAGATCTGTTCAGAGTGAATGCAGTAATAAATTCCCTTCTAATATGCAAGATTCTATGCACTAAAGATAGTTTTGCTGCTGTAGCAAACTTGCATATATAGGAGTTTGCCCTTCTCCACTTATGATTATATATAAGTTATTATCACATATCTTAATCACTGATGGTTTTAATATATGTCTTTTGTATTTGTGTATGTATAACAAAAAGAGAGCAAAATTTGGAAAAAATTAGTCTTTGATAATTTGTAGTCAAAGCCTTAAGAGTAAATTATGGAAATTATCTGCCTTTTATTATTAATTATGATAATAAAGCAATACCTATTTATTCACACCTTCCTTGAAATCAAATCATTAAGGAATTAATTTAAAGTCTGGGTGAGTTTCATTTAGGTTGGTTGAGTTGAAAATTATCTACCTTTTATGATTAATTATGATAATAAACCAATACCTGTTTATTTACACCATCCTTGAAATCAAATCATTAAGGAATTAATTTATAGTCTGGATGAGTTTATTTAGGTTGGTTGAGTATATTACAAATAGATATGATAAAATAAGTCAGAACAAAGAACTTTAATATCTATCTCTCAAATAAATGATTGCTTTCCTACTTAGAGAAATTTGAAGTATTGTATGGTATAACTATCCAAATTATATACATTTTTGATTCATTTGACAAATTAAAAATATACTTTTTTTTTCTTTACACACAAAAAAAAATGTTTCTGTTAAGTGCAAATTATCATGATATAAATAAAATACCTATATGGGAATATTCAATGAAATTAAATTAAATGTTTAACTCAAAGAGCAATTATCAAGCTTTGAACCAAAGCCAGATTTCTTATATAATTACATACAGACTTGACATCAATTAGTAGGTAATTATTTTAGCAGTCTCAATTATATTTTAAATTGTAGCCTAGGTATGGTTATAAAAGTGCATTATCATCTGACAAACATTGATACCATAAGCTTATAAAAGCTGGTGCTAGACAAGAGAAAGTAAACTGCTTCTGCTTATAATATTGTAGTAAATTAAAAGAATTAAGTTACATTGTGTTGGGATTATTGTTGTTGAAATGTGAATGCAATAATAATTGCAAGAAATAAATAAACCAAAATTTGGATATAATTCATTAGTGACAAAATCAAGACCAACTCAGGATCTGAGATTATATTACAGAATTATCTGCCATTTTAACCTATCAGATATTTTTGATTAATGTAAATGATTTTAAAATAATTCTATAGCACATTTTTTTTATTTAAAAAAAAAATCTTAATTATCTAGTAATGAATGATTGAATCTTTTATGACTGGAGCCTTTACAAAATTGCCACTTTGACTTTTAAGTGTATCTATTTTAAATTCACAAGTGATTCTCAATCAAGCAAGACAAAACCTTAATTCTATCTAACTACTGTTGACAGAAGGCTAATTGATGTTATATAACTTGAAAGAAACTGATAGTAAGAAAAAATGTTGAAAATTGCTGTTAAAAAAAAAAAAAGTTAATTGAAATGGCTTAGGTAATCAGGAATTGATCAAATGTTAAACATTACAGATAAATCCATAGGCCTTGAGCACTATACTCCTACTCTATCACTGCACCAAGCCATAAGGCAGAATTGCTGAGAAAGAACTTTGTCATTAATTGAAAGGAGGCCCGTTGATTCCTCTTTGAGACCTTAATGGCCAGACTTTGCAGGAGCTACCATATATTTATTCATATATGAACATGGTTTGGCTGCTCACCAATATGCTTCAGCTAGCATAAAACAATGACAAGATTTTTATCTTTCATTAGGATCAAAAACATCATGGTCCTCACTTTCTGTTGCCTGATAGTTATTAGCTAAAATATTAGTAGAGTTTCTTGAAAGCAGAAGGAATATATATAAATTTTAATGTATGTTTTCGATCATGGAAAAAAAAAATTATGGCCACTCATTCCCAGAAGGTTGTAATGTCACCAATCAAGATGATGACTAATGGTGAAAAGCAGAAGTACTAAAAATCTTCTGATTATAGATCCAAGCTACCATTTAATAACAACCTTTTATTTAGGTACTTATAACTTCAGACCAATTTCAAGTAAATGAAAATTGTATGAATTGAAAGACGAGCTGTCTAATATTAAATTGAACATTGTTGGACTTTATGAAGTTGGAAGACGAAGAGAAGATTTAAAAAGTGGACTTGGTACTTTACTACAAAGATACAAATATTGAAAACATGAGGGAATGAGATTTGTGATAATAAAATGTGAAAGAACATCATGGAGATTGTGGATATATCAGACAAAATGGCAAAATTAATTATTCAATTCAATGGAAGATGCCAAATGCAAATAATTCAAATTTATCTCTCAACAAATTTACGATGTGATGAAAAGGTAGGGGATTTTTATGTGGATGCACAAAATGCTTTTGATCAGACTAAACAACATTTTAAAATTATTGGAGACTTTAATGCTAGAACTGGTAAGTGCTTTAGGTACATTTGTTTATGGTAATGAAAATGAGAAAGGACGTAGATTTGTGAAAGTTGCTGAAAAAGAAAAAGTATATTATGAAATGTTTCTCTGAGAAAAATGCTAAACAGAAATAAATATGAAAGCTTTCAAATGAAGGTACAGCAAAATCAGATTATATTTTGATTAATAGAAAATATGTATTTCAAGATTATAATGATCTTAATACATTCAACATGAAATATGATTGATTAGTGAGATATAAGATACAAGTTAAAGCAAAGTTAGAGACAAAAATTATTTTAAAAAAATAGTATTTCCTAACCCTCAAATGAATTTAAGATCTTGCAAATCATTTTAAAATATTAACAGATTTTGAAGATAGTTCAGATTTGAAAGAAATCAATAAGAAGTTAATTGGTGTACTCATTAAGAGTTGTATTAAAGACAACTAGTGCAAAAAAAAAAAAAAAAAACCAATTTACTAATAAAAATTATCTACTGAAACAAAACAGTGTATGAAAAAAAAAAATGAAAATATATAAAAATGATCCATTAAAAAGAATTGCATATCTAGAATTGTAAAATAGTATGAAAAAAAAGTTAATAATGATATAAGAAAATATAACTGTAAATTAGCAAGGAAACTTAGATAAGAGAATAGAAGTCTCAAAAATGTTAAACAATATCATTGGTAAGAAACTTATTTCTGCAACAAGAAAAAAATACAGAAAAACAGTTGCCATCTAAACTAAACTGTAGTAATCAATAGATGCTAGAAGATTGTGCATTTTAATCCCTACCCAGTGCCTTATCATCCAATATCTCCAAACTGGTTTCTAGTTTATGTGCTATCTAGCACAAGCTATAGTAATCAAAAGACATAAGCTAAAAACAAGTCTGGGAATACTGGATGAGAAAACACTGGTTAAAATACACAATGTTATAGCATCTATTGATTACTACAGCTTGTGCTAGGTGACAACTGTTTTAACAGCTTGTATAAATATAAGAAAAGTTAAAACAGACAAAAGCAAGCATAAGCAATAGCGATCATGAGATGTTTATTGGTTATACGAAAAGTTGGTCATGTAATGTTTTAATGGCTTAAGAAAAAATGGAACTATTATTAAAAAGAGAGATGACATCTTGAAATGTATAGAAGAATTCTATAGGAAAATTACATAATAAAAACCAAAAACAAATTATCTCCTACAATTACTACATCATCTGAATTGTCCAACAAATGAAGAAGTGAGAAATGCAATTAAATCTGTGAAGAAGACAAAAGCACCAGGAAATAATAGAATAGTAATTGATATCTTAAAAGAAACAGGTTAAAAATAGACAATTATTGACAACATTATAAAACAAATATCAAGTAATAAAAATGTACTAGATGATTGAAAGAATGCAGAAGTAATATTGATAATTTAAAAAAGCTGATAAAGAAGGTATTAGAAATTACAGACCTATCAGTTCTATACAATATTTTTACTAGATAAGTACAATTCATTTATAATGAACTTTGAATTTTAGCCAACCAAAAAAAAAAAAAAAGCTAGATTTAAAAGTATTTTTGCAATGGATCACATCCAATTACTGAGAAAAGTTGTAGAAAGGACTAATGAATATGAGTTGCCATTATACTTTGGATTTGTAAATTATGAAAAAGCATTAGTTTTTATAAGCATTTGTACAATTATTAAAGTACTGGATCATCAACATATAGATTTGGGATATTGTTATATTCTGAAGAATGTTTATCAAAATGCAACAGCAATGATTAGACTATAAGGCAATAAAAAAGGTAGGATGATTTCATACATCAAAAACTTTTTACAGCAGTTTTACAAGAAGTATTTTGTGAATTAAAATGGGAAGCTAAGGAAGTGAACTCAATGAAGATTTATTAAGTCATCTATATTGTGCAAATGATATAATTATTTTTACAAATAAAGCTTAGAAAATGTTGAAAAAATTATTAGATGAAAGTCAAAAAAATAAGACTAAAGATAAATGCTAAAAAGACTAAAGTCATGTTCTCTGTATTTATCAGAAGAAGAAAATAAAGATTGATAATGAAGAATTAGAAAAAGTTAATAATTTCAAATATTTTGGTCAGACTATTAATACAAATGAAAGCATAAGTATAAAATTAATTATAGAACTGAACAGAAGAAGAAAATAAAGATTGATAATGAAGAATTAGAAAAAGTTAATAATTTCAAATATTTTGGTCAGACTATTAATACAAATGAAAGCATAAGTATAAAATTAATTATAGAAATGAACATAGATGGAGTGCTTTTGATAAAAATAATATTAAAAGAAAATAAGCCTATGTATTTGGAATGGATGGTTTAATAAATGTTTATCAGTTCTTAGTTTATGGATCTGAAACACGGGCACTGACCAAAAGAGCAGTTCAGATACTTCAGACTACTTAACAATATATGGAGAGATGTATGTTATGAAATAACAATAAGAGATCAAAAACAAAATACATGATTGAGAGACAAACATGTATTACTGACATTATTGAAAGAATTAAGAACTGAAATGAAACTGAGATGCAGATATTGCAAGAAGAGATAGTAGATGAACAGTTGAAATCTTAAACTGGATTCCAAGAGATTCTAAAAGATCTAGAAAAAGACAACGTATGAGATGGATGGGTGAAATAAGAAAGTGTGTGAGGATGATATGGAAAAGAAAAGCTAGAGATTGGAAAAGATGGATTAAACTTGGAGAGATCCTTATCCTGCAGTGGATTGGTAATGGTTGAAAATGATGATGAAGATGTTTTTAAACTTTAAATAACCAGATTTTATAAGGATATCAAATTCTGAAAATCTTTATTAGTCATTAATTATATGTATGCTTGGCTTTTAGCTAACTTCAAAATTAAATCTTAAAAAAAAAAAAACAACAATAATTTATATCAAAATTCATCAGTTATATTTTTTAAGCTATTAAAAAATATTTCCACAGCCCCAAAGTAAACGTTTTATAATGAGCTTTTAACTTTTCAGGTGAAATTGAATACATAAAAAAAAAAAAAACTAAATTTCTATAAAATGCATTATTAGTCATTAAAATTAAAAAGCAAATTCTTTGTGAGTAAAAAAAAAAAAAAAAATCTTAATTAAAGTAAAAGTTGTTATTAAAAATAAATCAAAACTAGTTTTAAAAAAGTTTAGAAAAAGAGTAAAAAAGATGCCAATGCAAATATTGTATTAATTAAATTGTACATAAGTACATAATTAGTCAATGAGCATCCCTTGCTTGCCAGCTTTTATTTCTGTGGCAGAAATAGAAAACGATGTGAATAATGAAGTATTAATTTTCATTTTGTTTTTAATTTTGGTAAGTTAGCTGGTTTGAATGATTAAATACAATACTGTTTTGTTATGGTTTAATATGCATATATAAATATTTTTTTTATATTAATAAAAACTTTATTCAATTTTTCAAAATATTTTCTTCTAAAATCTATTTTTTTTTTATCTCCATTAATTGAACAAATCATCAAATGAACTGAGTGAAACATTTTACCTTTCGCTCAATTAACATAGAACTGAAGGCTATGAGTAGAAATGTTTAGTTTGTAATAAATTTACAATTTAAGTGGATAATCAAAAAATCTACTTCCATTCTATCATAATGATTATATTGGGGAAAAGAGTTAAGTTAGATTCAAGTGAATGTACAAGAATTCTTTCTATCATAAAGATTATATTGGGGAAAAGAATTAATACAGTAAATGTATAAATTTCAGAACAATCTAATTTCCATAGACAAAAACATATCTAACCTTTATAAAAATTGTCAAATCAAATTTAGCCAAAATTGTACATACTATTATCAAAGAACAATTTATGTTCAGAATAAAGTAATGCAAGTAGAATTCTTAGAAAGATATTTAACAGATTACTTTGAATGAAAAAAAAGATTTAAAGACGACTATTAGAAAATTTATATAGAAAATAAACAGGGATTGTAAGATTGATGTTAAACCACTAAACATCACATGATCACAATTTCTTAGCTTGCTCATAACTGTTATTAAAACAGGCAACACTCTCCATACAGTAGTCCCACTCAGTGGAAGCCAGAGTAATGCATGGATACCAGAAGGCTTGTGCATAAAATCTCTATCTAGTGCCTACTCATCCAATATCTCTAGACTAGTTTCTAGCTTGTGGCTTTCATCAGTGAGTAGCTTTGGATATTGAATAGATTGAAAAGAATATGAGATTTTTTTAAAAAAAAAAATTATATAAAAGTATGACTTTTTTTTATATATAGATCTGTTTAATAGTCATTTACATAAAATAATGATTGTTGTTTGAGAAATGACAATAGAAATGAAATAGGATGATACATTATATAAGTAATAAATAGGGCAGTGCTCACAGGAAGAAACAATAAAATTGTAATTGAAATAGTACTACTCTGCTGTATCAGATATAAAAATTGTCAAGATCAAACTGCACTAAGTGAAGAGAAAATTTATTAGTAGTGAAATTATAAAAATGTAGTCTATAACTAAACCTGTAGTAAAATAAATATAGACATAACTAATTAATACTTGCAAGATATCAAATGAACAACATTAATATGCATTATTACTGTGTCATTGAACAAACATGCTTGCACAAAATACATCACTTTAATATTTATCATTTCATTTATATATTGATTATTTAGAAATGGTCAATTCAATATACATCATTTTTGTTTACATTTATATCACTTGCAAAGAAATGTACATATATTCGTTGTCTTGAATTATTTTTCCTCCATTTGTATTTGAATTTATAATTTCATAATAGATATTATACGCATTGTATAAATACAGTAAAAAATATGTACAAATCAGTTTAACAATAAAAATTGGATATTACTTAACACAAGAATCTAGATGTTCTAAAAATGCTATCGAAATACTGACACAATAATAGGATTAAAGATAAAGGCATTTTTTGAAAAGAGGTTATTATTATTATTACTATTCTTTATGCTTACTTACCCATCCGTTTGGTCAGCTAAAACCTGTTCTACCAAATTTCACTAATATTAGTAACTTATAAATGAAAAAAAAATCTTTATAATGTATCAGCAAATAATGAATATGTGTGACTAAAACAGCTCAAGTTATTGGAGTTTCGCCTATTTAAAAGGAAATGAAACAACAGAAAATAACAACTTATCTAAATCTCTGGAGGAAAGGAGCATCAACAATAAGATTGGTCAAGGCATTTCCAATAACTGTCAATTTGTGGTCTATATTTAGCTTGATTATTTTTTAAAAAAAAAAAAGCACTTGAACGATAAACTAAATATTTTTAAGATTCCCTTATTATACAAATACTTTAGAGATAGACTTTAACCTATATCATATGCGCCTTGATTTATAATAGTCAAACAATAACTTTATTTGCCAATAGAGAAACTTCTCAAATCTAGACACAAGATAGAGCCTTTTATAAAGATAAGAGTAGCACTCTTATCTTTAACCTAACTTTCCATTTGTATAGCCCAATCTGAAACATCTTGATTTCTTATCCACTATTTCCTTTACAAATTAACTGTTGCAAAACCTTGCAATTTACAATGAGTTAATATTATGATCTTTGTCCCTCTATAGGCAAATGAAAATATTGTTTGACTATTATAAACATTCAAGGTGCATATGATATTGGTTAAAGCCTGTTCTCTAAAGTATGTACTTATTTTACAAAGTAATAGCTCTTTTGACAATATTTCTATTATCTGTCTTTCCACCAAAATCATCAGTAAACAAGAATTGAAAATAGTGATGAAGTCTAATTTACATAGGACTTTTAATAAAAAAATAATAATGGTACTTGTCATTTTTGACCCATGTGGCTACCAGAGGCGCTGGTCTGGGTCAACCGCAGAAATACTTAGAGTAGGGGCCTCAAATGCAGCAATGCAAATTCCAGCCGATTGGTGGCGCTGTTCACAATGCGTAAGCACAGGAACATTCCACCAGCTGGCTGTCAGAAAAGCTGCCCACTTGGTGGTGCTGGTCACAATGCATAAGCCCATTTATCTTACATCATTTGCTACCAGCAACTACGAAGAACCTAGATGGGGCTGATTGCCATAAACACATTTAGCTTATGTCATCTGCTTCCAGCACTACCAATATCCTAGCCCACTACATGGCACTTTTCTCCACGTTACACATGGAAAAACTATGCAATGATAGACATACTACTTAAACGATGGGTGGCGTATAATGTACAGGTGTGATTAATTAAAGAGCTACAACTACTTAAATATGCTTTCAAACTTAATATTGTCACATGCTATATCACAGTTTTATAAATGGATGTATTTTTAAATTATTACTTTTTAAATATAGATCTTTTTTTTTTTTAATTATTTACTCTAAAAGTGGTTTTTTTTTTAAATTAAAAAAATGTAATTTTTACGACAATCGTTTAATTTTTTTCCTTCTTTCAAAACTATATTATTTTAAAAAATGATTGTAAAACTTTTTTTTTTACACTTTCAAACAATATTATCCAATAACTTTTAAAGTAATACAAATTATATTTCGGTTTATACATCTTTCAATTATTATTTCGCAAACGTGTTATTTTAAAAAGCTGTTACGAGCAACAAGATTACGACAATCCGGGGGGGGGGGGAGTTAAAAAAAAGCTAATTTTTTTTTTTTTATAAAAAAAAAACATATCTATTTGACACTTTAAAAACTTTCAACATTCCATTTTTATTTCGAATATTTTAAAAACATTTAAAAAGATTTAAAAAATCCTAGGTAACTTTTGACTTTAGTATTCTCTCATTCTTGATTTCCTTTCAAAATAAAAAGATAAACTGTGATAAATAAAACTTTAAATTTTACAAAATATTTAGGAAATATAAATGACATCGGCTTCTGTATTTAATTACATTTAAAGACATTGTGTGTACTTATGAGTGTATCGTAATCTAATACGTCAATTATATTTTATTTAATATAATTTATTAAAATATTTGTTTAGAATGAAAAAATACAATGTATTTAATTATTTATTTAAAATGAAAAGAGTATGTGTGTTTAACTTATAAAGCAAAACGATTGTTTTTTTTATTAAGAAAAAGAAATACTTAAAATGTCGTTTAAATATTTACGTTTATATTTTGAATACACACATTTATGTTGAACAATATTTTAGTAAGATGGGAATGGAGAGATCTAGTTATTAATAAAAAATAGTTAAATTAAAATTAAAAGAATCGAGAAACTATATTTTTTAAAAGTAAGGATTTGTTGTTAAAGACGTTAATGTTTTCTCGTTCAGTAAATTATCATAATTATTGAGATAGGATTATTAGAGAGGACGGAGTTTTATTTTTCTTAAAAGGTAGTTACAATCCGTTGAGCTAGCTGGAGGCTCAGGTACTGGGTTTAGTGCTGATCAGATAAACAAATTAAGATTAAATTACTGGAGTTTGTAAAAGTAATGTTACTTATTATAAGAGCTTAACAATGACTTAATTTCTTTCCTAATTACGCTTTTACAAGTTTTGTTAATTTTGGTATAGGATATATCTAGATGAAACATTATAAAAGAATTTTGAAAAAAGTAAACGCAATACTATTTTAGTTGATAATGAAAGCTGAAATCTAATTAGAATTTTTGCAACAGATCACTTTATTTTATGATAGAACCATCAAAATGAGATGCTGGATACAGTTGAGAAATGATTATTAATTGTTCAGTAATTGAAAGTTATTGGTTTATGCATGAGATAAGTACAATATCTGCAAAAACTAATGAATACATATTTATTTTTAATAATGCTAGAAAAATTTTAATTAAATTTGCATATTAAAGTAAAACAAGATCATCATCATTAACTATTATCAATCCACTGCAGAAAGAACATCTCTCCAAGTTTCTCCACATCACCCCTGCACACTTATTTCATATATCCATCTCACATGTGGTCTCTTCCTGGGTCTTGTACAATCTCTTGGAATCCAGTTTAAGATTTCAATTGCCCATCTATTATCATCTCTCCAAGCAATATGTCCAGCTCAACTCCACTTTAATCTTTTAATTTTTTCAATGAAATCAGTTACACCTTATTGTTCTCTTACCGATATATTGCGTCTTCTATCTCTTCTTATTACTCCCAACATGCATCTCTCCATACTTCTTTGAGTGGTCTGAAGTCTGTATTGCTCTTCTATTAAGTGTCCAAGTCTCAGATCCATAAGTAAGAACAGGTAAAACACATTTATTAAAAATCTTCCTTTACAAACACATAGGTATATTTCCTTTTAGTATCAAGTTATTTCTACCAAAAGCACTCCAACCAAGCTTAATTCTATGGTTAATTTCATCCATTATGTTTCCATCTGTATTAATAATCTGACCAAGGCATTTGTAACTGTTAACTTCTTCTAACTCATCATAAAAAAATCTTTATTTTCATATTTTGAGAAAATCCATTAAACATTACTTAGGTCATTTTAACATTTATCTTTAGCCCTACTTTCATTTGATAACTACTGCAACATTTCCTGTAGATCTAAAGCATTATTACCAAAAACAAATAAATGACTTGAATAATTACCATTTACTTTCACTCCTTTAGCTTCCCATTTTAATCTACAAAATACTTCTTGCAGCACTGCTGTAAAAAGTTTTGGAAATATGGAGTTACCCTGAAATACACTCTTGTCAATGTTGACTTTCCCAGTATCATTATCTAATCCTGTTGTTGCTGTTGCATTTTTATAAATATTCTTTAAAATATGACAATATCTTGAATCGATCGATACCTGAATGATATCTCTAGAATTGTCATTATGATGTATTATAGCATTTTTCTGTAGATTTCAACAATTATTAACTTATGGGATTGTGATCAAACAGAAGGCAAACTTAAAGGAGATAATAAATATACTTGAATTTATTTACTGGTTAAAATCTCTACAGATTTTTTAATATGATGTTTGTGAGTAGTTAGGTGGTTTAATGAATCTATAAATGAATTTCTAAATAGACAAATTTTAATATCTATCACCCAACAGAGACACTTAAACATTTACCAATTTCACATTATCAACTAATTAACTATAATTTATTTTGATTAATCATTAAGATTTGATTTAATGCAAAAAGTTGTCTACACTCAGATTACAAATTTATTGCCATCCTATTAATTCAAAGGAAATCCTTTGATTCCTCTTGGAGGCCTTAAAAAAACTGAGGAAGGCTAATTATTAATGTCCACTCCATATGTTCTTTCTTATTTCTATTACCATAACCAAAATTACCTACAGCACTTTCATCTTTCATTTGTTTACCAATTCTAGCATTAAAGTCTCCCATAACAATTTTAAAATGTTGTTTACTCTGATCAAAAGCCTTTTGTGCATCCATATAAAAATCGTCTACTACTTCATCACTTTGAGAACTTGTTGGGGCACTGCATTTGGTATCTGCTATTAAGTTGTTTAATTAATCTTGCCACTCTGTCCGATACACCATCAATCTCCACAATGTTGTTCTTCCACTTTTTATTTATAATGAATCCTACTCCATTTGTATTTCCAATATTTGTGCCTTTATAGCACAGTACATGTTCACTTTTTAAAACAATTGTTTCTTCACCTTTTCTTCTAACTTCACAAAATCCAATAATGTCCCATTTAATATAAGACAGTTTTAGTTCTAACTGATCTGCAGTTGTAAGTACCTAAATAAAAAAATCGTCATCACATGGCAGCCTGGATCCACAATCAGGGAATTCTTAGCACCCTTTGCCTTCGGCCATCAATTGCTGCCTTGGTTGGTGACTTTACAGTCTCCTGGAAATAAGGGCCATGATTTATTTTTGTCTGTCATAATAGTATATATACATTGGAAAAATATTTATCATTTACACAAGCATTCATTCTGCCTTATCAGGCAACTGAGAAGAAAGTCTGTGGTGTTTCTTGATCTTAAACTCAGAGGTAAAAATCCAATAACCTCGTCACGCTGGCTAATGCATGTTGGTGAGCAGCCCATCCATGTTTATATACTATATAAATAATCACATAGTAATAACAGCTGTAATGACAAGAACATATGGAGTGGACATCAAGAATTAACCTTGCTCAGTTCCTTTAAGGCCTCCAAGAGGAATCAAAGGGTTTCCTATGAATTAATAGGACGGCAATAAATTTGTAACCGCCTGAGTGTAGACAATTTCTTGCATTAAATCAAATCTTAATGATTAATCAGAGTAAATTATAGTTTATTAGTTGATAATGTGAAATTGGTAAATATTTAAGTATCTCTGTTGGGTGATAGATATTAAAATTTGTCTATTTAGAAATTCATTTATATATTCATTAAACCACCTAACTACTCACAAACATTATATTAGAAAATCTGTAGAGATTCTAACCAGTAAATAAATTCAAGTATATTTATTATCTCCTTTAAGTTTGCCTTCTGTTTGATCACAATCCCATAAGTTAATAATTGTTGAAATCTACAGAAAAATGCTATAATACATCATAATGACAATTCTAGAGATATCATTCCGGTATAGATCCAAAATATTGTCATATTTTAAAAAAATATTTATAAAAATGCAACAGCAACAATTAGATTAGATAATGATACTAGGAAAGTCAACATTGAGAAGAGTGACTCCATATCTCCAAAACTCTTTACAGCAGTGCTGCAAGAAGTATTTTGTGGATTAAAATGGGAAGCTAAAGGAGTGAAAGTAAATGGTGATTATTTAAGTCATTTAGCTATTTTGGGTAATAATGCTTTAGATCTACAGGAAATGTTGCAGTAGTTATCAGATGAAAGTAGGACTAAACATAAATGTTAAAATGACCTAAGTAATGTTTAATGGATTTTCTCAAAATATGAAAATAAAGATTTTTTATGATGAGTTAGAAGAAGTTAACAGTTACAAACGCCTTGGTCAGATTATTAATACAGATGGAAACATAATGGATGAAATTAATCATAGAATTAAACTTGGTTGGAGTGCTTTTGGTAGAAATAACTTGATACTAAAGGAAATATACCTATGTGTTTATAAAGGAAGATTTTTAATAAATGTGTTTTACCTGTTCTTAGTTATGGATCTGAGACTTGGACACTTAATAGAAGAGCAATACAGACTTCAGACCACTCAAAGACGTATGGAGAGATGCATGTTGGGAGTAACAAGAAGAGATAGAAAATGCAATATATCGGTAAGAGAACAATAAGGTGTAACTGATTACAGTGAAAAAATTAAAAGATTAAAGTGGAGTTGGGCTGGACATATTGCTAGAAGAGATGATAATAGATGGACAATTGAAATCTTAAATTTGATTCCAAGAGATTGTACAAGACCCAGGAAGAGACCACGTGTGAGATGGATATATGAAATAAGAAAGTGTGCAGGGGTGATGTGGAGAAACTTGGAGAGATGTTCATCCTGCAGTGGATTGATAATAGTTGATGATGATGATCTTGTTTTAATTTAATATGGAAATTTAATTAAACTTTTTCTACCATTATTAAAAATAAATATGTGTTCATTAGCTTTTGCAGATAATGTACTTATCTCATGCATAAACCCATAACTTTCAATTACTGAACAAGTAATTAATCATTTCTCAATTGTATCCAGCATCAAATGACTCTCATTTTGATGGTTCTATCATAAAATAAATAAAATGACCTATTGCTAAAATTCTAATTAGATTTCAGCTTTCATTATCTACTAAAAAAGTATTGCCTTTACTTTTTTCAAAATTCTTTCATAATGTTTAGATGTTCATCTAGATATATCCTATACCAAAATTAACAAAACTTGTAAAAGTGTAATTATGAAACAAATTAAGTCATTGTTAAGCTCTTATAATAAGTAACATTACTTTTACAAGCTCCAGTAATTTAATCTTAATTTGCTTAACTGACCAGCACTAAACCCAGTACCTGAGACTCCAGCTAGCTCAACGGATTGTAACTACCTTTTAAGAAAAATAAAACTTCGTCCTCTCTAATAATCCTATCTCAATAATTATGATAATTTACTGAACGAGAAAACATTAACGTATTTAACAATAAATCCTTACTTTTAAAAAATATAGTTTCTCGATTCTTTTAATTTTAATTTAATTATTTTTTGTTAATAACTAGATGTCTTCATTCCCATCTTACTAAAATATTGTTCAAAACATAAATGTGTGTATTCAAAATATAAACATAAATATTTAAACGACATTTTAAGTACTTCTTTTTCTTAATAAAAAAAAACAATCGTTTTTGCTTTATAAGTTAAACACACATACTCTTTTCATTTTAAATAAAAATTTTAATTATTATATTATTCTTTTCATTTTAAATAAATAATTAAATACATTATATTACTCTTTTCATTCTAAGCAAATATTTTAATAAATTATATTAAATAAAATATAATTGACATATTAGATTACGATACGTACAAACAATGTCGTTAAATATAATTAACAGAAGCCGATGTCATTTATATTTCCTAAACATTATTTTGTAAAATTTAAAGTTTTATTTATCACAGTTTATCTTTTTATTTTGAAAGGAAATCAAGAATGAGAGAATACTAAAATCAAAAGTTATCTAGGATTTTTTTAATCTTTTTAAATGTTTTTAAAATATTCGAAATAAAAATGGAATGTTGAAAGTTTTTAAAGTGTCAAATAGATATGTTTTTTCTTATAAAAAAAAAAACCCCCCCGATTGTCGTAATCTTCTAATTATTGTTTGCTCCTAACAGCTTTTTAAAATAACATGTTTGCGAAATAATAATTGAAAGATGTATAAACCGAAATATAATTTGTATTACTTTAAAAGTTATTGGATAATATTGTTTGAAAGTGTAAAAAAAAAAGTTTTACAAACAATCATCTTTTAAAATAATACAGTTTTGAAAGAAGGGAAACAATTAGCTTTTTTTTTAAAAAAAAAAAAAAAACCTGATTGTCGTAAAAATTACATTTTTTTGGTACTCATCTTTTAGCTAAAGGCACCGCTCTATGTCGCTCTTTTCGCGCCAAAACACATTAAAATGCTGTTTCCGTGGCCGACACGTTCAAACCCGCGTTTTCAATAGTACAACTTTTTGTTGCGCTACAGAATGCAGGCCGCTATGTCACGTCACAGCACAGCATGTATGTTGCATAGAAGCAAATACATTTTCCGAATTCGCACAATTTATAAAGTAATTACGGCTTGATGAGAGAGTTTGTATTTGAATTGTATTGAAATGTTGTTTGCATTGAATTTATTTTTATTTTAAACTATTGAAATGTTCAGATTTTTTAAACCAATAATTATAAGACTTTTTACAACGTATTATATTGAACATTTATTTGGGAAAATGTTAAATATCTTTTTTTTTTTATTGAGTTGCAATTAGGTAACGTGTCAAGTAACGTGCTGTTATTAACATTCCATGAGACAAAGAAGATTCTACCATCTGTATATTTTTGAAGTAAAAAAGAGCGGTACGAAAAAAATATCCAGTAAGAAAAGTTCAAATATACAGGTTTTTTTGTAAATTTAATAAAAAGCAAATATTATAAACATGTTTAATAAATAAAGAAGACATTTGTATATATTTGTTGTTGTTTAAAAAAGTTTGAGTTTCTTTCTTCTGTCCGAGTACAGATACGATTTTGAATTTTTTTATTTTAGCATTACAAACAAACAGAACACTAACTCTAAAACTAACCCTAAACTAACCCTAAAACTAACCCTAACCCTAAACTAACCCTAAATCTAACCGTAACAACTTTTACTTTTATTACGATTATTATTTTTTAGTTAAACAACAACAAAAAAAGTCGTAACACAAGTAAAAAAATATCCGATAGAAAATTGATAAAAAAAAAAAGCCGTAACACAAATAAAAAAATATCCGATAGAAAATTGATAAAAAAAGAAGCCGTAACACAATTTAAAAAGTAAGTATACGATATAAAAAACACAAATCAAATTGTAATTTGTTGATTTTATTTTACTTTTATTATTATCATTTAAATTGTATACGTTAATAAAAAATAATATTTAAAAAAGACGATTTTGTTTTGTTTTTATTTTCGCATTACAAAAAAGCACAGAAAAATTATTAACATCAACGGCCCGTGAAAGTTCATATTTTATAGTTTTAGCGTGAAAACGGCGCTATCCTATGACAACTTTATCTATAATACAAGCACCATTTTTTTAATTAAAAAAAAAACACTTTTAGAGTAAATAATTTTAAAAAAAAAAGATCGATTTTTAAAAAGTAATAATTTAAAAATACATCCATTTATAAAACTGTGAAATAGTATGTGACAATATTAAGTTTGAAAGCATATTTAAGTAATTGTAGCTCTTTAATTAATCACACCTGTACATTATACGCCAACCATCTTTTAAGTAGTATGTACATAAACTCTATCACTGCTTAGTTTTTCCATAAGTAACGTGGAAAAACAGCACCACGTAGTGGGCTAGGATCTTGGTAGTGCTGAAAGCAGATGACACATAAGCTAAATATGTTTATGGCAATCAGCGCCACCTAGGTTCTTGGTAGTTTCTGGTAGCAAACGAGGTAAGCTAAATGGGCTTATGCATTGCGACCAGCGCCACCTAGGTTCTTGGTAGTTGCTGGTAGCAAACGAGGTAAGCTAAAAGGGCTTATGCATTGCAACCAGCGCCACCAAGCTGGTGGAATGTTCCTGTTGCTTACGCATTGTGAACAGCACCACCTATCAGCTGAAATTTGCATTGCTGCATTTGGGGCCCCTACTCTAAGTATTTCTGTGGTTGACCCAGACCAGTGCCTCTGGTAGCCACATGGGTCAAAAATCACAAGTACCATAATAATAAAGAGAAAGGTCAAAACACATTATTATTAATATATATATATTTTTGTATGTTTTCATTTTTTCTCCCCTTAGTGTCCTCTATTAAAATGTGGAGAATGAAGAATAGGAATTTGATTTAACATTTAAATAATATATTCTTATGCTGTGCACACATTTGTGTATTTATTTATTTAGGGTGAATAGGTTAATTTAGATAGGCATAATTTTCTTATTGAACAAAACTATCTAATTTATAAGATTATTATTATTATTAATTGTTCTGAACTCATAATGATTTATTTAATCGTTGAAAATATGTTTTCAAAGGTGAATGAATCTTGCAATTGTTCTTGTAATAAAAATATTAATGCAGAGTTTTACAGATTGAGATAAAGCCATCAGCATATATATATATTTTAAAATATAGTGACTTTAATAATTGAATTAAAGTACACATTTACCCAATCCTTTTTCAGGATTCAGATGTTTCGAAAATTTGATGTATATGTTATATAGGATACATATTTATGTGTGTATTTATACAATTCAACCACTTAGTCAAGAGATTCGTGTTATTGTTAGTTCTGAAATAGTGTTTACGAGAAACAAGAACAATTTAATATAACTCAAGAATTAGTCTAATCATTCATTGGAGAAAATATATTCTTATTATTTCAAATTAGTTAATACTTAAATAAATATATTCTTTATCCATATAATATGGATACTTTGTGTTCATGCTATAAGACAAAATAATGCATCACATTCATTTATGCTATTAAATGCTACTTATACACCTGGGTTTCGTTTTACGCGATAGATAGGTTCCTCAGAAAACACGCGCAAACGAAATCGCGCAAAAATAGACGTAACTTACATTGAAAAGGGGGGGATGCGGTCTGTGATTTTTCAAAATTCGCGTAAAAGCAAAGCACCAACGTAAAATTACTTTAAAATTCGCGCAAAAAAAATATAAGGAAATAAAATATGACTAATAAAAAATTTCAAATTTAAAAAAAAATGATACAAGACAAACTTTTTTTAACTATAATATTTAATTTTATTCAAAATAATATATTTTTATGCATAATTTACAGTACAGTAATTGACATTTTTTATACACATTTTAATTATTATAACTATTTGCCGAAAGACACGTTCATTTGTAAACAACTAGCGCCAACTTCACACTCATGTTGTAACAGTGGTTTTCTGGTGACAACGTAATTAGTAATTAATCTTTGAGACGATGATTTTATTAATTGTTTATGAAACTAACAACTAAAAATTAAATTCTTACTTTTGTCTTTAATTTTCAATTCGGTTTAAAAATCAAATTTCACATTAATTTCAAGTCACAGTAAGTAATTTTTAAATTGTTAATTACAATTAAAAATCAGATTTTAATTTTTAATTGTCAAATTTAATTATCCCCACTGCTATTATTGACCTTTTAAAAATAAACTTGTCGACACTAAATGATTAATAATTGATTACATTCTTTTTTAAAAAGCAAAAACAGAATGTGATTTAAAATGCAAAATTAACACGTACAATGTTTGAACAAATTTACATTATAATCTTGTAAAATTTAATGTGTGTATACATAAAATGTGAAAATTATGATTCTAATTTCATTATTGCATAAAATCTTACTATTATAAAGCACTGAAAATATTGAAATTACTAAGATGAAAGTCGAATTCCAATAATGTGCTATTACTTTCAATATAACGTAAGTGCGCGAAATTTATTATTTAAAGTAATAGCGCATTATCAGAGTTCATACACGTGGGCTTTTTTTACGCGGATTTATTTAACACACTTCCGGTGAAACACGAATCGCGTAACTTCAAAATCGTGTTAAATAAGTCCGCGTAAAAAGAGACCCAGGTGTATATATGTATAGATTTTTTTTTTAAGTGGAACAAAAATAGAAGAAATGCTAAGTAAATATAAGAATTATTGTAATATTATTATTGTCTTTCTATTGTCGATGTAAATAAAATATGAATTTATTTATTAATTAAATTGACTTTTTTTTTATTTTATTTTAAGATTACATTATCAAAAGGTACATAGACAACCTTTAAATATACTTGAAATTTATTTCTACATATTAAGAAGAGATTAATTCCATAAAACATATTAAATTATTTATTTATTGAATTTAATTCGAAACAATAAAATGTCCCTTTGATTCTTAATTACCTTTTAATTGATCATTAAGTCTCATTAATTTAGAATAGTGTTTAAATTTAAAGTGTTATAAAGTCATGATTAAGTTAAGGTAAATCCTACTTATTTACAGTTACAATTTGGCTGCCCAAAAACCATGGGACATTAGCAATAGAAACTCATCATTCAGTATTACAATTTTGATATAACTAAACTGGAACCCTCCTTCATTACAGTTACAATATATTTATAATATATATATATATATTGTTTGGGCTTGAATTTCCATTTTGGTATTAAATGGTGTCAAAAAATATTCTTGGGTATATATCATTCTGGAATTAATTGAAATCTTACTGTGCTCAAAATCAATATAGATGAATAACAAAAAATTAGAAAATAATAAAGAAAAGAACAAAAAGCCAACAATCTTTCTGATAATAATATATCTTTTCATATCTTTTTTCAGCATATGTATGAATTTTCAAATCAGAAAAAAACGTTAATACCTAATTTCAAAACAATAAACTTTTATACTGCATCAAAGTTATGATTCAAATTTTTGTAAAAATATATTTAATAAATAAATAAAAAATTATTCAAAAATAAGACAACTTAATTTTAAAGTTCTCTTACCTGCTACTTATCCAAAAGCAAAGCACAAAAATTAAAACATAAACATTTAAATAAGGTATAGAAATAAAAACAATTAAATATTTAAAAAGAAATATTTTTTTCCTGCAACAAAAAATCCTTTTTTTTTTTTAATATATAGTTTATATAAATTAATTTTGCAATACAAAACAAATGCCAAAATAAAAAGTTGGGGAAGTTACTATTAACAATCCATTCAAAATTAATTGTAAAGTTTCATAATAATTTATAAACATACATGTATATATCAATACTCTGTGTATCAATCAATATTGCTTTTTTAAAGAAAATTATAACAATTTAGCAAAAAACTCTTTTCTTTGCTGTATTCTAGGGACATAATAAGATTCAAACTAATTCATATTTCAGAGATGATTCTATATTAATTTAAAAGCCACGGAAAATTCTATGCCTAACTAGAAGTTACACTACAAATGAATAAAAGATATCTTTAAAAGAAGAAGACTGCAAGTAATTTATTTTTACATAAATTTCTATCATTATTTATGTAAGAAGAAAAAAGTCATTTCATTAATTAATAATATTTCACAAATGTAATTTCCATAACTTTTCTCTCTTTATTAATTTAATTTTGTTAAAAATATGTATTTTATTTTATAATAATCATTTATGTATTGTTCAAGAATCAAACACATTTCAAATATAGAAAGATTTAATAGGAAAAGGACAACTCAAAATGAGCATTGTTTAACTTATGTAATAAATTAATCATAGTTTAAGGATCAGTCATGTATAAAAATTTGAATTGTCACTAAATCTTTAATAAAAATTTACTATGTTTCAATACTAACTTCATTTAAAGAAGATGAAATAAGATCTTTTATTTTAAATGTTAGAGGTACAAATCTTAAGAACTAATTTTAAAATGTTACATTATTCTGTTAATGTATGATGAAAAGAAATATGAATGGGTTTTGAATTATTTCCAAAGACATTTAAAAAAACTTCATGAAAAGAGCTTGTTATATTAAATAGGTTTGCATGATAAATAACAAATAATGGAATAAATGATAAATAAGTTTAACATTATAAGCATCAACATAATAAATCAATTAAATTTAAAAGTTTAAATTGATATTTATTTTAACTACTGGAATAAAATTTATTTAATATTAGTGCATGGATAAGGACTGTGTGTGGGTGTATATATATATGTGTGTGTGTGTTCAAAAATGAATGCTGTTAATTGAATATGCAATAAATGGTTCTTAATTTTTGGAATTATATAGATGTTTAAAGATGTGAAATTCACAATCCTGTTATTTAAATGCAATTAATTAAAGAAATAAAGAAAATATAAAATAGTGAGAATTTATTTTAATTCAAAAGTTATAAATAATTTTGAGATTGACTATTATTCAGTACTAACAGAATGATTTAGCCAGATAAACTACAGAGTAGTATATGTGTAATGTAGGCATTTGTCATACGATATTGTCAATTATATTATTGCATGAATTTAGAGCAGAATTTACTACTTGTTCTGTAACTTGAGCAATATTGAGATATCTGAGATAAGGAATTTATGAGTATTGTAATATTTGGAAATGATTTATTAATATTTTGATGTATGCAATTAACATAGCCCAGCATACTCATGACATGTTTTTTGAGATGTTATTTTACATATCATAGCTGAAATATTGAAATTTTTTTATGTATTAGGTTTTATTTATTTAATGAATGTTGTCTGATGACATGATCATATTTAATTATTGTAATTTTTATTTAATTAATTCTATCTATGAAGTATTTCAACTCTAGTATATTAAGATTTGATCATACAATATGGACAACATAGTTCAAAATGATGATATTAAATATTTGACTATTATGAGTTATAAATTATGATATTAGTTCAGTATTAGGAGAGTTTATAAAGTAGAAAAAAAATTTATCTTCAAAATGACATTCAAACTTACAAATATATATCTTTACATGTTGTGAGTGTGTGTTATTGTGGTGTTCTCAGCACATTGTCAGTGTTACATCAGGTAAAAAAAAAAAAAAAAGTCATTATAATGATAATAAAGAATAGCTATGTGTTTATTAAGTTGCAAGTGGTCTAATTATTTATGAGATTACATTTAGGCAATATAATGCTTAAATATCATTAAACATAAGAGAATGAGATCTTGATCAGAGAAAAAAAACGTAAACAGATTATCTTGAAAAGTCAAGCTTATTTAAAATTAAGTCGTGAATAAGTAATAAAAATATACTTGTCAACTCTAAATTTTTGTTAGTAATCTGGTATGCAAGTCAAAGTAAGACTTTGAGATCATTAATAGATCTTTCTATATAAATATAGTTTAATACATTGAATAATCAATCAATGGTAATTATTATGATATTAAACTAATATTCTCTTGTGTTTTTTCTAGAAATAGTTTCATTCAATATGTAAATCAGGGAGATTCATAACTTCCTGATCTATGCCGAAAATAACTTGCTAAATATAATAGCTATGGATGAATGAGTAAAGAAAAATGTGAAGAAAGGAAAGAAGTATGATTCTGTATCTATTTTATTCTTTTTCTTAAGTAACATCATTGTTCACTATTTTGTAACATTTTAAGAGAAAAGAATTTCTTTCTAGTTCTGGAAGAATTTGATGGTATCCAACTAAATTAAATAACTAATAAATAAATGCTAAATTAGCCTGATTTCATCAAATTTTTCTCCAATATTTCCCAGCCCCAATCAAATCATACATTTTGACTATTACACACATACAAAACTGTTAATATATTTATACATATACATACATTCACATTCACACACAAAAAAAATATTATGCATATACCACATGGAATTGTATGCAGGCAAAGAATCATTGATTCTTGCCTATACCTTGATACTCATGCTATGGAGTCAGTAGTTTTGCCACATCTTGCATCACATTATTTTTAAGTCTATAGCTAGCAGATGAGCTATATGCAAATAAATTATATCTTTGTGGGACAATAAATATAACAAGATAGCATCACTGGTGTGCATAAAGAATATAAATATCACTAATGTACACAAAAAAATATAAAATGAAGAGATGAAACTCATTTTATCAGTGATACAGACAGTAGCCTACAATTTCTAGTTTTAGATAGACAAGAAGCCAATTGTTATGATGACAAATGCATATTTATCTTCTGGAAATGATTTGTTTTGTATCTTTTATTATGATGAATCTTTTTCTTATAGACATCTTTGAGATTTGGTAACTTTTGGGGTTCAAAATAAAAATGAAAATTTCATATGCGACTTGTTTTGGAGATTCTGAAGCTATGGATTATCACAGGTAAAAAGTATTATATATGGTTTGAAAGATAATTTTGTGAGAAATACAAAGAAATTATCACTGAAGATGTAATTTAAACTTCGTTAATGATAAATTAGAAATTATGAACAAACAATAAAGTAATAATTATGCCGGATGTTGAAATTTCTTTTTTTCCTTATTTTTTAAATGATTGCCACTATTTGTCTCAGACTTATTGTTTTTCTTTGCTTTTCTAGTTTCTATTAATGTAATTTTTTTTGCTCTAACATTATTAAAACTGAAGTTATTGTGTAAATTGTACCTCAGCTCAGTGTTTTAAAAAATTCAATATGGTGCCTGAAAACTGAACTAAAGCAGCTTCTTTATCTGCATTTGCACTTTCACCTACAATACGGACATTGTGAATGCCAGTTCGCTTTTTAAAATGAAAAAGCCACCCACGACTTGCTGTAAAAATTTCGCTAGTTTTCCCTGCTTCTTCATTTTCTGTTTTTTGGTTTTCTTACAAGTCATTGTAAAGACTTTGGCTTGAATTTCCATTTGACTTAGAGAAATTCTTTTTTGATTTAAATCTTCAATCCATATTGATAACAGCTGTTCCATATCTACCATTAGACTGCTTCTGTTTTTAGTTATTGATTTAGATAAATAAGATGCTGTAGCTACACCATGTGATTTATATTGATCTTTCTTTTTAATAATTTGTCTAACTGATGATTCGTTCTCATTCCTTTTCCATGGGCTATTTTAATAAAGGAAGCACCTTCTTCATGAAGCTTTATTATATCAAGTTTTTGTTCTAATGTTAATCACTTATGTGTATTATTTCCAGAAGAACTTTTTCTTTTCACACCCATGGTTGTGAAAATGATGAATAACACAATTTTTAGTCGATTATTGTTTTACCGTTTTAATACCATACTATAGTGAAATCGTATTGATTGAGGTATTCCTGTACTTCCTATTCTCCAATGTGAATTCTATTAATATAAAAAAAAAACCCATTTTAATGAATCATCTAAGAATTTATTAAACACAACTGGAAATTTACGTTTACCTTACAACCTTTCCTATATTTAACTATTCAGCAAAAACAATTTTTAATCTATAAACATAAAGTCATTTTATAATCTATATCTTCATTTTTAAAATTTTTCTTTATCAAATATGTCTTTACAAGCTCAATATTTAATAAAAATTTATCTCCTTTCCTCTCTAAATTTTTTTTTTTTTAAATCTATACTGCTTGCTCATCAGATAGAAGTATGTTAAAATATATTTACTCAAAATCTTCTGCAAAATCTTAGCTATATGAGAAATAAAGTTAATTGATTTAAAATCCTTACTTTTGAATACACTACATCTTTTTAGTAGAATCACAACTGTTTAATATCTCAAATCATAATTCGCATTATAAATATCAACTAACATCTGTTTTCAGTTCTATGATTCTATTATACAATATACTAATTCAAAACAAGTTTCTGTAATTCATCTACCACCTTATATACTTTTTCATTCATTTATTTTTTTTATGTATTCTCACTCCATTCACCATCATTTCAATCTAAGGGTTTTTTTTTTTTCTTTTCTTGCTTTCTTTACAATCTATTTTCTTTATTGCAACATTTTTTATTTTTTAATAAGTGACTTTACTTTATCAATCAATCTACTACTATTTAAGTATTCTTTGATTTTTTTTTTTAAAAAAATCTCTATTCTACTACAAATAAATTATGATCATAATCTATATCAATTCCAAGGATATGCATTTGTTATACTGAATCCAACTTATTTTGCTTCAAAACATAATTCACTGAAATCTATTCTCATAACTTCACATGTAATCCTTTCCTCTTGCAGTTTTTGAATCATACAATGATTATCATGCTATGTTCTCTACAAAAACTCATTAATCTTTCAACCCTACCACTTATTGTTCCTAATTTATAATCTCCAACTTTATTACGTCTTCCCTGTACTATAGCAGTTCCCAATCTTCTAATGTCATTTTATAATTTTTTTTTTTAATTTCTTCATATAAATTTCTATCACTCACAGCCATAATCTATCTAAGTCATTGCCAGATCCTTTGGATCTACTTTCAAAATCATCACTAAGAATTTATCACTTATAAATTTTAGGCCAAATAAAACTAATACACTGATATCAAATTTTATTTATAGAAAAACCATACTATTACAACTTCATTCTTTTCTTCTAATCTATGTAATTTTACATTGGTTCTTTTCAAACTGTGATAATAAATTTACTATCTTCTTTAGTTTGATTATATTCTTAATACATGTGTCTCCTAATTTTTAAATACAATGGCTTTAAATAGGTAATCATAAATAGATATGTGTTGCTTAGTTGTGAGAATTCTACTGCACAACAGTAGGTTTTTTTTTTTTGCTTTCCCAAACAACTCTAATCCATGACCATTTCTTTAACTTTTAAAGTTGTTTAACATTTACAGATTTAATATAATTTTTAAATAAAATACATTTCACTAAATGTGCACATTCTATATCTGGAACTTATCAAAAGCTTCAATAATTAACTAAATAAAAACAAAAATATTATTTCTGTACTAATTAAAATATATAACAAATATAAATAAATAAATATATATATACAAATACATTATTATCTATTAAGCATTCTTGATTTTCTAGTCTTTCTGAATTAATGATTTTTCAGATTAAAAAAAAATGTAGTAATAATCTACTAATACACCTCATACTTCCTACTCATTATAAATCTCTACTTTATTTAAAGAATCAATATATTACCAGAAACATAAATAGTAAATATAAATATAAATTATTAATTCTAATATCTTTTTGATAACAGTTACAATAAATTTTGCTTATTTAACTTAATTATTTTATCAGTTCAATCCAAGTAATAATCAAAAAAATATTTATTGATTCTTATTTTTTTCTTTTACTTTATTAGATTTAAATAATGATAATATTTAACTATTAATTTTAACAACTATTGAATATGTGTTATTCATATGAAATATTTATTTCCTTATTAGAATACCATCATTTTAGTAATCAAAAAATAAACATTTAATTTTTTCTCCACTTTCTTATTGTAAAAGTCATATCAGCTTATTTATCTTTTCTTTTTTTTACTCTTCACTTACAACTTGTAATATTCAATAAGCTTGGCAATTAATATTTCTATTTCTTTCTCTTTTTTTCTGCAATATGAAAAATATTTTTGAATAAGTTAATAATTAAAGCTTCCGGTTGCAATTTTCTAGGGAAAAATAAGGATCACAAATGAAACAGAGCAATTTTTCAACTAAGAGAGACAAAAAAAAAAACAACAACTATGCACTCACATCAGTTAGATTTATTAATTTATAAGTATTTCTTTTAAAAAATGTATATATTTATTTAGATACTGCATTGTATTTACTTATTATTTTTATCTTATGAATACATTCATAATTAAGCAAATAATAATTTATAAAGGCCAGTGATTATAAAAATTTGATGAGCCTCTCATATTTCAATCAAGGGAGATCCTAAAATACCTGTAATCAGAAAACTGGAACTACACTTAATATAGATTTAAAAAATTGTTAATTCTATACTTAACAAATACGGTTAATAAGAATTAAAATAAAAAAATTTATTAAAATTAACAATAAAAAAATATAAATATGGTTTTTAAATATATATATATATAAAATAAAAATCACGTATAGACAATGACTGGTTTTTAAAAAGGTTATTAAAAAATGAGAACTTGGTGATCATGACCTGAGAATATTAAGTTAAAATGATTTCATTCAAGTATTGTGTATATTTGCAACCAATACATTTTCACTCTCGCATTTGTTATTGTTGAAGTTCTTCAAGAGGTCCACTTTTGCTTACTTAGCAATGTCAGTATTAACAATGCAAGACTTCGCACATTATTTGTATATGGTGATTGAGAGAGACTGTAGCTCTGAAAATTATGTGAAATTATAGCTGTATGCTATAATTGAAATTTAAGTGCTAAAAAAAAGACTAAAGAAAAGTTCTTCAAAAACATATTTTATAGAAAGTATAACTACAGCCATAAATAACTTTGTGCATGTATTTTTAATTCATTTAGACTTTTTATCGAAAGTTTTTTTTTTTTTCATAAACATCAATCTTTAAATATTTTCATTTATTCCTAAATCATATTCATTATTAAAATTTTGGGTTTTTTTCTTTTTTGTATATCGCGCGAATTATAAATAGATTGCTAAGTCATCTAAAACTCCATGAATATTTCTATTATGAATGTAATCTAGAAGGTTAGAAAAATAACAGTTGATTTATTAGTAATTGATATGTTTTTAATTTTTTACCTTTTTTATAGATCTAAAACTTACTATTGAAAAATTTAAAAAATATTGAACTTCATACAAGAAATATATATCAAAATGGTTATGATAAGAATCAATCTGATCTAGAAATACAAATTTTATTTTTTTCTTGGATTTTCAGCTTTAACTGATTGTTTAAAATATTGACAATCCATGTTCAACGTGATTAATGAAGAAAACAGGCAAAACTTTCTATATGTATACGTATGTGCTAATTAATAAAGAAATGAATATGTAGATAGAATAGGCTTAGAATCTTCAAAATGATATTAAAATAGATTTGATTGCAAAAACAAAGATACTTGTATTTAATATTATATTATAAATAATTAAACAGCATTTATAGTTAATAAATACAAACTATTCTAATTACGTTGTGTCTAATTGTTATATATTTTGAAATAAATACTGAATGCAATTTATAAAAGTAAAACAATATTAAAATATATTTTGCAAGATTTTCTTTGATTACAAATTGAAATTTGTATTAATTAAAAATTTAATATTTTTAAATATGTTTTTTAATTTAAACTATGTTTTATTAAAACTTAACATACTGTGTGTGTTTATGAATGAATGAATGTTTTACCTAATCTCAAGGCATCCCAATTGTATGGCTATTTCTTGGTCCACAGTCTCTGCTACATTGTTCATGTAATCACTTTTGATCTATTAAGAAAGAAAAAAAAATTTTAATATTACATCATTTGAAAATCATGTCAAAATACTACTGTTAAAAAACAATCACTAACCTGATCATACAAGTAGTAGAAAGTGACCCGATCTCTGTCATACAAATCTCCAAGATCCTTTGGAATATAACGAACTCTCAAATCATATCTGAAAAAAGAATACATAGAAAAATATATTACAAAATTTATTTGTAAAACTAATCTAATAATCTAATGTAAAAAAATTTACATCAAAAACAAAAAATAAGAAGAATTATATATATATATATTTAAAAATCCTCAAGACAAACGATCACCAAGATGCATTTCTTCTGAAATAGCTTCATCATTTGCTCCAGATCAAAAAATCCTCTTGTTATTGATATATTATATATACTAGAATAATAATTTGTAACAAATATCAAATACCTGCTTTCGTGTGTTTTCCTGTAGGTTTGTGACGATAATGAATAATTGAAAAGGTTTTAAATAAAGTTTAAAATTTTCTAGACATTCAACATTTAAGAATAGTTCAACATATTATGACCTCTCATGTGTTTCTTGCTTAGACAGAACACTATGTAAATAAATTTAATTGTAGGTAATTGCAAATTGTAGAAAAGAAAAACATAATTTTCATAATTAAATTTTAGCATTTTTATTATTTCAATATTTATTATTACAATATTTATACAATAAATTCTATTCTTAATTTTATATATTAAAACCAATAAATATTCAATGATTTTAAGTTAACTTAATTAAACACTAAATAAAAAACAGTTCAAACAAATTCACTTGATTTTTGAATCATTGACTTTTTCTATAAAAAGCACTAGATTTACATCATCTTTACTTAATGAAGATCTATTATTCTCGTCTGGCTATTCTGAATTAATAATTTGGTCATTCGTATCTAATTAATATAAGCTAAAGATTTAAAGTGATTAATATATAATTAGATTTTATTATTAACTTTGGCAGGCTGCAGAAAGGAGTTTACTATTAACTGAAAGGGGACCCTTTGATTCCTCTTGGAGGCCTTAAAGGAACCGAGGGGGGCAAATTCCTTATGTCCACTCCATACGTTCTAGTCATTGCAGCTGTTATTACTAAGTGATTATTCATATAGTATACAAACATGGATGGGCTGCTCACCAACACGCATTAGCAAGTGTGGTGAGTTTATTGGCCTTTCTTCTCAGTTGCCTGATAAGGCAGAATAAATGTATGTGAAAATTATAAATATTTTTCCAATAGATATATACAATCATGGCAGACAAAAATAAATCATGGCCATAGTTCCCAGAGGCTGCAAAGTCACCAACCAAGGCAGCGGTTAGTGGCCGAAGGCAGAGGATGCTAAGAATCACCATGATTGTGGACAAAGACTGCCATTTGATGACGACTTTTTATTTAGGTACTTACAACTGCAGATCACTTTCAAGTGATGGAAGATGACAAGAATTAGAAGAAGAACTATCTTATAGTAAATGGGACGTTATTGGACTTTGTGAAGTAAGAAGAAAAGGTGAAAAGACAATTGATTTAAGAAGTGGACATGTACTCTACTATAAAGGCACAAATATTGGAAATACAAGTGCAGTAGAATTCATTATAAATAAAAAGTGGAAGAACAACATTGTGGAGATTGATGGTGGCAAAATTAGTTATACAACTTAATAGCAGATACCAAATGCAGATAATTCAGGTTTATGCCCCAACAAATTCTCATAGTGATGAAGTAGTGGAAGATTTTTATACGGATGTACAAAAGGCTTTTGATCAGAGTAAACAACATTTTAAAATTGTTATGGGAGACTTTAATGGCTTGCTTGGTAAACAAAATGAAAGATGAAAATGCTGTAGGTAATTTTGGTTATGGTAATAGAAATGAGAGAGGACATAGACTTGTGGAGTTTGCAGAAAAAGAAAAACTTTATATTATGAAGTCTTTTTTTGAGAAAAATGTTAAAAGGAAATGGACATGGAAGCATCCAAATAAAGGTACAGCAGAATTGGATTATATTTTAATTAACAGAAAATACATATTTCAAGATTGTAATGTTCTTAATAAATTTAGCACAGAAAGTGATCATCAATTAGTAAGATGTAAGATATGTGTTAATGCAAAACTAGAGAGACAAAATTTATTAAGAAAAACAATATTTACAGTTGATATTCCTAATCTTCAGAAACATTCTAATGAATTTAAATTAGAACTTACAAATTGGTTTAAAGTATTAGTAGATTTTGAACATGATTCAGATTTGAATGAAATTAATATGAAAATAAGTGATACACTTTTAAAAACTGCAACAAAGATAGCTGGTAGAAAAAAGCAACAACTGACCAATAAAATTTCTACTGAGACTAGAGAATTTATGAAGAAAAGAAGGAATATGAAGATATATAAAAATGATGCATTAAAAAAGATTGAGTATCTCAAATTTTGTAAAATGGTGCGGAAAAGAGTTGAAAATGTTATAAGAAAATATAACTATGAACTAGCAAGAAAAGCTGTAGAAGAGAATAAAAATCTCAAGAATATAAAACAACATTTTGGTATTGGTAGGAGATTTATATTTGCAATAATGAAAAAGATGGAATTATCACTAAAAAAAAGAGATGACATCATGAAATGGGTAGAAGACTTCTATCAAGAATTATATAGTAATAAAAAACAACTACATCCTATATCTATTATATTTTCTGAATTGCCCGGAATTTTAAATGAAGAAGTGAGACGTGCAATAAAATTTATGAAGAAAGGGAAGGCTACAGGTAATGATGGAGCTATAATTGATATATTAAAAGAAGCAGGTGAAAAAATAGAAATTTTTTTTTAGCAAAGTTATATACCAAATGTCTAAATGATAAAGATGTACCAAATGATTGGAAAAATGCAGTATTAATATTAATATTTTAAAAAGGTGACAAAGAAGACATTAGAAATTACAGACCTATCAGCCTTTAATCAGTTTTATACAAATTTTTTACCAAGATAATTACAACTTATCTACAGAGAACATTGGATTTCCACCAACCAAGAGAACAAGCTGGATTTAGAAATGATTTTACTACAGTAGATCACATCCAGGTATTGAGAGAAGTTATAGAAAGGACAAATGAATATGAGTTGCCATTATACTTTGGATTTGTAGATTATAAAAAGCCATTTGATTCTATAAACATTTCTTCAGTGATTAAAGCACTGGATCATCAAGGTATAGATCCAGGATATTGTCATATTTTAAAGAATATTTATAAAAATGCAACAGCAACAATTAGATTACATAATAATACTAGGAAAGTCAACATTGAGAAGGGTGTAAGACAGTGGTGATTCCATATCTCCAAAACTTTTTACAGCAGTGCTGCAGGAAGCATTTTGTGGGTTAAAATGGGAAGCTAAAGGGGTGAAAGTAAATGGGGATTATTTAAGTCGTTTAGATTTTGCAGATGATGTAGTTGTTTTTGCAAATAATGTTTAGAGCTGCAGGAAATGTTGCAGGAGTTATCAGATGAAAGTAGGATAAAAAATAAATGTTAAAAAGATTAAAGTAGTGTTTAATGGATTTTCTCAAAATATGAAAATAAAGAATGATTATGATGAGTTAGAAGAAGTTAACAGCTACGAACATCTTGGTCAGATTATAAATACAGATGGAAACATAATGGATGAAATTAATCATAAAATTAAACTTGATTGGAGTGCTTTTGGTAAATGTGTTTTACCAGTTCTTGCTTATCGATCTGAGACTTTGACACTTGATAGAAGAGCAATAGTATGGAGAGTTGTGTGTTGGGAGTAACAAGAAGAGATCGAAAATGCAATATATGGGTAAGAGAACAAACAGATATTATTGCCCACATTGAAAAAATTAAAAGACTGAAGTGGAGTTAAGCTGGAAATATTGCTAGAAGAGATGATAATTAAATGGACAATTGAAATCTTAGACTGGATTCCAAGAGATTGTAAAAGATCCAGAAAGAGACCATATGTGAAATGGATGGATGAAATAAAAAAATATGCAAGGATGCTGTGGAGAAGAGAAGCTAAAGATCAGAGAAGATGAATTGAACTTGGAGACCTTCATCCTACAGTGGATTGATAATGCCTGATGATGATGGTGATTTATTTTGACAAAAAATTAAAAGATGATTACTGCTTGCTCATAATTTCAAGTATTAACAAATAATTGCTAAGTATCAGACCTCTATAAATATACAAGCTAACTTTTTAGTGCAAACCCTATTGAGTTTTTAAAATTTCAGTTTATTGGCTTTGAATATTAGGCAAAAATAAATGGAGGACACTGAATAAAGGAAGGAAAAATCCAGTTCCTCCTATTAAATAATCAAATATTTTTAAACTATCTAGAATACTTGTTACACTACTACCATTATTGCCCACTCATTTACTGATTGTTTACACTGTAATTTCCCAAATTGAAAAAAGATGTCGCTAGTTTCTAAATCTGCATATTATTTTATTTATAAATATTTTTCAGAAAATACTTTGTGATTAAACACTTTCCTATCTACAATATCTAATAATATTCTTTATTGGCAAAATCACTGAAAGCTTTTCAGAACTGTTAAGATATTCTTTCAGTTTGCTACAAACTTTGAAGGTTTAATAATTTAGTTAATAAATCAATTTTACGATTAATAACATAAAATAATGATGAGATAATGGTATAACAGTAATGAAAATCACAATACCTCCATTCTTCAGCAGGATGCAATTCTTCATACTTTTGTTGAATATGATACATAGTCAAGTCTCCATGAAGCCAATATTTTTCATTGGAGTCACGGTGGCAGAGAAGCAAGGCGTAACAGGATTCATAAGTGCGGTGTCCCACAGCCAATCTACTGGCCACCAAATGAATGATACCCTAAAAAATATCAGAATATTACAATATTCAATACTTATCACTCTTTTTTGCATTTGCATATATAAATTTCAAAAGTAAAAATAAATAACTTCTGTTTTATTTCTTCAATTCAGTTATCGATAACTTTAATTGTCTAAATAAGACTGCTAATTAATCAAAACTATCAGATAATTGAATTAAACAAAAAAAAAAAAAGCATTGTAAAAAGAACAAAAAAGTGAATTTTTTTTTTTGGAGTAATTTAGAATCTTATAAATTATTATTGTTACTAAAAATATTTTTATTATAAAATTTTTTTTTAATTATAAAGATACAAGACTTTTCTTAGATGAGTGTAATATACCTTATGTGTACTGAAATTCAATAAAACGGAAAATCTATAATTGAATAACAATAATACAAGGCAACTGAGAGTTTTCTATTTCCTCATAGTCATAACATCAGAATGATAATAGGAAGAAATGGCAATACATATAAGCAATAACATATTCAAAGCTTATGCAAATTATTAGGGAAGCATGATTCCTTTTGCTTTATAGTATTGTTGTTATTAGCTATGTGCCAAGCCCCTTTGACCTTTTTCCTGGAGTCGTTTCTCTCAAAGCAAGCAGTTGTAGTGGATAAGGATTAAAATGTATGGGCAGTGATGTTCTGGTGCTCCAAGAAAATTGATTTATACTCAGGTTTATCTGAGGCTCTTCTATATAGATATTGGTGTTGTGAAAACCAAGTAATAGGCATGCAAAAGATTCACTATAATATGTGGCACTGCACCCAACCTGGAGACATAATTTTATATATAGTGTTTCCAGCCTATCCTTGGAATTGTTTATCAATCTGTTAGTAGTAGTAGGAGTGAGAATGCTTATATAATGTGTTAGTGAGACAGTTTTGTTAAGATTTTTGGTTATATGAGGAATATATGGAAGTCAAATCCAGGGTCTGTTGTCTTTGGAATGGTTTGCATTCATCTTATGATAAAATTATTTCACTCTTCTTGAAAGGTAATTGTATTTGAAGGCTATGCTAGTCAAAACTTTCAGATATTATTCAATATTAGTTTCTCAAGATGCTTCAAATCACTAAAATATTTATTAATGTGCTTTAGAAATGTTCATCACAAAACATAAAAGCATCAATTATTTTGTTAAGACACAATAAAATAAAGACAGATCAAATTTATAACTTAATAAACCTATACAACAATCAATAACAAAAAAAATTTACCATCAGATAAACTTTCTAGATATTTTCAATTGAATAGACCAGAACAATATCTAATCTATAAATTTTAACAATTGCATAAATATATTCATTTATTAATTTAAAATATTTACTATGTTGTTAATTTCAAATTTTATTTAGCACATATTTTCAATTTTGACTAAAATTAATTTTCATGCTAATAGAAATTGTACTACTTCTACATAAAATCACTACCTTATTATCAACAACCATTAGCAAATGAGTATGGCCATTCTAATTCCCAAGAGAGAACAAAACAGACAAAAATAATAAAAATAATACCAAGTAGATGAGTTTTGAATCATCATATAAATTAATCTTTGACTCATAAATACATACATACACAAAACAAGCTAATCCATTATTTTTTTTTTATTTAATACTTTGTGATGCCAGCTTTTAACTTCTGCAGTAAAGTTTTCTTTCTAAAAATTTCAACATGTCTAAATGTAACTTTCTATTGCTTTCCACTCTCTACCATATCTTTGCAATAAAAACAATCGATATTATACTCTTTTTAGATGTCTTTGAGATAATCTTTATAACATAAATGAAGCCTGCCTTTCTCATAAAAACCCTACTCAAATTCACTATAAATCATCCTTTTAGCAAGCCGTATATTGTTCACTATTTCACATGTCCAATACATAAAAGGTTTAATAATAAAATAGTAGATTCTATTGTATTATGACCAAAAAATTGAAAAACATCTATTGGTCTTATGATTTTGGCCATTCTATTTTTAAAATTTTACAGAGCATTCTTAACTGAAACTTTTTTAATACCTTTATATTACATCAATAGAATGTTCAAGTCTTATTCCTATGCAATAAATTAGGTAAAATAACAGCTTTATATATAACAAATTTATTTGCAATAGTTATTTCATTGTAATAAAATAGCTTTTTTTAAAAAAACTTGTTAAAAGCTGCAGAAACACTTTGCAGTCTACCCTAACATTCAGCACTTTAAGTTTACCTTACTATTTTAAAAATCTACAGGATCAAGATATATTATTTGTCAAGTATTTTTCTATTACAAGAATCATCAAAATGATTATAAAAAGGTATTTATCAAAAATTTGCATATGCCACTGATACCGTTCCAATGATTTTAATAATTATTCAAGCCCTAAACTAAAATGAAATAGGACAAAATAATTACGCTTGTAAATTTTTATAGGGAAACATTCAGTTAATTAAACATTTTGTTAGTGTTGATTGTTGATAAGAGTATGCATATTTTGTCTTTTTCTATTAAATTAGAAAGTTCATTATATTACATTTGAATATGCATAGATAACAAACAGAAAGGTTATGATTAAAATGATACTGGCATCGTCAAAAAATGGAGCGAATCATAGATTAATTGATTAATGTATTTTTAAGATGGAAAAAAAAAAGGTGAAGGCTATTAAACAACTAATACATAAATATTTTTATATAAAAAATATCTACACATACATACATCTTTTAAACTTGACTTTTTTTTTTATTACTTAATCATTAATGACTTCACTTCTTTCCTGATATTTCATATTGAGACAAAATAGTTAAATATATGTCAACTCAAATTATATATGATCATAATCCATATTCTTTCAATTAAGATTTTCATAACACTTTTTTTAAAGATATATTATATTAATAATAAGATTTATATGTGTTTCTTAATTATAAAAAAGAATCATATTTAATAATTATATTTCACCTTTCATATTTTAAAATAAAAACAATAAAATCTATTTAATATAAATAAGATTCAAGCATATTCTGCTTTATGGTTGGTGATGATAATGTTATGGATTCCTTTGAAATTAGTTCGTTGAGCTATGTATTATCATAATTCACAAATTATATTTTTGCCTTCCACATATTTATTTAAAATAATTCATAAATGCTCTTATTCATAATGTTTTAAAAATATAGATCCATAATATTTTAATTACATAATTGATTATATTTAAAACTTTATATTTTATAGTGACCTACTGCAGTTTAAATTTTTATTTACTACACAAACTTATAGCATTCAATATATTTGTCAAAAATTTGATAGTTTTCTCTTTGACTTAATCACAGCATCATCAATATAAAGTGGATGGTAATGCCACTCTTTGAATAGTCTTTCTTCTATTTTGGCAATAGATAAATTTAAATAACCTGGCAGTTTATCTATCTCATTATTACTTTCTCATTAATAAAATCAAGAACTACTTTAACTTGAATATCCTTGTTTTTGTTTTATATTCTTTCATTTTTTTCTCTCCAATATTTATAACACATTTACTAATGCAACCTTTATTACTTGCTAAATCTTTTAATAAATCCTCAAAAGCATGTTTGCCTTTAAAAGATCCCCCATTTCAATTAGCCCAAATTAAAAAAAAAAGAAAAACAGAACAGTAATTTAAACTGATTTAATTTCACTTCCAAAGTAATGGTCAACACATATTTTTTACCTTTTAAAACAAAAGAGTTATTGATTTTCTCATTTGGCTATTGCCAGTTTTAATACTTTTAAAATAAAACTCTCCATATTCTACATCTGAATATATAAACTAATTAAATTTTTCTAGCTGTTCTTCCACTCTATTCACAATTTAGTCAAATAAAACTAATGCATAACACACACACACATATATATATAACTATTAAATGTCTGTATTTTTAAATAATATAATAATTCAAATAAATCTATTTAACACAGTATGGAAGTACTTTCGATTGTAACACTGATAATCTTTATCAACCATCAATTAGTACAAATTTGGATACTGTGTTAAATAGATTTATTTGAATTATTATATATAGAGAGTAAACTTTAAGAACACATAGCCACTTGGTTATTATGGTATTAATCGATATGCTAGGCCAGCTGTTTGGTGGCATTGTTTCTCTGCTAAAAACACACAATTATATTGATCCGGGCCTGACTATTTTTAATTAAATTATTTTTACATTTTCTCCAAATTTTATTAAAATATTTTTTTTGCCCAATTTGTCAGAATTCTATTTTAAATATATTTTTTCTGCCTTTTTTAAAAATATTTTATATTTTCTCCACCTTTTTTAAAAATATTTACTCATCTTTTGACATTTGATACGACTTTTTTTTAACCAATATTTTGACATTCTTGTAAATAATTTATGATACAAGATTTGATCAAAATATTTGTACATTATCGTTTTCAAAAATGGCAAAATTAAAAACATTGAGCAATACAAATCAAGCCAAAACAAATATTGCCGTATTGTCGCCGCCGTATTTGAAAAACTTTTAAAAAGAAAACCAAAGTTGAAAAAGGCAAAAGTTTTGATCTTAGTTTAATTTTTTTGGGGGGAGATGGGGAGAAATAATTTGTCATCACTGAGACAAAAGATAGAGACAAAGGTTATTTTTGGTTTGTTTGTTTTTTATTTTTACAAAAAAGGTTAACAAAAATTGGTTTAAAAAAAAAAAGTTTTAGTATATCAGTGGTATACAGATAAAGCCAAAACAAAAATCGTCATATAGCCAAACAAAAAAAAAAAAGGAAGTCGCCGTATTTTTTTAAAATAAACAAAAAAAAAAGAAAAAGTCAACAGTTTTGATCTTATTTCAATGGTTTTTTTTTTTTGGGGGGGGGGGAGATTGACAAATAATTTGCTGTCACTGATCAAACAAAGTTAATGATTTCCAAAACTACATGCAACCTCAGACATCTTATTTGTCTTGTAATTTATGTGGGCTATTTATGTGAATTCTGGGAAAAGATGCTTGGGCATGACCTTTGCAATTTTTCCCACTGCATATTACAACAGTTATGGCCACTTGATTTCCCTCCACCCTCATATCATATGATAGCGATCTGTTAAGTGTACGTATTGGTATAGTGTCGCAAAGCACATTAGTGGGCTGTAATATTAATGTGCAATGCCATGCCTGCAGCGGCTAATATGAACAGTACTGTTCTATAAGCCGTAAGTTACTCTGCAAAAGCATAGAAATATTGGGCAGTAGAAATGGCATATTTCTGTGTTTTTAGCAGAGAAACAATGCCACCAACAATCTGGCCTAGTGTACTGATTAGTATTGTTATTATATATAAATCACATCATCACAGCCAATATTTTAAATTAACAAATAGAACATTAGCAATTTGTGATTCAAATATTGCCTTGATGACAAATTGTTAAGCATTGGCTAGAGTGCTGTGATTAGAAAGAAGTTTGCAATTATCTGAAAGAAGACTTTAATTTCTCTTTGAGTCATTAAAAGAACCAAGCAGAGCAAACGTTTAATGTTAATTCCATACATTATTCTCATTGCAATAACTATTATTATATAAGTGTTTATATAGTATGCAAAACATTGATGGATTACAGACCAATATGCAGCAGCCTGCATCATAAGTTTATTAGCTTTTTCCTCTGAGTTTACGATTATGAAACACCAATGTTTTTTTTTCTCAGTTGCCCGATAGTTCTTAATTAGCAGTTGAGTTTTCTTAAAGGCAGAATGAATGTATGAGTTCATTTTAAAATTATCATTTACATTTGTGAAAGACAAACTAAATTATGGCACTAATTCCCAGAAGGTTGTAAAAATCACCAGCCAAGACAGCAGTTTGTGGTGAAAGTGAAGAGTGCTAAAAATCCTCTGATTGTAGACCATACTTCCATTCAATTAGGTACTTACATCTGCAAATCACTTTCAAGTGGAAAAAGATTGCACAAATTGTAATAATTATCTAATACTAAATGAGATATGGTAAACATATACTTTACTACAGAGGCACAAACATTGCGAGCACAAGTGGAGTGGGACTCATTATACATAAAAGATGAAAAAACAACATTTAGGAGATTGATGGTATATCAGACCAAATGACAAGATTAGTTATTCAATTTAATGGAAAACGCCAAATGCAGATAATTCAGATTTATGCCTCTACAAATTCTCATTATCATGAAGAAGTAGAAAGTTTTGTGGAAGTACAATATGCTTTTAATCAAAACAAAATACATTTTAAAATTGTCATGAGAATGCTAGAATTGAAAAATAAATTAAAGGAAGAAAATGCTGTCAGTAAATTTGGTTATGATGATAGAAATGAGAGAGGACACAGATTTGTGAAGTTCACAGAAAAAGAAAAACTTTATATTATGAATTCTTTCTTTGAGAACAATGCTAAACACAAATGTACGTGGACTTATCCAAATAAAGATAACGTAGAATTGGATTATATTTTCATTAATAAAAAGTATTTACTTCAAGGCTGTAATGTTCTTAATAGATTCAACACAGGAAGTTATCATCAGTTAGTGAGTTTGTAAGATACATCGTTAATGCAAATCTAGAGAGACAAAAATTATTTTAAAAAATGATATTTAGTGTCAATATTCCTAACCTTCAAAAATATTCCAATGAACATAAATTAGAATTTTCAAATCAATTTTAAATATGAAGATTACTGTTACAAAAAGGCAGCAATTCACCAATAAGTTTTGAAAAAAAGAACAAATATGAAAATATATAAAAATGATCCATTAAAAAGAATTAAATATCTAAAGTTTGCCTGAATAAACGTTTGTGAGTTTTGTAAAATAGTAGAAAACAGAGTTAATAATGATATAAAAACATATAATTCTGAATTAATAAGGAAAGCTATAGAAGGTAATAAAAATATCAAAAATATAAAACATCTTGATATTGGTAGGAAATTTATTTATGCAATAAGAAAAGATGGAACTATCATTAAAAAGAGAGATGTCATCATAAAATATGTGAAAGAATTATTCTCTACAATTACTACATTTTCTGAATTGTCCAGTATTTTAAATGATGAAATGAAACATATAATCAAATTTATGGAGTTGAGAAAAGCACCAGGAAATGATGGAATTATAATCAATATTATAAAAGCAGATGAAGAAACAAAAAATTGTTGTCAAAGTTATATACCAAATGCCTAAGTGATAAAGATGCACCAAATGTTTGGAAGAATTCATTAAGTAATATTGATATTTAAGAATAGTGATAAAGAAGATATTAGAAATTAGAAATCTATCAGATTTTGTCAGTTCTGCACCAAATGTTTACCAAGAAAATTACAATAGTGAACTTTGGATTTGAATCACCTAAAAGAATAAGTTGGATTTAAAAGTGGTGTTAGCACAGAGGATCAAATCCAAGTATTGAAAAGAATTTATAAAAAATACAAATGAAAATGAGTTACTATTATACTTTGGATTTGTAGATTATGAAAAGTCATTTGATTCTCTAGGCATTTCTATAGTGCTTAAAGTATTGAATTATGAAGGAATAGACCTAGAACATTGTCATATTCTTGCAGAATATGTATCAAAATGCAATAACAATGATTAGATTACATCATATTGACATATCAAGATATTCTACATAATATGTATCAAAAAATGCAATAACAATGATTAGAATACATAGTGATACTAAAAAGATTAACATTGAGAAAGGTGTACAATAGGTTGTCACCAAATATTTTATAAAATAAAATTGGAAGCTAAGGGAGTAAAAGTAAATGGAAACTATCATTTAGAATTTGCCAATGATGTGACTGTTTTTGCAAATAGTGCTTCAGAGCTTCAGGAAAAGTTGAAAGAATTATCAGATGAAAATTAGAAAATAGAACTAAAGATATAAATGATGAAAAGCCTAAACTAATATTCAATGGATTTTTTTCATAAAAAGAAAATAAAGATTGATAATGATAAAATAAAAAAAGTTAACAATTACAAATATCTTGGGCAGATTATTAATACAAATAAAAGCATAATAACTAAATATTATATCCTAACACTAATTTATCTTATTATTATTGATGATGATGATGATGATAATTCATATGGCATTTTGTAAGCAAAACAATATTGTAACAACAAAACCAAAAAAAATTATTAGGAAGTAAATCAATGATTAATTTTAACTTTTTGTTAAGAAAAAAAAAACTATTATACACTGTATAATCTGTCACACTATTGACAGATGTATTTGCATGCAACATAATACCTTAAATAATTATAACTTATTAATAAGTAAAGAATTACATTTTTAGCTCCATTAAAATATAACATATTGTGTTGTTAAATTTCTTCTTTACATATAAAAATATCATAAATTCATTTGCAGCTTCTCTTTTAGAAGGCTGGATATATAACTAAAAATAAGAATATTAAAGACCAGTAATAATATTTTATCACTGTCTCTGATAATATGTTATTTTTGTCACACTTGCACTACTGTTTATTTTAGTATATAAGCATTATTTAAAAAGCAGAAAAAAATAAATTTACCTTGATGTCAGTAGAATCTCCATACTTGACCACATTGAAGCCACCATTGGGAAGGAACACCTTAAGCATGGACTTGTCATTTTTATCCAGTGTGGTCATCATAAACTGCTGTTCACATGTAATCTACACCATCTTGACAAACTACACACATATATGTATGCACATCTCAATATAAGATATAAAATAAAATAAAAATTCAAAGATAAAAGTAAAACAAAACTTTTAAATCTTTTAATATTTCAGTCTTCATTCAGTATATATGAATTTAAGACATGTGATAAACCATAACAATAACTATACTTTTATTCATGTCATTTATATATTGTTTTTTACCACCCACCCCCACCCCAAATAAATTTAATATATATTTTAAGTAAGTTTAAAAAGTTCTACAATACTGTACCTGGTTAATTACAAAAATATCAAGATAATAAAAATATATATTTACATATATATTTTTTTCTCATTTTCTTTTTAATCTTTGAATCATGCCAGATTGCAATTGCAGTTAGACAACAAAGGCCACACGCTCGCCAACGATGAGATTTGATGTTTTTGTTCAGACTTTGCAGTTGTTTCACTGACATGTAGAACAAAGATGGTACACAAAAGATGTAAGTCCCAGCATGCAATTGAAAACTTCAGATGCTTAATAATAATTTGAACAGTTATAATATTAAAATACAATATTAATGTCTTTTGAAAACTGCCAGTTAATATATATAAGTTTAAGAATAAAAAGGATTTTAGTCACTACTTTTTTTTTTACTGTACCAAATATAAAAACTTATCTCACTATTATTTTTATAGTTTAAAGGGTTTTATTTTTTTACTGATAAGATTTAAAATTAGAACATTATTTTTTTTCCTATTAAAATTTAAATAAATCAACTGTAAAATTAATTAAATAAAAAACTAATTCTTATTAAATACTAAATGTTGAACAAAAGCAGTTTTATAACTCTTATTACACATAGAAAAGTGTTTTATGTTTACCATACAAAATTTAATTATTCATTAATGAAAGATTTGTTTAATATGTATTTGAGTATATATAATTTTTGTGTTTAATTAAGACATTTTAAAAAGAGAGATGAATTATTTACATATAAAAGACTATTTTAAAAAGTTTCAAGTCTTGGGGCTAACTTACAATTAGTGTATGAGATGCATAACAACTAAAGTTGGATACTTTTGGTTGAAGGAGCAATATTGAAGAATAATTAAAAAAAAAAAAAGAAAAATAAATTTGATTGAATTTACAATCAAATAAAATGCTTCAAGTGAAAAAATACAATTGCAGAAATGAAACAAAGAAAAAATAGTACAAGTATATAAATGATTTATGATGAAAAAATAATAAGCCCTCATCCTACATTAACTTTAAAAATATAAAAAAATGTAAATAACAAAGCAATATATTGCTCTACACTAAAAAAATGAAGATGTAAAAGTTGTGATTGACATTTGTTTTATGCAAACATGGCACTTCAACTTAAATTTTTTTTTTTAAATTAAAATATTTCTGTGATGTTGCTAAACTATTGTAGCATTATGATGTAGTTATTTCTTGAAAGTTTTTTTTTTTTCATTAATACTTCAAGAGCCTCAAAAAAAAAGATAAAATAAGTAAGGCATGGATGAAAATATTACATATAAATACACAAAGAAGTACTTACAATGAATCAAAATATAAAGTTAATGTTCAAAATTATTCTCAATAACAGTGTTTCCAAATCATTGCTGAGTTAAAAAAAAAAAATGATAGCAAACAAATACTAAAAAAAATTTTTTTTAACAAAAATAAACTATAATAGATTAGGATAACAGGTGAAAATGAATCATGAGTATGCATAGAAGCATTAACAACTATCCTTGTTGAAGTATCACCCTCATGAGGAATATTTTTAAATATTCATGTAGTCCAAAGAAAAAAATTGTAGAGAAAAAAGAATATTAGAATATTTCAATTTCTTTTTCCCACAAAAACTATCCGTGTAAGAAAATGTTGAGACTGATTTATCAAGGACTGGTGATGAATCTCGTCCATAAGTCGCAATTGGATAAAATCTTAATTTTTTACTAAGATTATATATACATAATCAATAAAATATAATATAAATCTTTATTATATAATAATAACAACTTGTAAATACATCAACATAAAAATTATATATATTCCTTAGAATTAATTATATATATACTGTAGATAAACTTACTCATGAAACAATTAAGTCTTAATACGTTGCTAAAATAATTCGCAAGCAAGATTCCAGAAGAATCATTTAATAAACTTATAAATAATGCCCATCTTTTATTACATCAATACCAATCTATTTATTTCAGATATCAAAACATAGGTATTATTTATAAGCACATCAAATGATTTTGGAATCTTACTTATTAAGACTTTTTGTTCTGTGAATAGGTTTATATTTTTAGCATTATTTATAATTCTTAAAATTATTTATGTACTCATTAAAGACTGTATATATACATCTAAATAAATTATACTAAATAAGTTTTATAACAATATATATATTATTGAATAATAAAAAAAGCTTTCAGCAAACTTTTATTGCTTCCTTTGTGTAAAACACACTGTGAAGTTTTACAAGACTCTAGATCATTTGCTGTGATAGAGAAGACTTGCAATTCAAACTTCTGTGGATCACAACCTGTACCCAAACTTCTTAGAAATTCCAGAACAATAAATTATTTATTTATAGCAGAATAACATACACTAGAAATATTTAAAGAGCCCTGGGAAATTCAGTGCAATAGTAGGGTGGTATGTCCATGGACAGCAGCTTCAACCCTCACTTCTAATGATCCAATTTCTTAGGGACTCCCAAAACCATTTATTATTTATAATATTTAAAAAGCATGATATAGAGAAACATTTAGATTTTGTTTCCTAAATTATAACTGTTTTTCTATCATATAATTATTATACAGTAAATAAAAACTAGAAATTACTAAATATAATAACTTTGTAAATCTTCCTAAATATATGTCACATTGAAACTGGCAATGAAACACTGCTGAAAATTTCTGTATTAAATACATTTGTCAATATATAATATTTTATTTATGGGGAAAATTTTTTTTAATAAATTACATTTATTTTCACGATATATAATAATATACAAACACCCACACATAAACAAGCATCTTTTCAATTATAGAATGCTTTTGCTTTATTTTCTGTAGTGTAAAATAATTTTATTTATTTGATTTAGTGATTTTTTGGAGTATGGCTAAAAACATTTTTTAAAAAGTGTGAAATGATATTATTTTGCTTTCAGAAATAAATTGTCAAGATGTGGACTTTTTCAAATTAATAATGGAATTATAAATTGCTCCAAAATGATTAACAATGACTTGACTGTTCTTGTGGTATGGCTTAAACATTTTCTTTATGCTATCCCGAAAGTAAAAAAAAAAAGTATCATTAGATGTCCTGAATAATTTTCGGTTTGCATGATGGTTTTAAAATTCAATTAAAATTCAGATTAACAACAGGTCTATTATTAATACAGTTAAATAAATATTGGAGTAAATTGAAGTAGGTAACTGACCTAGTATAAAATTGAAAATGCATTTAAAATCAAAACTAATAGTAAATAGTCATCAAGTGTCAGTAGCCGAGAGGTCAGCGCAGCTGCCTTGCAAGGCACGCAGTTGCTTGCAGATGGTTGTCACGGGTTCGCTTCCCGGCCGATGCTTTGACATATGAAAAAAAATAGTAGTCAATTGTTGGAGAATACTTCTCAGTTAAGCTCATAATATCAAATATGTATTTAAAGTTAAGCATTGGTAGGAGATAACTTATTAAATCTTAAAATAAAAAAAGTAGTAATTCTAATCTGATAAAGATGTAATAATTGATAAAATCAAAAACTGCTTTACAATATCAATTGCATAACATACACATTTATAAAATCTATTCATGTTTACATATTTTTTAATTTTCAAATATCTACTTGGTACTAAATAATGCATAAAGTAATTTTGAAATGTTGGAATAATATAATTTTACCTAAGATGAAAATGTATTAGTATCTATGTTATTTATTACATTATTGACTTTTTAATTCAAAAATTATATAAGAGAATCAAATATTTCTGGAAACTAATTTTAAAAAACTAAAATATCAATTTGGTCGAATTGCAATTACACTCTTCTCATTTGAAACCAAAAATTAAATAAAAATGAATAAACAGTAAGTTGCATTTTTATCAGTTAAATCAATTAAATGTTTGTTAGAATAATTTTTCATTGCTTATAAACAAGTATTAAGTCAATAAAGTTTCCTTTTAAAAATAGATTTGATTTAGCATCCCATAAATAATTTATGATTTATTTATTTATTTATTTTTTTTGGGGGGGGGTCTATTTCTCAACTAAATTATTGAAAAGTTGACCTCTAACAACTAAAAATTAAAATAAATACACCTGGGTCTCGTTTTGTGTGGATTTTTTAAATGTGATTCGTGTTTCTTCATAATATCTTTTTATGCATTTTTCTTTTATGCGATAAAGAAGTTCATCTCTCACTTAAAATCGGGATTTCCCCATTTTACGTATTTTAAATGCCTGTTGGAAAAAGGTTTGGCAATAAATTTAGATACCATAGAAGATTTAGAAAAAGATAATGAAACAGAAAGTGGAATCTATTTGTTTCACACCAAAAATGATTTGAGAAAGTCAATTGGAAAATCATTTTCTTGATAATAATACGAATTATAAATTAAATTCCAAAGAGAGCTAAATGGTTGTATGTCTGTGTTATGTATGTGTATGTTTATATTTTCTTTTATACACAGGTATACATGGAAAAACTTTAAGACAGAAAAATGTTACAAGTAAAAATATTTAAGAAATTTTAATTTGTACTTAAAAAGAATGTATCTTCAAAAGTTTTTAAATATTTTTACTTGTAATTTTTTTCATCTAAAAGTTTCTCCATGTATATATGTGTATAAAAGAAAATTTAACCATTAGTAATTATTAACACACTCGTAGATGCGTGTTATATATATATATCATTGCACTTGTGGAAGTGCATTCTCTAACAGCTAGACATAGTAGTCTGGATATCGTGAGCTTCATAAACAATTAGTCAAATCATCATCTCAAAGTTTAATTACCGATTACTTTGTCGACAGGAAACCATTAATACAGCATGATACCGAAGTTGGCGCTAATTGTATTTCCTCTTGTGAAGAATCTGATGTCTTACCAGTTCACAAATGAACCGCATATTGTCAAATAGCAATAATAATTAAAATATGTATGAAAAATGGGTTGTTTACTCTTAGCATGTTGAAACCACTTGATGGTGTAATTTCTACGCAAATGCACAGAAATATGTTGTTTAAGTGACCGCGCCACTGTATAACATTATATTTCAATGGTTAAGCATAGAAATAGTCCATTTACTTGTCTGCAATGCCTATTTCTATGCTACAGTCCAGAAATAGGATGTTTATTCTGCCGTAGCGGACGCCATCGCTTACGGTGAACTTTGTGTTACGCAGTTTATACCAACAATCCCATTTTAAATTTCACTACGGTATCTATTTCTATGCTACAGCACAGATAATAGGACCTATTATATTCTGCCACAGTTTATACGAACAATCCCATTATTAACATTTCACTATGGTATTTACAGCACAGAAGTAGGATGTTTATTCTGCCACTTATGGTGAACTTTGTGTTACACAGTTTATACAACAATCCTATTTTAAATTTCGCTATGGTATTTAGTGAGGGTGTCTGTAATTGAGACTGTCAAAAGTCTTCAAATTCGCATGCCCAAGTCATTATTTTCCAAATCCAATGATGTAGTGTGGGGTAATAAAAACTGGAAACTTTGCCCTGCTTCTCTAGTCAAAGGTGACACTTTAATCAATTGTCAAAACAGAGAAGCATGATTTTTACGAAATCACACTAAAATTCACATTTGCGTGAGAAAAATCATGAGACCAATCAAAAACACAGTTTTTATTTTTAGCCACGATGTTGTTTTGAATAAACTCTTTTTATTCTTGTTAAAATTACAAAATTATATTTGCCTGACCACAATGTTGTTTTGAGAAAATTATTTCATTTTATTCTTGTTAAAATTAACAATTTTATTTGCGTGGCCATGATGTTGTTTTGGAGAAATTACTTATTTTTCTTCATGTTAAAATTTGATTTGTGTTGCCACGATATTGTTTTTATTTGTTTTTATTCTTGTTAAAATTACAAATTTTATTTTAAAAAAATAAAAATTAACAAACAAAAAAAAGGTTTATCCAATTTATTTTTTATTTATTTTAGATAAATTTCATTAGTTATGATTTTATTGTAAATCAAAAAAGCACTTTAAAGTTGAAAAAAAGAACAACGGCCCAGTAACATTATAATTCTGTTTGTTTAAATAGAAATTATGCCCTCAAGTGGTTTCAACAAGCTAAGAGTAAAAGAATAATTAAAATATGTATGAAAAATGTAAAATAAATTACACATAAAAACATATTGTTTTGAATAAAATTAAACAGCTAATAAAAAAAATTTAAAAAGTTTGTCTTGTGTTAATTTTTTTCAAATATTTGAAATTTTTTATTAGTTAAACTTTATTTCCTTATTTTTTATGCAAATTTTAAAGTAATTTTACCTTGTTGCTTTGGTTGTATGCAATTTTCAAAAATTACGAAACATAACCCACAAAGTTGTATTGATTACAACCGATACAGAAACCTTAATTGATATCGTATCCAAGAGCAAATGATTTTAGTCTTGTATAAATGCAGTGTGAAAAAATTTCTAAACATGAATAAATCAATTCAGTACATTATTAAAATTAAACATTAAAATTTTATACACTCATTACATAATACTAATTTAACCAGTTTGAAAAGCTCAAAAACAGGCTTTCTTATTGCCATTTTTTTTTTTCATTTAAAATGTTGTAGATAAAGAATTTAAATACCATCAGAAGTTGGAGATGATAAAAAAATTCATCGGAAATCCATTGCAATTATTCATTTGAGCAAAATAATTTTACTTGCACAAAAAGGACAATGAAACTAAAGCAAGCTTAAAAATTTAGTTTTTTAGAAAATTGGGTTATAGGAATCATCTACTTCGATGACGTTAATATTATAAGAAAATTTTTACCTTATAAATCTTACAATGTGCTTTATGTGGTATTAGTCTCGTAGCAAAATACAAATAATACATTTTAAAATTTATTTTAAAGTTAGATTTAAACAATATATTTAAATAACGTGATAAAACCTCAATCTATTAATCCTGTATATTTCATCTGCTTTTTTTTTTACATTAGAATTATAATATATAATAATTATTTTATTACAATGATTACTGATAAGTCAAGACATATGATGTAACACTTCTGTTACATGGCATACAACAATATAGTTGTGTGTGTGCACAAACATATATAAAGTTGGGGGAAAAAGTAGAAATAAACTGACAAAAATTTTGTAAATATTTTTCTACATTTTCCTGGAATAAGTAAAAAAATTAAATAATTATGAATTTAAAATACAATTTTATTATAAATAAACTAAACAGTTAAAATCTTTGTTGATTTCAAAGGATTAAAATTGTTTTTAATCAAGATAAAAGTATTTACCTTAATGTTTTTGTCACCTCAGATGACCATATAAAAATAGTTAACAAAAAGATTAGTTTAGTTTGTTTTTAGTTTGGCAAGTAATATTTTTGTAAGAGTTTGGTGGGTAGTTTGTGTCAGAGTTTAGCTAATAGTTTTTGTAAGAGTTTGGTTAGTAATTATTTTTGAAAAGAGTTGGCAGTATTTATATATGGCCAGAAATAGCTGGCTAACAGAGTAGTCCAGATCAGGACAGAAAACTACCATGAAGAAATAAAACTGCAAGGAGGGCAAGTCCAAAGGCTGTACCATAGTTCATGATGATGGATTTTGAATTCACATGGAGAAAAAAGCCAACTTAAAGTGTTTCATAGCTACAAATGAATTCTATGAGATGGTCTGCTTGCCTGAAATATATGACAATCCTAGACGGTTTGCTTGCCTGAAGTCTGCCAACCTTAGATAGAAGGGAACTGATCAATTTCAACAAAATACCTAATTATACCTTTCCTGATGATGACAATCACTAAGACTAGCTCATCAAGAGAATTCCTTAGCTTGCTGAAGGATTAGTTATATATATGCTGATGTATCTATATGCAAAGACACACCAATAAATATATATACAATAATGGGTGGTTTTTTAAAATACTTCATTTAAAAGACATTTAATTAAAAGCAACCTGTGATAGTGATACATATATAAAGAATAATTTTAAATCATTTAAAATCTATATTTTTTTTAAAAAATGTTATTTAAAAAAAATCTATACATTTTAAAAGATAAGTAACTTTTGCTTGAATGAAATGATTGATTCATAGACACTTCTAAATCTCAAAAATCTTTTAGAGTAGAAAAAAAAAAAACAAAAGAAGTTTGTCTGAGTATATTTTTTAAAAGACACTTATAATTAGTTACTAGAAATCTGAAGAAAAAACAAATCTTTTTTAGGGTAACCTGTCAAGACTGATTTTATTTTTTTAAAAGAAAGGAAAGCCTTTATTATTAAAGTAGTAAAATTTATATATATTCAACAGAGAATTGACTGGGAAAATAATTTTTAATAGCTATTATTTTGACAAGTTAAAAAAAATTGATATAAACACCAGTGTGCACATAAAAATTAATGTCATTTATTATTAAGATAAATTTAAATATGTTTTGTTAATAAATTAATATTTTGCATGTCTGTGCAAATTATATGTTTAAGTAAAGCTATTGAAACATCTATGTAAACCACAATGTAATAAATTGAATTTTGTTTTATGTTAAACAAATAGAACATACATATAAATTTTAATCATTTTTTTTAAATTTTATTAAATGTCAATTGATATGTATTCATTGAATATTATAAATTCCACATCTGTTGGATATACATATGCATTTTATGTAAATCCTTTAGGAGGTATTGTAAATCAATATAATAACTTGAAATTTTATATATTAATTGTGTAAGTCATAATATGATAGTTTTTATTATTGTAACAGTTATATTTGACATTCACGCAACAAAATCCAGAGTTCTGGAAAATTATCCCAAGGCTGATCTAGATGAGGAGTTGAGATCCCAAATCAGATTGCACCTCAGTTCCTTCACCAACGCTCCATGATTTACGACCCTATGGATGACATATATGAGGCGACATTTGGAGCTCCTTAATTCACATGCCAGCAATAGCAAAGGATGGAGCACAACACTCGAGAATTACAATGACTAATATCATAACTAATATATACATGCACAGCTATGGCTATTAGATGAATGAGATATTCGAACTTAAGCTAACATGAAACATTTAGAAAATTGGGTTCAATGGAACAAGCACTGAATAAAAGGCAGAACATGAATAAATTTTATATATATTTTATTGGAAGAAATCAATAACAACATTGTGGCAATAGCATATGATGTTACATAGCAGGTGTATAATGATTAGTGGATGGGTACAAAATCTCATTTCTACACTTAATTATTATTGTCACTATTATTTTGGCGATCTACTGTTAATATGCCTGATTTATGCCATGTCATGCCAAGGTTTGCTAAGATTAACCATACAAGAATGATAACATCAAGTATAACTTATTTATTAATATTACATAATGAGCAATAAATGTGCTCCCTATGCAGAACTGAATAATATAAAGGAAGAACTGGTGATTTGCAGCATTGCTTCCGAGACTATGGCACTATATAAACTAATAAGGGTTGCAACTTGAATGTGCAATTACTCATGGGATTCAGTACCAAGTATTCAGTTCCTGTGGACAGTATGACTTGCTATCATAAAATATAAGAACACTTAGTTCAGGTGATCAGAGCAGATTAATATAGGTTCTGGACCCTTGTGTTCCAGTTCTACAAGAGAACTGTCCAAACTAAGAATCATGTGGTCGCCCTTAAATCCAAAGCCCACTTTAATTAAAAAATAGCAAGATGTAATGCACAAATGTGCTTCCTAAAGACACATTCACAATGCTTTCCAAATATCAAATTAATAAAGTGCTAAATCTTTAGTTTCAATCTGTGAAACTACTATACGCCCATTCTGAAATTACCATACTTAAAACATGCTAAAAAGGGTTAATTAAATGATCTAGTTTACCAATTAATCTATATAGTTTAGATAATAAACTAAGGAGGAGTAAAGTATATACTAGTTACTTATAATATGCTTCAATATCATTTTTGTTATCATTTTATATAATTATTAAAGATGCAAACTTGAATTATACCAAGCTAAAACACAGTAGCCCAACATATATAAAAGTAGGTTTTCAGATCGAAGATTTGTGTGCTAAAAAGCAATATAAAATTCTATAAGAGTGTCTAATTGTCTCTACTGTTATAATATTATCAATCTCCGCCCTGAAGGATGGTATAGCATAATTAACAAAATATCATTAAGCAAAGTAATGAAGGCATACCTGCAGATTGAATAAGTTAAGAATAATAACCAAGATAGTAATCATGTTTAATAAAAATATTACTAGTTTAACTTTCAATGAGGCAAGATTTTACAATATTATTATTTTATATAAGATTACATTACAAGACTTAATTATTACGAATTTATTACAGAGATTTAATTATTAATACTAGACTTTAGTTTAACAGTCTGTGCACAGTTATAGTATAGCTAGCTTATAAGAATATTACTTGTTTATAAAGATTTAATCTAAAAGCTCTGTGGAAGATTTAATTACCAATCATCATGCCAAGGTGGCTTGCATGACATAGGTACTAACATTCATTGGTGGCTGTTTCATTCTTGGTGGCTTTTTGCAAGGCTGCTGTTCTGAAGTCCATCCATCTCCTAGACCAATTTCCTCACAAAGAAAAAGGCAATGATAGGCTTTCTAGCCTCAGGTCCTGATCGTACATTTGGGTATAGCACCTGGCTGTATTTAATTTGTAAAATGACAAGAGTCAGCCCCTTTTGAATTCAAACTGGAGTTTTGTAGCAAATCTTGCTCACCCCCTCACAAGCCAGTAAGTTGTTTACAAGTTTTAATTTTAAATTCCAAATTATAATACTCTAATAAATTTTTAGCAAGACAAAAGATCCAGCTATAGTTACTAACAAGCAGTGCTGGATTAATGATTTTGTCTTTGTTTTTTTTTTAACTTTATTTTTAAATCTTTGAAATTTCATTTCTCAGTTTACAATTTAACGAGGGGTATTTCTGAGAAACCGAAGACTTTGATTATCTTTTTTTTAAAAGTGATTTAAGTTGTCAACATTCTACTATATGCATGAGACAGTCATCCCTGGACTCAACATTTATATGCAAATACAAACAAATTTATAAATTTAATAACTTAAAAGAGATAATTTAGAAAAGTTGTAATGTTCACAAAATCTATCACATTAGTTTCCTTTGCAAACACATACAACGATGTTTACAACTTACTATAATTTAATCATTTTAAAAATATAACTATGTATATGTTATTATCATCATCAACCATTATCAATCCATTGCAGGATGAAGGTCTCTCCAAGTTTAATCCATCTTCTCCGATCTTTAGCCTCTCTTCTCCACATCACCCCTGCACATTCTTATTTCATCCATCCATTTCACATGTGGTCTCTTTCTGGGTCTTTTACAATCTCTTGGAATCCAGTTTAAAATTTCAATTGTCCATCTATTATCATCTCTTCTAGCAATATGTCCAGCCCAACTCCATTTCAATCTTTTAATTTTTTCAATGAGGTCAGTAACACCTGTTTGTTCTCTTACCCAAACATTGCATTTTCGATCTCTTCTTGTTACTCCTAACATACATCTCTCCATACTTCTTTGAGTGGTCTGAAGTCTCTGTATTGCTTTTCTATTAAGTGTCCAAGTCTCATATCCATAAGTAAGAACTGGTAAAACACATTTGTTAAAAACCTTCCTTTTCAAACACATAGGCATATTTCTTTTTAGGATCAAGTTATTTCTACCAAAAGCACTCCAACCAAGTTTAATTCTATGATTAATTTCCTCCATTATGTTTCCATCTGTATTAATAATCTGACCAAGGTATTTGTAACTGTTAACTTCTTCTAATTCATCACAATCAATCTTTATTTTCATATTTTGAGCAAATCGACTAAACATTACTTTAGTCTTTTTAACATTTATCTTTAGTCCTACTTTCATCTGATAACTCCTGCAACATTTTCTGCAGCTCTGAAGCATTATTTGCAAAAACGACTACATCATCTGTGAAATCTAAATGACTTAAGTAATCTCTATTTACGTTCACTCCTTTAGTTTCCCATTTTAATCCACAAAATACTTCTTGCAGCACTGCTGTAAAAGGTTTTGGAGATATGGAGTCACCTTGTCTTACACCTTTCTCAATGTTGATTTTCCCAGTATTATTATGTAACCTAATTGTTGCTGTTGTATTTTTATAAATATTCTTTAAAATATGACAATATCCTGGATCTATACCTTGATGATCCAATGCTTTAATCACTGAAGAAAGGTTTATAGAATCAAATGCTTTTTCATAATCTACAAATCCAAAACATAATGACAACCCATATTCATTTGTCCTTTCTATAACTTCTCTCAATACCTGGATATGATCTACTGTACTAAAACCACTTTTAAATCCAGCTTGTTCTCTTGGTTGGTGGAAATCCAATGTTCTCTGTAGACGAATTGTAATTATCTTGGTAAAATTTTTATATAAAACTGATAAAAGGCTGATAGGTCTGTAATTTATAATATCTTCTTTATCACCTTTTTTAAATATTAATATTATTACTGCATTCTTCCAATCATCCGGTACATCTTTATCATTTAGACATTTGGTATATAGCTTTGCTAAAATTTTCTCTATTTCTTCACCTGCTTCTTTTAATATATCAATTATAATTCCATCATTACCTGGAGCCTTTCGTTTCTTCATACATTTAATTGCATGCCTCACTTCTTCATTTAAAATTCTGGGCAATTCGGAAGATGTAATAGATATAGGAGGTACTTGTTCTTTATTACTATATAATTTTTGATAAAAATCTTCTACCAATTTCATGATGTCATCTCTCTTTTTAGTAATAATTCCATCTTTTTTTCTTATTGCAGATATAAATTTCCTACTATAACAGTCAAGTTTGTACATGCGCATAACAGAATTCAGAATCCAAGCAAGAGAGACCGAAGCTGACCAGAGTAGGACTGTAACATCCCGAGTCCGACCATACTTCAACTCATAAGCCAGGATTCCAAGACTCGAGACCCTACGAATGACCACCTTGAAATTACACGTAGTATACCTCTTTCCACACGGCCGACATAGGTCACGGAGAAGCAATAAGACTGATAATTAAAAGAGAGGTTCTTAATTGACTAAAATATATCACTAATCTAATTTAACTTAATGCATAGTTTTCACATATATAGACTATAAATAGTAATTAGAATTGGATTGAATTAGATCAATAACGAGACAGAGAATGAAATACATTAAATTAATTATATATTTATTTACAATTGGCATGAAATTGATAAGTTTTACACATTTCAGCGTCGAATGTACGCAAACATTTGGTAATTCAAAATCACTTTACATAAGTAATCATTAAATTTCATAGAGGGGTTTAACATATGCCCATCTTATGAATTGTTTACAATTGATACATAATTAATCGCTATGTTATGTCTATAAATCTCGATAAGCCAAATCCTATTACATTTGTGGCTGGTATATAAATAATTATATTAAACTTTGATCATGAATTCATTTACTAAAATATACTATATGACTTAATAACGAGTGCATAAACCAGCTCAAGTAATGATCGATCGAACATGGCTTTCGAGAGAAAATTTCAGAATGCTGAAAGCGTTATGTTAAGGTGGGAGAGTTGGCTGAAATAAAATTTTACCAATGCGCTACGGCACAGGTAAACAATAATAGGAAAAGTCGCTCTGCGGATGGATGAAATAACTTCAGGGTTCTTGCGACAAATGCCGGTACCCTGTAACCGATCGCAATGCTGCGTGAAAAGGAACATTGTGTTCAGGAATGGCGGGGGACTTACGTGCTAACTTGGCCTTGGCTCAGGCTTCGCTACTGCTCTACCCTATAAGAGAAGATGGGCTGGCAACGCCGTGGCTCCATCTTGAGATACGTATATTACGTATAGCAGCAAAACGAGAATAATTTTATAAAATAATATATCACATCCGCCAAGCAAAGAATAGTATATTTCATACTATGAAATACGAGTTAATAGCATATTAGCTCTATCAAATTGGGACCAACTCTTGTGTAGCTTGATAATAAATGTCTATGCTACTAAAGGGAATATTAATACATCTGTACTTTGACATGTTCAATCTATTAAGTTACTTACAGATAATAAATATTTAAGGAGGAAAAGTATATTTCTATGGACTTAAGAATTTAAATGTCAAATATACTTATTAATACGATCAAGGCTAAATTTAATTCTAAAATAAACTTATCAAGTTAAGTTTTTTAAACAGTTGATTAAAAAAAGCGACATTTCACATATTAAATCATTTAAATAATAAAAATATAGGACTTCGAAACAGCGCAGAAGTTGATGCTATAAACAAATTACGCGAAGATTTTCAAATAATATCTTCTTAAAAACATGAAATTAAGTGCCCACTGTTTCGAAATATTGGCATATGAAATATAATAAGCATTTAAAATAAAATAAGCAAAGAAATATAGATATAACTTTAAACTAAATAATTTACTTTGAAGTGAATGGAAAATATAAATGTCAGATTATTTAAACTTTAACACATTAAATTTTCATAGCAAGTGACATATTAAAATAATTAAATGGATTTTAAGTTTTGATTACATTTAGCTTTATCATTACTTTAAAAAGAGAGTTAGCTAACTTATATAGATATTATTTACATTTACACAGAATTACACAGAGCTCTGCGGTTTGAAAAATAAAACGGTACCGGTATTATTTATCTGGACTGCAAGTTCTTGGCTGTAGTTTTGGTGAATTTTACTCGGCGGCTGGTGGCATCATCTTTCCCATTATGTTAGGCTTGTCTCTTCAATCGGCATGATGGTGGTTTAGGCATTTCGATGAGAGAAACCCCGTTCTCCCGCGGAGTAACAGCAACAAGATGCCCGCTTTTAGCCGGACATGTTAAACATTAACAATTGTGAATACTGGCTGCAATTCTCACTAACAATATGGCTCTCTATATGTTAAAAATACAGAAAATTTATATGTTTTCCTTATCGGAATCCCTCGCCTCAAGACTCACTAAACTCAGGAATTTAATTAAATATTTTTCAATTTTACAATCCAGATTTTTAAAATCTTAGATAACTTATGTTAGAAACATTCCATAAGCTATTATTATAATTAAGATTTTTCATTGCAAACAATTGTCCAATTTAGATTTTAAAATAACTTAAATCTTATCTAAGGAGATTTTAATTAGTAAATTTTGAACTAGTTTTACTTTTTACGAATTCCAGGTGTGGTCGTTAATGACACTTGTTTACAACCAGAAATTTTTTTAATTACATGAACCTTTTAACATTTTTTTTTAAAACGTAAACATTTTTAACATATTTATTTAAAATAATTTACAAACATATTTTGATATAGCTTTTAAATATATTTTCGAGAAACTTTTCCCTGAAATACATTTAAAACAAGAAATCTTTTAACAATTTTTAAAGACATTTAATATTATTTTTAGATAATGGCTTTTACATATTATAGAATCATGTCTTTCTTCTATATAGCACAGATTATATATCCACATACGAAATTACAATATTAAACAACAAAATTAATAATTTACTCTTAACTTAAATAATATAACGAACATTTTTAGAATTATTAAATCAATTTAGTACGCTATAATTTTACTAATCCTATCTAATTATAGCGTTGGTTCGCACGCAAATATATAATACTGTTTATATAGACATGAACGAATTTTAAATTTATTAACATTTAAATAGGTTCAAACTTAGCACAGATGAGAGTGTAATTAGGTTTGATGGTGAAACGATAGGGGCTTAGAAAGTTATCGCTTCACTACCAATACTAAAATGTTGTTGTACATTCTTGAGATTTTTATTTTCTTCTACAGCTTTCTTTGCTAGTTCACAGTTATACTTTCTTATATCATTTTCAACTATTTTCCGCACCATTTTACAAAATTCGAGATAATCAATCCTTTTTAATGCATCATTTTTGTATATCTTCATATTCCTTCTTTTCTTCATAAATTCTCTAGTCTCAGTAGAAATTTTATTGATCAATTGCTGCTTTTTCTACCAGCTATCTTTGTTGCAGTTTTTAAAAGTGTATCAGTTATTTGCATATTAATTTCATTCAAATCTGAATCATGTTCAAAATCTACTAATACTTGAAACCGATTTGTAAGTTCTAATTTAAATTCATTAGAATGTTTCTGAAGATTAGGAATATCAACTGTAAGTATTGTTTTTCTTAATAATTTTTGTCTCTCTAGTTTTACATTAACATGTATCTTACACCTTACTAATCGATGATCACTTCCTGCATTAAATTTATTAAGAACATTACAATCTTGAAATATATATTTCCTGTTAGTCAAAATATAATCCAATTATGCTGTACCTTCATTTGGATGCTTCCGTCTCCATTTCCTTTTAACATTTTTCTCAAAAAAAGAATTCATAATATAAAGTTTTTCTTTTTCTGCAAACTCCACAAGTCTATGTCCTCTCTCATTTCTATTACCATAACCAAAATTACCTACAACACTTTCATCTTTCATTTGTTTACCAATTCCTGCATTAAAGTCTCCCATAACAATTTTAAAATGTTGTTTACTCTGATCAAAAGCCTTTTGTACATCCATATAAAAATCTTCTACTACTTCATCACTGAGAACTTGTTGGGCATAAACCTGAATTATCTGCATTTGGTATCTGCTATTAAGTTGTATAACTAACCTTGCCACTCTGTCCGATATACCATCAATCTCCACAATATTGCTCTTCCACTTTTTATTTATAATGAATCCTACTCCACTTGTTTGTGCCTTTATAATAGAGTATATGTCCACTTTTTAAATCAATTGTCTCTTCACCTTTTCTTCTAACTTCACAAAGTCCAATAATGTCCCATTTAATATAAGACAGTTCTCTAATTCTTGCAATCTTCCTTCACTTGAAAGTGATCTGCAGTTGTAAGTACCTAAATAAAAAGTCGTCATCAAATGGCAGCCTGGGTCCATAATCAGGGGATTCTTAGCACCCCCCACCTTCAGCCACCAACCGCTGCCTTGGTTGGTGACTTTACAGCCTCCTGGAAATAAGGGCCATGCTTTATTTTTTATGTTATTATATGCATACTGATTTGATTATTAATTAATGTATGCGGTATAAATACACACATACTCATTAATAGAGCTTATTACATATTAATCTATAGTGGATTTAAAGAATATACATGGACTTGGATGGGTTTAAACTAGAAAAAATTATTACTATAGAATATAGTATGTGGAACTGGATGATAGATAAATCATACTGTTTCATTATATGTTAACCAAAATCAGAAAGCTTCTATGTGTATAGCCTTATTCTAGAGACCTTAACTTCATTTTTTGTTATTGTTATTAATAAACTTGTATTCAGTTGTTAAAATTATTCCAATGACTTAATTCTAAAATGCTTTTAGGATATTATGTATTACATCATCTCTTGATCACAAGAACAGTAATAGAGCTTCTCTGGGCTAGATTTGTGCATAAGTCTGGTATGTAAAAGGGGATAGTTTATAGGCATCCAGTGCTGATGATATTCCCATCAATCATCATCCTGGTTGGCACAAAGAGAATATTCTTTAAAGCTCATGCACTACATTTTATTTAATTTAGTATTTATCAGAATTTAAGTTTATAGATGGCCAGTACATCAAAGGTGCTAAGTGGCCAGAACATTGATGATCAGCATGTTTTAATAGTGCAGCATTATTGTTTTTATTATTATACAGATGGATTAGTACTTAAGTTTGTTCATCCAAATTAAGGTTTAAATAATTGCCCCAAACTGGCAAAGGCTCAATATAGTTAGTCTGGTCTACGGTACTCATTATAAATCCAGTAATAAGATTGCTTGTTGATTTATTTTGAATGTTGATCATTCACGATGATGAATGGTTATTTCTTTTGAATATTACTAGTATTTATTTATACTTATTGATAATGCTGGTTGATGTATGGTTAATTATATTTTTAGTTGCTCTAAGGAGTTAGCTGGGCTTATTTCACAGAGTGATCTCTCTCATGCTTTCTATATAATATTATTTATAACTGCTTATATTACATTACTTACTTTAATATTCCATATTATATCTTAAATATTACATTTATTTGCAAATTTCATTATTTGAAATATATTGTTACCTGGGGTTGATAATGATTTGCCATCACTCTAGGAATGAAACCCCCTCATTACTCCATCCCATTATAATATATATAAATTTGAAATAATATACAATATTCTTTACTCTTTCTTTTCTTTGTACTAAGTAAATACTTCAAAATGTCATTATCAAGATTAAAGTTACATCAATAATAGTTACAAGTACATATTTTTGAATTCTAATTTATTAAAAATGCTTCTGTATCTACTCATGTGCATTGGTTTTATTATTTACTCTGGTTTATTACAATTTGTTTTGTTCCAGTTACAGAACAACATGTATTTTATTAGATTAAAAAAGAATAAGTTGTTGGATCTGAAATTTGTGTTTGAACACCTAAGTCAATTCACCTCAAAATATCTTTCAGACATGGCTCATTTTCTATCAAAAGAATTTATAAAATTCACGATTTATATCCAATAGTAATTGTTCCATTCCCAAAAAAAAATATCCGCAGCCACAATGCAGGGTCTATTAGAGATAAAATTACTTGAAAAGACATTAAATAACAAGATGGAGCCTCATCTGTCATAGTCACAATTGGCTAAAGAAGGATCATCAACTGGACAAGCAGCATTATTATTCAAGACAGTTATTGATATGGTGCAAACTGTAAAAAATGCAGCCCAATGGTAATTCAGCTTGACATTAAAACAGCTTTTGATTCTGTACCAATTGATATTCTCGCACAAACTTTGAAAAATACTGACACATCTATTTTATATCTACTTACAAATTTATTTATAAACAATGAAATATATATTACTTTAAATGGAAAAATGTCTCCCTCATTTAATCAATCTCTCAAGGATTACCACTTAATGCTTTATTACTTATAACTTACATAATCAATTACTTAGCAATATAGAAAAACATCTTCCCAGTATATATATTCCCACATTGGGTCATAGTATAACATGTATAGCATACATTGACAATATTACAGTTTTCCTTACAACTAAAAATAAAATTCTGATATTAGTAAAAATCATGAAGGAATTTACCCACTCTCATAAACTTGAATTCAATCTTGACAAGTCATGTGCATGGTACATATATACAGGTAAATTATGCATTTCCTGGCTTTCCAACTAGATATTTAGGTTTTTCTTTCTATCTGAGCAATATCGCTATGTGAAAGCAAATACAAGACAAATTGTTGTGATCAACAGAACAAATAATATTGTTACTTTCAAAGGCATCCCTCTCACTCTATTCTATGATAGCTCTTATTAACATGTTTATCATCTCAAAGATATGCATACTACTTATATGTGATAATCTTTATAAAATCATTCATCTCAAAAGTATATCCACTGTGCAGAAAGCTCTTGTGGGAAAGAAAACAGTTGTGCAATTACACTCAAAAAAATTAGTTTCATAGTACTCAAAATGGATTAGGACTACATTCAATTTATGTTTGCAGGATCCAAATATCTATTAAATACCTTATGTTAGCCATGATAAGATTATTTCCACATCTGGAGATACTTAAAGTAACACCAATAGATAAGTCTCATCCATATACAAAATATCTTCAAACAATTCTAGTATCAATAGACCTAATGATAAATATTAAAAATGGCAATATTGGAAAATTCATGCCTTTTATATCCAAACATAAATGAAGTGGCTGTCTCTGTGTTGCTTGACCTTAATAATAGGCAACTGATAGGAAGAGGACTGTTTAGCCAAAATATTTTGATTTTATGCTAAAAATAAATGTGGTCTTTGCCTGCATTATATTTTCTGAGGTATAAGAACAATCTTATCAATGAAAAAACTATATGTCAATTATGTTTCAAGGAAGAAGAAAATCAAAAACACCTATGTTTTAAGTGTAGTTTACAAGATGCTCAGTCATACATCACAAAAATACTTCGGAAAAATAAGAGTACAATTCAATCTACCATTAACTCTTTTCCAAAAGCTTGCTTAGTAGAAATAAGAATCATCACATTTATACTTCATGCTCAGTGGTGTACAAGATGCTTATTTCTTTACAACAGTGATACAAGAACACACATGAACACATTTAAAAACAAAGTAGACACAAACAGACAGATAAAAAAAATTATTTCTAAAGATATATTTGTAGCTACATGATAAATATTTTAACCTATAGTGAGCTATTCTAACTATAATTTCTCAATATTTTTTTTTATTGCTTGGTATATTCATTACAATTTTGTATGTTAACAATATGTACTGTGTTGTTTTTTTTTCTAATTCTAACAAAATTGTAAATATGTCAAGTTCTTTATATTGTTTTTATTTTTCCTTTCTATTGTAATATACTAAGTTTTTTATCAATAAAATTCCTTTTGAAACAATAATGTTTTTCCTGATATAGTTACGATTTACCTTTTAAATTCATTTTTACACTTCAATATGTTTGATAAAAAGTAATAAATCAAATGCAGAATATCACAAATGAAAATTATAAAAAAATAATAATAATATTCAGAAATAAAGCAGGACTCTACATAAATATCTAAACATTGAAACAGCTAAAATAATACAAGAGAATACTTCCAACTGTGATCCCAGAAATGTTAATATTAATAACAATGAGGACAAAAACAAAACTGATTTAATCTTTCTCTTCAAAAAAAAATTAAATGTTAAATTTGAAAACAGAAAGATAAAATCTCTCTTTAAATGATATCAAAAGAGTGAAAATTGTAATGAAAGATCCACCAGTGGAATTAAAAAGTGTATTTCATTTTTCTGAACAGTCCTAATAAGAAATTTTCGTTAAATTATTATATTAGAAAATCAAATAATGGAGGACATATTAACTGGGTCAGGGAAGTGTACTCTAAAAAAAAAAAGATTCTCTATTGTGTTTCTGTTCAAAGTTTTTTTTCCAAAAATAAAATTTCAAACAGTGATGATAAATATAATGAATGAGACATTTATATCTATATCTTAATGATCCTGAAAAATCTAGAAAGCATTTGGAGAAGTGGATTGAGTTGTTATCTACACTTAAATTAGAAGAAATGACTGATTCAACACAACAAAAACAGTTAAATGTAGAGGCTTGATATTAGAGAAGCATAATATATTGAATAGCTAATTAATATTTTTCAATTTTTAGACCACAATGTTTGTCTTTGTGTTCACAATAATGTCAATTTTTCAAAGATTATTTAATTAATTGCTAGATATGATAATGCTATATCTAAACATTTATTGATAGTATCTCATGGAATGGTCAACATTATCTTGAAGAAAACAATCAAAATAAATTGATTATTCCTGATGTAATATCTCTTAATATAAATCCAAGTGATATCAATATCCATGAGAATTTTCTCATAGGAGACACTATATATATATATAATAAATTGATTATTCCTGATGTAATATCTGTTAATATGAATCCAAGTGATATCAAAATCCATGAGAATTTTCTCATAGGAGACAGTACAGGTTCAGTTTTAATTGAATATAATCTTTAAAAATTATCAGCTATAACTATTTTTATCATAAACAAATATGGTCATGGTTTCAACAATGAATCAAATATAAATGGGAAATGTTCATGAGTTCGAAAATATTCAGGAGTTCGATAACAGTCACTAAATTCAGTTGCCAATGATGCTGTCACATCACCTAATGAAGAAATTCCAGCTAATGTTTTTCTCAGTGGGAAATCTTTTACAAAAATATATTATAACATTAAAACTCAAGAACTAAACATCACTGGCTGGGAATCTAAAATCAAATTTTATGATGCTTTGATAGAAAATTGAAAATGACAAATCAGTGGATAAATTGACAAAACATGAAGTTGCAATTCTTGCTCTGAAGTTCAGAGATTTTAAGTTTTTAGTTTATGTGGTTATATGATACTATGTTTTAAATGAAATTAATATAGTTAATAAATTATTGTATAGTCTAAAAATGGAATTGTCTACTGTTATATATATTTTAAAAAAAATTTCTATACAACATTTACTGAAAAAATTGAAGCTGATAATTTAAAACCAATGTTTATAAAAACTAAAGTGTTGTACCAGGTCGAACCGCTGAAACCACTTACTTACACGTATATAAGTTTTGGCCGGTTTCAAACTCCTTCATATTACATTTATAATCTTATACAGGTTACGTGAACGAACTGGCACGTTCGAGCAAAATGGGAGATCTTATTGATAGCTTTAACTATCAACAATGGCCCATCTCGGCTGCTAGATTCAAACCCCTACTATCCAAATACTTTATTTGTTTCGAGGTAAACCCTGGGGCGCCAGCTAGTCTGAAGACTAACATATTCTGGCAGTAGGCTCATAATCCAGCGTTCGAAAACAATTCCCTTAACTAGCTCAGTCTAACTTTAATCAATAATAAAATATTGGTAAGAAGAGATTGATAAAAAGAATTGACCGACAAATAGAGTTTAATTTTAAAGACAATTTATTAACTAACATTAAAATAATTTTAAACATTCTATAAATTTAATATAATACACACACATTTTAAATTAACATTTCTAAACTAGTTTAAATATTCTTGTAGATTTTAATAGTAGAACACGGGTATTTATCTAATTTAACTAATAACACTGATATAATGATCACGCACATATTAACTCATGTATCATTCACAAATATAATAATAAAGCATTAATAGCATTTGACACTTAAACACACATATCAATAGTTCATTTTATGTATGATAGAGTTCATATAATTTGAATCTTGAATATTTATGACTTACAGCGGTGGCTACTATGTATAAATGATAATAAATAAATGTTTATCTAGGATTTTTGGGAACGTGGATATTGCTTGTTGTTGGCTGCTTCTGCTACTTCTGATGGATTATATCTAACCGGTTAGATTTTGATGTAGTTGAACGTTTGACGGAGGATTTCTGAGTTGTTATGCAGACATTATTTCACAGTCAGGTTTTGATGATCTTGTTGGACTAAAAAGGCTGGAGCACGAGCGTATATTTCCAAAAGCTGCTCAACAATGCATGTTTGTTTCTGGATTCATAATAGAAATTCACTGTTATCAAGACTGTCACTGCAAACTAGACTGAAATAAAACTCTTAACTGATTGTCCGATAAAATATTCCGTATTTATACCGACGAAGTGTTTTCCTTTTGATATCCTCCGGCAAATATCTGTTGTCGAAATTCTTTAGCAATTAATCCTAAGACAACGTGTTTTTTTGATTGATTGTTTAATTAGTAGTAGCTATTTCAAAACGTGTTGTTTTCATATCTTTAATTAGTAGCGCACCGCTGTGTTTTTTTTTTTTTAAATACATTTTTCATTTATTTATAATATTTAATACTGATACATTTTTTTTACATTCGCACGCACATATATAATTTTACTCTACACATCAAAACTAGTTTTAAGATTATTTTTCTTCTTTAATTTAAATGAAGAGATTTATATATATATATATTTTTAAAGCTTTTAAATTGTATTTCACTAATAATAATAAACTCTTTACTTCCTTTTTATAAAACCTTCAGTTAAACTTTAAGAAAACCCCCTTCCCACTTTAAATCAATGATTTTTCAACTTTTATTTAAAACTCTTTTGCGAAAGATTTTTTTGTTTTAATAATTTTTTTACGACAAAATTATTTTATATACATGTGCCAAATTGGCCTTGGCACATTACACCTCCCTCCGTTTTAGAGTAAAATGTGTCATTTTTGACCATTTTATCTCTTGCAATTTTAATTCTTGACTCTAAAGATTTATTAATTTACTATTTTAGATAATTCCTACACATGTGTATACGTGCAGCATAATTCTACACCTACTAATATTCTAGATATCGAGTTATTACTGGACTTGCTTACAGGGAATCTATAATAAATAAATCCCTTTTAGCACGCATCATAAGGTGCAGCAGTACCAAGAAAATAACCTAAAAGGATATCTGGATAAATACATTTAAGATACTCATCATAAGGTATTGTATTTACCGAATATTACCAGTGTATGTGCGCGTATATACCCATGTATACTTACACACTCTTAATACACATTAGATTGACTTTATATTTTTATTACTAATCTTATAATATTATTTGTAAATCATTATGAACATCTTTATTTAACATGCGTGTATTCAATAAAAAAAATCGATTAGTTTATTACGAGTCATTCTTCATTATTATTTACTATAGATTTATTTACGCTTATTTATTTAACTTGATTTTATCAATTTTATTTTAACTATTTGACCTACTTATTTATTTACGAACATTTTTCTTGATTAACATGTGTGTTGATCAATTTTCCTAAGTATTGACCACTTCAAATTCTTATTTTTCTAGAGTGCATTTTTAGTTTTTATTTTCATCATTAGGTAATAAATGTAATATTAAGAGAAGCAGGCAGCAAAGTATAAGGCAATTCAACACACAGATAGATTTTGTGCTGATTTAAACCAACTTAATTTCTTGCAGAAGTCGTGACTACAGCATGGGCAACTGTGCACAACGGATCATGAACAGGGACTTTAAGATTGCGAATGGCAGGACTATCTCTACTGCACATTCGACTTACTAAAATATTTATTTTAGTCGGTTACTGGGAATTTTTCCTCCAGATTTATTAACTTTTATATGCCAGGACTTTTCTACTGGCGCATCATCATCAGTATTATTTATTTTTCGCACTACCCATCTGTAGAACAAAGTCACCGTAAGAAAAGGCTTAATCCAACAAAAGTCAGGCCTGGAATTTATCTCCTTGCCCAAATACTCGCACACACCTCAATCCTAATTTAATACACTTTTTTTTTTTAATTTTATTTGATAATGTTTTATTTCCATTAATACGTTCATTATACACTTATTTATTTCATTTTTATTTTTAAAGCGTTATTTTTATTCTCTTTTTTTTTTTAAAAAAAAAAATTTCATTTTGCTTGTCTATTTTGATTTTACACATTTGTTTTGTTTGTGTCACGCTCCGCTATGTTCTAGACTTACGAGCTGGGATATCAATATAATCGATAAGACATAATCGAGGGTTTTTGACATAATCCTTTTGCTTGTCTATTTTGATTTTACACAGTTATTTTGTTTGCGTCATGCTCTGCTATGTTCTAGACTTATGAGCTGGGATATCAATATAATCGATAAGATATAATCGAGGGTTTTGACATAAATTGTTTTATAGATGCTTTGACATTTTAAAAACACTAAGATTGTTATTTTATTTTACTAAGACTAACTTTAATAACTGAAAGACAGGCTTATTTATACCTGTGTCTATATATATGTAATATTAGGGTATGAGCACAGACTTTCACATGACCCACCATTCTCCACTCCATCTAATAATACTGATACACTTAAACACATATATGTTGAAAAGATAAATAATCACCAATATACGTATTTCATGCTAAACCAGCAATCATCAGTTGGTCCAGATTATCATCTCTACACATATATACTGTAAGTGCTCAGATATATATTAAGATAGACAATCCTCTTACTTTAATGGACAGGCTTCAATCTACTCCACACTCCAACTCTTCAACCGTCCATCCAATTGAAAATCTGATGATGGAATGCTCAAAGGCCACCCTGAGGCCGAGATTCTTGTCACACCCATGTTGACCTAAGGTCAATCTGAACCCCACATGTACAGGACATAATCCATTAAATACATATGCAAGGATGGGCAGACATCTCTATAATGTAATAACTGAAAGACAGGCTTATTTATACCTGTGTCTATATATATGTAATATTAGGGTATGAGCACAGACTTTCACATGACCCACCACTCTCCACTCCATCTAATAATACTGATACACTTAAACACATATATGTTGAAAGGATAAATAATCACCAATATACGTATTTCATGCTAAACCAGCAATCATCAGTTGGTCCAGATTATCATCTCTACACATATATACTATAAGTGCTCAGATATATATTAAGATAGACAATCCTCGTACTTTAATGGACAGGCTTCAATCTACTCCACACTCCAATCTCTTCAACCGTCCACCCTAATATTACATATATATAGACACAGGTATAAATAAGCCTGTCTTTCAGTTATTACATTATAGAGATGTCTGCCCATCCTTGCATATGTATTTAATGGATTATGTCCTGTACATGTGGGGTTCAGATTGACCTTAGGTCAACATGGGTGTGACAAGAATCTCGGCCTCAGGGTGGCCTTTGAGCATTCCATCATCAGATTTTCAATTGGATGGATGGTTGAAGAGTTGAAGTGTGGAGTAGATTGAAGCCTGTCCATTAAAGTATGAGGATTGTCTATCTTAATATATATCTGAGCACTTATAGTATATATGTGTAGAGATGATAATCTGGACCAACTGATGATTGCTGGTTTAGCATGAAATACGTATATTGGTGATTATTTATCTTTTCAACATATATGTGTTTAAGTGTATCAGTATTATTAGATGGAGTGGAGAGTGGTGGGTCATGTGAAAGTCTGTGCTCATACCCTAATAAGACTAACTTTAATTATTTTTCATTATTCAAGCTAACTTGATACTTGTTTTATCATTTATTTCATTAAACTTTGTTAAACATTCTCCATTATTCCGAGTCCACGGTCGTTATATACTAGGTCAAGCCGGCGAATCCATCAGATTACATATTTTTAATTTTTGTCTGGCGGTTCTTTCTACTAACTCACTAATATAAATTATACTCCATATACTCACATCTCTCTTTCGATTAAAATTTATTTTATCTCTTTCTCTTTCCGTTTTATTTTCTGCCTTGTAAATTAGAAAACCTTTAAGCTTCACAGACCTCCGTATTTTTCCTAACCGTGAATATTTTTTTCTATTCTTTCTCTTTGTTTTAAATCTCCGTCTAAAACGAATACAAACGTTTACTTTCACCTTTTTATTTTTATTTTCTATCTTGATTAATTTTATTTCCAAACTACTATGCTTAACGCTATCTTCTGGTTTTTGATCTACATAGGTTTCTACTTTCTTTGTAGCAACGCCATCTGATTCTAATTTAATTTCTATTTCCAAACTACTATATTTACAATTATCTGACTCTACTATCTCTTTCATGACCTCAACTTCCTTATTTTCATGGACAAAATCTACTTCTACGATCTCTTGATTTTACTCTACCTTTCCTCTAATTTCTTTTTTTATTTTATTTTGGCCCATTTCGATCTGGTGCTTTAACTTTTCAAGCATTTCAGCTTGCCCTTCCAATTTACTCTTCATTTCATTATTTTGGTTTTTAAGCTCTTCGGTTTCTCTTTTTTCCTTATTGGGAATATTTTCTATATTTTTACCTTGAGCCTCCATTTTGGCTTTATTTCTTATCATTTATAATTTTAAACACTTTTTATCATTATTTTTGATACCGTATTTTATTTTTAATAAGTTTACTAATTTCTATTTTATTTATTTCTTTCTAAACTGGAAATACACGCTGACTCCACCCCTCCTTTGTCCATTTTTCTCTACCCGATCTTAATGCTTTAACTCCGCCCAAACATCCACCTGTCTCTAATTTAACATAATGATTTATTTTAACCAATGTAAATAGCATAAATCTCTCTTCATTTAAAGAAAACAAAGTTTTCGGTCAATTCTTTTTTTTTTTTATAAAATTAAAACGCTTTAACATACGTAATTTAGCTTTTGTATAGAAAAACTTTTTTTAAATAAGAACAAAGCATTTATTTACTATTGTTTCTTAGATCCAGCCCCAACATTGGGAAAAGCCATTTATGTACCGGTTCGAACCGCTGAAACCACTTACTTACACGCATATAAGTTTTGGCTGGTTTCAAACTCCTTCATAATACATTTATAATCTTATAAAGGTTACGTGAATGAACCGGCATGTTCGAGCAAAATGGGAGATCTTATTGATAGCTTTAACTATCAACAATGGCCCATCTCGGCTGCTAGATTCAAACCCCTACTATCCAAATACTTTATTTGTTTTGGGATAAACCCCGGGCACCAGCTAGTCTGAAGACTAACATATTCGGGCAGTAGGCTCATAATCCAGCGCTCAAAAACCATTCCCTTAACTAGCTCAGTCTAACTTTAATCAATAATAAAATATTGGTAAGAAGAGATTGATAAAAAGAATTGACCGACAAATAGAGCTTAATTTTAAAGACAATTTATTAACTAACATTAAAATAAACACCTTCAAACAGATACGCTTTAAACATGCTTACATGACAGCCAATCAGATGGAATAATGACATCACATGGGACTCTAAATTCTAAAACACAAGCCAGAACTATTAGAAAAAGATGGGACCCATCTTAATCTATGCCTCAATTATATTCCATCTGATTGGCTGTCACGTAAGCATGTTTAAAGCATATCTGTTTGAAGGTGTTTAGCTTTCACGTTATTATAATATTATCTGTTTACGCTTAAATTTAATATATTTACATTTATTAATATCATTTCATTAGATTTAAAATATTGCTTCGTTGTAAATCGGATGATTTCGCGTTGTTAATTTATATATAATATTTGGTGGATTAAATGTGAAGGTATTTAAGCTTCACACTCTTAGTTCAAAATGCTTGAGTCTGGCTTATTTAAATATAATTGAGGCATAGATTAAGATGGGTCCCATCTTTTTCTAATAGTTCTGGCTTGTGTTTTAGAATTTAGAGTCCCATGTGATGTCATTATTCCATCTGATTGGCTGTCACGTAAGCATGTTTAAAGCGTATCTGTTTGAAGGTGTTTAGCTTTCACGTTATTATAATATTATCTGTTTACGCTTAAATTTAATATATTTACATTTATTAATATCATTTAACTAACATTAAATAATTTTAAACATTCTATAAATTTAATATAATACACACACATTTTAAATTAACATTTCTAAACTAGTTTAATTATTCTTGTAGATTTTAATAGTAGAACACGGGTATTTATCTAATTTAACTAATAACACTGATATAATGATCATGCACATATTAACTCATGTATCATTCACGAATATAATAATAAAGCATTAATAGCATTTGACATTTAAACACACATATCAATAGTTCATTTTATGTATGATAGAGTTCATATAATTTGAATCTTGAATATTTATGACTTACAGCGGTGGCTACTATGTATAAATGATGATAAATAAATGTTTACCTAGGATTTTTGGGAATGTGGATATTGCTTGTTGTTGGCTGCTTCTGCTACTTCTGATGGATTATATCTAACCGATTAGATTTTGACATTTATTGAAGAGATTTTATGCAGATCCATTTGTTTTATTTTGAAGACAGTTGAACGTTTGACGGAGGATTTCTGAGTTGTTATGCAGACATTATTTCACAGTCAGGTTTTGATGATCTTGTTGGACTAAAAAGGCTGGAGCACGAGCGTATATTTCCAAAAGCTGCTCAACAGTGCAAGTTTGTTTCTGGATTCATAATAGAAATGCACTGTTATCAAGACTGTCACTGCAAACTAGACTGAAATAAAACTCTTAACTGATTGTCCGATAAAATATTCCGTATTTATACCGACGAAGTGTTTTCCTTTTGATATCCTCCGGCAAATATCTGTTGTAGAAATTCTTTAGCAATTAATCCTAAGACGTGTTTTTTGATTGAGCTATTTCAAAACGTGTTGTTTTCATATCTTTAATTAGTAGCACACCGCTGTTTTTTTTTTTTAAATACATTTTTCATTTATTTATAATATTTAATACTGATACATTTTTTTTACATTCGCATACACATATATAATTTTACTCTACACATCAAAACTAGTTTTAAGATTATTTTTCTTCTTTAATTTAAATGAAGAGATTTATATATTTTTTTTAAAGCTTTTAAATTGTATTTCCCTAATAATAATAAACTCTTTACTTCCTTTTTATAAAACCTTCAGTTTAACTTTAAGAAAACCCCCTTCCCACTTTAAATCAATGATTTTCCAACTTTTATTTCAAACTCTTTTGTGAAAGATTTTTTTTGTTTTAGTAATTTTTTTACGACAAAATTATTTTATATACATGTGCCAATTTGGCCTTGGCACAGTGTGTTAGCAGGAAAAAAATAATATGATTCCAAAGAAAAAGATGAGCCTATTTCTGATCGCAAATGTAAATTTAAAATTGAGTTTTTCATTTTTTATTATTGATGCAACAAGATTGCTATCCATAACAGATTTGAGCAATTGAAATACCAGTTCACATTTTTCATTTTTATATATCCTTAAATTGAAATCTGAGACCACAAATGAGCTTTTAAACAAATATAAAAATTTAGAAAGTATTCTCTAACACATCAAAATAATAGAGATAGTAAGATATAATAGAGCTATTTGATAAATTGAGAGTAGTTTGTCACTTAGTACCATAAAGTCCTAAATTATATAATTGAAATAATTTTGCTTCTAATAATATTATAGCCTGAAAAATATATCAGTACTTTTTCAGGTGCATGCAGTAAATATAGTCTTTTGAAATTAACGCTTATTAAAACTTAGCCTTGTCATCACTTCAACTGAACATGAAATCAATGAAAAATTACATTAGTCTTATTTGTAAATCTAAAACCAGGAAAGGATTTGTTGTAAACAGTATATATGTATTTTAACAGTGAAAATGTAAATTAATTTATATTAAAACATGACATGTTCTAAAATCTAAATATACATATTGAACCGGGTCCGTTTAATAGAAACTGTTTCATTGGGTTTTAATTCCTTTGAACATAATTTTAAATTTTCAACATTATGAGAATAGACTAATCCTTCAAGCAGAGGAGAGAATACCATCGATAGCAGAGCTATCAATGATACCCACAGTCAGACCAAGACATGCAAAGCATAACATGATCACATTTCCAGACAATGGCTCACCTCGACTGCTAGATTCAAATCCCTACCATCCAAAGCATTTTATTTGTTTAGAGGTAAACCTCAGGCGCCAGCTAATTACACAAAGTAACTGACATACCCAGCCAGTAGGCCCATAACCCAATGCTTGAAATATCCCCATGATTAGCTCAAACTCTGTCTCAGGGTCCACCATATTTACTTAAAACGTAAAGTAACTTATACAATAATTAACTTGAGACACAGTGACAAGAGAGAAAGAGAATATAGACAAAAGGACAATTAAGGCAAACATTAATATTTAATTAAACACACACATATCTAATATAATACAATAATATTGAAATTTACATATAAAATCATATAAGTAATTACTCAGGCTAAATTATGATAGTCCTTCATTAATTAAAATTCATTCATTTAAATATTAGAGTGTCTATAGACAGTGATAAAGTATCTTTACCTAGGTTTTCATTTGTGAGTATTTTCTAACTGGTTGGCTTTCTGGTTCTCCATCAATGGCTGCATGGTTTGTTCCCATTCTGTGACTCAGCAATGGGAGAGAGAGAGAATAACCATAGCATTTATTTTATGATTTTGGCATCAGTTTCCAGCATTTGTTGGAGGCAGAATCGTTGAATTGCAGAGGTTTGAGGCATGAAGCCCTGTCCGACACATCCATGGCTTATGCAGATTTTCCATTAATGTTGATCACAGCAGTAATTGACTGGCTTACTATTATGTTCTGAATATCTGGATCTCTGGTTGTTTGGATTACGCATTGTCCGAACTGATGAGTGATCTAGCAAATTGCAGCCCTATATCATAAGCTAGACTATATCACAAACTCGACTGATTAATAATAGAGAGAATGACTTTATATACTCCTTTCTCTCCTATTATTTTAATCTCTTATTATTTTGTAATTTAAATCTTAACTTGAAATGTCTTTTAATTAATTTTCCATTTCTGGTTATCTTAATCCATTGTTCAGATTCATATAAACTTTTTTGATAAGATAGTTTGCAGTTCTTTTTTAATACACCATTGATTTTGATTCTATTATTAATCAAAATTATTATTATTATTATTTTACAAACAATTTTTTACAGACTAATTTTATTCTAAATTTTATATATTTATTTAGCTTTTACTTTACAGAAGCTCTTTTCTTTAAAAAGAGAGAGAGAGAAAAGTTTTAACTATTCTTTAATTCTTATATATTTCTCCCCCCTCCTACTAAGAAGTTTTATTTTTTTTAATTTTTTGCTTAAAACAAATCTTTAAATTAATTTTTTAATAAAAATTACAGACTTGTACTGCTGTTCAATAGTGGTACAATATATTTACTATAATTAAACGCTTGAGATTTAACAATTTTTCATTCTACATTATATGATGATGAATATTACGTGTAAGTTAGTAGTAATACATTATTTTCTTTCATTCTTTTGTTTCTCTGTGTAAAAAATGTAATCATTTTTCATTAACTTATGAATTTTCATTATTAGCTAATGCTACTAGTGAAAATTTATGATATAACATCATGGTTTTATGTAAGACATCATCAAAAATTGGGGGGGAAGGAAGAAAGATTGCAAAATATGCTAACATGCATAATGGCCAAAATTCCTAGATCTGGCCCTGATAATGAACTATATTATATGCTTTAATAACATGCACATAGAGTGTCGGTGTACATAGTGTACTTGCACTGTGAACTAAAAAATTTAAATGTAAAAAATAAAGCTTATTTTTAATAAATTTCAAACTTGTTCTTTTATTAATTTGCAGATAGCTGAAACTGAAGATGGATACATTGCTGATATGAGAGAATTACTGTACCTTACTTTTTATATACAATTATCAGCATATACTTATTCAAGTCTTTATTTGCATATCAAAAAAAAACACTAAGGAAAAGTTTTCATTAATAAAGATATAGAGAGAAAGAAACAAAATAAAATAGTAAGTGTATATATATACTTACACACTTAAAGTAAAACCATAAAACCAATTTATATAATCAAATAGTAAAAATTTATTACAATTATAACAAAATATAATTCTAATAAAACTGCAATAACATAAAGCAAATATTCTTGATATTTAAGTGCTATCTGATTAAAAATAATTGTCTTATATATTTTTTAACTTCTCTTTATCCTTCATTTAATATATCTTCTAAATTTAAATTACTCTTAATGTTGCTGGAAACTTAAATATTAAACATATATATTGTAACGTGATTTTACTGTTTTCTATATATATCTTATGCATATATAAAACCATTTGTAAGATTGCGTGTATGTATATAACGATACACGTATATGTGTATGCTTTAAAAAAAAATATTTATTCTTAAAAGTATTTCGAAAATTATTCCATTTATCGCCCAGCATATTTATGAGCATCAATTTATGACCTCAAGAACCAATCCTATATTACTATAAGAATTATGCTGGGAGAGCTGGAATACCAATATGGAAATGCCCTTCGCTAGCTCCACTCAGGGCGGGTGATTGACAAATCGACGGAAATCTACGAGGGAGGAGGTTACTATACTTTAATGTGCTTGATCTACTATTCTAAATTCTTTCTACTTTTATAAAAGCAGACCTAAATAAACAATACCAATAAACATTCATTTCATTTTTAAATTTTGTACATTTTTATTTTACCATGATTAAATATTTTGTGCTCTTTATTTTAAGACAAACGCATGCATACACATACTGCTTAGATATTTAAAAAAAAATCACATGAATAAAACATATATCGGTTCATACAGTAAGAAAAATCATTTCCTTTTCTTTGATTCTTTTCTTTTTTTTTAAAGTTTATGCATATCGTTCATGATAATGAAGTTTGTAAAGAAAGTTTGTGAAAAATTAAAAGAAACAGACGCTATCTGGAACACTAATTACATATTGTTGAATGTGTACATACCTGCATTTATTTTCTCCCCCGGGAAAAACGACGGATTATTAAAAGAGAAAAATTTCATTCGTTTTGACTCCCTTTTATAGCACTTATATAATGGCGATGAAATTGAATTATTTATTTCGGCTGTCCTATATTCTTGCTTGTTGATTCCATTCCTTTTTTTTTATTTAGACTTCGGATCAATTTGTTTCTATCTTCGATGGTTACTTTTCCTGCAGCCACCTTCGGACCTTCATGGGGCGGGATTGCACTGCCTGGCACGCTTATGCTTTCTTAAGCCAGCTTGCCCACCATTCTATTCTCCATTTCTCTCCACAAATCTCTCTCGCAGCACTCATAACAAAAATCAGCAATAGAATGAATCTTTTTAGCAAGTTCTGCTGCTCAAAAATCTGGATTATTTTTGAACAAAAACTTTTCACACCTCTGAATCCAATTTTGTTCTTTTGTTTTCATTGAAATTCTTTTGGATCTAAACTTAAATCTCACTAATTACATTCCTTAGATATCGATCAAGTTATTTTTGATATCTTTTTTCCATTTAACTTTTCCAAAATGAAATTGAAAAGTTTCCATCTTGAAAAATAAAGTATATTTCCATAACTGCATTTATACTTTTTTTTATATATATATTATTTTATCTAGCAAAAATATATACATGCGTTTTCAAAAAAACAAATGAGCACACATACCCCCCCCCTTCTGTTTATTTTAACCTTTTTAAATCCCTATTTAGAATTATAAATTTATATACTAAGGAAATATAAATATAAAAAAGAAATAAATTTAATTAATCGGGCTATATTGACGCATATATAGGCAAGTTTACTTTTTGAAACAGGGATCGAACTCAGCCCTGTTTCAATATATATATATATATGTCAATTATAATCTATATTATATATACATACTGTTTATTTTCCAGCCTTCCCTTTTCTTCACTGAAATCTATTTTAAAAAGTACTCTTCACTTCATATCAGCTGATTTAGAAAAAAATTCTTTCCCCCCTCAGTTCCATTTTTAAAGAAGTTTAATTTTGCTATATATGGTAATAAGTGAAAACTATTTTTTTCCTCCTTAAAAATAAATAAATAACAAATAAAAATGATCAAAAGATAAAATAGAAAAATATTAGTCAATTAGGCATATTGTTTTACAGGTATTTATATAATTATACTTCTTTAATTTTATTTTTAAATGTGTGTATATATTAATTCATTTATAGAATTATGTGTTACTTTTCTTGATATTTGTACTGCAAATTAAATGCAAAATATTATTTCAATAAATGGTAACTATCACAAAACTAATAAAGCTTTGTGATTTTGAAAATTTTAAAAATTCCTGGTAGTAAACAACAAATAAAGAAGCTGAATTCTATCCTAAAATTAAATCCTGATGTTAATAACCCAACATGTTTTAACATTTATTTTAATGAGATAATAAATAAGGTTCTCTTTGATAAGAATATTATATTTATGATATGACAGTGTTTACCGAGATTAAGATTAAACTGAATAAAATGTTTAATAAAAATTGGTGTAATGTGTAGTAAGATTTGAAATAAAAATTAAATGCAATTACATTAATGACAATAAATGTAGATATTATAAAAGTATGGTAGTCAAACTAGAAAATAGTAGTATTTTAAATACTAGAAAAGTTGATGCTGGAGATAGCAATAAATATGTCAAGTGACATAACTAAGAAAGCTATTTTATGACTCACAAAAATGTGAAATATAACCTTGCTAATTGTATTTATTGTTTGGACTATTTCTGTCATCTAATATGAGTACTGAATGTCTTTAGAAAAATTTAACTTCCTATTTAAATATTTCAAATTCATTCAACTATTAGTAATAAATTGCACATCAAACAGGTTAATATATGCACAATGATTTGAAAGGTATTATTCTTCCTTCATCAGGTGTTGCTGGCCTAAGCAGTGACAGTACTAACATGGGAATCAAATCTGAACCCTTACATTCTTGAGTAGTGAATTTTAAGGTAATGCTTTAACCAACTGAGCCACCCTGCCAAAGGCAACAGTCAGTAGAAATTTCATATACTTACCTAAGAGATTCTTCCTGATTTCCCCACTTTTTTTTGTTAAAAGCAAAGTTGATTAGTGGTTTCCATACATTAGTATAGTCACACTAGGTTGACTTATGGGATTATTTGCCATTGTCATGTGAGCAGCTTCTTTAAATTTTCTTCTTTGTATCTTTCCTTCTCTATCCAATATTTTTGTATTTTCCCAATTAAACATATGTTCATTGATACATACATGATCTGCTACCTTAGACACCTCTGTTTTCTCTCTTCTAATCATCAGTTTATGTTCTTGCAAGTACTTTTCAATGGGATGACTGGCCTCACCAATATATGTTCTTCCATATTCACATGGTAGTTCATAGATGCAGTTTTTTCTTTTCAGCATTTCAAGTTTAAGCTTTGTAGATGTTAGAATTCACTGTAGTGTAGTACGGCTCTGGAAGGCTGTTCTGATGTTATACTAATTGCAGATTGTCCTTAATCTGTCTGCTATTTTTGGTATAGGTACATTACAGTACCAATAATTGTTTTTTTTTTTTTGTTTTGATGGTTATTTTTGTTGTCTATTCAAGGTTTTCTTAATAATAGCTGATGGATAACCTTTTTTCATAAGTTTGTTCTATATAGACTTTTTCTTTTTCCAAATAGCTAGTTTCAGAACAAACATATTTTGCTCTGAACTATAGTGATAGTATAACTCCATGTTTCTTGTTCTAGTGTGATTGGATTATAGAATAAGTATTTTTCATTAGGCATAGGTTTTCGGTAAAAAGTAGTTTTGATTTTGCCATGAGGGAGTCTTGACCCAAGAACATCTAAGAATACCAATTTTTGTTCTTGTTCAGATTCTATTGTGAATTTGATTGAAGGCGATCCAAAAAGCTTGTAATAATGCTTCACCATGTGGCCAACCCAACAAATCTCATCCACATAGTGAAATCAAACTTTAGGTGGATATGGAGTAGTTTTTATGGTTGTGGTTTCACATTCTTCCATGTAAATATTGCTAATCAAGGGTGATAATGGTCAGCCCATGGTCATTCCTTGATTTTGTTGGAAGAATTCTGTATTATATTGAAAATAAGTTGTTTTTATGCAAAATGTTAGAAAGAGTTGTTCTGGTTTGTAAACTATTATCATCATTTAATCTTTTCCTTACAATAGACAATGCTTCTTCACATGGTACATTTGTAAATAAACTTTCCATATCAAAGCTTACTAATAAGTCAGTTCTTTCAATTTTCATATTCTTGATTAATTCTACAAAATGTCTAGAATCCCTGACCAAGGGTTGGGTCTTGTATGCCAAAGGACTAAGAACTTTAAGAAGAAATCTTGACAAATTTTGGCAAGGTGAAATTTCTAGAATTAACAATAGGTCTTAATGGAACATGATCCTTATAAATTTTAGGTAGACCACAAAATAGCAACCAGTATAACATCGGAACAGCCTTCCAGAGCTATATGACATCATGAGGAATTCTAATATCAACAAAGCCTAAATTTGAAATGCTAGAAAAAAAAACCTGCATCTATGAAATACCACGTGAATGTGGAATAACATATATTGGTGAGACCAGTTGTCCCATTGAAAAGTGCTTGCAAGAACACAAACTGATGATTAAAAGAAAACAGACCATGTATGTACCAATGAACATATGTTTAATTGGGAAAACATAAAAATATTGGATAGAGAAGAAAAGGTACAAAGAAGAAAATTTAAAGAAACTGTTCACATGACAATGGCAAACAATCTCATATGTCAACCTAGTTTGATTATACATAATGTATGGAAACCACTAATTAAATTTGCTCTTAAGAATGGAGAAATCAAAAGGAACCTCATAGATATGAAATTTCTACTAACTTTTGCCTTTGGCATAATGGCTCAGTTGGTTAGAGTATTACCTTAAATTTCAATACTCAAGAATCTAAGGGTCCAGGTTTGATTCCCATGCTGGTACTGTCACTGGTCAGTCCAGCAACACCTGAAGAAGAGGGAGAAATAATACCTATCAAAACATTGTGCATATACTAATCTGTTTGATATGCTATTATTAACAATTGAATGTATTTGGAATATTTAAATAAAGTTACATTTTTCTAAAGACATTCAATACTCATATTAGATTATGGAAGTAGTCCAAACAATAATTACTATTAAAAGACCATCATCACAAATCTTCAGAAAAATCTTGTTAATTGTTTACCTGAAGTATATCTTTAAACAAAGCAGAGTTTTGAATCCTAAAAAATGTAAGTAAAAATTGAATCTGGAGAAATATAAAAAAAAAAAAATTTGAAAGATAAAAATCTAAAGTTAAAAATAGTAATTATTTTTTAAAAAAAACTATATTTATTAATAAAATTAATAAACAAAACATGAAATAAATAAGAGAATATGCTTAAAGAAAATTATGAAGAAATTAATTATATTCTAGAATCAATTAATGTTATCAAGGTAAAATCATGTAGTATCCATTTTTAAATAAAGTTATGACAAACCATGTGCAATATTTTTAATTAATTGTGTTGAATATTGTATAATATATCCACAAAGTCATTAAAAATGAGTATTAGGTGGACTCTGCTTTGAAAATAAGCCAATATAAATTAGGAATTGAATATATCATGCTGAATGAAATTTCATTCTTGCAAAAATTTGCTTTCTATTTAATAAATTTTAACTACAGATAAGAGTAATATCATTTTCTCTTTTTTTTTTCTTATTGATTTAGACATTGATACTGTGAGACATAGAACATTATTAATGTGATGTTATGAAAGATGAGTTTTTAAAACAGGGAAGACTCTCCATACAGTAGTGCCACTCAGTGCAAGCCAAATGGATGCCAGAAAGCTTGTACATAAAATCCCTATCTAGTGCCTACTCATCCAATATCCCCAGACTAGTTTCTAGCTTATGGCTTTCGTCAGTAAGGAGCCTTGAATGTGAGAACAGTGCATCTAGATCTTAGGATCTAATGCAATCCTCCAGCAACCACCTTTTACTACATGAATAATGATATAACAATAATAGTTACAAGACAAGAACATATGGAGTAGAACAATAGGAATCAAAAGGTCCTCTTTCATTTATTAGTTCGGCAGTCAAATAGAAGAACAAAAGATACATTTTAAAAAATGCTTTTAAGACATATTATAAAAAAAATGTTAGTTTATGTGAATTAATCTTCACTAAATTTTTACAAATTGTATAACTATAAAAAGTGCTGTATTCCTTATGCTGAGAACTATTATTATTTGCAAAGTGTTTTCCTGAAGGTTTGTGATGATGGTATTCTAGTTGTATTTTATATTGGACTATTTCCATCATCTAATAATATATGTATTGAATGTCTTTAGAAAAATTTAACTTTATTTAAATATTCCAAATACATTCAACTGTTAGTAATAGCACATCAAACAGGTTAGTATATGCACATTTCAAGAGGTATTAGTCTTCCCTCTTCTTTAGGTGTTGCTGGCCTGACCAGTGACAGTACTAACATGGGATTCGAACCTGGTTCCTTAGATTCTTGATATTTTTAATTTTAAGGTAATGCTCTAACCAACTGAGCCATCCCGCCAAAGTGAAGAAATCAGGAGGAACCTCATATATAACTATAAAATTATTACAGACTGTTACCTTTGGCAGGATGGTTCAGTTGGTTAGAGTGTTACTTTAAAATAAAAAAAATCAAGAATATAAGGACCGACCCATGTTTGAATCCCATGCTAGTACTATCACTGGTCAGGCCAACAACACCTGAAGAAGAGGGGAGACTAATAACTCTCGAAACTTTGAGAATATAATAACCTGTTTGATGTGATATTACTAACAGTTGAATGTATTTGGAATATTTAAATAAAGATAAATTTTTCTAAAGACATTCAATACATATATTATTAGATGATGGAAATAATCCAATATAAAAATACAAAATTCATTTGCAGACTTTAATAAAGTTTACATACATACGTGTGTATTGACAGTATACCACATAGTGTGCAAATATATATCAACACCCAACATGATTAATTTTTTTAATTCAAATGCACTGGATATTTTGGATAAATCATTAAAAAGAAAAGAATTAAATAAACTTTTCCTTGCATACTGTTTACTAAAGAATATGTCATGTCTGAAATGTGACTAATATTAAATAATACCATTACGCCCCGTCCTTATTCTTCCAAAAATCATTTAAAATTTTTTTCTCATCTATATCCTTCTTAATCATTATCCACAGTAGTTTTAATTCAGTAGTTATTTATTCTTAACATTCTGAGAAAGGAGAAATTATTCAATCTTATTTTATATTCAGGAAGTGAAATATATATTTGGAAAAATAATATTAATGTGATTAGTACATAATAAACATTTTACAAAATATTTATAAAATTAAGAAAATTAATATATTCCCAATCAATAAAATTAAGAAAATTTATGTAATTCCAGTCAATTTTTTATTTTATAATTTTTAGTATGAAAATAAACTTATTTCATATATATACTATTCGTATTTATTAACACAGAAGAATATTTACATATTCAAAAAATGCTGCTTTTACAGCATGATTTACTTCTCACATTAAAAATAAAATAATCTTCAATAAATATTTTGACTAATATAATAATTACGATAATAAATAATACAAATTTTAATTCATTAGCAAATTTGTTTGAAAATAAACCACAATTTATGCAATGTTAGCAAAAGTATTTAATACTACAAATATGTTAGCAAAAGTATTTAATACTATAGATATTAAAGCATCTCCTAAACTTGTAAGAGAATAATGCATCCAAAATATACATCTATTCTAATGAGTTAATAAAAAAAAATGTTAAAAATTTTATAATATTATTTAAGTATGTAGTTGATTAATTTTTAAATCAATCTTAAACCCAAATTTTGAATAGAATACATTTGTATAATTTACACCAAAAATAAAATAAAAATTTTCTTGTAATTGCACACATAATGCAGATAAAATATTTCTCAGATGATAATCTGTATTAAGCATTACATTATATTTAAAACTATATAAATTAAAATAATTATTCAATCCTATAAAAAAAAACTGATGTACTCTTAGCATTTGATGTGTGATTAAAAAAAAACATCTCACAGATATCAAAAAATTAGGAAACTTGCCAATCTACATGCAAGTCAAGATTATTCCCTAACCTTCACATAAGTCAAGATAACTAGCTAATTTTTATTATGCTCAAACTTTGAATTATTATTTTTGTTCTATTAGGAACTGTTTCACTTAATTTTAATTAAATTTAAGTCAATAAAATATTCTCTAAAAAAAAACAGGATTAAAATTATGAGTGTGTTATAAGCAAACTGCACTCCCAAAGTATAAAATGTCTGCTAAATTTAATCTAAGTGCTTAAGAAGACAAACAAAATACACAAATGAAATAATTTATAAAAATAATGATTTTTGTAACTAAAATGAGGGAGGGGGATCATTTATTCTATCATGCACAACTTTAATAAAAGATGACATTGAACATCAACAATTTTAATTAATCATTCATTATACTAGAAATTATTCGCTTAATGAATAATATTTCTGTAGTTCAATTTTCACTATACCACTCTCACTCGGAGTAGGGACTGGTTTCTACCCACTTTTAACACCTTGTGGAGAGATGTAACCATAAACATATGACCAAAAACATGTGAAAAATATTATAATCCCCGAGATTCACATTTTATGCTGAGCACGCACTCATCAGTTGGCCCAGATTACATTCTCTTACACATATCTATCATTGTTCAGTATATATAGATAGTCAATTACTACAGTTTAATTGATAAGTGCCAAACTTACCGCCCTCACAATTTTGACATAAACCACTTGATGGAAGTATATTAATAACTTTTATTATTCATTCCTTAAATTAAAAATTATCAATTTAATGAATAATATTTCTGTAGTGTAATTTTCACTACACTACTCTCATACAAGATAGGGACAGTTTCTATTCACTTTTAACACCTTGTGAATAATCATAAACATATGACCAAAGACATGTCAAAATAATGTATGATCCCCAAGATATATTTGTTAATGGTGTAATGATAATTGTACTACAAAAATATTATTCACTAAATAGGTAATTTCTAGTCTAATGAATGACTAATAAAAATTATTAATATATTTCCATTAAGTTGTTTATGTAAAAGTTGTGAGATCAGTAAGTTTGACATGCCAATTAAACTGTAGTAATTGGCTATTTATATATACTGAAAAATGATAGACATGTATAAGAGATTGTGATCTGGGCCAACTGATAAGTGCTGATTCAGCATGTGAAATGTGCATCTTGGAATCATACATCTTCACATGACTTGTTATTTGTTTATGATTACATCCTTTCATAAGGTATCAAAAGCAGATAAAAACCAATCACTACCTTATGTGAAAGTTGTGTAGTGAAAATTACACTGCAAAATATTACACCATATCCATGCACTTTACTACTGTTAGACAATGCTTTGTTTACCACCATCTTTTACAGTTTACAGTTTCAATTGCCCCAGCATTCTTCTTCAGAACTACAACATAATACAAACATGTGAATATAAATATTGTAACGGTCATATTTGCACACTCTCACAACAAAATCCAGAGTCCTGGCAAATTATACCAAGGCTGATCTAGGTGAGGGGTTGAGACCTCAAATCTGACTGTACCTCAGCTCCTTCATCAACCCTCCATGACTTACTACCCTATGAATGACATATATGAGGCTACACTCAGAATTTCTTAGTTCGCGTGCCGGCAGTAGCAAAGAATGGAGCAAGAGACTTGAGAAATATTAACCAAATTACTAATATTTTTAAATACACATACATCTATGGCTTGCTAGATAATGCCTATATTAATGATTAACACTAAAAAACTTAACTCAGATTTGGGATGGATTACAAATGAAACTCAACACAATTTTATAATTTAATATATTTTAATTAATAAATATAAATATTATAAACAGGAGTACATTAAAGGACACATGCAGGTGTAAACAATGATGAGCAAGTAACAAGATCTCATCTGATGTACTATAGTTTTAAAGGAATTTATTACAATTTTAGAATCTACGGTTTCTAATAATTCCTTAATTCTACTATGCTCTACCTATTAGATTTGCGATGGTTAAGTCAGTGCAAGAATGCTTATTTATCATTATACATTTAATAGAAGTCATTTAATAACACACAACGAGCTATAATAAGATTACAAGTTCAGATCAAAGCTGAAATATTACATTATGGTGGGATGAACTGGAGCTTTGTAGTATAACTTCAGATATTACGGCGTATATATATATATATTACTAGAGAAGTGTGCGTCTCGAATGTGTAGTTAACAGGGGATTCAGTACCGCTTACTCGGTTCCGGTGTACCAAACACGACTTGCTGGAAATAAAATGAATATTTAGTTTGGGTGATCGGAGCAGTTTATACAACAATCTGGACCCTCATGTTCCAGTTCTAAAATAGAATATGGGGAGGCCTTTAAACCTAAGCCCATTTATAGGAAAAAGCTGTCCAAACTAATAGTAATGGGGTGGACCTTACACCAAAGCCCATTCTAATAAAATCATACAACAAGGTGTATATATGCACATATGCGCTTCCTAAAGACACATTCGCCATGCTAAATATAATATTAATTAATAACTAAAAATACGCAAAATTCTAGTTTCGTCCATGAAACCACCATATGCCAGTTCATTAATTAGCATTCTTAAAACATAATTTATAATATAGTTTAAAAGGACTTAAGCAATACTCATAATATGCTTTATAAATCATTCTTGCATTTATTAACTAATTAATTCATTACTTGCAAACCTAATGATAATACAATAAATATAGTATGCTAAACATAATTGCTTAACAATAATATTTAGATTTTCAGAATGGAGATTTGCGTTACGTAGGGAGAGTGTCTAATCATCTCTTCACCTCAAACTTTATTCATAAAATCAATCTCCGTTCTGAACTGGGCACAGCATAATTATAAAATAACATATATAAAATAAATAAGGAAGGCATGACCGCAGATTAGAAGATAAAATAATAACTAAATAAGTTATTATTAACAAGCACATATTTAAAAAGAAATAGGCAAGTTTACAGATATTATTTTAGAATTTAAATAATATTTTATAGATTGAAATTTAGCTTTTACTTTATTAAAACATTATTACAATTTAGATTTAAAAGTTTGTGCATGTTTGTAGATTAGCTAGCTTAAGTTTTAGAGATTCATTTTTAAAGTTCTTAAGGGTTATTTTAAAGAGCTCTACAGGAAAATATATCGCATCTTCGCTACTGAGGCTCCTGTAGTTAATCACAATTATCTTCATCTGGGCTTGCGTGATGTCTTCTTAGCAGGCTGTGCGGCTTGAACTCCAGCTTGTGGGAGAGAGGCAGTGGTTGCTCTACTCAAAGGTTTGCATGGTAAAAATTTAATGAGTGAACCCCCTTAGCAAAGCTTGAAGTTATTTATACTAGAAAAATCAGTAATTCGAGTGATCTGTTTTCAACTTTTTACAAAGTTTTCTTAGTAATTAAAAATACATAAAAGTGAAAACTTTGGTCGTTTCTGGGTGAAAACAATAACAGTCAAACAGGTCACTTTTTGTTCTTAGTTTTTAATGAGATTAAAATTTTGACTACAAGTTTGATTAATTACTTTGCAGATGATTTTCTAAGAATTACCAATTTTTATAACAACAAATAACTCTTTTTAAAAAGAGTTTAAGTTCATAAACATTTTAGTATATATGTGTGTGTGGCTACCCTGGAATAGAATTTTATATACGAAAGTCTTTAAATAAAGAGTTTTAAACCAAAAATAATGCAAATTTAAATTAATTTAAAAGAGTTGTAATGCTTTTAAATCTATTGCATTATGGCTTCTTTCGCATATATACCCACATATAACCAATGTTCATGCACTTACATAAAACTATATCATTTTATTAAATCTTAAATCTATAAATGCGTATGCATTATATGCATACGAATAGTAATATAGGTATTAGAGGTGCACACCTATACAAATACGTGCACATACATGTAAATATACGTTATTTCATATAAATAAAATTATTAGAAACTTATATACATGGACTGGGATGGGTTTGAACTAAGGAAAAAGATACTACTATGGATGCTAGACAAAGAATAGTTTCAATATAAATATAATTTACATTTTATATATACATCTTACAATATCTTACATTTTACATTATTATTCATTTTTTCATCATCATCATCATCATAATCATCATTATTATTATTATTTTGTAACAGTAGTACTTATTATTATTATTATTATTATTATTATTTTGTAACAGTAGTAAAGTGTATGGATGATTTAGTATTATATGGTATACATTTGGCAATGCAATAAGTAAGAGCAGCAATATTACATTGAACATATTTCAATAAAGTCATGCATAAAAAACATGTATAATCTCAATTAACACCATTTTCATATAAGACAGTATTATTATATATCGTACATTATGAAAATATTTATTAAGTAATGCACATATGTTCTTACATTCCTCAACACCTATTTATTGTAAAATATTCCACATCAACTTCTTTTTTTTGATTATCTATTTATTCGGGGATTAATATTTGACAATGGCTGGAAAGTATTTTTGGAGAATACATAATTTAAATTTTATAATAATTACTTTACATAAGTAGAGAAAGAGGCACTTAACCAAAAAAATAAAAATTATTTTACCTAACAATGTTAGTTCTAGAAATCTATATTTTTATATGAAAATTTTATTATTTATATTTCGCTTTTAATAAACCATAATATGCAGAGAAATAGTCTTATTTCTATTTTGGAATTAAAATAATTATTTATTTTAATTACATAGTTCTTGGAATTGGTTATTATTATCACTTAGTGTGCAGATTTTTTTTTGGGGGGTATAGCTTAGTTTTTAACAAAATACAGTATTAAAAAGTAACTTGTAGAGAAACCAATCAGGAGATATATTCATTATTTCTGCCACTAGAATCATAGACTCAACTATCATTAATTATGTAGATCATGGTTTGTTTTTGTATACATTTACATAGTTTGGGGCTACTAAATTCCACTTATGAAGCATATGAGTAGTACAATGATGATGAGTTGTCTTAAAAATCTGTTGATGATTCTCAAATTACATATAAAAAGATCAAATTCAACTAACTTTATTGTTATATATGTAAAAAGAAATTTATTTGAAACTTCGTAAGAATCCATTTTTTATGCCATAATTCTTCAATTGTAGATTTTTCGTTGAGTAAACAAAGCACTATTAAAAATAAAAGCAGTTTCTTATCACCCTATTTTTGAGCATTTACTTTAAGCTTAAGTGATCAATGGTCAACTAACAATATACTGCTATAATATCCACATCTCCAAACTAGTTTCTGGTTTTTGCCTTTATTGGAGAGGACTTAGCATTCAAAAATGTAATTAATGCACTTAATCCCATATATAATTCAAACTAATATCCTAAATTTAAAACTTTGAACCAAAGATAATTCACATATGGATCTGTCAATAGAACAATTTCTATATATTTTAGTAACTTCAGTTTTATGGCAATTATCGACCCCTTATACCATTTGTCTAGGGAGATTTTTGTTGGCATTATAGTATACATAAATATGTGTAAATGGAAAGATGAATAAGTAAAACTAGACAAAGCTTTTGTTCAAATTTTCATATATATGAAGTGTTTTAAATTAAAAAAAAGCAATCAACATAATAATGAAAAGAGAATTATTACTATACTTAATGCTACTTCTACTGACCTATATGCAGCTTAAAAAATCATCCTAACAAATTTCATTGATTTCCGATTTTAAATAATATTAAAAATAAAAACAATTAATAATTTACTATGTACAATAATTAATATAATTTAAATAATTTCTGAAATATTGTACTGCAAAGTATTTTCACTTCCTTGAAAAAAGTTTCAGTTATAATTTCCTTCTTTTCTTTTTTTTTAAAAAAAATACTATATTTATATATAAATATTCATGAAAAATCTACCATTGATTTAAAGACTTCATCAGAGTAAAAGAAATAAGCTATTAAAAAAAATTGTAACTGAATCAGCAAAGATTTCTATAATGCTACAAAGTCTATCATAAATGTTTTTCCACAATGGACCCTGTGCCCAATTCAATCATATTATATTTAAAATTATATCTTACTCAAATACATTTTTAGTACATTAAGTATTGTCTTAATTTGCAAATTATTCCTTTTAAATTCTTGCTGAATGAATATTCACGCCATTTTAATTTAAATTCTTTAATTAATATCAATAATGAATTCATTTTATTTCTTAGCTCTTAGAATTCAAAGCTCTTATTTCATAGCTATAAATCAATAGATGAGATATACTAATTGTTTTTCTTTTTTGCACATAAGAGTGTAATTTCATTAAGAATATACTTAAGTTTGCCACATAAACTTTAATATTATGATTATGCTATTTGTTTTTGCTATTTCACTGAGGAATGCAAATAAAAGTAATGGTTGGTAAGATTGATCATATATCATTCTAGATATAAACCATTATTTAAAGTTATTTAGAATTAAAAACATTGTAGAAATAGTGTATGGAATGTTAGGATTATAAATAAAATAAAGTAGGTGGTAAATTTAATGTCAGAGAAAAAAATGAAGGTGCAAGAAACTTGCACCCTGGATGTAAAAGAAAACATAGTAATGTAGATATTGTTTACAATCTAAAAACAAGAGTTTTATAATTAGTATTTCAGTAAATAATAGATTGGAATGAGAAAACGAAAAGCATATTCCAAGAAGTTTTATTCAGGTGAGCATGAAAACCAGTAAATTGTAATACGCAATAAAAAGGACCATTGAAAAAATAGAAAAGTCATTGAAAAGAAATACAAAAATAGTTGTACAAAGATAAAAATACTGCAATAGAACAGAAAAAGATTAATAAAATTACTGGAATAAAAAAGAAGTAAAAACTGACAAAATTTTGTAGAGAAAATGTGATAGTAATGAAGATATGATTTACAAATTACCAAGAATAAAATTTATACATAGAAATCTGCAGAGAAGTGAAGAATTTGGTTAGATTAAGTTTGAAACAATATGCAGAAATCACATTTAATAATAAGAAAATTACTACTTTTTACAAAAAAAAAAAAGATAGAAAAGAAAATAGGCAGCTAATAAAATGTTGAATAAAAAATATGCGTAAATAGGCAACTAATAAAATGTTAAATAAAATATATGCGTAAATAGTAGCAGGCTAATGGATTTTTTAAAAAAAAGAATGAAGGAGAAGGGTGTTAAGACAAATTTTTAAAACGCCACAGCAAAAACAGTAGGTTATCAACAAAGTAAAAGAGCCAAAGCAATGAAGCTTAATAACAAATGACTGAACTTACACTTCTTCACCACTATTAGTATTAGACTTATAAAAATGGTCATTAATAAAACAAATTTAAACAATTATATTATTAGAGTAATACATACATCTCAAAATAACCATATAATAGACATCAAACCACATACACATCAAACTTTCTATATTTATGGTTCAATTTTTCCTCTGCCTTTCCTAAGAATTGAAATGCCACTCAACATCACAGGAGTTAATGTAACAGGCATCAACTTCCATTTATAATTAATAACTGGATTACTCGACACTCTCCTCACATTTGTTTTTTCTCTGAAACTAAATCCTCAATCAACAGCAAGATAGATTCTCAAAAATATTTTGGAAAATTTGATTATCTATAACTCTCCATCTCCAACACAACTGTTGCAGGTGTAGAAATTTATAATCCATCATGCTGCACCCTTTGTATTCTTTAAAATCTTACACCTTGACCCAAACATGATCATCTTTTCCTTCCATTACCCTGCTCTAACCATAAACATTATCAACATATATCTTTATAAATGACCCTTACTTATTCATCAAATAATCTCTCAGATAAATGTGACTCTATCTTCAAATCTCTACCCTACAGTATTTATGGGAAATTTCAACATGATATATTCTGAATTTATCTTTAAATATCTTCACCTCATCAATAAAAAACTAATGAGTGCTGAAGGTTTCTTCTCTACCAAGGCCTTTTCATTTTTTATACCCAAAAACATGCAATTCTTATTGATCTATTCTTTTTACTCACCGATTCTATATTTCACTATTAATCTTCCACTTCAACTTATCAGTTTTTCTGACTATCTATTAGCTTTAACAATCACCCAGTACTTCAATGCAACAACACAACTAAACTTCTCATAAAGACGGCTGCACCAGAAGCTATTGTTTCTGAAATATATATCCCCAAAAAATTAATATTCTCTCATGACACCCCACTGAGGCTTGACTTGCTTTCATCAATATTATTATCTTAGTTATTAGACATTATACAAGCAAAATCAAATCATTCACTGCCATAATCAAAGGACTTAATATGTTACACCAAAAAGTAAAGTTACTCAATGCAATCCTGCACCTATCCCTTCTATTATCCATCTTAAACAAAAATATTTATAAAAAAAAACAATTATTACTGGCTAATTATATCTCAACTAGCATGCAAGTGTTTTTAGCTCAACCTCGTAACTGGTCCAGAGGATACATATGCATGATTCTTTCATGTGATGTGATGTGATGCACTATGACTTCTCCTTATATGGAATCAGGAATCTCTCAGCAACTATGCCCAGAGAAACCTGTTAGCCAATTTACCTTCGCTTTCCATTCTTCATCCTAAGTTTTCTCATATCCTGCTCCATCCCATTTCTACAACATAATCTTTGTCTAACTCCATGGCCTTTATATCTAAATCCCCCTTATCTTTTCCCAAACCCAGCATAAAAACCAATAACCTACTTTCTGTATAATCACTTTGTTTATATTTACTCTTCCACAACTTTATTATTTGTAATCTTTCTGCTTTCAGGCATTTACATTCAATTAACAGATGCCTAATATTTTCTATGCCTTCCTTACACAATTTGCAACTACAACACCCACATTTTTCCATTTACGTGTATATTCCTTTGTTGCTAACTTTCCTTGCTATTATCATAACTTAACTTACACCTAATATTCTGTTTACTTATATATATATATTTAAACTCTTTTATTCTCCACACTAGTTCTCCATCTCTTCAACTCCCTATTCTTTATTAATGCATCTATTCTTCTATCACATTCCTAACACTACAACATACAACAATTCTCCTAACACCAACTTTTGTAAAAGTATACTGACATAAATTCTTTATTCAAATCTTCTGCATATAGCATTACCTTTCTCACCCATTTTTGTTGCCTGCCCTTTATTCATAACCCAGTTAAATATTATTTTAGTTATTCTTTTATTATCCATAAACTGCAATCTACCGAACATTTTCATTTTGCTTTTTGCATCTCTCATATAAAAACTTGACCATCACATTTCTCCTTAAATTGCCTCCTTTGCCATCTACCCATCTGCAGCTAATGACTTCCTACTTCTCTTTTTACTTTTCTAAGTAATCTAATACCCTTTTAATAATACATAACGCATCATTACCATATGTCAACCCTACTACTGCCACTTCCTTTCATACAATTCTAGCTACATCATACTTATAATATGAAAACACTGTTAATTTCTTTATCAATCCCTTTCTTTTCTTTGCTTCATCATACAAAGAAAAAAAGTTACTCCATCTATAGTTAAAAGTAATCAACTGGTCATGGGCCAGCAGATGCTTCCACTACTATTCTATCATTAATAAGTAAAATTTCAATCTTCCCTCCTTCTTTATACTTACACCCATTCTTCTGGATTCAGTAATTCTAATCGCAAAATTACAAAAAATGATATTATACTCAAGCTCATTTCCAGATAGGATACACCACAGCCCATATGCAATCCCCAGATTTATTCTTACTCACCTAAGCTTTTTTTCCATCCCCATAATATTAAACATCTCTCAGAGGAGGTCTATCAAATTGAACAACTATATTCCATCTTCTTAGTTTCTTTTCTCAAAAGTTGTAAACAAGAATCACCCATATACATCTGTTTTAATATAGTGTGAGGAAGAAGTCCAAATTTTGTTCTTGACAACAATATTTTCTTAAAATTACAATTTTCTTGTAAACAAGATTTAGTCAACTGGAAGCATTTCTAAATCTTGGGGAATAGACATCAACTTAGCCAAAAACATTCTATTAAAGGAGTAAAACAAATGATTGAAGTTATTTTAGTAATTAAAAATATCAAAGTTCGAAGGTGCTAATGGATTTACTTGTGGAATATAATTTGTTTGTTAAAATTATGAGTTGATCTCAGTCCAGTATAAATAGAATGGATTTTATATTTTGAAAAATACACTATATAATTTAAAGAAGTGTCGTTACTATACTTCATGCCGGTTTTAATTTTAATATGTTGAAGCAACAAATGGTAATCTCTAGTCCCATCCCACATGCGAAATGGTGTATCATTATCATCATGGAGATGGGGAAACTTCCTGCCAATGGTCTGCTGGAAGGTGATCACAATTAAAACCATGCTGCCTCTTTGGAGATCAATATTTGCTATCACCCACCATCCAGAAGTGCAGACAGATAAGCTAATGAGAAGTCAGGTAACAACTCTTCAAATCATTGCAGAGAGCTCTAAATGTACTTTAAACCTTAGTCTTTAAAGTTATAGCTTATAATTTAAAATAAACCTTCAAAATTTAACTCTTTAATTTTTTAACTAAAGTAAATATAAAACCTATTATAAATCTTGCCTAAGATTATGTTTGTAAACTTTAAATGTACTTACTCTAAAATAGAATATATTTTCTATTCTATACAGTGGTTGGGCCTATATTTTTATCTTATTTTATTTCTCAAATTTTCATTTTATTATATTTAATTTTATAATTCTTTAGCGAAGATATTATAATTCATATCTTTAATTTAACAAACCTAATATATATATATGCGCTGTATGCACAGATAATGAAGCTAGAAAATATGTGTTTAAAAGCAAAATTTATAATGTTTAGTGAAGTAATAATTGAATAAACCTAGATCAGATGTATTTAGCTTATTTTGCCCGGTTTCGAAATCCTATTGCATTAAGAATAATAATTGACCGCTCTCTGGGTTCATTATTATATTTTTGATTTAGTTTTATATTAATTAAATATTATGATTTGCACAATTAGAATTATAAACTGAGTTTAAAAGATTCATCTTATCAAAGTAATAGACTAGCCATAGAGATACAAATGGATGTATATTTCATAATGTATTATTAATTTGACCCCATTAAATATACATTTCCTCCCTAGTGAAAGATGCAGCTTAAGTATCTATTAAACTAGATTAAGTTTAACACTATTATACTTATATAATGTAATATAGTTACTTACATAAGCTGGCCTTACGGCATACAAAATAATAATAAGGCAATGGCCCACATTCCACTTTGGCACCTTCAATGGTGATGATCGCTAAGTCATAAAGTACAGCATGTTTTTATTTTACTTGTCGCAACAATTTTTATGTAATAGCTAATATATACACATTACATACATCTAGAAAAATCTGGAACTCTTTTTTATCTGTTAATCAGACCATGATTAGTTTAAATATAGATAATAAATTATCAATATATTTTTATCTTGCAAATGCTTTTAACATTCTTGTGTTTTAATTGTAAATTAGATTTTAGCATTGTGTGAACTTCTTATAATCAACTTATACTGCATTGATCAAACTCATTCCTTGCCAAATATAAAAACAATTCAACTGTTGGTATAAAAAAAAAATTGAAAGTCAACAGAAATTCCATACAAAAAAAAAGGGGGGGTTTGAATAGTTCGTTCTTTTTTTATGTTTAGCAAAATAGTTGAGATTTTTTTTTTTTTTACATTTTGAAAAATAGCTTATATACAGTAATGTATTACTGTTCTTACTTCACTATTTTATATGCAAATTGTTGGATTCATTTTGTAAGGCTGAATATATACATATTTTATTGAATTTTTTAAATTGAATTTTAATTAAAGCTTTTGAAAATATTAGTGAATTTTTCTACAGAAGCGCTCATTGCATTCAATACATACACGCTTCATCCCTGTTAACTATGTAGTTGATGTTTTGTGTTTGTCCATATTCACATAGATTAATGGTTATCTAATTTCATTTATTAAGCAAATGAGCCAGAACAACCCACAGATTGTTCTGAATCTGTTGAGATTCCAACTGTGTCTAGAAAGATCAAATCCAGCTAGCTTTACTGTTGGATCTGGAAAAAGAAATTTGCTTGGAACTTTATAAAATTTCATTTTTTACACTATAATTCTTCAATTGAAGATTATTTGTTGAACATGCAGAGAGTGAATCTTGACTTGAGACTAATTTTAAATAGTGAAACTATATTCTGAGTTACTGACAAGTCCAATCTACTTAAAAGCATTTTATATATTTTCTGTGAAATAACTATTCTTCTGATATCCGATGGAGAAATGAGTGAAAGAAAAAGAAGTCATTGCAAAGAGTAGAACTTGAGAATGTCAACATTTTTATAAACAAATTGAAGACAGCAAATTATAAAAACATTAATAATTATAACTATTCATTCACTTTGATACAATGTATGCACCTGCCAAAATCAAAAATATGGATAATTTCAAATATCTAAATGAAAATACTTATGTAAATTCATCTATGATTAATAAGTCAATCCACCCATTGAGATATCAATTATTATTTAAATAATTAGGTTTACTAAAATAATTATATGATTATGATACAATTTGGCATACTATATTCAAAAATTTGAAAACAAACTTAATTGGATTTTTTTTTTTTTTGTTCAAACAAACTATATAAAATTGTATAAAAATAATAATAATCTTTTAAAAATCATTAATTACCTTCTAGACGGAAACCTTGCAGGATTCATGAAGATATAAACTCAATCTAAAAAATAATTATAAACAATATAAAACTCATTAATTAATTCTGAAATAATAAAGTAATAGTAATAACAAAGAAATATGAAATAAAACTGAAAAATTATTTATTTTAGAAATAGAGTATTTATTCTGGAAACACTAAGAGCCATCTAATATATTGAAGCAATGGATCTGTAGATCAGATCCATACTTCATGTTCTTCTATGATCCAACCTAGGATCGAACCTGATCCACTTTTGTAAACGATTGTAATAAAATCTTCCGTCCACCCTCTCTATGATCTAACCTAGGATCGAACTTGATCCACTTTTGTAAACGATTGTAATAAAATCTTCCGTCTACCCTCTTATACATAACGAATTTCCAGATGAATTAATAAGTAAATTTTATCATAAATTTTCCATTTTAATTTAACTTCGGTAATAAATTTTAGGTGTACGCAAATATATATATAAATGGATACATATATATAATTATAGACAGAAACCTTTATAAGAATTAAGAAATAAATTTTAAAATTATATATATTTTTTATCTTTCATTTTATTTATGTCAGAGTATTTTATTCTGGAGATTCACTTTTGCGATAGACCTTAATCATATTTTTTAAATATAAACAAAAGAAAAGATATTTTAAAGAAAAATTCTTCAAATCTATGTTAAGCTTAAAATAGATTTGAAACAATAAAACCATCGGGTTTATCGGGAGAGTGAATCTTATAAAGACAATACTTAAATATTTTAGCACTGATTATGATCGCCAGAGTCAAATATATCCATTTTGCCTTGGGTAAGTGTAAAAAGGGGAATTTTCTAGAAGTATACTAGGAAACATAAATAGGCCAGGAGAACAATAGAGGTGGCCATTGTCATTTTATTTTAAGGAAGCAGTATGGTAAATCCAAGTCAGTTTTTCTTTAAAAATAACTGCGGCAATATGATTGTGGGGTAAGCGGAATCTGACCTTCTTGGTCCCTGCTGGCCCAGGGTGTGATCATAGAAATATCATGAAGCCGGAAAGATTTTGTTAAAATGTTTTATTTTTGAACTGCCAAACTGTGAAACTCTTGGAACAAAACTCAATAGCTAGCTATTCCTATGCCAAAATAAATAAAAGCCAATCTCAAGTTATTGTTCCATCGTTGGACCTAAATTTCAAGTTTGGACTGTTAATAAATTAGATAATATCTTTAACTGTTTTACATTCCTAACCTAATTTATTTTTCCATTTCCAGTTGATTGTATAATTAATTTGCTATATAAAAAAAATGTCTTCTAAATGTAATCCTCCCTAAATATATTTAAAATGCTACGTTGAACTAAACTTTGTAATTTTGACTTCCTATAATTAACTTCAATGTCTATTGCTATATATTTTATCAGTCTTATATTATGCCTCTCTTAACATCAAAACGTTTCTTATAAAGTGGTCTATAAATGATCTTATTACTTCTTCATCAACCATTATCAATCCACTGCAGGATGAAGGTCTCTCCAAGTTTAATCCATCTTCTCCGATCTTTAGCTTCTCTTCTCCACAACACCCCTGCACATTTTCTTATTTCATCCATCCATCTCACATGTGGTCTCTTTCTGGGTCTTTTACAATCTCTTGGAATCCAGTTTAAAATTTCAATTGTCCATCTATTATCATTTCTTCTAGCAATATGTCCAGCCCAACTCCATTTCAATCTTTTAATTTTTTCAATAAGGTCAGTAACACCTGTTTGTTGTCTTACCCATACATTGCGTTTTCGATCTCTTCTTGTTACTCCCAACATACATCTCTCCATACTCCTTTGAGTGGTCTGAAGTCTCTGTATTGCTCTTCTATTAAGTGTCCAAGTCTCAGATCCATAAGTAAGAACTGGTAAAACACATTTGTTAAAAACCATCCTTTTCAAACACATAGGCATATTTCCTTTTAGTATCAAGTTATTTCTACCAAAAGCACTCCAACCAAGTTTAATTCTATGATTAATTTCCTCCATTATGTTTCCATCTGTATTAATAATCTGACCAAGGTATTTGTAACTGTTAACTTCTTCTAATTCTTCATAATCAATCTTTATTTTCATATTTTGAGCAAATCGATTAAACATTACTTTAGTCTTTTTAACATTTATCTTTAGTCCTACTTTTCTACTTTCATCTGCTAACTCCTGCAACATTTCCTGCAGCTCTGAAGTATTATTTGCAAAAACAACTACATCATCTGCGAAATCTAAATGACTTAAATACTCTCCATTTACTTTCACTCCTTTAGTTTCCCATTTTAATCCACAAAATACTTCTTGCAGCACTGCTGTAAAGAGTTTTGGAGATATGGAGTCACCTTGTCTTACACCTTTCTCAATGTTGATTTTTCCAGTATCATTATGTAATCTAATTGTTGCTGTTGCATTTTTATAAATATTCTTTAAAATATGACAATATCCTGGATCTATATCTTGATGATCCAATGCTTTAATCACTGAAGAAATGTGTATAGAATCGAATGCCTTTTCATAATCTACAAATCCAAAACATAATGACAACTCATATTCGTTTGTCCTTTCTATGACTTCTCTCAATACTTGGATATGATCTATTGTACTAAAACCACTTTTAAATCCAGCTTGTTCTCTTGGTTGGTGGAAATCCAAAGTTCTCTGTAGACGAGTTGTAATTATCTTGGTAAAAATTTTATATAAAACTGATAAAAGGCTGATAGGTCTGTAATTTCTAATATCTTCCTTATCACCTTTTTTAAATATTAATACTATTACTGCATTCTTCCAATCTTCCGGTACATCTTTATCATTTACACATTTGGTATATAACTTTGCTAAAATTGTTTCTATTTCTTCACCTGCTTCTTTTAATATATCAATTATAATTCCATCATTTCCTGGAGCCTTTCCTTTCTTCATACACTTAATTGCATGTCTCACTTCTTCATTTAAAATTCTGGGCAATTTGGAAGATGTAATAGATATAGGAGGTACTTGTTCTTTATTACTATATAATTCTTGATAAAAATCTTCTACCAATTTCATGATGTCATCTCTCTTTTTAGTAATAATTCCATCTTTTTTTCTTATTGCAGATATAAATTTCCTACCAATACCAAAATGTTGTTTAACATTTTTGAGACTTTTATTTTCTTCTACAGCCTTCCTTGCTATTTCACAGTTATACTTTCTTATATCATTTTCAACTCTTTTCCGTACCATTTTACAAAATTCGAGATATTCAATTCTTTTTAATGCATCATTTTTGTATATCTTCATATTCCTTCTTTTCTTCATAAATTCTCTAGTCTCAGTAGAAATTTTATTAGTCAATTGCTGCTTTTTTCTACCAGCTATGTTTGTTGCAGTTTTTAAAAGTGTATCAGTTATTTTCATATTAATTTCATTCAAATCTGTATCATGTTCAAAATCTCCTAACACTTGAAACCTATTTGTAAGTTCTAATTTAAATTCATTAGAATGTTTCTGAAGATTAGGAATATCAACTGTAAATCTTGTTTTTCTTAATAATTTTTGTCTTTCTAGTTTTACATTAACACGTAACTTACACCTTACTAATCGATGATCACTTCCTGTGTTAAATTTATTAAGAACATTACAATCTTGAAATATGTATTTTCTGTTAGTCAAAATATAATCCAATTCTGCTGTACCTTCATTTGGATGCTTCCATGTCCATTTCCTTTTAACATTTTTCTCAAAAAATGAATTCATAATATAAAGTTTTTCTTTTTCTGCAAACTCCACAAGTCTATGTCCTCTCTTATTTCTATTACCATAACCAAAATTACCTACAGCAATTTCATCTTTCATTTGTCTACCAATTCTAGCATTAAAGTCTCCCATAACAATTTTAAAATGTTGATTACTCTGATCAAAAGCCTTTTGTACATCCATATAAAAATCTTCTACTACTTCATCACTATGAGAACTTGTTGGGGCATAAACCTGAATTATCTGCATTTGGTATCTGCTATTAAGTTGTATAACTAATCTTGCCACTCTGTCCGATACACCATCAATCTCCACAATATTGTTCTTCCACTTTTTATTTATAATGAATCCTACTCCACTTGTATTTCCAATATGTGTGCCTTTATAATAGAGTATATGTCCACTTTTTAAATCAATTGTTTCTTCTCCTTTTCTTCTAGCTTCACAAAGTCCAATAATGTCCCATTTAATATAAGACAGTTCTTCTTCTAATTCTTGCAATCTTCCTTCACTTGAAAGTGATCTGCAGTTGTAAGTACCTAAATAAAAAGTCGTCGTCAAATGGCAGCCTGGGTCCGCAATCAGGGGATTCTTAGCACCCTCCGCCTTCAGCCACCATCCGCTGCCTTGGTTGGTGACTTTACAGCCTCCTGGGAATAAGGGCCATGCTTTATTTTTGTCTGTCATAATTGTATATATGTATTGGAAAAATATTTATCATTTACACAAACATTCATTCTGCCTTATCAGGCACTGAGAAGAAAGACCATGGTGTTTCTTGATCTTAAACTCAGATCTTATTACTTACCTATAGATATTTATATTGTCTAGATTTATTAAAATTTGATTTATAATTCTATTTATGTACCAATTTGTTCCATCTCGACAAATTCATACCTGCCTTGTCCCTTTTTTGTATTATGACTTAAATGATTTTCTACCTATTTCCTGACCAATGATTGACGGTAAATAAATACATGCTCACTCTTAATGATTATTTAATTAGAGTATCCTTTTGTCGAGATAAAATGATTGTTTTATTTTTACATTTTTTTATTATTATTTTAAAAACATATTCATGTATAGATGGTTTAGTTTTGGGGAAGACACTAGATCCAGTGTGTAACTGTTAACTCTATTATTCAATTTTAAAAGAACAAAAGGGGGGTAGAAGGTTATTCTATGCTAAGTCGTAAGAGTGCATTTAGAATCTAAAATGTTGGTGGGATTTCATTTTGAAGGGAGTGATGCATCGCCTCAGAAAGAATGATATTCGAGTAATATTTGAGATCTATTTGTTGTGATCTGATCTTTGTCAATTCGATACTATATAAATACAACCTTATGTGGCTCAGTATAAATTTAATTAAAGTAATTTTAAGAAGTGATGTTTTCCAGTATTTGTTTTTGCATCTCCAGCATTCCAATTCCACTTGACCAACTGTTTTGTTCTTTTGACCTTTGTTTCATAAGTATACCAAGTGAAAGATTCACTGGCTAAAATATAGCTCAGGGTATGAAAGATATAAATGGGAAGACTGGAGATAAGCTAAGCTTGGCGAGCCTTGGTCTTTCACCTGAAATATTTTGAGGTTTTGCAGATTGCGCAAACCATTCATCTCTTGAGGCAGTGTACTCTATTCTCTATGTCACTGGAACCGGGCAGTGGGTTGAGCTTTTGTTGGTTATGTTCTCTCAAGTTCTGGATGTGATTATTTCTATTTCTCCGAGCATATGGTGGCAAATTGACTTTGGTTCGTTCAAATTAGATATTTTATTATCATTAATATAATTATTTGCAAATATCATGATCCGCTTGCATTCAAGTGTGTCACTCTCCTCGAGACCACTTCTTAAAAAAAAAAATCAAGTTATTCCCTCTTATAATAAATTTATTTATGTTCAAGTTATTCCAAAAGCTAATTTTTTTAAATATATTTATTTTTCTTCCTGCACATACTTGAAATGGTGTCTACCAAAGAACTTTAAACACCCTTCTCTTTTAAATTGGCATATAAATTGTACCGTTACCTTGTGAAAGGCATATGTTACTTAGATAATTGAAATTTGTCTATCAATGAGTAATGAAGTTAAATAGTGAGATATTACAGAATTATAAATATGCATTTTATTAAAATATATATATATAAATTTAATCTACCTGTGGTTCGTGTTAATTAATTTTACTTTGAAGTTAGCATTTATCTCTCAATATTGTGCTGCTATCTGATGACTTAAGGACACATACCATCCTTTTGTCAACTCATGCACACGCATAATTATGATAAAAGCCAGTGTTAAATGTTAAAAATGTCTGAAGTTCATGTTCCACCGCTGATACTGCAGGCCACAGTTTGAAAAGATTAATTGCTTGCATCATAAGTGTTGGTAATTGGTTGTTAGATTTAGAGGGTGGGTAAACAGGTTAGAATCCATAAATATTCTTGATCTTTGAACTTGCATATTGTTGAATTCAAGATACTTTTACCCAGACTATGAATCATGTTGAATTAACATACAATTTTGACCCATATAATATTAGAATAATATAACAATTTGATATTTAAATAAGATCAAATAGCCGGATAGCTATTAAATTATTAAATACAAATTATATAAAAGCTCATTAAAACTTATAAAGAATAGCTCTAAAATTGATATAGGTAATTATGCAATTTATAGTTATATATTTCTTTAATATTTCCATAGATATTAATTTAAAATTTATATTCAAAAAAGTTTTTGTCAAATTGATTATTAAAATATTAACAAATCTGAATAGTTTTTTTATTATTGTTGTTGTTGTTATTATTATTATCTTATGGTTTTTATATAAACATTACTATAAGTGGCAATTACTGATTGTCATATAATGATTAAATAAATAAATAAAAATTTTAAAGTAGAATATTTAGAAAGAAAAACTTTTTTAAAAAAACCATTTTTTATTCAAAAAAATGTCTAGTTTTAATAATTTTTTTATATATATTAATTTACACAATAATTTATGACAGTTTAAAACATTGGAAATTTTATTCAAAGTAAGTTCTAAATATTGATTTATTACCAATAAATAATTTTACTTTTTGATTTTTCATTATGTATAAAAATGAAATCATAAAATAAATGCTTAAAAAAAATTGTAAAAGATGAAAGAAACATGATACTCTAGTATTAGAGCTGCAATGTAGGGGAGATAGAAGGCCTTTTCACACCCACAATAAATGTGTAGTGCCACAACGATGTCAAATTGAAAGAAAATAATCCCTGCGAGAATATGTGAAAACTTTTTTTTTTATAAACACGATTTTTTTTTTTTTGTAATACTTCGACATTTTCAGTTATTGTCTAAATTTCTTTCTGACAAGAGCCATGATAAATAAAAACGTAATAAAAGTCTAATAATTAATATGTATTTTTTTTTTGTACTTTTGGTTTAATTTCTTTTATTAAAAAAAAACGACATTTATTAGCTCTTCTCTGAAAATACCAGCATACTTTACAATCACATAGTCCATTTTCAGAGTGAAAATTTTTCCTGTCAATCTCCACTTTCTGTGGTAATAGTACAGTATATGTGAAACCTTTGGTTTTAACGCATAAATTCCTGTTATATATTACATGGTAAATGTCATAGGAATTAGTTAATGTATTATTATCCAAATTACTTAAAAATCAAAATCATTTACTGTTTGTTTAATGTATATTTAAACTAACTATTTTTTTAACGCATCATTATTGTAATATCGTAAATAACATTTTATTTTTTATTTTAAATGTCATTCTTAAAAGTTATTAGTGTTGAAAGTCACTTTTTTTTTAAACTTGTTAATGTTGAAAGTCAAACATATTTGTGAAAGTCACATTTTTTTTTTTTTGGAAACTTGTTAATGTTGAAATTTTATTTTAAATATCATTCATAAAAGTTGTTACTGTTGAAAGTCGCAAATTTTTTTTTTTTTTAAACTTGTACTTTTTTTTTTTGTTGGAAACTCGTTAATGTTGAAATTCATAGATATTTGAATGCATTTGTTATTGAAAATAATCTATATATTTATTATGTTTTACTATTTTTTTACTTTTACTTAATTTTAGTCCTGCAACATGGAGCATGTATTACACCTATTGTGCTTGTTCACATTTGTATCAACTTCCTGATAACTTTGTAATTCTTGCCAAAATACTATGTACAAGATCCACATACGTTTTGTTTCTTTTGCCGAAAAAAGTGTACAAGATCCATGTACATGTTATTTTAGTCAGAACACAAGATTACAAAGTTATCAATGGATTGATACAAACGGGAATAGAAGCAGTAGGTCTAATACATACTCCATGTTGTGCTTTAATACTAAAGTACCAATTTATCTAATTGTATTACTAATTACCATTTATGACTAATTAACCAAAATGTCTGTGCAAAAACCAAGAAAAGGGACTTACTAATTTATCAAATTGTGTTCCTAATTTATCAAATTTTATTACTAATTTATCAAATTGTGTTCCTAATTTATCAAATTTTATTACTAATTTATCTAATTGTATTACTAATTACCATTTATGACTAATTAACCAAAATGTCTAACCAAGAAAAGGAAAATAAAGCCATATTAAGTTATTGGGACTTACCGCCGAAAAAGAAGCGATTTCAGTATCGCACTATCTCATAAAGGGAATTATTTCTAGTTAATAATTGAGAACAATTTGCTTTTTTTTAAAAAAAAAAATATATAAATAATTAGTTAAATACCATTAAAAATTATAAAGATTACTTATAATACTTATTTTTGATAATATTTTATTGTAATAAAATATTACTTATTAGTCCATTTATTATCGGAGTAAATTATTACTGCAGTTCTGAAATTAAATCTCATTTTTGGGACTGAAAATTGGCAGAGGGGGGTTCGGGTTCAAATGATTAGTTAAATATCCCTATCCCTACAAAAAATTGTAATGATTATTTATAATATTCATTTTTTAATAATTTTTTTTTATCGTTTTCGTTAAAAATTGTTTTGATTACTTATAAATCATTTTTGATACTAATTTTTTATCGTAGTAAATTATTAGTTATTATTTCGCAATGGCTTCTAGTCTGAAAATATATATGATTAGTTATTTTTTTTTGTTTTCGGGGTCAAATGATTACTTAAATATCATTAAAAATTGGGTAATGATTATAATATTCATTTTTGAATATTTTTTTTTGTTTTTTTTTATCGTTTTCAGGGTCAAATGATTAGTTAAATATCGTTAAAAATTATAATGATTCTTTATAATATTCATTTTTTGATAATTTTTTTTCAGTAGTAAATTATTAGTTATTATTTTTTCGCAATGACCAAACATGGCGACATTCGATGTCTCCTTCTTTGCTATTAACTGTGCTATGACATACTATCCCAAAGGAATACTATTCTAATCTTGCGATCTTCAAGGTGACTTCACGTGATCTGCGGGCAAACTTTATCGATTAAGTTTGTTCGCAAATCACTAGGAGATGTTATCTTAAAGATCATAAGATTAGAATAGTATGCCTTTGGTGTAGTACGTCATAACTTAGTTAATACTCAAGTACCGAATAATATAACAATTTTAATTTAAATAAAAGTTGGATAGCTATTAAACTGTTATATATAAAGACTATAAAAAGTCAATAAAAATTATAAAGAATACCACTAAAATTGTTATGGTCATTATGCAGTTTATATTTTCATAACTTTTGCTCTGTACATAGGTAAATCAATTTTTAGTTTTATGTGTATTTATTCTTGAAATAAATAACCCTTAACATATTCAGTATCAATTCTAATACAAACACAAAGTTATTTAAAGTTCCACAGATATGTCTTGCAATTGATTTACAATAATTCATTAAATTACCTTTCTTGCAATTCTTTTATTGATAGTTTTTATCATATGAAAGTTATGCAAATTTTAAAGTCACAGAGGCAAACTATCATCTTCAATAATCAAGAGTTACCATTTGATCAATATTCTGATGTCTAATTAATCAGTTGTCTTTGAGCAGAGTTTTTTCTATATACAATAAATTTCCATATCTAAAATAGATTCTACAACTGATTGAATTTTTTTTTAGACGCTTTTTGTAAAAACAAATTATTTGGAAGGCATTAAATACTTTACTAATAAAAATAAATATCTGCCTTTGTTGTCAAGTTTATAATATATTAATTTTATCTCAGATGTAAAAAAAAAAATTCAATGAACAATGATAAAATGTTTTATTTTCAATATATAAAAATGTTAAATATATTACTTGTTTCAATCCCACTGCTTCAGAACTCTTTTCTGCTAGAAAATTAAGAATCTTATTGATAAGCTATAACAAAATACATAATTGTTTCCATTTTCGGAGATAGCAGTTAACAAGAGAAAGTAATCAGAATGCTAAGTGAGGTGTATGTGGATAGTGCTGCCTTATTGAAATAAAATCTTATGTCTTAAACCCTGCTTAAAGTATAAATGTAAATCCGTTTTTACTACGCTGAAAAAAAAAGTTAATGTATATGATTCCATCATCAACATGCAATTCTATCTTTTTGTCATATTTTATTAATTAACAATTTTGACTTCTTAATGAGGCACAAATATTTCATATTCTCTCAGCATATAATTAACAATCATTTATAAATGCATTTGACCATTTTAACTCCAGAAGTAAAAAAAAAAGCAAAGAGAATGAAAAATAACAAAAAAGTTACAAAACAAAAAAGAAAACTAATGGAGTCAAAACTATTATACATACAATTAAATTAAAGCAAAACGATGACTAATATCATGACAATTTTATACAATCAGATCCTGCTTAAATAAAGTTAAATAAAAAATAAAAAACAGAGAACAAATAATGATTATTAATTCAATTATAAATATTAGTAAGTTAATATAACTCTTCACTTTTCATCCAATCATTTATTTTTCATTATACGTAAAATTTCAAAACATTACATACATACATTACATAATACAGTATTATCTATCAGTAAGGAGATTCCATATTGCATGATGGATTCATAGTATAATAATCATACTACAAAAAATAATTTCTATTCTGAAAAAAATAATAATAATTTTCATTTTTATAGCAACAAGTATTAGTGTACTCTTTCATTTAAGATACAATAATAAATGACTCTTAAAAGCTTTATTCTAAAATGAAGAAAAAAAACATCTTACAACATGGAGATTTGAGTCTTAATAAGTTTTTATATAAACTTCCATTTATTTTGACAATATCTACTTTGCAATACAACCTGTTCAGAACTTAATAATGATGTTACTTTTCATTTACCTTTCATGTATATTTTTTTGTATTATCATCATCACTTTCTTACTATACTGCTGCTGCATCATCATCATCATCATTATTATTATTATTATTATTATTATTATTTAAAAGATATAGCTAAACATTTTTTTTAAAGATTTTAATTGGTCATTATCATCATTTTCAAACACTATTGATTCACACCAGGATGAAGATCTCTCCAAGTTTAATCCAGTTTCGCTGATCTTTAGTCTCTCTTTTCCACACCACTTCAGCACATTTCCTTATTTGATGGATCCATCTCACATGCAGTCTCTTTCTAGGAATTTTACTCTCTCTTGGAATCCAGTTTAAGATGTCCAAGTGTCCATCTATTATCAACTCTTTAGCAATATGTTAAGCCCAATTCCATTTAAATTTCTTAATTCTTTCAATGAAGTCAGTAACTTCTGTTTGTTCTCTCACCCATGTATTTCGATCTCTTCTTGTTATTCTCCTACATGCATCTCTCCTTATTTCTTTGAATGGATTCAAGTCTCTGTATTAGTGCTCTTCTGTTAAAAGCCCAAATCTTAGATCCATAAATAAGAACTGGTAAAACACATTTTTTAAAAACCTTCCTTTTCAAACACTTTTTTCTTTTAATATTAAGTTATTTCTACCAAAAATGCTCCAATCAAGTTTAATTACATGATTAATTTCACCCACTGTTTCCATCTGTAGTAATAATCCAATTAAGGTATTTATAGTTATTAACTTCTTTTATATTCATCATTACCAATCTTTATTTATTTTTTTTTTTTGAGAAAATCCATTGATCATCACTTTGGTCTTTTTAATATTTACCTTTCTTACTCTTATCTGAAAATTCTTCCAACATTTCCTGAAACTCTGAAACACTATTTGCAAAAACAATTGCATTATCTGCAAAATCTAAATGACTTAAATATAGTTACATCTTTTTACTTTCATCTAATAATTCTTACAACAATTCCTGAAGCTCTGAAGCATAATCCACAAAATACTTGCAAAACTGCTGTATAAGGTTTTGGAAATATGGAGCCGCCCTGTCATATATGCTTCTCAATGTTAATCTTCTTAGTATCATTATATAATATAATCATTGTTGTAGCATTTTTATAAATATTTTTCAGATTATGACAATATCGTGATCTATATTTTGATGATCCAATGCTTTAATCACTGAAGAAATGCTTATAGAATCAAATATCTCTTCATAATCTACAAGTCTAAAGCAGAATGGCAACTCATATTTACTGGTTCTATAATTTCTCTCATCCAGTTGTTTTTTTTTTTTTTTGATTGGTTTAAATTCAAAGTTTGCTGTAAAGTAGTTGTATTTATCTTGATAAAAATTTTCTATAGAACTGATAAAAGACTGACAGGTGTGTATTTTTTTAATTAGTAAAGATTATAACTACAAACAAATTTTATATTTCATGACACAAAGAGAATATATTTTACAGAATCCCTTTGCATAAAAAATAAAATCAATAAATATGTGTTTATATATCTAAGAATGCAAATATTTATATGACTATATAATAAACAAAACAATCTGATATTTATTTTTTCATGTGAAAATATTAAATCTTTGATATTTATTCAAGTCATGGCTACATTTCCCAGGCTATTTTCCACTTCCACATTATTAAAATTCTGTCTATCCTAGTTATTTTTCTTCTTTAAATTTTTCTAACTTTTGAATCTGCATTGATTTCTTAATAATTTTTTTTTTTTAATTAAAAAATAGTATATGCTACAGTATATATTGTATACAATTAATTTGGCAATCTTAGTTTATAGAGTTTATTTTTAAAAACACCAAAATAAAAATCTATTGATATTAATATTCACATAAATCTAGTTGACATAGATACAAATATTTTTTAGATGGTCATTGTCCCGTGACAATACTGACGGCTACCAGATTTTGACTTTCTAATAATCAACTGCATTTTTTTGAAATAATACATAATAAAAATATAATTTAGAATAAAGTAAAAAAGTGGTATTTAGAAAATTAGATTTATTAAAAGAAAATGCAGGAGGAATGTAATTTAGAAAAATTAAACTATTAAAGAAAAAAAAAGAAAATCTATCTTTCCATTTATTTAAAATAAAATAAATATGTGTGCTTAAATAATGTTGATTTTATATATCAAGAAAATAATAAAATGTGTGCGTGTTAAAAATAAAATAAAATATGAAAGTTAAATATTAAAATAAAGGAAAGCTCATAATTAAATTTTAAAACTCAAAGATTGCTTAATAGATAAGCTGCATAGGAATGAGATTAGAATGGCTACTAATTAACAGAACTAATTAAAATGCATCTTATCCAAAATTTAATCAACAAAAGCAGTGAAAGGATTTTGAACAATGAAAATAACTAGCGGATTTAAAAAATTAATTAAAAGATGACAAGATCATCAGATAAATAGAGCCGAAAATTTCATCATTCAGGTATCTAGAGTCAATCACCTATTAGACTTATTTTTCAATGAATACAATGCCATGCTGAGCAGAAGTCAGAGCATGCAATGAGCTCCAGCCTTCATCTGCAAGAACATCAGCAGTCTGCCCTATAGACAATTTGAAGCCACCAGGAATATCTAACTGCCTGAAATTGAAATAGCCCTGAACCGCAATTGTCAGGACCACATCAGAAGCCTAAAATCCAACCGGTTGATAAACCACACATGCAGCAGCAAAGAGTAAGAAGCCACAATGTTTAAAATCCTATAGGTAACAACATTTTCTTATGCCCATTCCTAAATTTTTTATATTAATTTATAAGTAGGAATTGCAATCTTTGAGTATCTCCAGAGTCGGTATACTAAATGACTCTATAGTCAGCATATAATGAACTATAGTATGTGCAGATTCACGTGTTTCCTAATGTAACAAATAAATAGTTACAGAGCTTTCAGGTCATGAAATAATTAATTTATAAGTCCGAGTTTGTGTATGTTTCATATACATGGTGTTTATATTATATTATGATTGTATATTTTTTTATAATAAGAGTGTGTGCTAATCATATAAGTGATAATTGTTTATTGAATTGAAAAAAATGTATAAAATTAGTCTATAAGTTTTAGTATTAAGTCTATTTAAAATATTTACAATAAAGTACTTGTCTGCTAATTATTGTCAGTTAATTCTTCAATTATACCACCAAGAACAATTTCAAAGTTAGACATGTAGTTTATTCCATTTTTTTAGGATTTATCAGGTGCTGAGTTAGTAGCTGTCATCCAGAATATCTTAGTTACTTCTTGTAATTAACTGGTGTCTGACGTTTACTTCAAAACAAATAAAGTACTTTGAATGACAGGGTTTGAATTCAGAAATCAAGAAGTTCTGCAACCTGAAAATATGGCTGTAGGTTTCTCAGTCTGGCTACAGGTACCCTCTGGGTATTATGCTTCTCTGCCTGAGGGATCGGGTGCTGGAATATTTAAATTGCAGCTGGAGTAGATCGAATTTATGATAAATAATTTTATAATGTCATTTTTCTGTATAAAAGAAGTCTCAACAATTTATCTTACAATTTTGCTTTTCACAATGATATTTCTCATTAAAGAGTAAGTTTTATTCTAGATATTTTATTAAAGAGTATACAAAATTTTATTTTATATATTTTTTTGGTTCAATAAATAATATTAAAATCTTTCTTTGATTCAAACTGTATTTTTTTTCTGAATGCTTTACTATAAAGTAATAACAGGTTTAAAATTTTAAATATAAATGGTGAGGTTAAGTGCAATTAATAAAATTAAAAATTTTAAATGATAAGTAGTTTACATTAGATATAAATTATGTATCAAAAATCAATATTGTTATTTACAAATTCTTATAAAAAATTATGATTAATATAGATCGAGTACAGCAATTTTTTTTTAAAAAAAACTTCATTTTAATTTAATTTGGCAACATTTTATGTATATTTCAATAATATGAACGAATGCTTTAATTGAAATAATGAATACTAAAAAACAGGCCAAAATTAAAATTACTCTGAATGTTTGATATAATTAATCAACATAATAGTTGTGCCATCAAAAGAAAAATTATGATATTCAATTTTTATAGCATCAAGAAATAGTTCATACATTATGTATGCATTTTAATAACTAATAGTCTCACTAACATTTACAATGTAACTAAATGTTGAAATACTAGAATAGTAGCAAACAATGTTATTGCTTGATTTTAGTACACATCCTATTGCTCAATTATTCAATCTGCTTTCTATATATATGAAATCAGAAAAATATCTATTTTGATACCTGACACCTAATTTCTCTTACATGAATAATAAAGTGTTTAATCATACAAAATAATCAAATTATTTAGAAGTATAATAATAATATTCATTCATTATTTAAATGAAAATAATAATTCAATTTCAATAATAAATAATTAAATGTGAGAAAAAAAAATTCAGAATATGAAATGGTTAGTTGGTGTGCCACTGTGTGGTATATAGTGGTAAATTGTTGGGAAATATAAATAAAAGAATATAAATGACAGAATTAAACTCAAAAACAATTATTGATAGTAAGGATTATAAACAGATTTTTTTTTTAATAAAAAAAAAGGGGGGGGGGGGGGGGAGGTATCAATGAGATTATTAAAAAAATAATATAAAAGAAAATTAAAATATTAAAACTTTGATATAGATAAAATTATATATAAAAATATTAATAGTGGGTGAATTGAGATATAAAACTGATAAATTTGTTTAGAAAGGAACTATAAGGAATAGTAGAGAATATCAAGAAGAAAGATTTGATTGAAAATGTTGTAGAAAAACAGTATGGGTGACAAACCAGAATTACAAAAGAAAAAAGTAATTGGAGGGAAAAAATGGATTAGTTAAGAACATATTTTTAAAATAATTGAATGGTTTATCGATTGATGACTCAAATACCAGATCTAGAATAGATCCAAAGACTATTAGCTTCAGAGTTCATCACTCTACTACCAGATTAAACAAAGCATAATTTATTGAAAAGATAGAAAAAAGACTCAAATAATTTGTAAGAAAAAAATAAACTATTAACATATTAATTTTAAAAAAGTCTAAAAGATAATGATGAAATGAATTATGCTCAAGTATTAAGGACAAAATAGTAAAAAAATGGAATGAAGGTTGACAAAGCTTGGAAAATTAATGAGATTCCAATTGAATAGCAACAAACTAGAAGAAAAATGTTTAAAATAAATGTTTGATGTTTGGAATGATTTATTGTTATTGCATTTTTGCAATAACAAATTTTTTACCCAATAAAGAAATTCGCCATGAAAAAACTTGGATGCATCCATACTTACAACAATGATATTTTATAGATTATGATATCATCATCATTGTCAACCATTATCAATCCATTGTAGAATGAAGGTCGCTCCCAAGTTAAATTCATCTCCAATATCTAGCCTCTCTTCTCCACATCATCCCAGCACAATTCCTTATTTCATTCATCCATCTCACATGTAGTCTTTTTCTAGGTGTTTTACAATCTTTTGGAATCCAGTTTAAGATTTCAACTGGCCGTCTATTATCATCTCCTAACAATATGGTGTCAGTTACATTTCTTTACTCTCTTACCCATATATTGCATTTTCGATCTCTTATTACTCCTAACATGCATCTCTCCATACTTCTTTGAGTGGTCTGAAGTCTCTGAATTGCTCTTCTATTAAGTGTCCAAGTCTCAGATCCATAAGTAAGAACTAGTAAAACACATTTATTAAACACCTTTCCTTTCAAACAAACAGGCATATTTCCTTTTAGTTAGTAACTAAGTTATTTCTAAAAGCACTCCAGCCAAGTTTAATTCTGATTAATTTCATCCACTATGTTTCCATTTGTAATAATCTGATCAAGATATTTGTAGTTGTTAACTTCTTCTAATTCACTATAATCAATCTTTATTTTCATCTTTTGAGAAAATCCACTGAGCATTACTTTAGTCTTTTTAACATTTACCTTTAGTCCTACTTTCTTACTTTCAACTGATAACTCTTGCAACATTTCCAAAAGCATTGAAGTACTATTTGCAAAAACAACTACAGCATCTACAAAATCTAAATGACTTAAATAATCTCTATTTACTATTACTCCTTTAGTTTCCCATTTTAATCCACAAAATACTTCTTTAAGTTTTGGAAACATGGAGTTACCATGTCTTACACCCTTTTCAATGTTAACCTTCCTAGTATTATTATGTAATTTAATTGTTGCTGTTGCATTTTTATAAATATTCTTCAGAATATGACAATATCCCAGATCTATACCCTAATGATCCAATGCTTTAATCACTGAAGAAACCCAAATCATATGGCAACTCATATTCATTGGTCCTTTCTATAACTTCTCTCAATACTAACTTGGATATGATCTACTGCACTAAAAGTACTTTTAAATCCAGCTTGTTCTCATTGTTGGTTGAAATCCAATGTTCTCTGTGGATGAGATGTAATTATCTTTGTAAAAATTTTGTATAATACTGACAAAGGCTTGTAAATCTGTAATTTCTAATATCTTCTTTATCATCTTTTTAAAATATTAATATTAATACTGCATTCTTTCAATAATCTGGTCCATCTTTATCATTTAGACATTTGGTATACAACTTTGCCAAAAAAAATTCTATTTTTTCACCTGCTCCTTTTAATATATCGATTATAATTCCATCATTACCTGGAGTCTTTCCTTTCTTCATAAATTTAATTGCATGTTTCACCTCATTCAAAATTCTGACAATTCAGAAGATATAATAGATGTAGGAGGTGCTTGTTCTTTATTACTATATAATTCTAGATAGAACTCTTCTACCAATTTCATGTTATCTCTCTTTTTAATAATAGTTCCATCTTTTTCTCTTATTGCAGAAATAAGTTTCCAATCAATATCAAAATATTGTTTTACACACTTTGAGATTTTCATTCTCTTCTACAGCTTTCCTTGCTAGTTCATAATTATACTTTCTTATATCATTATCAAATCTTTTTTGCACCATTTTACAAAATTTGGGATATTCAATCCTTTTTAATGCATCATTTTTATATATCTTTATATTCCTTTTATTCAGTAGAAAATTTTATTGGTCAAATGTTGCTTTTTTCTATCAGCTATCTTTGTTGCAATTTTTAAATGTGTATCAGTTATTTTCTTATTAATTTCATTCAAACTGAATCATATTCAAAAATCTACTAATACTTGAAACTGATTTGCAAGTTCTAATTTAAATTCATTAGAATGTTTCTGAAGACTAAGAATATCAACTGTAAATATTGTTTTTCTTAATACTTTTTGTCTCTCTAGTATAACGGTTAGGAATTGGTGGAGTCTTATTGTATCTGCCGTACAAGGGCGCCACCAGGCTATTGGAACCTGGAAAATTTATATAGTAGGCAGATACGCAGTGTTAAGATCTATTTTTACATATATGTTTTATTACGACCGCCAGCCCATGCCACTAGCTCAAGGAGACGCAGAGATTTAATATATAAATACTTCTTAAAAAATTATTATTAATATTAAAATAAATAAATAAAATAAGCCACTGCCAATAATAACACACAAAAAACATTTATTAATGCACATATATAAATATTTAAAATTGAGGAATAAAATTTATCTTGTTTAGATTTTAATATTAATTTTAAATTATTTGGAGTAAGTCCACACAGATGGACCTTTTAATAAATTTTACTTTAGAATGTTGAGTATAGATAGGCTACATAGATTTCTCAGTTAAAAACCTTTCAAAACAATCATTCAATCTCAGACTAAAAGTTCGTAGCCAAACCAACGCCTGCTTCCAGATATACGGATACAATCAATGCAATATGAAGATGCTAGCATAAAACCACGCTGACAGGAATATGCATCTGACAGCGTGATATTATTTGAAGAACATGGTCCTCGTCCAGTACAGGAATGTGCGTCTGTCTGGTAAGGAAATCATGTAATAAAATATTTAAGAGAAATGCTATGTATGGGGGAGAGCGATCTATCTGCCGACTTATAGTCCCTATCCATAAAACTAAAAGAAGTCAATGTCGCAGGAAATACATCTGCATACATTGCAACGTAATGACTACATCTTTGGGTCATGCATTCAATTGGGCTTTGCCCTGTATGCTAAACACACTTCACGTTATGTTGATATAAACACCCACATATCCCTCCACCAGCAGCGACCTAACTAAGAAACAAATAGCCTAAAATTAAACCCCTTCAAAATAAACAAACGATTAAAATATAAAGTTATTGATAAAATTGCAGAGTGAAATTTACAATAAACCCAATGGCACTCATCATAAAGTGCTGCATTGACACCAATAACTTAAAGGATATACGAATAAATACGTTTGGATACTCAGTATGAGGTGTCATATTTACCGAAGTGATATGAAAATCAAAAAAAAATAATAACTAAACGTTAATGAATTTATGCAGCTATCTACACCCAACTTAAATTTAATACATTTTAGTTAACAGATAGAAATATATAACCTAGTTAAATACAAACATAAATAAATAAATAAAAATGGAAATGATTAAAATAGCAAACTTATATAAAATAAATATTAATAATTGATTTAGAGTTCTATTCTTGATCAGATAAGAGTCCATTTATTTATATTACTTTTTTTTTTTATGGATTTATTACTTATTGAAGATATATTTATTTAAAAGAAAGTTCAATTGGTAAAAGTTTATACTTTACAGATTCTGCAGATTTAGAGGTCCATCTTTGTGATCACTTACGTAGACTGTTTGTCCTTTTTTAAAATGAAGCCGCTACTTGCCATTCCTTATTGGTCTATAACTGTCATAGGGAGGTCTCAGTTGGTTGTCAAGAAATTAAATCTATTGCAGACTCCTACATCGTGAAGTCTGCAATACAGCTACAGTTCATATGTAGATTAAAAGTCAGCTCTAAGATAACAAACAATTATGAATTCCTTTATTTTGGCTTTTATATTTTTATTAGCCTCTTATCAGCATTTTTCCAGATCCATCAAACAAGACATCACTAATCCTAGAGTCTCTTTTTTGGTTCATGCTGTGGCTTGGTGCTTCCATTGGTCAACCTTTAATTTCTTTCTCTTATCTGACCTTTATTATTTAAGTGCCCCAAGAGCCAGTTTGCTTTATATTTAATTAATAAAATAATCATTTCCATTTTAAAATTAAAATATGATTTTTTTTAATATTGAATCAAATTAACATTTTTCTTTTCATTGCTTTTAAATGAAAAATATTAATCTTTACATTTTTATTTTTTTACAAAAAAAAAAAAATAGTTTTAAAGTTTTCCATCTGTGCCACAATATATATGTTATCGTAACTTTTTTAATTTTGGCTTTTGGTTGTTGTTTTTTTAAAAAACAATTTTATTTGAGATTTTGCCCTTTTATTTTAGTTTTAAAATAATGTAACACATATCTATACCATTACACTAGTTTTGCATTAACATGTATCTTACATTTTATTAACTCCCTGTGTTGAATTTATTAAGAACATTACAATCTTAAAATATGCATTTTCTGTTAGTCAAAATATAATCCATTTCTGCTGTACCTTCATTTGGCTGCTTCCATGTCCATTTTCTTTTAACATTTTTCTCAAAAAGTAATTCATAATATAGGGTTTTTCTTTTTCTGCAAACTCCACAAGTCTATGTCCTCTCTCATTTCTATCATCATAACCAAATTTACTTGCACAACTTTCATCTTTCATTTGTTTACCAATTCTAGCATTAAAGTCTCTCATAACAATTTTAAAATTATGTTTAGTCTTATCAAAAGCCATTTGTATTAACATATAAAAATCTACTACTACTTCATCACTGTGAGAACTTGTTAGGGCATAAACCTGAATTATCTGCATTTAGTATCTATTATTAAGTTGAATAACTAATCTTGCTACTCTATCGGATGCACCATCAATCTCCACAATGTTGTTCTTCCACTTTTTATTTATAATGAATTCTATTCTACTTGTGCTTCCAATATTTGTGCCTTCGTAGTAGAGTACATGTCCACTTTTTATATCAATTGTCTCTTCACTTTTTATTTTAACTTCACAAAGTCCAATAACATCTCATTTAATATAAGACAATTTACCAATTCTTGCAATCTTCCTTCACTCGAAAGTCATCTGCAGTTATAAGTACTTAAATAAAAAGTCATCAACAAATGGCAGCCTGGGTTCACAATCAGGGGATTCTTAGAAACCTTTACCTTCAGCCACCAACTGCTGCCTTGACTAGTGACTTTACAGCCTCCTGGGAATAAAGGTCATGATTTATTTTTTGTCTGTCATGCTTGCATATATCTATTAGAAAATTTTTTTCATTCACACACACATTCATTCTGCCTATCAGGCAACTGAGATGAAAGACCATGATATTTCTTGGATTTTAAAATCAGAGGTAAAAAGCCAATAAACTAATCATGCTGGCTAATGTATGTTGGTGAGCAGTCCATCCATGTTCATGTACTATATAAATAATCACAGTAATAACAGCTGCAACAACAACTTATGGAGTGGATATTAGGAAATTTGCCCTCTCCTTTCAGATAACAGCAAACTCCTTTTGAAGACAGATTATGATATAGTTAATACTAAATGTAAAAAAAAAGTCCGCATTATATGAGCTCTTATATTCACAGGTTATAGAAAAAATAGATTAATATGCTTCAAAGTTAAAATGCTATACTAGTGACTTTACAGCCTCCTGGGAATAAAGGCCATGATTTATTTTTTGTCTGTCATGCTTGCATATATCTATTAGAAAAAAATTTTCATTCACACACACATTCATTCTGCCTATCAGGCAACTGAGATGAAAGACCATGGTATTTCTTGATCTTAAAATCAGAGGTAAAAAGCCAATAAACTAACCATGCTGGCTGATAATGCATGTTGGTGAGCAGTCCATCCATGTTCCTGTACTATATAAATAATCACAGTAATAACAGCTGTAACAACAACTTATGGAGTGGACATTAGGAAATTTGCCTCTCCTTTCAGATAACAGCAAACTCCTTTTGAAGACAGATTATGATATAGTTAATACTAAATGTAAAAAAAAAGTCTGCATTATATGAGCTCTTATATTCACAGGTTATAGAAAAAATAGATTAATATGCTTCAAAGTTAAAATGCTATACTAGTGACTTTACAGCCTCCTGGGAATAAAGGCCATGATTTATTTTTTGTCTGTCATGCTTGTATATATCTATTAGAAAATTTTTTTTATTCACACACACATTCATTCTGCCTATCAGGCAACTGAGATGAAAGACCATGGTATTTCTTGGATCTTAAAATCAGAGGTAAAAAGCCAATAAACTAACCATGCTGGCTAATGCATGTTGGTGAGCAGTCCATCCATGTTTATGTACTATATAAATAATCACAGTAATAACAGCTGTAACAACAACTTATGGAGTGGACATTAGGAAATTTGCCTTCTCCTTTCAGTTAACAGCAAACTCCTTTTGAAGACAGATTATGATATAGTTAATACTAAATGTAAAAAAAAAGTCTGCACTATATGAGCTCTTATATTCACAGGTTATAGAAAAAATAGATTAATATGCTTCAAAGTTAAAATGCTACGGCATTACAGAATAAATTCATCTATTACACTGGTAAGAAATTTATAACTATAGTATTTATATGTATTTAGAATTTAGTTTTAAAAAAGGCTATTGTAGAATCAAAACTGTCAGCTAGATTAGCATATTTAATAAAAATATATTGCATTGTATTAAAAATGTAAAGGAGAATTTTAGCTTTATTGTTATTTATATTAATTTTAAAAAATTTAATGTTCTTTTTCTAAGAGCAATTATCATTAGTTTAAGTTTTAATTTGTATGATTTCAAACTTGTTAAGACTTGGGATTTTTTTGAAAGAGTCTGTTATGGGTAAAAGTAGCTAAGTTTCTGGGTGATTAAAAAAAAGAATCTGATTGATTTCTATGACAATGATTTTTTATTATTATTATTAGTGACTTAATTTTTTTTTTTAAAAAAAAATGTCATTATTTGCTTGGAGAATAATAAAATAAAAGTGGAGTTTCATAAATAATATAGGGCTTTAAAAACAGAAATTCAATAACTGAGAAAAAAAAGTTAGGAATAATTAATGAATTAAAACTGATACTGGTTATATTATGATTACTTTTTGACACAAGTAGACATACTTTTTAAAATATAATAATTTCAGATGGTTAAAAAGAGGATTTTGATCATCTGAATAATGATGCATCATTAGGATGACTGCTTTTAATAATATTAACTCATTATTTGTTATGATTATCATAGTTATGATTATCATGATCTTTTTGTAATTTCAAAAATGAAAAGGATTCAAGTCTTGCTAGAATTTCTGGCAAAGTTTTAAAATATGGTGATCATATTTTAGCTTTAAAACTATGAAAATTTACTAAAAATACATGTCCCCATGAAGTTGCATGCCTTGATCTTAAAAATGGTTCTTTTAGTGTAATTTATAAATATAATGGTGAGTTAAAAGACTGCTGCAATTAACACAGAATATCATTGTTATCCATTGCATCAGTTAGTTGTTCCCAGTCATAGTTGAAAGTATACCAAAGATTATAGTAATTTTAAAAAATCAAGAAGCATTATAGACATAGTTTTTGTTTTGTAGACAAAAATATAATACACATATATAGTTATTATTAATAATAATAACCTGAAAGGCTAAAACCTTCGACAAATGCGCCTTAACAATGCTTATGTGACAGCCAATCAGATGTAATAATGACTGCGCATGGACCTCTCAATTCAAAAATACAAGCCAGAAATACAAGAAAAAGATGGAACCACCTTCTTCTCTACTTAAATTTATATATAAATTAGCCAGACTCAAGCATTCTGAACTAAAAGCATGAAGCTTAAAACACTTTCACATTTAATTCACTAAATATTACATATAAATAAACAACGTGAAATCTTTCGATTTACTATGAAGCAATTTTCAAATCTAATTAAATGATAGTAACAAATGTAATAAATTTGTTAAGCACAAGCAGATGATATAATAATAACGTGAAAAGCTAAAACCTTAGACAGAAATGCCTTAAAAATGCTTATGTGACAACCAATCAGATGTAATAATGACTGCACGTGGATATATAAATTTAAAGTAGAGAAGAAGGTGGTTCCATCTTTTTCTCGTATTTCTGGCTTGTGTTTTTAAATTGAGAATTCCACATGCAGTCATTATTACATCTGATTGGCTGTCACATAAGCATTTTTAAGGTGCATCTGTTGAAGGTTTTAGCCTTTCATGTTATTATTATACCATCTGCTTGCGCTTAGTAAATTGAATATATTTACATTTATTATTAATATAATATCAAAAAAAATATCAAAACACTTCTATGCACATTATAATCCAATACAATATTATTAACATAACTTTTAATATATTATTTTTCCAATTTAGTCTAAGTATTTGACTCAGCTAATTGAGAAATTTTGTGGCAGCATTTGAAAATAGTTGTTTTATCAACAAAAGTTTATTCATACTATACATCTGCTATATAATATTTAAAAAAATGTTATTAATGATGTGAAAAATCTTATGCATTTAAAATGCAAACCACGGTTAGACAGAAATGTGTATTAACTACAATTTTGTTTCCATTTTTACGACAGAATTCTTTCGAATTTTTTATAAGAGGTTTCACGAATAAGTCTGAACCTGTTGTCTTGGTTTTTTGATTTAAAATATGCTGATGATTGTACTACATTTTCAAATTCAAAGCAAGATCTATAGAACATCTTTAATATTTTGAATGATACTTACTAAAGACTTTTTTTTTAATAATGAATGTTTAAACTTTCAGGCACTCATGAAAAAAAAACTTAATAAATTTGAAGTACAGCTTAGCCTCTAATAGACTGATTCTGTGTTTAACATGTTTTTAAAAAATATATTTTTAAAATAATGATATGACTAATTCCAAGTAAATTATTTATACAAATAGAGTTATATGTTGAAGTTTTTCAGAAAAAAAATTTGCTGCGGAAGAGGTAAAACTAAGACAGCATCACAAGATATCAAATATACATTAATCCATGAAGATGTCACTTATACTTAACATTTTAGATAACTTTCAAACTAGAATTAACTCTATATTATAGTCTTATCAAATAGTATTTGTGGTAACTTACTACAAGCAAATTACTTTCATCTAATGTATAGCTGAGCTATCAGCATTTCTGGGGATTCTGCTTAACTAATCTATAGTTTAATTATCACTTGACTCAATTAATAATTAACAAATTTAATAATAGAATTAAACCACTTTTTCTGAAGTTAACTATATTCTATTATGATTGTTTGAAACATAAACTCATTAATCACATATATTTGGATTTCCTCATATTTCTTACCTTCAATACAATTTGTTTTTCTATTTATAATTTGATCTGCCCTATAGTAGTTTAATCATTCATAAGAGCAAAAAATGTATATTGTTGCATTAACAAATTATTCCTTTGAGGCAGTATTAAGTTCAATTTTTTTTACAAGTCATGCTATTGGGCATGCTTACATAAATTAACAGTTAAATATTAAACTGATTACAAATGTCTTGTGTAGCAATATTTTAAAAAGCTATTTATCCCTATAAATTCTCTGACTTTATTACCTATTGCTAAAACTCTATTTACATACAAATTCTTAGTAAATCATAATCAGATTTATCTTAATTTTGATTCTATATTCTTTTGTAATAAATACTCAGGGAATATGCCATATTTATCCAACCTTGTACATCTTTTGCATCACTAAGACTATGCAAAATACTGTCTGTATAATGCATCAGTTATTCTTCGTATTCTCAGAACCATAAAGAAGATCTCCTAGTTCCATTTTATTTTACAATAAAAGAATATCTTTAAAAAATAAAAAGAATCAATTTAGCATATGCATTTGTAAATTTCTTCCTAGAAACAATTATATCTAAGACATTGCATACTGCAGTGTTTAATTAGAGTGTAATTACCTAAGTCACAAAAAAAAAGTCACTATTTGTATTCTTGGAATAAATTACATATACTGCAGTGTTCAATTAGAGTGTAATTACCTAAGTCTCAGAAAAAAAGTCACTATTTGTATTCTTGGAATAAATTACATATACTGCAGTGTTCAATTAGAGTGTAATTACCTAAGTCTAAGAAAAAAAGTCACTATTTGTATTCTTGGAATAAATTACATATACTGCAGTGTTCAATTAGAGTGTAATTACCTAAGTCTCAGAAAAAAAGTCACTATTTGTATTCTTGGAATAAATTACATATACTGCAGTGTTCAATTAGAGTGTAATTACCTAAGTCTCAGAAAAAAAGTCACTATTTGTATTCTTGGAATAATGTAGTTTTGAATTAATAATAAAATAATACTTGTGATTAAATATTATCAAAATGTATTACATCTTTAGTCTATGTATATAAATACTTATCTCAAAATACCCAATTTCTGGATGGTTGACATCAGTCTGCTAAATATTTTTACATTTTTCTATTTTTTTTTAAAAAAATTTGTTTTATTGAATAATTCATAATCTAAAAATTATAAAAAAAATCATATTTGCATGCAGAAGCATTCATTGGGGGGGGGGGGGTGAATATATTCATAATATTCAAGAAATGTGACAATTTACCATGAGCTGTCACAATCGCAAAAATTACAAATCTTTAAAATATAAAGTGGGAGTCAAAAAAAGTAATAATAATTATTTCATTTTACCAAAAATAATTTATAATCAAAGTAGAGAATATGTACTATATTCTTTTAAATTGAATTTAAAATTATTTTAATATAGAGATAATTGTATTTACAAATAATCATTATCATTAGTAACTATTCATAAATGGGCATGGTCATTCTACCCCTAGAAGAAAAAAGGAAACTAAAAAGTTACACATATTTTTATACAATCTTGCATACAACTTATTCATCCTAACTACTTAACAATATAATGCATTTTTGACTCCACTTGTCAAAGGATTTAAATAAAAGGATGCCAGAACCAAATTTAAACCCTGTTCATCATGCTTCCATACATACAATTTAGTGTTATCACATGAACTTAAGTAAGTGAGGCTCAGGAAACAGTGATATCAAATAAATAGTTTCATTTAGTTAAAAAAAAACATGATCAGATTTCGATGATCAAATATAATTTATTTGTAGTATTTAAAACAAAAAATACACACGATTCAAAATTAATTATTTTTGAAAAGAAAGGAAAATAAAACTTATACAATGATGATTAAACAGTTTATATCAAAAATCATACAGTAGCATCTATTTACCTTTTCAGGAACTATTATAATTAAATAAAAATTTGATGCTATAAGAATAATTAACAATGCAGACAGTGGCAACCCGTGAAAATTCGTAGTAGTGAGGCAGTGATCGAAAATGTGAACAAAAATGATCTGCATCTTTGAAGTAAATAGTCACATACATTATGAACACTTGTTTTACTATGAAAATGCTGTTGTATTATTGAGCTTCAGTAACTTTTTCCCATCTGACGGAGAGTGCAAATAAAAGAAGCATTACTTGAGACAAAAAATCACTACAAGTAGATTGTGGATACTTTTTTGCCTCTTTACTTAGTGTATTCTATTTGTACATTTGTGGATTTAATTAATATACAAATTTAAAAACAATAATTAAATAAAAACATTCATTTATATTGAGGATGAGGGGCTACAGTTCCTATGGGTGGACCACTACTGAATGCAGAACAGAGTTTGAGTCCTCTTTGGCTGAATCATCATGATAAAACCTTGACTCTCAAACTGATATTATTTATTATGTAGTAATAAATCCCGATGCATTACTTTCATACTATTTAAATTCAAAGTCAACCCAATATTTTATGACTTTCAAATACATTTCAATGTAACAAACTGTATGTGCATGCAAATATATACAAGTGAGTAGACACAAACATATATGTATTTAAAAACATAAATATTTTTAAAAAATCATAGAAGACTGAGGCACAAGAGATTCCATATGACTATTATTATGACAATGTGATTACACATATATATTCCCATTATTACATGATGACTAAGTTCTAAATTAACCTAAGTGGCAAAAGATAGTTAAGGTTAAAACAGAAAAAATAAATAAATAGAAATGAAAGGAGCAGAAAAGATTGTCTGAATAAAAAACTATAATTACTTTCTAATAAGCACTTGTATGCAAAGAAATAAAAAAAACATTAGCAACACAATTATGTCATAGTTTATTGACCAAAAAATAATAATAACAAGAGTATTTAAACTCATGAGAATTTCAATGTTATATTTATTTTATAAATTTATTTTTAAGCATTAAATAAACATGTGTGATGTAAGTTAATACCTATTCCATTAAACATTTTAATTTTTCTCTGACTTTTTATACTATTCAACAACAACAAAAAAATTAGGAACATTACATTGTTGGAAAAGTATTTTTGCCATGACATATTACTATTTAATTAATTTATTTATTTTTTAATATTAACACTTCTTTTATTACAAAAATATCTCGAATAAAAATGAGGAATTGGGAATATAATTAATGAAATTATTATAATATATATAAGCAGTAATCATATATATGTAGACAGTGAATATTACCATGTACTCTGAAAAAAGCAGACTTCAATCAAAATCAAAATATTATTAACCAAAATTCAAACTCACAAGTACAAATACTTCAACTATATTGCTTATGATGTAACAAAATCACTTTGTGATGATCTCACTAATTCAAACTTGAGTTAAACTTCCCAGCAATTTTGCTTTACCTACTCTGTAATAATCTATACTTAATAATTAATCAAAAATATTTTAAATATTACATTTTTCCTATCTGATCCAATAAGACAAAAATCAATACATTATTAATAATTTTAATATTATATATTAGTATTATTAATTGAATTAATTAAAAAATCTCATATAATAAATGTTTAATCACAAATAAATACTATATGTATATATCATTTTCGAATACTTTGGTATTAGACCTGCAATGTAGGGGAGATAGGATGCCTTTTCACATCTGCAATAAAAGTGTAATCTTGCACTGACGTCAAATTGAAAGGAAATAATCCCTGCAATATTATTTGATCTCATGTGAAAACGTGTTTATTTTTATCGATGGGTCTTTTTTTTTCTTTTTGTAATATTTTGACATTTTCAATTATTGTCCAGATTTCTTACTAACAACAGGATAAATATTTAATAAAAGTCTCATAATAATTTATATTTCTTTATTATTTTTGTGTATTTTCTTTTTCCTTTTTTTTTTATTTTCTTTCTTTAAAAATATATATATATTAGCATTTCTGTGAGGAATCCTGGCATACTCTGTGCAATTACATGTTCAATAAAACTCCATTTTGGGGGAAATTTTTCAATTCAAATTTCTATTTTATGTGTATTAGAAGTAAATGGCAAATTTGTGGCTTCAATGTGAGAATTCCTAATACATATTACATGGTAAGTAGCATATATGTGTATGTTTTATGTGTTTTTGTAAATAATATTTAAAAAAATTATCATTTATTGATTGTTTTATGCATATATAAAGTAACATTTTTTTGCGTAATGGCATTATTTATTTAAGATTACAAATCTTTTTTTTTTTTTTGGTTTAAAATGTTGTTTTTAATATCATTTTCGAGCTCAGACTTCAGTTGTTCAATCATAGCAGCTGTAGGTTTTAATCAGGCAATATTGGATGGTATAGTTTATTTATTGACAGCTGGTTTCTCCTCATGGCATTAGACAGTTGGAAGTTTCGGCATATGATGGACACAATGCTGTTTCTATTTAGCTGAAGACTCATTTCCATACTTCTCTAAGAGTGAAGCAAATTGCAGCTTCTCTACTTTTCCATTGTATTTTTCAACACCAAGAACAATAAGTATATTGAAGGCACAATCAAAAACTAATCAGCAGCAATAATGATTCAGCAGTAATAAATAATAGTTCAGCAATCAAGGTATATTGAGCACAATGATTTATAACTTCTATTTATAGTTCCTGGAGTTAGCTCATCAACAAAATCAGATTCATCAGCTGTGGTTCAATCCATTAATCTATTGGTGGTAGATAAAACTTCAACTTCATTTTGGTCTGTGACTTATTTGTCCAATCATGACATTTACAAAATTTTATCTTTAAAAGGAATTACCAGACTAAATTATATCAAATACTTATCTCCTTAATTAATCGATCTTTTTATAAAAATTTTAATTACATTTTGTAAAATAATGTTATTTCCACTTTGTTAAAAAAAATTTATTTTTATTTTACTATATAATAATAATATATACATTTATCTGTGCATATAAATTATATATACATTCAATTTTCATTTATTACAATTGTTGAAAATCTTTACTTTTAAAATAAACTAATTTTTACATGAAACATATATAAATATCGCTTCACTAGCAATATGCTTAAAGTGAGCAATTCAAATCTTTTGAGGATTAAAGTAATGATTATTATTTCTTTTATGTTATGAATAAATTGAGTTTTATAAGAAACATTTCTTAAATCTATTAAATGGATACATATACTATTTTATTCTTACTATATTGGCTCAAGATTTATCATAGCAAATTGCAATGTACTCGGCCTATTGCAATGGCTAGAATAAAATATTTGAAAATGTCCTGGAAAAACTTTTGTCTTTGTAATAATAATCTTAAATTTATAAAAATATTTTTATAGTGAAGAAATTTATACAAATTGTTTTTACATACAGGCAAATAGAATCTAAACATAAATGCATATAAAAATGAAAAGAATATTTATAATAAATACAAAACAATAATTTAAACAAGCTGACCATGTTCAAAAAGTTTAACATCAAATTATATAAAAATCTTTAAATAGTAATTTAAATTTTAGACATTAAACTTGCAATCATGTGATTAATTTAATCAACATATTACAAATCTTCAAATTTCCATAATAAAATTAAAAAAAGCTCATGTAAATACCTATATAATATTTATAATTACATGGATGAATGCAATGAAAAAAAAGACCATCATTAAATTTACAACACAGAAAAAAAAAAAAAATGTGTTAGAACACAATAGAAAAGCAAATAACTGATAGTTTATTAGTTAAATATATTTTAATAATTTACAAATCATTTAAGTAGTGAATATAATAAATATGTCAGTTACATTTTGAGGCTGACAGAAATCTTTTCTACCCAAGTACACAATAGTAATCCTATTAAAAAATAATAGAACATCCACTCTACCGCTACATGAAACCATGCAGAGCATAGTAACTGTGAAAATAGTAAACTAAAGATAGCTTTGATACAATCACAACACTCTTCAGAGCACATCAATCATTTTATTAAGTTGCAAGATTGAAAGTGTTTGTTTAAAACTTCATTTTTTTGTTTTAATTTTTTTTTTTTTTGAAGATGATTGATAAAAAGTCACAAAGATTTTTTTTTGTTCATGCTATTTCTTTCCTCTTTTAGATATATAATTTTCTAATTCACTATTTTATTCAGATTATAAAAAAAATATCTTTCTAATTTCTAGTTGTTTTAATCAACTGTCAATAGAACATCATCATTACCACCACCATCATGAACACCAACATTACCATTACCACCACAATCATCATCATCATTATTATTAAATACATATGTTATAAATTGTGTAGATATTATTTCTACAAAAAAAACCCACTAATTTTATTGATAATTCTTTTAAGATAGAATGACCTTAATTCCTGAAATTTGCAAACTCTTACTACATAAAATAGCTATTAATTTTAATCATGGATATAATTCTCACTAAGGAGCATATTTTATTATAATAATTTCTCAATCTGAGTGATTATTATTAGCAAACTTTTTAGTTCTATCTAGAACTGTAGCCACAGAAAACATTTGAACTGAATGATAATGAAAATAAAATTATGTAATACATATCTGCCACTGTGATTGTTCTCCACACATTTCCTGTAACAATATCAAGTGTTTATTTCTTTTAATTAATACATCTACAAAAAGAGAATGATTATTATTTTCCATTTCCATTATGAACTTGATGACATTGTGGTAGGAGTTCAACATATTAAAAAAAATTTTGATAATAGGATATCATCAACATGCATTAGGTAAACAGATTTTTGGTCATTGTCTTGAATATTGTTGCTGAGGGGTTTTTTTTTTTTTTTGGAAAAAAAAAATGATATTCTTAAATTCCTGAATACCTACCTCAACATTATCAAATTCATAATGGAACTGGATGTATATAGTTGGTTAGTTCATATAATATGATTCTTGACATACATAAATTTATACAAACATGACATTTTCTAAGTTTTACAAAAAGTATGCAGAATATTTGAAATAAAATATATCATTCAAAATTGAACAGTTCAACTTAACTTTTTTTTTCCAAAAAAAAAAGGGGGGGGGGAGGGTCTTTCATCTATCAGTAGGTAATAAACAACTTAATATTACAAAATATATACACATCTTTTCTTCATTAACAAGACAAACTTTATTTATTAAAACGTTATTAATTGCAGAATGATTTTTTTAAACATCATTATAGTATGATATTTCAGAAAAATATTTTCAATACAACAATGCTCTGAAAAATTTGTTTATTCTAAAAAAACACTTCTTAATATTTTACAATAAACATTTACATAAAATCTTGTGGAATGCATTAATAATTCAAGTTGGAAACTAATTTCATAAAGAAAACACTCAAAATATATTTTTTCTCATTACTATTTAAATTTGTTTATTTACTACTGAGTAAAAACCTTTTTAGACAACAGAAAAAGTTTCCTGCTGAATCACTCCAATTAAGAATTAAAAACAGGATCCTTGACAGCAATTATAGCCACAAGATTAACATTAGAGGTACTTCATATAAAATTAAAATTAATGTTCCCCATAGAGATAATATATACACAGTTTATATTACTTATTGTGAAAATGATAGAATATTTTCATATCCCAAAAATAAATTCTACAGAAATTTCAAAATTTTTATAAAATCTCATGTTGGATTTGCAGTAAATTGTATATCAGATAGTACAATTGCATAATTAGTAATTTAAAAAAAAGAAATAGTTTCTAGCTAAAGAAGAATCAAATACATGAGCTATTTAGTCATACATTAAATTAACAAAATATAGTAACAATTTCAATGAACTCATTTTCTGATGAAAATTAAAACAATACAAACTGATATTAAAAAGTTATAGAAATGTTTAAAGACTCAAACAGCATAAACAAAAGGTATGAAGTGAACAAATAAAATGCAATCTGGAAAAAAATATTAGAAAAATAAATATTTTAATCACTTTCATCAAATGTACTTTGAAACAACAAAATGAAGTAAAACAATTTAAAAGAGTGCACAAAATGTTTACAATTTAAAAATCATGGAGAAAGTTTTCTAAATCTAGTTAGTTTAAATGGTGAAAAAAGTGCCTGGTGATCACATAATAATCAGTTTTTATTCAAATATTTTCATAGAATAAGTGACATATATTTAGATAGAAAAGTTTCCTAATGACAGATCAATGGTTTTTTAAGAGGATTGCTATTGGAATAAATAGTTTCAAACCCAAAATTTCTCAATTAAAATCATATACAACAATCTTTTACTTGAGAAAATACTTGACAAAGAATATATATGTGTGTAGGTATGAGAGAGAAAAAATAGCAATTGATGAGATTCATTAATGTGTGAGATCCTAATAAACATGATCTCCAATAAATTAATTAATATGAGACTTGTAAAACAGCTAGCAGTGTATCCATCTGCCCACCCATAAATTGAGATTACAATCCAAAAATAAACTAGAAATTTTGGTCAGCCAATTCAAGATTTCCAAGAAAGTTTAAAAAAAATTTTAGGTATCGAATTTATAGTAAACCCAACTAGTTATTAAATATTTATTAGTAAAAGATTATCCAACCATTTTTAGATAAATGATAAAAAACCCAGATGTCAGTAAACTGACAAAACAAAAATACTATTGTAATGTAAGCTTTAAAATTATTTAAAATATGTATTAAAAATAAAATTATTTAAAATATATGTTGTTGTTGGGTTTCTTTTGTTTTTGTTTTTTTAAAAAGAAATGCTTTTATTCACATAAATGAACTAAAAAGTAAAGAATGAATTTTCTTAGAACATTAAGTTTAAAATGTTAAATAAAAGTTATACACTTTTATTTTTGCTCACATAATAGCAAAAATAAAACTGAAGAAAATTATTTTTAGTTTATTTATATAGATAAAAGCATTTCTTTAAATATATATATATATTATTTTATTTACTGAGAAACATATATAATAAAGATATATATATAGTGATTACTAATATTTTTTTATTACTATAAAACTTTTTCCTTGATAATCACATGTAAATGTAAATCACTTCTGAATTGAACATTTCAAAGCAAATATTTATTTCAATGACTATAATCTTTTTAGTTTAGCATATATGACATTTTATTTACTCATAGAATGGGACTTAAATGATACATTTATTTGTATATCAATATAAATAAATCTCAATGTTAATTTTCATTATTAAACTTTTTAAACTCATAGATCTGGAATCTATGTAGGACAAAAAATTATTAAAACTAAATTCACACAGAAACATACTAACAGCTTTTGATTTTGTTAACACTCATTTGATTTGTAATTTATATATTTATTTTTAAAAACTTTTAAATTTTAGTTATATTTTTCATAAAGATAAGAAGCCTTTTATAAAAAATATGTATGACATGCAATTTCCTAATTTTATTTTAGCAAGGACTAATTCTTATCATCAACCATAGTCACATAACTTTATTTATTGTTTTTTTAATGAAATTTCACACATGCAAAAAATAAATTAACTTGATTTTAATTTCAACTTTAGTTAGTATTTATTAATAATTTATTATTTCAATGAATTATAACATTATTTATTTTTTTCTACTTTCAAAGTTCTAAAATATAGACACTCATTACATTACCCATATATAAATATTTTATTTCAAAATACTTTAAAATATATTTTTTATACTCATTTTAATTTCAAAAGAAGTAATTCATAGAAATACAATAAATAATAATCCTTTTTTTATATATAATTAAGTCAGAATGTCTATTTTCAAAGTACTCAAAAAAAATTCTTTTTTTTCCCCAATGGAACATGGTTATAGTAGAAATTAATTTATCAAAGTAATTTTTCGGTATCAGAATTTAACAACTAAATACAATGGATTATTTTCAATTACAGTTAATATTATCATGGATTTATTTACCTTTTTTACAAAAGTTAACTCATCTCTTTTCTTTCAAATTTGAAATACATAAAAGATTAATATTCTTAAATTCACAATATAATGGAGCCAAGAACTACACTATATTTTATTCTAGGTCTCCTCACATACAAACATATATACATTTTGTTGATAAACTTTGATTAGAACAGAATATGTATTGCTTATTGAACTGCAAATGTGCAATACTTTTTGACATGCAAATATAGATTGCCTATATAAATTAAGATTATAGCATAAATAAAAATTTTAAAAAATAATGATATAATGTAATAATTTGAACTGAGTTCAATATGGCATTGTTTGACATTGCAGTGACTAATTAAATCTATTTTAATTTAATAAAAAAAAATTTGGTGTACATTTTATCACTAAATTTTGATTGTAAAAAATAGAATTAATGTTTCTATTATGAAATAATATTATTATAATCACTATATTTATTAATATATTTCTTTAGATATAAATATGATTGTAAGCATATGCAAACAAGACAAAATAATATATTTACATGTATATATTTTAATACCAATGTATAATAAAAATATACTTATTTTACATTAATTGATTATTAATTAAGAAAAAATAAGTAATTCAAAACTTTGTTTTTGGGATATAATTAAAAATAACCCCTTAATTAATTTCTTAATTTACACTGTTTAGAGATAACGAATGAAAATTTACCTTATTTTCTTTTGCATTAAAAAATTTTTTAGATAACATGAGCTGATATAAAATTTTATTTTGGTATAATTATCAGTTATCTTTTAATTGAATACTTAATTTAAATTTTGTTGTATAATTAAAAAAAAATGTCATTAATGATTAAATGGAATAAAATTAAATTGATTAAAATTGTGACTAAACAAGGCTAGATAGTATAATTATAAAATAATATGTATATAGGCAAATAACAAGTTATTCTGTCTTCTTTTTGTTGTAGCTAGACATTACTTGTCACACTGCAACAGCCCAAGAAACAATCATCAGATTGTATAAGAACTATATCAACAAAATAATAGATCACCCATACTGGGAAATACATATTATTAATGTCTGATTGTTCATTGTATTTTAACAGTCACTAATTAAAGATGATAACCAGAATCATTAATGAAATGGAGAAAATTATAATGTATAGTTAAAAAAAACATATCATGCCAGTTAAACTCTGAATCATGTAATTTTTCTGTTGAAAATAATCACCAGTTGCCTTCATGAAGAGAGAGAGAAGAGATAGCAATATTGTAAGACCTATCTATTATCCACTCATGATAAGAAGTATGCCTTTGCCTGTCATTAGAATCAAAAAAAGAAGAAAAAATATATTGTCAAAGGACTAATTAATAATCATAATAATGGGGGTAAATAAAAATATTTTATAAACATAATTTGCAACTAATATGGTACCATGGCATAAGTAGACCTGTGGTTAAATTAAATTTAAGGGTAAGAAAAAGTTTATTTTATTAATAAAAACTTTAGCAGGTCTGCTACTATTATATATTGTTTTATTTTTGAGTATAATTTACTCAATCTATAGTAAATCAAATCTTACATGTTTATTTTAATTAAATATTAATTGTCTTTATCATTATTATTATGATTATGTTCTTGATATTTATTTTATATTTTAATCTTGTTTAATTTTATGTATAATATATGTATTAAAAAATATATATTCATGTTTAATCAAATAAATTACTTTACTTATCCCAAACAAGCATTTCTAAACTTTGCTTTATGATAAGGAAGCGTTGAGTGTAAACAAAATAATCAAAAAAAAGTAAGGGGTAGATAAAATACTCTTCAGTTGAGAAGCATTCTTTCTCAATGAAAAATGGCATTTAGGAGTGCATTCATTCATTGTCTATAAAAATGTTATTCAGTAAAAAAATATAATAGTTTAGATTCATCAAAGTAGTGTAATCATTGTTAGTGATCTGCAGTCAGAATAATCTACAGAGTTGTTGTATAGTGAAATAAAATTATATTATCTAATTATTTTAAAGTTTTAAACCAGTATTAACTTTTATGTTCTAAGATTTTGTATAACTTTAGCATTAATCTTAAAAAATATTTTATTACATAAAATACTGCATATCACATTCCGAAAGGGTAATAAAGAATTATCACATTCCGAAAGGATAATAAAGAATGAAAGGTACTTTGATATTAGAGCTGCTATATGGAGCATGTATTAGACCTATTGGACCTGTTGATATTCGTATCAATCCGCCGACAACTTTGTGATGTCAACGAAATGATGTGTACACGACTCTTTCTTGAAAAACAAAAAAGGATATGTACAGGTAATATTGTAATGAAATTCAAATAAATATTGTACAAAATTTAAAAAAAAAAAAAAGAGTAAACCTAAAAACTTTTAAAAACAACGCAGTAAATCTAAAATTTTTTTAAAAATGACGCATTTCCAAAAAAAAAAAAAACAACAAATGCGAGGCCATTGACGGTTTTAATATTTCAATATTTTAAAAGATTTTTAACAAAAAATGTATATACTCAGTAGATGATTAGAGAAAGCAAGGTAATATTGTAGTGAAATTCAAACAAATATTGTACAAAATTTAAAAAAGAAAAATACGAGTAATATTGTAGTGAAATTCAAACAAATATATAAAATTTAAAAAAGAAAAATATGATCAAATCTAAAAACTTGTTTTTCGACACATTTCAAAAAAAAAACCACACCATTATTGGTAAAAATTTCTAAAATTGAATTAACTATATTTTTGTGAAACTTATCGTGAAATATTGAACAAGGAAATCCAGTTATATGAATGTCTTCTACATGAACCCAAAATGGACACCTGCTCAATAAAAGAAAAAAAACTAATGTGGAGATATTTAACAAATCCAAAAGATTGCACTGATAAGAAAGACATGTTTTGACAACTCTCTCATGGATTACTCAATTGTGAGTACCATTGATTATGCCATCATCGTGATTTCATATGTAAGGAAATACACATTTTCACGCCTCTAAAAACGGATTATTTTCTTTCAATTGTGAGCACCAATCATTGTTCCAAGAGTCCATTGTGGATGTGAATTCCCCTATTTTCCCAACGTCGCAGGTTTAATGCCCAAAGTACTGAATAAAATGTATGTGCTTTCAACATATACCAAAGAAATTTTATTAATCATCAAAATAGTTTATGGTGCTTTTGACGTAGAAAAATGGCTGCTGACATAAGTTTAAAATTTATTTTCAAATTTTATTTTTATAAACATAATCACATATGGCATTTGGAAACGGAAAAATGGCTGCTTGATTACTATAAAATATATTAAATTTGTGAATTTGAATGTTTTTTTTTTGTTTCTTAATTTACATTTTTTTTTATATAATATAAACGAAGTCATGTAATTATTGATATTGCATATGTATTCTTTAAACCAACTTTTTCTAATATGTATACACAAATTACTTTTTTTTTTTTTGATATCATATAACTGAAGACATGTAGTTATTGATATTGCATATGTATTCTTTAAACCAACTTTTTCTAATATGTACACACAAATATTATATGTTATAAAAAATATTTTATTATTTAATTACATTTTTTTCCATTAAATATATACAATGTAATAATATAAATATTATGGCTAATACTGTCTGATAATATTAATAAAATTTTATTACAAAAAAATAAAAATAGTAATCATATAATATTATTTTATAAATTCTGTAATACTTATTAATCCATATATTTCTTTTCGAAGTTTGTTTTATTTCATTAAATTCATATAAATACAGTATAACACAAAATATCTCTATTTGTATTTTTATATTGGACTATTTCCATCATCTAATATGCATATTGAATGTCTTTAGAAAAATTTAACTTTATTTAAATATTCCAAATACATACAACTGTTAGTAATAGCACATCAAACAGGTTAGTATATTCACAACATTTCAAGAGGTATTATTCTCCCCTCTTCCTCAGTTGTTGCTGGTCTGACCAGTGACAGTACTAGCGTGGGATTCGAACCTGGATTCTTAGATTCTTGATTATTGAATTTTAACTAATGTTCTAACCAACCTGCCAAAGACAAGTCAGTAAAAATTTCATATACTATCTATGAGGTTCCTGCTGATTTCTCCACTTTTTCCTAAGAGCAGAGTTCAATAGATAAATATAAAAAATTTATACTGACTGTTGTCTTTGGCAGGATAGCTAAGTTGGTTAGAGCATTACCTTAAAATTCAATAATGAAAAAATCCAGGTTCAAATCCCATGCTAGTACTGTCACTGTCTAGGCCAGCAACACCTGAAGACGAGGGAAGAATAATACCTCTCGAAACGTTGTGCATATACTAACCTGTTTGATGTGCTATTACTGACAGTTGAATGTATCTGGAATATTTAAATAAAGTTAAATTTTTCTAAAGACATTTAATATGCATATTAGATGACGAAAATAGTCCAATATAAAAATACAACTAGAATACCATCATCACAAACCTTTAGGAAAACTCAATATATCTATATTTTAACTATTTATATATGTTCATTGTTAAGGTGCAATATATAACAATTAAAATATGAAATTAATGAAAATTCTATCCTGGTTATCAACATATCTAAAAATGGAAAAAAAAGAAAAATAAATCAATATAATTTTTTTACATATTAAAAATAATATACTTGTATTCCTTCTATTCTTTTAATTTACATTTTTAAGTATCTACTATACAATTAAAATCTTCACTAGTTACAAGTGTAACGGTAGCTGACAATGACCTCTTCTTCCGTCATTTATTTATTGGAATCTAGATCTAGCTGTAGTCAGAAAATTATCTTAACCTGAACTAATAATACTTTTTCTTTCCAGAGAGTGAATTTATATATTTTTATGTATATCTTATTAGACAGCCCTTCCTGTACGAAGTTTTACCATGTTCTGAGTCAATCCTCCTTTTTAATGAAGTTTTCCCTGGTAGTGGGTCATTCAAAAGGTTAGAGAAAGAACTGACCGCAAAACACAAATAAATATATATATATATATATCAGTAAATTGAGATAATCCAATCCCTTCCAACTTTAGCTTTCTTTCTGTATAGATTTCTACGGTTATGGACAACGGCTTTTTTTTTATCCATTACCAAGCGCCAATCTTGCTAATTAGCAAGAATCGTAGGGTCTACTTAATAATTTGTCTAACTCAGCCTTTTCAAACTTATGGCCATCTTAATTAAAGCTAACTCGTACTCAGAGGGTGGTAGCACAAAATGCCATAGAACCTTCAAACTAAATATTCTCTCGGAATTTCTATCCATCCAATTCCCACAAGAATCTGGAACAAAAATTTTAAAATCGCCTTACACTTTTCTATCTCATTTATTCTATTCTAAATATTTATTGGAAACATGCCAACACATACACTAATGTATTACTAACTTAATGCTAAAATACATAAAAAATTGCATAATACATATAAAAAAAATGAATTAATGGTTTAATGGCTAATCTATTAATATTAATTATAAAAAGAAATAAAATGGCATAAATCATGTATGCGATAAAATATTGTTAGTATTTTTATAGAAAATTACAATTAGAGAGCAATAAATAAAATAATATTCACATAAAAGTTTTAGTAATACACGGCTTGATTGGATAGTATTTAAAAATTGGAAATGAGACAAAATCTATATTTACCGGCATTCAATGAATCAGCAACCTATAGGTATGTTTCTGAGTGCACTCATTACCTTTAATCCTGGGATTAGCATGGGCAAAACTTGGCATCCATCTTTTCTGCTTGGCATTCCAATTATTGAGTATCTTTGAGTAATGTATTTCTTATGATTTATTTTTTATATAATATCCAGGGAACAGATGTCATGCAATAGATCCAGTGGTTGTGGCTTTGGATGGTAAGCAGTGTGCTTGGGGCGATGGATATGCTAATGGCTTTCATGGCATAGATGGCAAAGAGAGCTGGTGTCCGAATGTAGACCCCGGCACGATTATAAATTTTACCCCATGTGATCCCTGGAGCTTCCTTTAGTTTTCTTTTCAGTTTCACAACCAAATTCTGTCCAGCAATGAAGGCGGTAATGACAGTTTATTTCACGTCTTCTCTTTTTATTTTACTGCCCAATTATTTATTTTATGTTTATGTGTTCATCGGCAAATTTTTAAGCATACTGCTTCCTCCTCGGTTGACTAATCAAGAATTAATAATCGAATTTCCTTTTCATTATCTCTGGCATTTTTTTCTTTGTTCCAAAAATATATTTTGACAAAAATGCGTAAACAAAAGAAAAACCACTTAGCAACATCAATTTTTTTATTTATTATTTTCTTTTTTTGAACTTTTTGGAAATAACTTTTTTTTATATCTAAATTTGGACAAAAACAGTCGAAATGAATTTGATTGATAATGGACATTCCTCTACTTCCTTTCCTTAATTAAAAATTATTTAAACAAAGTCCGAATATTTAAAGCAATTCAATACATTAAACTAGAATGAGATAGCCATTAATTAGTCCCATCAGTTTCTAGAACAATTAGAGAAACATTTAGCTAATTAATTTGTGGAATCATAACTGTAAAAAAAAACTTTTAGAAAAACGTTTAGCTAATTAATTCGTGGAATCATAACTGTAAAAAGAAACTTTTTACATGCTTTAAATTTTTTTTGTTTTAAAACAACATTTATCTATACACACGTATGCCAAATAAAAATATTAACACATAATCAATGTCATTCTTTATTACATCAGTAAATATATATGTGCTTGTCTGTGCGACCTTTCCAACAAATAAATCAAACAATAAAATACCAAACCAATTATATAAAACCTATCCTCTGTCTCTTCTTTTGTCACAGGGTTTGAAGTCAGTTCCTGTTACAATACCCCCCATTCAAAATAATTCAAAATGAGATTTATCTTGTTTTGAGGGCTACCCAAAAAAATATTCTGAACCTAACTCCTCATTCGTAAGAAAAGGTCATGGTCTCCATAGGGCTGGCTATAACGACCTGGCATTATATGTACCCTTGATTTCTTGATCTACCCAAAATGCATTCCTGCTTTGAGTCCTCACAATGGTGAAAGGGCCTTCATATAGGTTGCAAAATCTCTTGCTTATGAATTTTCCTGGATTACTCACATGGGAAGTTTTTACGAGTACCAATGCCCTATTTTAAAGTAACGATAGTCTCCTGGGTTTTCTTGTTCCACCATTTGCCTGCTCTAATCATTTTTTGACAGCTAACATGCAATCAACCTCATGGTCTATTGGTCCATCTCCAATTCTCAGCAAAACTGTCATCAACAAAGGAATGTGTTATTTTAAGTGCAACTGCATTGGCGCAAAATCCGTGGATTCATTAGTGGACCAATTAATGTAATTCAAAACTTCCACACTTGACCTAACCAATGATTGTCAGGGGTGTACATCTTAAATAGCCGTCCCTGTTCCTGCAGTACGTGCTCGCACGGGTTTGACTGGAGGTTTTGAACTGACATCAATATGTCTTATGTCATGTTTACCGATCCACTTTTCCCATTCCCTTGAAGTGAATGGGATACCATGGTCAGACAGGAGGGTTTTTGGTTTTCCTGCTGATGGGAATTATTTTCGAGGATCATGATTGTCTCTTTGACCTTAGCCTGTGCCACAGCGTACACAGCTACAAATTTAGAGAAAAGATCGTATATGACCACCAAGTATTGTTTTTGATTAAATGGAGGTAGGGGTCCATAATAATCCATGGCCATCACTTTCCAAGGTTTGTCCAGGATCATGGAGATCATGGGTGCAGCATAATTTCAGTTCACTGGTTTAGCCCTCTGGCATACCTCACATTTGTTTAGGATATTAATGATACTACTGTATATACCTAGCCAATAAAACCACTTCCTAATCAGGTTTTCCTTTTTTGGAGTACCACAGTGCCCATACAGTTTTTGAATGTGATTTACCACTGCCTCCCTCAAATGATTTGGAAGAAATGACCTCCATTCTTTGGGATCATCTTGGACCTTATATTGAAGTATTTCATCTCTTATCTGATAATTCTTTTATTTCCTACCCAACATATATTGATTTGCTCTATCATTTCTAACAGCACTATTAACAGTACTAGTGTCTGATCCCTTCTTTGATGGTAAGCCAGCTGGTCCAGATCTTTCTTCACACCATCTATGGTCAAATTGATGCCTGCAATGTACAAGTTATCACATTTTAAATGTTGAGGATGGTATCCGGCAGGATTATGACTCAAAATATCTGCTATGATATTCTCCGATCTTTTGCAATAGTGCACAGTATAATCATACTCCTGGAGAAATAAACTCCCAACACACTAAATGGTTATTAGTTAGGTAGCTGTGGTTAATGAACTCTTAAGCTCTTGTGATCCATGATTACGATTACTTTTGACCCCAGTATGAGCGGTCTGAATTATGCATTGAACATATGATGGCTAATGTCTTTTTCTGTGGTAGGGTAGTTCATTTCTGGGCCTTTGAATAATCGGCTTATAAAATATAGCACTCCTATTTGACCATCCTGGATATGCGAGTTGCCCCAATCTCATAACGACTGCTATCCGTCTGCACCAAAAAAGGTTTGTCAAAATTGGGGAATGAGCATTACATGTTTTAAAAACTCCTCTTTAATATCTTCAAATGCTTGGCCTGCTCTCCCAACCGTTTCCATGGGATATTGTTCCTTAATAGTTTCAATAATGATTCCGCTTTTTCTGCCAATCGCTCTTGGAATCAATTATAAAAATTGCAGAAGCCTAAAAAAGAGCATACCTGTTTCCTTGAGTGAGGTGTGGGAAAATCCCTAATGGCAAGAACTTTATCAGAATGCAGTTGAATTCCCTGGGCCCCTATCACGTGACCCAAAAATACGACTTCAGCTCTACAGAGTAATTTTTCTCAGATTTATTTTAATTCCTCTTTTTTTGCATCTCCCAGGAAAATAATGTCTATCTCTCTGATATGGTCTTTCATAGTGGATGATGCTATTAAGACATCATCCATATACATGGTTACCAGATCTTTGACTTCTGGTGATAGTACTTGATCAAGGCACCTTAATAACCCAGCCCCAATGTTTACAAGGCCAAATGGCATTTTATTAAACCCTCGAACCTAACGGCCGTATAGTGGTGTGGCACTATTTGCCAGTAGCTGAGCATTAAATCGAACATGGAGATTTTCTTTCCATTGAATTTGCCCAACAGTTCATGCATGGGTGGAGGTATATTGCAATCCAGTACCATTATTTTATTCAATTGCCTGGCATCCAGGCATAACCGAATGGTACTATCCTTTTTCTTTACTACCACAAGGGGGTTACAATATGGCGACGAGCATTTCAACACTATTCCTCAATCCATCATCTGGTCAATTCGCTCCTTTACCTCACTTTTGTACTGGTGCGGTATGGGATACAATCTTGATCGAAAAGGTTGTGTGTGACTCAATCTAATCCTTTGCTTAAACCCTTAAATCGTACCTGGGATATCAGAGAAAACCTGATTATATTTCATCAGCATTTCTTCCAGCTTTGATTCCCCCAGATCCTTCACCATTCCAGCTTCCTTCAAATTTTTCTCTAATAATATGCTCAATTGGTTACTCCCTGATTTTCAGCACTCCTATAGAACCATATAATATGTTCATCATGAATTCTAGCTCCTCATTTTCATATAACAATGGTTTTTTCTTGTAATCAAGGCTGCACTTGTGCCTGTGTAGGAAATCAGATCCCAGTAGTGCATCATATATCAGATCTGTCATGATCAAAAATATGTGTGAAATGACTTTCTCGTTAACCTTTACTTCAACCAACATTTGTCGGGGTTCTATCTTTACCTTATGATTATTCGCCATGGTGACATGGGTTGCTTTTAGTGGAAGTGTTTGTATTCTTGGCTGCACCCTTAAAACTTGTTGGTATAACTCTGCTTCCTCAATCTATGAGCATCGCTACCCTAAGATACCCAAATCTGACAATTTTTGGGCAAGTTTGCGGAGCATAATCTGAAACTCTGTCTTCCCACAAACATGAGATTCCCTACTTGTCCCCCTTTCTCTACATAGATTGAGTTTGATCAATTTCCTTTACCCGTTATATTTTTTTATTCTCTCCCTTATGATCATACACCAGCATTTCACCTATCTATCTAACTTCCCTACCTTCTAAACTATGCCGATAATTGCTCAACTCGAACATAGCCAACACTTTATCTCCTTGGCGGATTTACTCATCCTTTCCAACATGCACTTTATCGCCAAACCAAAATTTCGACACACTACCCCTACTATTTGCTTCTCCAACATATTGCATGGTTCAAGCTTCTCAATATAACCACCTGTTGTCTGAAAAACTATACAGTTTTCTGGGCTGTGTTCTTGAATACTTTTGCCCCATCATCTGCTGTTTAATCCTTACTTGCTGGCTCTCTGACCAAAAAGTCTTCTTTAATGTTGTGCTGTATTCTTCAAAGCTTGCTGGATGACTAGATAGTGAGTTCCACCATGCAAGGGCATGCCTTTCTAAGTGGTTATAGGCTACCATAACTTTACCCTTTTATGACATTTTATTTACCCTAAAATATTTTTGCAAACTTTCCACATGTCCTACTGGTATTTCTCCCACTTTGCTCTTGAATATTTTTATTTTTTATCAGTTCTTGGGTCATAGTTTCTCATTCCATATTCCTCTGTGATCTAGTTTTTATTCGGTTTTTTTTTTGTTTTCTACTGATACTGACAAATATGTGCCGGGTTCAATGTCCCTGCTCCTCAACCATTTTGCCATGTGATATTTTAATGTTTTGCCCTATTTGTTTATCTACCTAAAAATTCTCTATTTCTTTTCTCTCTTTCCAAAAAAAAATAATTTAAACAGCAACAAATTCTGTATCTAAAAAAAATATTATATTTACTCTCTTTTTTTAAAAAAAATCCCCCCCCCCCCCTTTTTTTTTTAAACATCGAACCTTATCCTCTATATCTTTCGGCCGTATTTTCTATATCTAAAAACTATTATATTTACATTCTCTTTTTTTTTCTTCAAAAAAAAATGTTTTTTTTAACATCGAACAATGCGTCCTCTATATCTTTCAGCTGTATTCACACTACCAATTTCCATTCTTCCAAAGCCCCATCATTGAGATTCCATTGTAACAGTTAGCTGAGAATGACCTCTTCTTACATCATTTATTGTAATCTAGATCTAGCTGTAGTCAGAAAATTATCTTAATCTGAACTAATAATACTTTTCTTTCCAGAGGATGAATTTATATATTTATAGGTGTATCTTATTAGATGGCCCTTCCCATATGAAGTTTTCCTATGATCTAAGTCATCTCTTTTTAATTAAATTTTCCCTAGTGGTGGGTTATTCAAAAGGTTAGAGAAAAAACCGACTGAACCCAAATATATATCAGTAAATTGAGATAATCCAATCCCCTCCAGCTTCAGCTTTCTTTCTGTGAAGATTTCTACGTTTATGAACAACGGGTTTTTTTGTCCATTACCAAGCACCAATCTTGCTAATTAATAAGAATCATAGGGTCTACCAATAATTTATCTAACTCAGCCTGTCAAACTTATGCCCGTCTTAATTAAAGCTAACTTGTGCTTAGGGGATGGTAGCACAATATGCCATAGAAGAAACGGAGGGTGAATTAACTTTCAAACTAAATATTCTCTCAGAATTTCTATTTATCTTAATTCCCACTAGAATCTGGAACGAAAATTTTAAAATCCCCTTACACCTTTCTATCTCACTTATTCTACTCTAAATATTTATTGGAGACATGCCAACACATACACTAATGTATTACTAAGTTGATGCTAAAATACATAAGAAAATGCATAATACATATACAAAAATGAATTAACGGTTTAATGGGTAATCTATTAATATTTATTATAAAAAAAATAAAATAGCATAAATCATGTATGCGATAAAATATTGTTAGTATTTTTATAGAAAATTACAATTAGAGAGCAATAAACAAAATAATACAGACATAAAAGTTTTAGTAATACATGGCTTGATTGGACTGTATTTAAAAATTGGAAATGAGACAAAATCTATATTTACCAGCATTCATGTATCAGCAACCTATAGATATGTTTCTGAGTGCAATCATTACCTTTAATCCCGTGATAAGCATAGGCAAAATGTGGCATCTATCTTTTCTATTTGGCATTCCAATTATTGAATCTATCTTCGAGTAACGTATTTCTTTTGATTTACTTTTATATCATTTCCAGGAATGGTGGACATCATGCCCTAGATCCAGTGGTTGTGGCTTCGGATGGCAAGCTGGGCGATGGATATCCTAATGGCTTTCGTGGCATAAATGGCAAAGAGAGCTTTACCTGATGCGATCCATGGAGCTTTCCTTCAATTTTCTTTTCAGTTTCACAACCAAATTCCGTCCAGCAATGAAGACGGTAATGACAGTTTATTTCACGTCTTCTTTTTTTACTTTTATTGCCAAATTATTTATTTTATGTTCATGTGTTCGTAGAAAATTTTTAAGCATACTGCTTCCTCCTTGGTTGACTAATCAAGAATTAATAATCAAATTTCCTTTTCATTATCTCTGGCATTTTTTTCTTTGTTCTAAAAATATATTTTAACAAAAATGCATAAACAAAAGAAAAATCTCTTAACAACATCAATTTTTTTACTGATCTTATTTTTTCTTTTTTGAGCTTTTTAGAAATAGCTTTTTTTTTTTTATCTAAATTTGGACAAAAGCAGTCGAAAAAAATATGATTTATAATGGACATTCCACATTCCTTTGCTTCCTTTCCTTAATTAAAAATTATTTAAACAAAGTCCGAATATTTAAAGCAATCCAATCCCTTAAACTAGAATGAGAAGCCATTAATTAGTCCCATCTGTTTCTAGACCAATTAGAGAAACATTTAGATAATTAATTCGTGGAATCATAACTGTAAAAAGAAACTTTTTACATGTTTTAAATTCTTTTTTTATATTTTAAAACAACATTTATCTATGCAAATGTATGCCAAATAAAAATATTAACCCACAACCACCGTCATTCTTTGTTACCTCAGTAAATACATATGCACTTGTCTTTACAACCTTTCCAAAAATAAATCAAACAATAAAATAATACCAAAACAATTATACAAAACCTACCCTCTCTCTTCTTTTAGCTCCCCGACAGGGAATCGAAACCCAGTCTTCCGTGTGAGAGCATGTAAAAATAACTACTGTAACACATTTTTATAAACAATGTTGTAAGTCATTTTTAACAACTGTTGATAACTCGTGTATTATTATTTCATGCAAATATCATAGTATTAAGCTATCTCTGAATTTAAGCCGCAAGAGAATTAAGTGCAAAACATCAACCCCCCGCCCAAGTTTAAGCCGCACATAAGTATTTACATAGGAAACTAATATAAATACAATAAACTCACCTAATTTATTCCACATCTTCAGATATATAGTACTTTCACTTCTTACAGCTTCACTTTAAGAACTTGAATTCTCATCTTCACTATTACATCAGGTACATCATATTCAGGTCATTTAAATTGTAACCAAATGTTATAATTTCTTTGTTAATCATATAAAATACATTTTTTCTATTAAAATCAGAATAATTCTTCTAAAATAATTTATATTTTTGCAAAAATATTTTCTGAAAAATTTTAAATGTTTAAAAACAGATTCTAAAACATTTGTTTTCACTTTGAAATTTAAAACAAAAACATTGGAATTCTCAACATCAGTAAAACATTAAAAGATTTTAAAACATTTGTTTTCACTTTAAAAATCAAAAGGAAGCTATCAAAGCTGACAAAATTTTGACAGGCAATCCCTTGTGTAGAGAACAACAATCCATCAATCAGCATCTTGGAAGGCAGACTCTTATCTCATTGTTATATTGATTTGTTAATTGTAAAACTATTCTAAAAGTTATTCGCTAAAGTTTTTTTCATAAAATAACAGTAAAATCAGCAAAATAACTTTAAAAGATTCTAAAAAATTTGTTTCACTTTAAAAATGAAAAGGAAGCTAGCAGAATTATCAAAATTTTGATAGAGACTCTATTGTATAGAAAACAGGAAGGCAGGTTCTTATTGTTACATTGATTTGTTATAAAAATATTCTAAACGTACAGTAAACTTTTCTCGATAAAATATTAGTAAAATCAGCAAAATAATTTTAAAAGTAGCAGTTTGAGAGAGAGTTAAAGCTGTTTATGAAAATATTGATTAAAAAGATTTAACATGCTTCTGTACACAGGAAACAATCGTAATACTATTTGCATGTATAGCATAAAGCAAAATTCACAGAAATAAGATGTTTAAAATTTTTGCCTCGAATTTAAGTCGCACCCCACTTTTAGGTGTCCAAAATTTGGAAAAAAGTACTGCTTATATTCGAAGCTAATACAATATTCTTTAAATACATTTTCATTGTCAACTACATTACATTGTTTTATTTCACTAACATGAGCAAAGATGCAGATCGGCTTTCGTGCATTAGTAGAATAATAATAATAAAAAAAAGAATATAATGCAACTGATTACTAAAATATATTTCTAATTTATATATATATATGATTATATTCTGAGCAATGGGAATTTTTTAATGTTTTAGTATTTAAATTCTATTTTTGATTTTTGATGAATTGAATACCAAATAAAAATTTGTTTTCCCTAATTCTCTCCATTTTCTCTAGCTGCCTGCACCTTGTGTTAAAAGTTTGATAATTAAAATACATTAAGTAATATTTGCATAAAATAATTATCAACAGCAGTATTGCAAAAAATATAACATTAAATACAATAAACAATAATTTTAAAATAAATTATTTTACATTGCTCTTGTGATAATTTTTTAAATGGCTATAAAATTTTAACATCGTTATAATAAATGCAAATAAGAAATTATTTAATCCAAATGAAGTTTAAATAATTTAAAATATATTTATTCAATAAAAATTTACCTGGATTACTAAAAAACTAAAATCTATTCATGTCTCTAGTGTGTATTTCAGTATGCAGGCCACATCTTAATTTATCATGTGATAATATATTTAAAGGGAAATGGTAAAGTTTATAAAATTCATTTTTTCTCTTGCTGAATCCACAGTATTTTAAAATTTATTTCTTCATGTGTTAATTTAAACTGACATGCTAAAAGTTTACCAAATTCAGTAATATTTCTCTTGCTGTATAGTGTAATTTTAAATTTTACCTGAATGTGTTAAATTAAATATACATTTAAACTGAAATTCTAAAAGTTTATCAAATTCATTATTGTCAATATTTAAATTAGAAATTAAATACGTTACAAACAATTCCATTAATTTAGAATATGTTTACAAAGTCAAATTTTACCTTGCTTTATCAAAAATTATACTTTTCATTTAAAATGTTTTCCAACTGTATACTAATTTTATCAATGCTGCCCTCTTTTTAGTTTTTTTATGTCATTCAAAAAGAATTACAATATAGGTTTTCCACACATTTTTATATTGCAAATTGTTTTACCACAAAGGTACTTCAGTATTAGTCATGCAACATAGAAGAGATAGGAGTCTTTTCACGTCCAAAATAAATGTGTAATCTTGCGATGACATCAGATTGAAAAAACATGACTTATATTGAAAATGTTTCTCTTTTTCAAAACATTCTTCATGGTATTTTGACACTTATTTCAATTATATGCCCAGATTGCTTTTGACAACAGCTATTGACAAAAGTGATAAATTGAGAAATTCGGGTTATGAACATTTTCGTGTAAGAGGGGTTCACACACAAACCGTCAAAAGATTATGGGGTTCTGAAAAATGGCAAAATAAATAGCAGCAAGGACATCAAGGCAACAATTTGACTCATACCTGGCCAAATTTATATGGCATAAATTACACAAAAATGATGGCACATTTTTTGTATACTTAACAATATCAAAGAATTTTTTCCGCTATGATAAAAAGCGGTAATAAAAGCCTTATAATTTATATTTCTTTATTGTTGCGAAAAATTTTTGTGGAAAATCACAACATACTTTGCAATCACATGTCCATTTTTGGGTAAAAAATTTCAGTTCAGGTCTCCATTTTCTGTGGTAAAATTAAATTTCAATTTGGCTGTTTAAACATAAGTAGCGTGTTTTTGTAAATAATTTTTAAAAAAATTATAATTTAATGATTGTTTTGTGCATATGTAAAGTAACATTTGGTAGTTGCATAATGGCGTATTTTATTTAATACATTTTCGGGGACTGAGGAAATGTAGTTTTTAAGATAACAAATTTTTGGTTTAAAATGTTTTTAATTATCCATTTCTTTGTCAAAATCATACATATTTACCTTTTTTTTTTATAGTTTTCTTGTGTATAAACATGTTATTTTTAGACCTGCAATACGACATTAGACGTGCTCTGCCTTTTCATATTCATGTCAACCAGCCGATAACGTAATTCTTGTGAAAATATCATGTACAAGATCCATGTACATGTTAACTTTTTAACAAATCTTATGAAAAATACCGTGTACAAGATCCGTGTACATGTTATTTTGGTCAGATCACAAGATTACAAGATTATCAGCGGATTGATACGAATGTGAAAAGGTGTAGCATGTCTAATACCATATTGCAAAAAATTTGTTAGTAAAATTATATCCAAACAACAAAAAGAAGAAACATGTAAGATTCTTACATTGGTGTAATATTTGCTGAGTTATAAATTCACAAAGAAATAAACTTTCACATTTATATAGTAATATTATAATTACTCTTTTATAATTACAACAAACTTCTAACATTTTCTATTCTAAATTGGTTTTCTCAAATCTATATAGTGCATAAACTTTTTTTAATTAATATTTATAAAATCTCACATTTTCCAACATCATTTCAAATTTTAAATGCTTAAAGATTCTTTCATATGTAGATATATATTACAATTTTTATCTACTAAATGCTGTTTTAATTTAGTTTCCAATTTATTTTTTATTGTTCCTATACATTAAACATTTTTATTATCTCTCTTGCAATCTAAACAATTTACAATATAAATACTTTTAATATTTTCCAATTCTTTTTTTTTTAATATAGTAATTTATCTAAATTTATATTTTTATAAATTGCAAATTATCAAAGTTTTTAAAACAATTAAGTACTATAAATGAAAAATTTATAGCCTATAAAATTCTCAACAAAAAAGGAAGAAAAATCATTTAAGATTTAAACTAATTACGCTTAATTATAAAAGTAAACAGTTTTAAAATGACTTTCTAATCATCATATCTCATCAATTTCTATTTTATTTAAAATAGGTGACTATTTTTTCCCTAATCCTTCTTTCTTGGTAAAATTTTAATTATCTACTTATCATAGTGAAAAATTTTAAATTCTATAAAACATGAAAAGCAGTAGAAATTTTATCTTTTAAATGTTGCTCCAATTTAGTTCTTATTTTATTCTTTGTACTTCCAATAAAACCATATCTACCTCTACAATCTAAGCATTCTACTTTATATACCAAAAAAATCAATTACATCATACACTCAAAACATAGAAATAAAAAAATGAAAAAAAAAAAAAAAAGATTATCGAATTACATTTTGAGAAAACCAGCCTAATAATTGAAATATGAATTGATTTTTTTTGGACCAGAATGAATGTGTGTGAATGAACTTTTTTTTAAATAGATATTATCAATCATAAAAGACAAAACTAAATTATAGCTTGTATTACCAGAAATCACTAGCTAAAGCAGTGGTTGGTGGCCAAAGATGGAGGTGGTAACAAATTCCTGATTGTGGACCTAGAATGCTATTTAATAATGACTTTTTATTTAGGTATTTACAACTGCAGGTCATTTTAAAGTGAAAAAAGATTGCATGAATTATAAGAAATGTCATATTAAATGAGACATTGTTGGATCTTGTGATATTAGAAAAAATGTGAAGCAACAATTAATTAAAAGAGGATATGTACTATGCTATAAAGGCACAAATATTGAAAGTGCAAGTGGGATAGGATTCATTATAAATAATAAGTAGAAGCAATTGTCGACATTGACAGTTATAGTCCTAACAAGTTCTTCAAATAATATATAAATAGGACATTTTTATAGGGATGTACAAAAGCCTTTTGATCAGAGCATAGAATATTTTAAAGTTGTCATGGGAGACTTTAATGCTAGAATTGGTAAATGATTTAAAAGTAAAAGCGTTATTGGTAAATTTAGTTATGGTGATAGAAATGAGATAGGACATAGATTTGTGCAAGTCAAAGAAAAAGAAAAACTCATATGTTATGAATTCTTTCTTTGAGAATAGTGTTAAATAAAAGGTACAGCAGAATTGGATTATATTTTGATTAACATAAAATACATATTTCAAGATTTTAATATTCTTAATAAAGTCAATCAAAGAAATGATTATTGATTTGTGATATATAGAATATGAGTTAATGTGAAACTAAAGAGGCAAAAATTATTAAGAAAAATAATATTCATGGTTAATATTCGTAATTTTCAGAAACAGCCCATTACATTTTAATTGGAATTTGCAAATCATTATAAATATTAAAATATTTTGAAGATTTGAATGAAACAGCAGTAATTGATACATTTTTTTACTGATACAAAGTAATATATTTAAAATATAAAAATATTTAAATATATAAAAATAATCCATTAAGAAGAATTGAAATCTAGAGTTTTGTAAAATAGTACAAAAAAGAGTAGTTAATAATGATATAAGAAAATATAATTGTGAATTAGCAAGAAAAATTAGAGAAGAGAATAAAAATACCAAAAGTATAAAACATTTTGGTATTGGAATGAAACTTATTTCAGCAATAACTAAATAGAAAAAATGACATCTTGAAATATGTGGAAGAATTCTGTATGGAATTATATAGTAATAAAGAACAAGAAAACAAATTATTGCCTATAGTTATTACATCTGTATTGTCCAGCATTTTAAATAAAGTGAGACATGCAAGTAAATCTATGAGGATAAAAGCTTCAGGCTATGATGGAATTGCAGCTGATATCTTAAAAGAAGCAGATGGAGAAATAGAAAAATTGTTAGCAATTTTACACACCAAATGTCTAAATGATTTAATTTTTATTAATTTGCATTTGTATTGGTGTGTGTTTATATAAATTCTATAATATTTATTTGTACTCATATGAATTCATGTGAACAGTAATTTTGTGTGTTCTAATCCACTTATTTTATAAAAATAAACTTATTTTATAAAAATAATGATTCTCAAAAGGTTTAATAATTTATTATTTATTATTGTGTTTATATAGCATGTTTGTGTTTACTCTTGTGTGTTGTATAACAAATAATAATATACAAAACTAATAATCAAATGTACAGAAAGATTGCATATACAGGCAAAGAATCAAATTCTGATTCTTGCCTTTGCCTTGATACTCATGCTGTCGAGTCACTAGTTTTGCCATATCTTTCATTACAATATTTTCAAGTCTATAGCTAACAAATGGACTATATGCAAATAAATTATATCTATGTGATATAATAAATATAACAAGATAGCATCACTGGTGTGCATAAAGAATATAAACATCACTGATGTACCCAAAAAAATATAAAATAAGATGAAAATCATTTTATCAGTAATACAAACAGTAGCCCACAATTTCTAGTTCTAGATAGACAAGAAGACAATTGCTATGATGACAAATGCATATCTATCTTCTGGAAATGATTTATTTTGTATCTTTTATTATGATGAATCTTTTTCTTATAGACAGCTTTGAGATTTGGTAACTTTTGGGGTACAAGATAAAAATGAAGAATTCCTATGCTGATACTTTTGAAGATTTTGAAGCTATGGATTATCTCGGGTAAGACATATTATATATGGTTTGAAAGATAATTGTGTGAGGAATACAAAGAAATTATCACTGAAGATGTAATTTAAATTTAGTTAATGATGAATTAGAAATTATGAACAAACAATAAGGTAATAATTATGTCGGATGTTGAAATTTCTTTTTTTCCTTATTTTTTAAATGGTTATCACTATTTGTCTTAGACTTATTGTTTTCCTTAGTTTTCTAGTTTCTATTAATGTAAGTTTTTTTGCTATTAAGTAAGTTTTTTTGCTCTAACATAATTAAAACTGAAATTATTGTGAAAATTGTGTCTCAGGTCAGTTTTTTAAAAAATTCAATATGGTGCCTGGAGAATCAAGCAGCTAAGAGAAATAATGCTGAGCTGGAAATATTGCTATTCAAAATGATTATAGATGGTCAATAGAAGACTTAAACTGGATTCCATGAGATTGTAAAAGACCTATAAAGAAATTACATGTGAAATGTGGGATAGATGAAATAAGGAAGTGTACTGGGATGATGTGGAGAAGAGAGGCTAGAAATCAGAGAATCTGCATTAAACTTGTAGAGACCTTCTTCCTGCAGGGGATTGATAATAGTTGAAAATAATATATAAATAAACAATAAAAGTTTCTTGAAGAGCTTTTTCCCATTTCTTATTTTTTGTCACTAAAATCTACTTTTAAAGTGTCACAAATTTCGTAATTGCTTTATGGACAAGGTCTCCCCCTTTCTTCAATATTTTCTCACTTTTTCCTACTTTAATTTTATTAATATGTTCACAATTATTTTTGTTATTACTCAGATTTTTTCAATAGAGCTTATGTTTTAAATTTTCATAAAGATCTTCATTATCTTATTTAACCTCAATTAATTTCCTGCCATTATTATTACTTTAATTCAAAGTTTTACTATTTGCTGTTACTAATAGTACACTTAAACCAAAACGTTTATGTAATTTTGAAAGTAAATGTCTAATTGTAAAGATGAAGCGTAATCAATTTATTTCCTCACTATATATGAAGTTGAATATTCTGCACTTGAATTAGATATGCATACCTACCAGCTTAGGTATTCAACTTTTTAAAGATTTACACATCGCTATTTATTTTAGTAAGTGTAAACTTTTTTTAAAAAAATAAAAAAGATAAAAAATTAGAAACATATTGTTTACATTAATTATATTTTTTTTTACAAATATGTGTAATATATTAATTTCTTTACTGTATTGGTGGTCATAAAAATGCTTTCCACATTTTATCAGAATAGAAGTTGCTAAATTATAGTATGGTGAATATTATACATATATTAATAATTATATATAGACTAAAATATAAATTAAAAGAGCTATTCACTTTTAGTTTAAAAGTGGGTCAGATAAATACTATTATTAGATTTTATCAGTTGGCAATATCAGCTTCTAATTGATATGTTGCCTTTAAAAATATATAAAATACATAGAGAATTCTTATTAAAGTGATTATTATTTGCAGCAAAAAGCCAGTGAAAATTTTCTATCTATTGCAAAGATAAATAAATCTATATATTGTAATGATAGACACACTTTTAACAATGGTAATTGATCAAAATATTATAATAATAAAAAACAATATTTACAAATTATTTTTTTAGTCTAGATGAATTATAAACATAGTTGGATTATAAACATCTGACAGGTAACCATGTACACAGTGAAGTGATTTTACAAATTTTATTTTTGACTAATTTATACTAATCAAGGATAACAATCAGACTGAACACACATAAAAAAAATAATAGCCAAATCCTTATGCAGATTCAGCGCAGTTTCCTGACCATTACCTATTTCATATTAATAATATGATTAAATGACAAAATAAAATAATCTTCTGGAATTCAGATGACAAATAAACAAACAACAAAATTATTAATAATAACAATAACTTTAACAAATAGAATGAGAATATTTTTTAAAAATTATATTTACATCTTTACATTTAAGATTGTACGAAGAAAATGCATGGCATAGTTTTTGATGACTCATAATAATTCATAAAGAAAAAGTTTAAATTAAGTTCATTTAATTACCTATTGATATCTTGATGAGCTCACATTTCCTTAGCTTGGAAATGTGGATATATGGCCATCAAAATCATTATTTTATACATCTACAAACAATATTTCAATATCTTAACTTCTCTTGGTTGTTTCAAAAGTAGTTTATTACCATGTAATTTTTCTGTTATTATGAGCAGTGAAATTATGTAGATATACAAATTAATTTATAGAAGAATATTTCCATGTGACAAATATTTAAAGGGCAAGTTTTTTTACAGCAAATGCAACATTCTTTTCAACATCAGGCAGTAATTAATTGAAGTTAATTTCCAAGTCATTCCTTTGTTTACAATTCCATAGTTAGCTACACGACTAGAAAGATCAAGGTAAAATTCTGGAGATTTTTATTCCATAAATTGGATTATCAACTTAAATAATCGTTACAATTCTTATTGACTTTACTCTTATAAGTGATACAATGAAGAAGCAATAATCCTCTTCTTTTGTATTAAGCAGACAATCCAAGAGTGTCCAATTGGTTTCCATAGCAAGAGTATTTTAAAAGTTTATTTTAAAATAAATCATAATAAAACGTAATTTTTACACTTATTATTATTAAATACATTACTTTATAATTTAGAAAATCATCTGAAATCCGGGCACGGCCGCCTGTTGGCGTTGTTTATGTGTCAAAACACATATGACACTTATACTGAAATGGAGACCTTCCAATCCTTTACCGTTTCATCATCAACCTAATAACTCACTCTTTGTGCTAGGTTCAAACCTCATTTAAACATTTAAATGACATCTAAAATTAAGCTAAAATTTGCTATCATGGCTGTCTAAACAACATTATATATTTACTACGAAAGAATGCTATAATCAGATAGGATTGATAGAATTATAGTGTATTATTATCGCGTAGTATTTTAATAAAATGATTTATTATGTTATTAATGTCAGGGGTCAATTTATTATTTTAAATTTGTATGTGGATATATAATCCAACCTATATTATAATGTATATAGGGCGGGCATGATTAAAATATATTAAATCTATTATCTTGATGTAAAATATATATAAAAGTATTTAAAAATATGTTAAAAGGTTAGATTTCAAATATATTAAAAAGATTTATTTAAAAACATGTTGAAAGGTTTTTTTTTCCTAGCAAGTCGTTCGATCTTAGGGCACCAAGCATTTAATGCTGAAGCCTGTGAATAACAACCCATTCTCACCTTCTAGTTTTATTAATATTTTAATATTTGCCATAGTGTATATAACTAAACCTAGAATAAACCAGTTTTGTCTCCCTTATATTAAATGCTTATTCAGCGTTAAGATAAACCCTAATCTAGGTTAGCATGCTAACCTGCATATCTCTGAGCCTGATTATGTGCTTAACTTAATCTATTATATATAGGCAGACACCATGGAAGCGCTATAAGATTAGTTATATAACTTTGGCTAATATGTTCCATATGCTTTAGCAGACTACAAAAGAGCTAGAATTTGGCAGATTAATATACGCATAGACTTCAATACCACTCATCACTTTTATTAAACACTTATGAGATATGTAGAACCCAATCTCATTAACTATGTAATGCCTGCGAGCATAATCTTTCATGTTCCAATTGCATAATTTTGTACATTTTAGTTTTAACATCTTTTATTTTCTTTATTAAATTAATATTATTTAAAATATAACTCGTTTTCATGTCCTTATTGTCCATGAATTCATTTTTCATCCAACTCCATATTAATTTGTATGTGCATCATTATATATATATATATAAAGACCACTTTATTAGATTTAGTAATTAATATAGTAACAGTTCACTCAGCCATGTGCGTAGATATCCAACTAATTCAGTATCAATTTAGTTATTCCATGAGTCTTGTGTTCCTCCCTGATACTACTGCACTGCCAGACTGTGGTTAAATTGTATACATGTGTAATGTGGGAAATGTCATCCATAGGGTATTAAATCATTGAGCAGGGGTGAAAAGATTGATCAATGGTCAGATTCTGAATCTTACCATCTAGACTCGATCAGCTTTAGTGTATTTTACCTGTGTTCTGGATTTTGTTGTGTGGATGTACAAAATCTTACCGTTACAAAATATGTGAAACCTATGCATTAATAAAGTCTCCATTAGTTAATTAGATGTTAGATTTAATTAATAAGAGGAATTTTGACCTTGAGTCTTATTGCTTCTCCCTGACCTGTCGGCCGTGAATAAAATGATATACATATAACTTCAAGGTGGCTGTTCGTATGGTCATGAGTCTTGGAGTACTGGCATACGAGTTGAAGTGTGGTTGGATTAAAGGTGTCACAATCCTAGTCTGGTCTACTTTGGTCTTTTTGCCTGGATTCTAGATTCTATTACATGAATGTACAAACTTGACCATTACAATACATTCTAGAATACATAATAAAAAAATGATGCACCTAAAAGCATGCATGTAGTGCAGTCCTGGAGGTTACATATGCCCCTCCTCATTTAGGAATAAAATGGTCAATTTGGCCTAAACATCACTCAATTTTATTTCTATCTGAAAATAATGTCATGCTTAACCATATACACATAACAACTTTGTCCTTGATCTAGATAACATTAATTTATTACATTCGTATGTGTATAATTTTTTTTTCATAATTCCATAATTTTTTTTTCATAATGCCAACCCTTATAGCTGTTTCTTCAACTTATATAATCTTTGTCTAATTTTTCTATTGGTCGACTACTTAAATCTGAGAACAATATTATTTGTCAGTTTCATTTCCAGTCGGTTTCTATTGTTAAAATATTAATCTAAAATACACAGTATTTTTTTAATTCAGCTTCTAAAAATTGAATAATTTTAGATTCAAATTGTTTAAATGTAATGAAAAATTTAAAATAATGTTAATAACTGAAGAAAAATATTTAAAAAATGTTTAAAAAATAGCCAGTGGTAAAACAAAAGAATTATATTTCAACCAATCTGCGGTGTCATTATTCAGTTCTGTAGCTGACAACATAGTTTATTTTTCTTGAAGAGTGATCATTTCTCCAAGCTTAATTTTCTTCTAATATTTAAAATTTTTCGAATCAAACTTTATATTTCGATAAAGAAATATAAAATCTTATTTATGAATGTAAAAAATTACGATAGATATAATTATTTACTTCAAAATATGAAAGCGTATCACATTTTATTTTCCTTTCTGACTTTGTCATTTAGGAACGCCTAATATAGAAATTACAGTCAGTAGCAATCATTTCCCCAAGCTTATTTTTCTTGTAATATTTAAAATTTTTCGAATCAAACTTTATATTTCGATAAAGTAATGTAAAATCTTATTTATGAATGAAAAAAATTATGATAGATATAATTATTTACTTCAAAATATGAAAGCATACCACATTTTATTTTCCTTTCTGACTTTGTCATTTAGGAACGCCTAATATAGAAATTACGGTCAGTAGCATACATTTCCCCAAGCTTATTTTTCTTGTAATATTTAAAAAATTTTGAATCAAACTTTATATTTCGATAAAGTAATGTAAAATCTTATTATGAATGTAAAAAATTACAATAAATATATGTAAAATCTTATTATGAATGTAAAAAATTACAATAAATATATTTATTTACTTCAAATTATGAACGTGTAGAACATTTTGTTTTGGTTTCTGAATTTGTCATTTAGAAACCCCTACTATGCAAATTAGTCATTAGCATGAACCACTTGACTTGAAAAGCGATCACTTTTCCCATGATTATTTTTCTTGTAAAATTTAAATTTTTTCAAATCAAACTTTATATTTCAATAAAGTAATGTAAAATCTTATTTATGAATGTAAAAAATTACAATAAATATATTTATTTACTTCAAAATCAATTATGAACATGTAGAACATTTTGTTTTGGTTTCTAAATTTGTCATTTAGAAACGCCTACAGCACAATTTCCAGAGTTGGCAGCCATCCAATCAGAGAAAAGAGAGGAGCCTATACACCAATAGGCAGCAAAGAAATTTTTTTTTTTTTTTTTTCAAAATATAACACTGTATGCGATGTTTTTAGAACTAAAATGTTAAATTTCGAATTTCCTATAAAATAAGCCTAAAATAAAGAAATTGTGACCAAAATTGATCAAGAGATGGTGCATGCTATGTCCAAAAATCGTAAATTACATTATGGTATATTAAACTAGCAACGTGCATGAATTGTAAATAACAGCTGAGTGATTAAAACTATTTATTGGACTTGACCATTCCTCAAAATGCTGACATGAACAAAGAAATCTACTGACAATGAGTATACTATGCAATATGAACACCAAAAGAACTATCTCGTGGACAAATATATCAGCCAAACCATATATAAATGGACACTACATTTAACTAAAAGTCTTGCACTTCTAGGAGACTTAGATGCTAATACACAAAATGTAAAAATTATGCCTAGCTCAGTTTTGAAACTTAGAGGCTAACAAATATAACATTATGCATGGCTTATTTCTGAGTCATAGAGGCTGACAAATACAAGACTGTGTCTACCTCACTTGAGATTTAAAGGCCAATAAAAATAAATATAAAATGGTTGGGAATGGTGCTGAGACAAGGATTGAAGTATCATGAAAACAATGTCAAAACAATAAAAACTCTATTGATAACCAATACATAAAGCAACATGATCAATCATTTTCAAATTATAGTGTTTTCTTTTACATTCTTTAGCAACTAACACTATTATACTTAGTTCATTTAGCATGACTTTTTTTATCAATTATTTTTTTTAGCAAATGCAGCAAATTCAAAATTAGTCATTTGTTTGCTGCTCAGTAGTATCTACCTTTTCCAGCTGTGCAGGCCAGCTTGCCTCGAGTCAGCTGTGGACATAGCAGTTTTTCCCTAGATGGACCTGCCTCATTGAGTGGATGTCATGATAATGACTAAAGAAAATATCTTTACCGATGGCAGAGGGTTTATTGGAGAGCACGTTCAAATGTTCAGGTTGACAGAACTAATTGCGCTCTCTGCCTTACCTCCAAATAGGCTGACAATTTAATGGCAGATCCCCTACCTTACTGAAAACACTGATTATGTGAGCAAACCCCAATGAAGAATTTATCCCCACTGGAAAGCAATCGCATGCTAGCTGATCAGGCAAGAAATCTGGAATAGTCCACTTCTATAGGCAAAGGCAGATATGACATCTCCCTCTGGTTACAATTAGCCCTGGAGAACAGTCATCAAAATGTGCTGGATGATGTATTGTCCGCTTTGTTGGTGATATCTGTTCATCACTGTCCTTGACTTCTTTGCTTGATGATAGTTATTTCTGAATGTTTGCTGCTGCCTTGACTTTGATGTTCATCTTTCCTGCTTGATATATATGTCCCGGGTTAGTTACAGCTTTTTTCAGTTTCTGTTGCGGTTGGGTCTTAGGTGGTTGAGTTGGCGATGATGTTGATGACCATCTTGTTTACACAATGACAATATAGATCCTTTAATTGAATCACCACTACTGGTATTCATTTGTAGACCCATAGCACATATGGCATAATACTTGTGTACCTATTTGAAGTTTTATTTTGCTTTTTCTCTTCTTGTTCAAGTTTGGCATCAGGCTTCAGGGTGGATAGGATAGTTCTTAATGGTCTGTTGAATAAGGTTGGAGGCTTCCCTGTTGCTGTGCTCAGTGGGGAGTGCTAGCTAGAGAGAGTTCTGGCAATTCTGGTATTCCAACTTCCCATATCCATTTTTAATATCAGTTTCTTAGCTTCTTGTACCAATCTCTCCACCTGACCATTACTTTCAGGGTAGAATAGAGGGCTATTCATGAGTTCAATGTTGTTATTAGTGCAGAAGGCTTTGAATTAATCAGCTGAAAAACCTGTGCCATTGTCAGTCACTAGTGTTTTAGGAAGACCATGTGTGGCAAATAGCCTTCTCAGAGCTTCTATCATGGCTGTGGAGTGAAGAGATAATATCTCCACAATCTCCAGCCACTTGGAGAATGAATCCACCATTATCAATAGCAGTTTGACCTGTCCAAGGATCAGCATGATCCGGATGGAATCTAGACCAAGGCCCTTCAGGTTTGGGTCACTGGACTCTTGTCTTTTGCTGGCATGTTCTGATTCATCTTGCACTGCCAGCAATGGTGGATTTTGGCTTTGATGTCAGCATTTAAGGTAGGCCATCACACATGATCTCACCAGCATCTTCATCCGAAATATCTCTGGGTACCCATAATACAACAAACTGAGCACCTGGGAATAACCAGCTGGAGGAATTACAACTCTGGATCCTCAGATAATGCAGCTGTGTTCAGTTGTGAGATCCAACCTATGCATCCAGTAGACTAAATGTAATTCAACTGGTTTTTTAATTAGGCCAACCCTGTAGGACCCATTTTTGTAGCATTTGGAATTATGGATCATTGTTAGTCCACCCTGATACTGACTTGCTGTTCAGTGGTATGGTTGAGTTTAGATCAATTATGTTAATTGATTGGCTTGATGTTGGACTGTCTACGACTTCTGTACAGTCAGTTGTATTCATCTACATGAGGAAATGCTTTCCCTCGACATACTGAAGGGTAAAGTCATAGCCTGATAGGAAATTGAACCACCAGTATTTGTGGTGAGGCATGCTATGGGATTCCCTTATCAGATACAAAGATCCCCACAAGGGCTTTATCTGTTTAAAGTATAAATGGTCTACCATAGGTAGTCATGGAACTTTTTGATGCCATTGAGCAAAGCCAGGGTCTCTATCTATTGGAGCAGTTTTTCCCAGCTCTAGAGAGGAACTTTGATGCAAAAGCAATAGAACTGTGTTCCATCATTTTAATTATGCATCACAAATCAGCATTAGCACCTTTCCAGGATTGAAATGTGCCAGCACTGCAGTATTTAATATTAAATTCTTCAGCATCTTAAATGCTTTGTTGTGCTTACTGTCCCACTTCCAGGCTGCTTTTTTGTCTAGTAACCTGTATAGAGGTTCAGAAGCCTCCATTTTATGGTACAAGAAACCTTCATAATAGTCATAATATTGATTAGTCCTAAAAAGGACTGAAGTCCCTCATTTTGCAGTGCTTTGGCCTTCTTTATTGTCATCACCTTCTTTTGAGTTGAGTAAATGCCACTAAGATTTATTTTATATCCGAGAAATTCAAGCTCTTTGGCTTCAAATATGCACTTCTCTCAGTTTATTTTAATGCCAGAGGCTTTGAATTTATCTAGGACTTGTTTGGTGGCCTTCCAGAGTTGTTCTAGAGTTTGCACCACTAGTAAAACATCATCACCCAGTATTCCTGCAGTCAATTGATCCATGATTCTCTGGAAAATAGCCGGGGTGACTGAAATACCAAAGGTTAGTCAGTTCATTTTAAATAACCTTTTATGGGTTATTATTGATAATGCTCTTGCAGTCTGGTCATCAACAGGCAGTTGCAAGTATGAATGTTTTAGATCAATTTTGGTAAAAACCCTACCACCTGGGAGCATAGATAGGATTTGTTAGATTGATGGTGGTGGATAATTATCTGGATCAAGTGCTTTGTTGATAGTACAATGATAATCTTCACATATACATATATCGCCATTTCTGTTTGATGATTGGCACTATAGGGGCAGTTCATTCAGAATATGATATAGGCTCAACTATACCAGCTTCCTGAAACTTCTAGAGCTCTGCTACTTTAGTACACAAAGCTAGTGTAAGATCTGCATTTACAACTGATAGGATTTACCTCTCCATTTAGTGGTAAATGCATTGGTTGCCACATGTACAGACATATCTGTTAAAAACTTCCTGAATAATCAGATTTTATCTTTGATAAATGTGAGCTGGTTCACTTTGGTCACTTGAACCCTAAGTGACTAAACCAGTCACTTCCTACTAAATCACTATGGTTACCTAATGCCACTACCAGTGGTAGGTATATAGTTTTGTTAGGCATAGTAATTTTTTCTGTAGTTTGACCCGTTTGACCCAACAGTTTGATTTTATTCCCTTGATAGTCTGATATTGACCTTGCTAGGGTGCAGTTTATATTTATTCTCTTTACTAATGATTGCCCAGGTCTTTCTTGAAACTATAGACACTACTGACCCTGTGTCAAGTTCCATCCTAACTGGTGTATCATTAATTATAACAGTGTGTATAAATCCAGACTGGTCATCTTTGATATGATTTATACAGGCAACTTGTTTAGATTTCTTATAATTGCCTTTACTATTTTTTGGAATGGCTTTTTCCATTCTCGTATTAGCCATGTGTCTTTTTAATGTCAGACATGCTGCATTTATGTCCGAATCACTTGCAAAATGTGCATGTTGCATCATGGTACAGGAATTCAGTATGCCCATGCTGTTCATTGTATTTATAGCAAAGCCTTGAGCTATTTGATGCCGAGTTCTCTGAGCTGATTGAGTATTTGTAACGACCCAGTATTATGCTCAATTTTTTAAACCTCATACTTAGTAATTCTTGATTAGCTATAGTCTCTGCTAGTCCTGCCTGAGCTATCACTGTCTCAAAATCTAAGTCTGAAATCATCAACATTTTCAGCCTCAATACTCTGTCAGAATTGTCAACACTGTCAAAATAATGGTCATTAGAGTGATATAACTTTATCTCAGGCTTTTTTATCTCGTTAACCAGTAGATAAAATATCAAGCACTCCTTATAATTTGACCAGCTCTCAGCTTGAGCCGGATCAAAAAATTCCATAGAGCCTATAGCATTAGCCATATTTATTTATTTATGCAAGATACCACTTGTAATTATTAATTTTATTCAGAGTTACCACTCCTAATTTTAAATTTAGTCAGTTACCACTCTCAATTTCTGATTTTATTCAGTTACCACTCTTAATTTTTAAATTTACAACTATATTGTTAATATTAATTCTTATCAAGCACGATGTCAGCTCATAATACTTATATAAGGCTAAAATCCTAGTGCATGCGCTTTGAGTGCCCAATTTTAGCAAGAGAGATCTTGCTAAAGTTGGACCCTCAAGGCACATTATAAGGGTTTTAGCCTTATATAAGTACTACGTTATTGTAACTAACTCAATGAAGCTTTTAAACCACTAGGGAAAGCTTTTGTCGCTGTGTTGCGAGTAAAGTTCTAGTGATTGGTTATGGCTTCAAATTGACACACCTTTAAATATGTTTGCCGTCAATTTTTATTCGACAGCTTTATATATTCGACAGTTTTATTTTTTTTTTTTAAAAAATCACCATAATGGAATTAAGGCGAATGTAAATTTTTTTTAAAAAAAGAAATAAACACAAATACGCAGCCTAAGGATATACATATTTCTATAATGAATTCAATTATAACTTTTCCAACTGTGAGGGAAAAATTTTTTGTCTGACTGCGTCAGATCTGTTAAAACTTGTATATTTTATACGTGAGGGGGGGGATTTATGTCTGACTGCACCAGATCTATTGTGTTTGGCTAAATTTACAGGTTCAGTTCCAAACTAACAGACAAATGATGACAACTACTCAACAATTAATATGTATAATTTATTAGTTACAAAAATATACACACATTATGATTTGTACAAATTAATGCTGAGGTGGTTGTGCCGAATAATTGAACTCACAGCTATATAAGTAGCCTGCCTCACAAGTTCCTCGAGTTGGCTCTAGTTCAGACTCTTCCGTCCGTGCAGGACAGCTTGCCTTGAGTCGGCTGGCAGACGTAGCAGCTTCCAGGCCCTATGTGGACCTGCCTCACTGCATGGACGTCACAATAATGATTAGAGAAAATACCTTTGCTGATGGCAGAGTGAGAGCACGTTCAATTATTCAAGTTGACAGAAGTAATTGTCTTCTCTGCCTTGTCTCCAAAAAGGCTGATTATTTAATGGCAGATCCCCTACCTTACTGGAAACACTCAGATTATGTGCGCGAACGCCAATGAAGGATTTATCCCCATTGGATAGCGACCAGATGCTAGCCGATCAGGCAAGGAATCTGGAATAAAAGTAATTGCCTTCTGGCCTTGTCTCCAAAAAGGCTGACTATTTAATGGCAGACCCCCTACCTTACTGGAAACACTCATGAAGCCCTACGAAGAATTTATCCCCATTGGATAGTGACCAGGTGCTAGCCAATCAGGCAAGGAATCTGAAATAGTCTACTTCTAAAGGCAAGGTCAGATATGACAATTTCATAAAAATATTTGTAGTTTTCCTTCCATATAATATTAATAGAGTACATATAAAAAAAATGGAAATTATTTTTAAATTCTAATAGATTTCAGAACAATTATAATGCCATTTATAAAATATATATGAGCTTGACGCACAGGTAATGAAGTTACTAAAAGCAAATAATACTCTATAAGTCAATGAGCTGATCACTAGTAAGTTTTAGTCATTGATTCCCAGTTAATATTGCATTTCATTTTGTATCCCATATCATTTTTGATCTTTCCCCTTTATCACTCAGGACTGGGGATCACAGTGAGAACCAATACAGTTAAGCATCTGGCAACTATTTTTAGTTCCAGAACAGCAAATATATATTTTAGTAAGCTCAATTTTTTCATAACTATAGATATCCTTTTCCCTGGCTAAGAATATTATAACTAACACATCATTTGATTCTACAATTTGTATAACACATGATGAATAAACAGATCTTACCTAATAGTAGTGCTTATCAATCCCATCCTCAGATTGGTTCTGGTTTTCTCTAGCCAGAGGTAAAAAGTGCCTACAGTTATGAAAGAAACTGGATATACTAGAATAATTAATAAACTGAAATCAGATCTATATCCCTACCCAAATAGGCTGAAATAGATTTATAACCGTAAGAATTTTTTTTGAGTTTCAAATTTTTAGTGTAATATAAAAATGAAGTCAAAGGTAGTTACAGATGTTTAACTCCATTGGCTCTAGATTTCATCCCATGTTCTCATTCATAAAGATAAAAGTTAGATATACTAGTCTACAGATCATGTTCACTGATTACTCAAGTTTATTCTAAATAGAATTAAAACTATGGTGTTGTTCTGGAATATCATACATTGAGTCAGTTAAAGAATCAAGTCATATTATGCGAAGATAAGTCTGCAATAATTGAAGATAAGGTATATAAATTCAGATCTGAAATGGATTCATTTCTGAAATATTATGAGCAATTGTTATCTAATAAATAAAAATCTTCCCCAAAAAAACTAGTTTCAGTCAGTACATAAAAAACAAACCTCACAAATATGGAATAAAACTTTATAACTATGTGAATATAATAAAATATCATTGCTATAGAGATTTAGTGCAATGTTAGACTTTGAGTTAAGAATCCATGAATCACAAATTTAACTGGCACTTCCGGTTCTTTGAATGTCTTATGATCACCCGAGTGACAAACCAATTACTTTTTATAGAACACCATAGGTTTAATGATTTAATGTCGAAATTCTTAAATCACTGAAAATCATACAACTCATACTTATAAATTATGTAAGAACAAGTTTTTAAGCATATTGCGCTGATAACCCTAAAAGTGTATTGACAGATTGGGAGTTAACTAAGCAAAATTCATATCTTGCTACTAATAAGATAAAAAATATATACCCTGTCAAGAATTCTATGCAAAAGTAATAATAACAATATATTGTAAATATACTACTACTGCACAGAATAAGAAAATAAAATTATCTTTGAATAATAATTACGTAAAATATTTTCATACTTAATATTACAGTGTGTGTTATTACATGCATTTTGCAATTAAATACAAGGTTTAAAATAAATATTTAATTCTCAAATGATAACATTTTTATACTTTTATATGGATGATAAAACTTGTCTTAAATACTTCATTAATAATATCTTACAAATGATTTAATATCTTCATTATCTCTATTGCTCAATTTAATACAATAAATACCACATCCACTTCCATCTTATCAACTAATTTGATTTTGTTCTGTTTTAATTGAACAATTGTAATCCTTTGAAATACAAAAGTATAACAAACTTGAAATTGATACTAAATATCTTACAGCAATGTAATACAAAATATTTATAAATACTTATAGTTAGATTTTTTTATTCTTTTTTAATTTAGTTTCTATTATTTATTAAGAATACTGCATGCTCACAATTAATAATAAAAGTAAAATGTATAGTAATGATTAAAAACTTCATTGGTATATCTCAGTCTGACAAAAACTTCATTACTGGATTTTATATTTCATTATTAATTTAAATTAATCTATTTCTGAAAATTCCATAATTACCTTTTAAATCAATAATTAGATAAATATATTTAAAAAGTAACATATTTAAATTATTACTAAATATATTGTTTTTTAAAAATTATTCATGGCATTTGCAAAATATTAAAAGTAAATTAAAATTAACCACTGACAGATGTGATATTAACATATTTAAATGTGTACTGACATTAGTATATACTTTTAGAAAAGATATTCTTCTATTATAAAAATTACATAATTTCTGTTTCCTTTCTCCCTCCCCATTCTTATTTTTAAAGCTTCTGGGTTTTTTTTAAAGTAAAAACTTATATTTAAATTAGTCAAGTCAAACATGTGGTATTAATTAAACTAGAAGTCTTAATTTTTGATCATCAGAGTTAAAATTACAGTAATGGAAAATAAAATTGTTTTTTAATTTATGTAATACTATTACAGGAAATTCATTAAAGATAATATACCCTTACCCATTCATCAAGACCATAATTTATAATTCAAAACAGGAAGCTGAAATATTAATTCAGTAAAGAATTTATAAAAATCAAATAAGATATATATATATTTTTGGCAATATACAAGTATAAAATTTGTTTATAAGTAGAAATAAAAAGACTCAAAGCAGAATCTGTTTTCTCATTCTTTAACTGGTCTATGATGAATCTGTTTAACTACATTTAAAATTCATAATTTATGTAAATTTTTTGTTAAAACAGATAATTTACATTCGAAATTACTAAATTGAAGACTACTGCTCTGAATAAGATATTCTACAGAATAACAATAGGAGAATAGTATCTAATGTCAGTTTTGTCTTTGAGCACTAAATATTATACTATAATACATTAATTTTAAAAATTATTCTTAAAAATGTTTTATCAATATTTTATTTTAACAAACAAATTTTTTTTTCAGCATGTAAATAGTAATATCAGCTCAGCTGAAAAGACTAAAAAAGTTTTATCTAATCTAGGTATGTTAAGTTCAGCAGGCAAAGTAAATACTTAGAAAATAAGAGCACAATCATCATCATTTTCATCCATTATCGATTCATTTCACAATGAAGATCTCTCCAAGTTCAACCCATCTTCTCATATCTTGAGCCTCTCTTCTCCATATCACACCAGCATACTTTCTTATTCATCCATCTCACCTGTGGTCTCTTTCTATCTAGGCCTTTTACCATCTCTTGAAATTCAGTTTAAAATTTCAACTGTCCATCTATTATCATCTCTTCTAAAAATATGTCCAGCACAACTCCAGTCTCTTAATTCTTTCAATGTCAGTAATACTTATTTATTCTCTCATCCATGTATTTCATTTCTGATCTCCCCTTGTTACTCCTAACATGCATGTCTCCATATTTCTTTGAGTGATCTAAAGTCTCTCTATTGCTCTTTTGTTACTGTCTAAGTCTCAGATCTGTAAGTAATTGGTAACATATTTATTAATAACCTTCCTTTTTAAACACATAGACATGTTTCCTTTTAATATTAAATTATTTCAACCAAAAGCACTACAACCAAGTTTAATTCTGATTAACTTCATCCATTATGTTTCCATCTATAGTAATAATCTAAGATATTTGTATTTGTTAACTTCTTCTAACTCATCATTATCAATCTTTATTTTCTTATTTTGAAAAAATCCATTGAACATTACTTTAATACTTTTAACATTTACCTTTTTTCTTACTTTCATCTGATAACTATGCAACATTTCCTGAAACCTAAATCATTATTAGCAAAAATAATTACATCAACTGCAAAATCTAGATGATATACTTTTATTCCTTTAGCTTCCCATTTTAATCCACAAAATACTTCTCGCAAAACTGCTGTAAAAAGTTTTGGAGATATGGAATCACTTTGTCATACATCCTTCTCAATGTTAATCTTTTTAGTATCATTATGTTATACATTAAAGATCAGCCTTTCCAAGCTATTGTGCATGCGCTTTTTACGAGTATTAATAATAAATGAATACTTTCATTCCCAACACAAGAAATAGTATTTATGAAAGAATAAAATGAATCCACTTATTATTTCCAACCCAAATGCATATATATGGGCAAATCTTAAGTACTGGAAATGTCTGAATGAATGACGTCGATGAAATTATCTAGAATTTACTAAACGTCACTCTCAAATGAAACTTAAACATATGTAAATAAGCATTTATTTTTATAGCGCTATGTCTTATAAATTGTAATACATTAAATTTCAGCCTTTCCAAGCTATTGTGCATGTGCTTTTTACGAGTGTTAATCTAACTGTTATTGCATTTTTATAAATATTCTTCAGAATATCCTAGATCTAAGTCTTGATGATCCAATGCTATAATCACTGAAGAAATGCTTATACAATCAAATTCATAGCATAATGGCAACTCATATTCATTGGTCTTTTCTATAACTTCTCTCAATATTTAGATATAATCAATTGTACTAAAATCATGTTTAAATCTAGCTTGCTCTTTTGGATGGTTAAAATCCAAAGTTCACTGTAATTTTGTACAGAACCGATAAAGACTGATAGGTCTGTAATTTTTGATATCTTCATTATCACCTTTTTATAAATATTAATATTAATAAGGTATTCTTCCAATCATTTAATAAATATTTAGACATTTGGTATATAACTTTGCCAAAAAAATTTCTATTTCTTCACCTGCTTCTTTTAACATAAAATTATAATTCCATCATTACCTCGAGCTTTTTCCTTCTAAATAAATTTAATTGCATGTCTCATTTCTTCATTTAAAATCTGGGCAATTCAGAAAAATATAATAGTTGTAGAAGGTACTTTTCTTTGTTCTTTATACTTTATAATTCTTGATAGAACTTTTCTATGTATTTCATGTCATCTCTCTTTTTAGTAAAAGTTCCATCTTTTTTATCTTATTGCAGAAATAAGTTTCCTACCAATATCAAAATGTTGTTTTATACTCTTGAGATTTTTATTCTCTTTATATATAACTTTCTTTACTAGTTCACAATTATATTTCTTTTTCACACCATTTTAGAAAATGTATGATATTCAATCCTCCATAGTGAATCATTTTTATATAAATTCATATTCCTTATTGTCTTCATAAATTGTCTTGTATCAGTAGAAATTTTACTGGTCAATTGCTGCTTTTTTGTACCAGCCATCTTTGTTGCAGTTTTTATAGGGGTATCAGTTATCTTCCTACTGATTTCTTTTAAATCTGAATCACGATCAAATTCTGTTAATATATGACAACGATTTGCAAGTTCTAATTCAAATTCATTGGAATATTTCTGAAGATTAGAAATATCAACTGTAAATATTGTTTTTCTTAATAAGTTTTGTCTTTCTAGTTTTGCATTAATATGTATCTTACATCTCACTAATCGAAGATCACTTCCTTTGTTGAATTTATTAAGAACATTACAATCTTGAAATTCTAAAATTCATATTTTCTGTTAATCAAAATGTAATTCGATTCTGCTGGACTTTCATTTGGATGCTTCCATGTCCATTTCTGTTTAACATTTTTCTCAAAAAAAGAATTCATAATATGAAGTTTTTCTTTTTCTGCAAACTCCACAATTCTGTTCTCTCTCATTTCTATCACCTTAACCAAATTTATTTATAGTACTTTCTACTTTCAATTGTTTACCAAATCTAGCATTAAAGTCTTCCATAACAATTTTAAAAGATTTGGTTGATCAAAAATCTTTTCGATTCGTCCAAACACTATACCAAGTGATAATTACTGATAGTGATTGTATATTTGCTGCTGTTTGTCATCCTTTAATTCAGTTTAGCATTTCAATATCAATGTGAAAAGAAAAAAAAGAGAAAATCACTTATATTACAAATAGTGAAATTTGAACTTTATAATAAAAGTGAATAGAAATATAACAAAATATTCAAAACAATAAATGACAAAACAAGAGCTTTCTTCTCCCTAAATTCAAACAAAAAAATGATTATTCAACATTAGACAGCTAAATCCTTAATACCAGACTGATGTCTGATTTTTAATAAGCTTGGTATTTAAAGCTGGGAAATAATTTAGTTATGTATCTAGAAATCACCTTTAACTCCATTTTATTATTCAAACTAAAAATCTAAAACTCAAAAATATTCTAAGATTTTGAACCTGAGCCAATCTGCCTTAAGAGTGTTTTAAATTTCAATTTTTTAGCTTGAATAGTAAAATATAGATGGTGTTTAGATTATGACTGCATTACTTACAGTTGTAAAGGCAAAATTCAGAAAACAGTTTGGAGATGGGGATTTAAATGTACTAATATCTGCTGTTTATCCAGACAATATAAATGCCACTAGAGTTGAGAACTTCTCATTTTATTTTATATTGTGTAAGCTGGAGAGGTAACTGATTTATTGTTATACTAAAAATAAAATGTTTAGACAAATTATCCTAAATAAATGAAGAAAGGGTGATAGATTTAGAGAAAAATTTTACTTTAATCTTTATGGACTATTGTGGATAATAAAGATAATATTAAACAACAAACTACCAATAAATATCAATTATTATTGTTTGATTTACTCACCCCCATCTTCCTTTAGGCAAAGAACTTAAAATGTATACATGAATATAAAGTGTATAAAGATTTCAAGACCAAGTGAACAAATATCAGTTAGGCATATTGATAAATAAATTTTACTCACAATTGAAAATCTGCCAATACTTGCACTACAAATCATGTTATTCTATTCAAAGATCGTATTTAAGTCTCTGGTTTGTCTCGCGTTGTTAGCCGAGAGGTATCGCAGCAGCCATGCAAGCAAGTAGTTGGTTGCAGACGGGTGTGGGTTCGCGTCCCGGCAGATGCTATGACATATGAAAAAAAAAAAGTCTCTGGTTTATCTTCCTGTTTTATCAAAAAAGTTTATATGTCAGCATACAAGTGCTTGCTATTGTTTTACAATAAGTAGGGCATTATAATAGAAAAGTTTTCACATATGCTATGAAAAGATTCTATTTAATTTTGATCTACCTTTCAATCTTTTCTCACTGATCAATTTAAAAAGCATTTGTTTAGAAATGTGACTGTCATCAATGGCATGCTATAGTATCTCTGTATTAATTTCTTTATGCTCCTAGTTGATATTCAAATTATTTTTTCCAATTCAAAAAAGATGAAATGTATTTTTTTCTCTTGCTTTGCATTAGCAATTTGCCACTACACAACCTAACTGTTTACTGAAGAATTTTGCTTTAACTTATTGACTAATTTCTAAATCAATTGATTAATTTTCTCATGATTTGTTAAGTTATATGATTAGCACATTCACTATATATTTATTGTGACTCCACTGTCTCTGTTTCCCAGTGAAAAGATACACATATACGAAATTAATATAAACAAATAAATTTTCCACACTTCCAAAAATAGTGGTTTCAACTATCCAACAGTTTTCTTCAGAACTCTAACATACAGAATAAATATATATGTATTGAAATTTTTTTTTTCTTATGGCACACATTAAGAGTGCATTTGTACATATATATTCAATGGTTGAAACAAAAAAATAGAAATGAAAACAGACAAAATTAGGAAGATAATTATTTTTTAAAAAATCTGGAATTGATATTTTTAAAGTACTGTAGATTATTTAAAATCATATATATATGTGTGTGTATAAAATATTGATTTAAAATAAGTATTTGGTATTTGTGAGTTTTCAGGAATACCCAAATGGCAGCCTGTATTTTTGATAAATATACAGGTTCGAGAACTTAACAAAATTGCATCCTGTTTTTCATTAATAATCTTCCCATATTTACAAAATTAATATTAAATTTTAAAAAAGGAATAAATTCTGATAAATTTTATTAACAATCTTTATTTCAATTTTTTTTTTACTTCTGCCAAAAACGTTTATAAAATTCATGTTAAATTTTTAAAAAAGGAATAAATTCCAATAAATTTCATTAACAATATTTATTTCAATTGTTTTTTACTTCCATCAAAAATGTGTACAAAATGAGTGGAGGGACTACAATATCCTGAAGCTATGTTTGTTTTGTTAAATTTTTTTAAAAAAATTAATAAATTCTGATAAATTTAATTGACAACCTTTATTTTAATTTTTTTTTTTTCATCTATTTCCTGAAGATGGGTTAGTAAAAAAAATGAGTAGTGGGAACAATCTCCCAAGTTACATTTACAAAAAATGAATCAAAATATAATAATTACAGTTTATTCATGTGGTCATCCCTAATGCTTTCCAAAATTGCTACAAATGAATCTTGTTGTTGCCATCGATGCCACAAAAATGCCACTAAATAGGAATCCAGGTTCTGATGTACATTTTCCCAGTGTTTTTTATTTTCATATCTTGACCATTAATGCACATTTTTCTAGACAGTAGAATTCCATACCTTTGGAAATACTCTACTGCATCCTGTTCTGTGATAGGAAGGTCCAAATTTCCATCATTACTTTTGATTTTTCTTCACTAAATTGAATCCCTCCCTATCTCTTTACCCACCCTTGTGCATGTCTTCAGCACAATTTCCATATCTTCCCTACTTTCTGTGCACACAAAAATATCCTCAGCAAATAAAAGACCTGATAATATATAGACTCCCTTGACATCTATTAATGATATCTCTATCTCTCTTCATAGTCTTTCTATTGCGCTCTCCAGTTCTCTCAAATATAACAAAAACAAAGTAAGTGACATAGGGCATTTTTGCCTTAATCCTATCCCATTTTTAACCCTGACTCTATATTTCCTAATTGATAAGCATAGCAATTATTTTCATACAATCTATTAATAAAATCTACTAAACCTCCATTCATTCCCAAATTTATTAAATTTATCCATAATCTATTTCTATTTACTCTATCATATGTCTTTTTTTTATATGTATAAAGATCATATATAACTGTCTAACTATAACAGTAATGGTTCGATGACTCCCCCAAGTGTATCCCAGAGCACACATTAAATCAGTTCTGAAATTTTAATATGTTAAAAAAAATAAAATAATTGACTAGTTTATTGGCAATGGGTTCATAAAAAGTTATAACACCAGAAGTGAGAGAGTTGGTGCCCAATTCATGGAGCTTAAGATCCAGAATCTACCATCGCACTAATAATGCAGGCCATCAGAGCTTTTAATAAAAACTTGCATATAGATTGTCATTTGATTTTTCAATTCTACATTGCCAAATCAAAAAAAAATTGCAAATTTATTATTACATTCTTGTAATATTAAAAACATAGATTTACAATTACAATTATTAGTAGAAATTATTTTATGCTCTAAAAAATCTACAATATTCATTTAATTTTTTTTATTACTCATTCCAAAGCAGCAGAAATAAATTATTCCAATTTTTAGTATAAAAAATCACATAAGAAATGGATTTTCTTTTTCTTTTTTTAATAATGCAGAGAATGTTAAATTTTCATAATCTTTTAAACTCATTTATACTCTTTTTTTTTATTGTGTTTCCAAAAATAAGCTTGGGGCATTGTTTACGTATCAAAACACATAAAAATGCAGTTTCGGCGGCCGCAGCCTTACAGGCTAATACAATATTTACGTATTGTATTAACCCATTGATCTAGGCCGCTTTACATGACATTGCACAAAAATATTACGGCCGGTTTTGTGCTTCAAAGCTATTTATGCGTATTCATTATATTCATAGCTGATTACCGTATCGCTTGAGGGTATTTAAATTTCAAGGCGGTACGACTTTTTCAAATCTCCATAATAGAGTAATGTCATTTCGATTTAAAAAATGTTAGTTATTAATAATTGTCATATGGTCCCCACCCTTCCCGAAAAAAAGGTTAATATATAAAAAATTGGCAAAGTGTATGTTCGAACAGGCTTCGACAAAGCTCACGCGCTAAGTCATGTTTCAGCGTGGGGGAAAATATTCGAGACCACTAAAAGGTCTGAGACAAATGTGCAATTTTGAAACTTTACTTCAGAATTGCCGAGTACAGAAAGTGTATGAGATTGTGTTTTTTTTTTTTTTTTGTCAGGCACACTTAATGTCCACTTTTTATTACAGCAATAAAATCGAATAAATAATTGTAAAAAGTCCAAAATTTGTGTCCGTTTTTGTTGTTTTTTTATTTCATTAAAAATTGACAAGTATTTGGATTCAATTTTTTGCAGCGGGGTTAAAATAAATGACGACTTTGGTTGACTTTTTGTTAAGAATAACAAATTACGAAATACCCCACTCCCCACCCCCACAAGCAATTTATTGTAGAAGGCTAAAAAAGAAAAAGTTAATTCGAACGAAATAGAAATCAAAGTAAAAAGTGAGAAAAAGTTGTTTAAAAAAAAGAGAAAATGTTAAATTCTTGACTTTTTGGCTACAATTCTTTTTCCGAGTGTGTGGGGGTGGGTATTTGATAATTTTTTAATCAGCAAAAACACAAAAGTAAATTTTGATTTAATATTAAGAAAAACAATTACGTCAACCAAAAAGAAATCAAAATTCGAAACAAGTCCCAAAGTTGATTCTCTTTTTTCAGCACTGTTAAAATAATTGACTATTTTTGTTGCCTTTTTGTTAATAATAACAGTACGAATCCCCCCCCCCCGCTCAAAAAGCTGTTTCTTGTAATAGTCCCCCCCCCCTCCAAAAGGCTAATTCAAACATAATCTAAATCAAAGTGAAAACAAGTTGTGTTTTATAAAAAAAAGTAAAATTAATAATAGTAAGAAAAATCATTTAGTCAAGCCAAAAAAAAAAAGAAAGGTAAAATTAAGTTCTAAACAAGTCGCAAATAATTGTATTCTATTTTTTCGGCAGTGGGATTCAAACAAATTTTTTGATGCCGTGAAATGGTCCTAATTTTTCAAATGATAAAAAAAAAAAATACAATTAGCAAAATTTGTTGAAAAAATGTCAGTCAGGTTCCAAAAAAACCTACAAAAAGTAACAAAAATGAATATCAAAATTTGTTTAATAATAAAGAAATCATGTTCTAAATGAAATAAAAATTATTCGTTTAATCAGTATTAGAAAGAAAAAAAAACCTTGTTGTCTAAAAAAAGAAAAGGTTGTGGCGGCCCGGTAACGTTATATTTCATTGATTTTGTCTAGCATCAACGCTCCAAACGGCTTTGTCCGGATTTCAGGCTTTTACCTTTTCATAATCTTTTAAACTCATTTATACTCTTTTTTTTATTATTGTTTCCAAAAATAAGCTAATTTTTCTAATTTTGACTTATTCTTGGTAAATAATTATCTTTTTTTTTTTTAGACATTCTTAAAACTTCAATTTCATTACACATTTTTGAAACATATGAATAAAGATCTCTCTAAAAGGTAAATAATCTCCAAGATGAGTTATCCTTAGTAGTCCTTAATTTATATGCACTTAAAAAAATTGCAAATTTTAAGATAACATCAGGTGTCTGTTTGAAACAAGATTAACATAAACAATAAGATAATTGTATTTAATTAAATTTTATACTCTTCTTAAAAAAAATCCATGAAACTTTATAAAAGTTTAACAGTCAAAATGAGTTATATTAATTTTACATCTCAATTAAATTAATTCAATCATTTATTTATATTTTATTAGTTTAAATTAATTTTTTATTATTACTTTTTTCCTAAATGCACCAAAAACAATTCTCATAACTACAATCCATTTTTGTCTAGCTTACTCTCTGGGAAAATTCTTCCATTTAAAATTTTCAGTAACTGTTCTAAATTCTCATAACTTCACTGAATTAAATGTATAGCAAACATTGACTATTCAAATGTCAATCACTTGAACCTCTCTCTCCTTTCTTCATTCTCTCCATAAATACAGCACACTAAGAATTACATAATTTTTAATATATTGGTTATGTTGCTTATTTATTTATTCTTAGTTATTTATTCAAAGATATATATATAGTAAAAAATTGATGTAAAAATAAACTTATAAGAAAAATTATTGTAGTTATAAAACAAATTATTGAAATACAGTATTTTAGAAAGTTTGAGAAATATTTAATTAAGACTATATTTTAGTTATAAATAACTTGGAATTTTATAAAAATAAAAATAAAAATTGAATGAATTACTGCTGGGAAATAGTTTGATCACCACAAATGATAGTGAGGGCTACAATCCATAAACATTTTAACTGCAGTCTGCGACTCTATCACTATGCCAAACCATGAGAGCAGAAAAATGCAAACTTAATACTTTTTTTTATTATTATTATTAAAAATATTCTTTTATTGTTGAAAATGTTGAGCACGTTTTCTTTAAATAATCATATAGAGATTGTACAATCCTTTCAATCATAACATTATTATTAATAATCTTTTACCTTGTGTATTTTTAATAAGTACTTATAAAAAAAATTATAATTTAACAAAAATCACTCCATAAAATCTATAACTGAAGATTTGTATCTAATTTAATTTATTGTTACCACCCCCATTTTTGGAATATATCCAAAGCTCTGATTAAGGCATTAGTGAACATTATTTATGCAAAACCTATTTTCTAAATTGATTTTTTTATATGATAATTATTATTTTAAAATATAGTATAAAAATCTTTAATTACAATTTATTCTCATGAATGTTGGTAATCCCTCACAGTTCCAATTAATTCAAATAATAATATTCTGCATTTTCTATCAGAATTGTAAATGCTGAATATATATATAAAAACAGGATAAAATAGCAAAAACACCTGTCATATAGCACTATATTTTGGCATTATAAGGCAATATTTTGTTTTATTTTTCTAATAGTAACAATTATAAAGATGGAAATAATAACTGCCTGCATGATTTAGCATAGTGATGAGATTGTCAAAGGTTAAACATTCTTGGATCAATCCCAACAGAAGAAAATTTTTTTTAAAAAAAAGTGTTTAATCAGTACTCAATCATCACTTGACTAAATTAATACTTTTTCCTTTTAATATATAATACTAAGGAGATGGTAAAATACATGATAGAAAGTTGGTATCAGAATTATAAGCCTGTGAGGTAAAATGTGAGACCTAATTAGATGAAATATCAGAATGTAAAATTCCTTAATGTTTCAAAAAGGGTGATTGGACTGTCTGTATGTATATAATTTAAAGTGAAAATAAATAAATTTTTGTAATTACATCCTGACAGTACATGTATAATGGTCACCCTTTATTATTATTTTTCCTCTAGAGAAATTTACATATATAAATATTCTTTGAATATCATTAAAAGACTAAGTATGCAAATGAGTTTAGATTATGCAGAAATGACTAATATAAAAATGTGCAATGGTCTATTCAACATTGCACTGATATAGAAAATATTTATGTAATTGTCAGCATTGTTTGGCTGAATAATTAATGCTTATTATGGAATTACTGCTTATACAAGATGTATAATATTTGTGTGTAAGAAACTGTAGTTAATGCTAACACAGTTTTATGAATTATATTAAATAACTGTGCATGTAATTCATACAACCACAGATTATAATGAACTATAGGAATTAGGAAATAATTTCTAATTACTTTTAATTATTTTATTTATATACATTTATTTGCAGGTAATAGGTTTAATTTGTCTGTCTTTATTTTAATAAGTTATGTATGCTATGTAGCTGGTATTGAAAAAATAACTCCAGGATATAGCAGTGACCATTAAAGAATAAAAAAATGAGATCTGTTGCAACCATCCTTAGTCATAATAATGACTCCTAAAGAAATTAAAGTCCATTATAAAAGAATAGAGCCGAAAAATATAAAATTATGGTAAAATACAAAATTGCTGCAATATCAAATATACATCTAAACAAATTAATATCTATCAAAACAATTCATTTTCCTTATAAGCATACCATTTCTGACTTAGCAACAACTATAATTTGATCATTTTAATATTATTGCTATATCATAGAAACAGTGATATCTTGAATATAAGAATTGTATATTGAATAACTGGGAATATATTACTTAGATGAATCATTGTTTACACTTTCATAATCATCAAAAATATTTCTATTTAGACATTAAAATGATATTATCAGCTGATCTCTTCCCCTAGCTGTAAATTACTGAGATGGAAATATATTTTAGGAAACCATATTTTCTTAACCTAATCATTATTCTCCAAGAATGTTTTGGGGAACAATTAATTTCTTAAGAGTAAATTTTACTTTGTTACTGCTTCAGGATAATAATATTCCAAGTTACATAGCCTACATAGTCAAATATTGTTTGAAAAGCATAAGAATTACATTACACATCTTTACCTTTGCAATAATCTTATTTAAATATTGAACTTCTATGGATCATTTTTAATAAGTGAGAAGTCAATATCCTCTAATGACATATCATGAAGCTTAAAATTATTAAAGACACTGTTTAAATGATATATAATTTGATTCCATGTGAAATACAAGAAGTTCTTATTTAAAATGATAGTCCTATTAATAAATATATTAAAGATAATTGTTTGTTTGTTTTTTCTAAAAAATATCTTATATTTTTGTAATTTACTTTTTAAAAAACTTATAAAAATAGTTTCATTATTTTATTAAATATATAAATGAAACTTTGAATTCTTTTAACAAAAAAATTAATATGCTTTTTTTCTTTTTTAACATTTACTATAATTACATAATTCAAATATAAATTATTAAATATTGAATTCACATTTAATCTGCAATTGTTGGATCAAAGAACTGCCTTCAAATATAAGGATTAATGTAACTAATAACCAGTGCTGATTCAGAGAATCTTTTGCAACCTTGAAGAATTAATACTGGCTCCTCAAAGAATAGATATTGTTTCTGGAAAAAAAAATTTTTTTAATCACTTAGATTGGTAAGCTCAGTTGTAGCAAACCTTACAATGGAACTTAAGTGCTTATATAAAATACAAGGTTTGACAAACCTGTGATGTTATAGTTGATTTAATCTTGTTTCATCAATATTGAAGCAGTCAACCTTAGCTTAAGATTGAGTTTCATGGTGTCATCTACTAACCTGTATTCAAACCCCACATCCCAGGCTACTCCTTTAGTTGGGTATATTTTACATATATATATTTGAGATGCGCGCCTAAAATTTATAAAGTTTAACTTTACAATTTTCTTTATTATTATTAATTCTTATTTATTAAAATTAAAGTATATTAGGTGCAGCTCAGATATATATGATGGAAGCAAATACTAACAAAATATTCACTTTATAATTTTTTTTTTTTACATAGTTTGTAAAAATATTTTCTTTTAAATTATTTGTTTTAAAAAACAATTTTTTCTTTTAAAAATCAAAGATAGAGAATGCAACCATTAATTGTCCAAAAATAATTAAAGGGGTGGAAATTTCACATTGTTTCACTTTTGGGAAGGAATTTCTAATTAAAGTTTACTAAAAGTAAAAAAAGAAATCAGATTAAGGGTTTGTATTTTGCTATTAACATTTTTGTCAAATCTATTTCTAATCTGGAAATAATTTCAATATATTTTTGGACAGTTATCTAACACTTGCATCTCCAAAAACAATAGGTAAAGTAAATTTAAAAATTCCTATTAGATTGTAGTCGAGATTGAGATTACAAAGAAGATATTAAAACTATTCCTCAAATACCTGAGTGCAGTATAAAATAGGCCAATTTTGACCGCCATTGAAAAAACAAAATTAGAGAAATTAGCTGTCGTCAACCTATTCCACACTACTCTGATTCCTAACATACTGCACAAGTAGTAAAGCTTTCCTGCCCTTGTTGGTCTTTGTCTCGATGCTAATAACCAACTTGCTGATGCTCTAAAATGATGGAAAGTTTGAACTAAGAACATAGGAATGCCTAATGGAAACTTGCTGCCGCATTAGAAATCATTTGGATCCTGTTAAATTGCCATGCATGAGCCGAACTTTGAAAATGAACTCTTGAATATATATATCCAAGGTAACTAACCTAAGAACTGCCATGTGAAATCTAAATCTAATTGCTCCACTAATCTCGACATCTACAATCCAGATTTCTTTTATAATTTAGTTAATATTCTCTTAAATGTAAATATAAATTTGCTCTCGTACTAATTTTTCTTTTTGTAGTCAAATCTATCATATGCTCTTATTTTCTTAATTTTGGTGCAGTTCTTTCTTAATATTAAATTATGATGTATTTTATTATTTTAAGCTGCCAATCTAAAACAATCTTGTGAGTTTAACATATAAAGTTCTCTTTTCCCTATCTACTCAGACCTCCATGGATTGAGGTTATTAAACCTCTCCTCTTTAGTTATATCCGAATGCATTCTTAATACGCTCACCAGATTGTTTTTCTGAGTTGACCTATTTTCATGTTTTTCTTAGTATATTTAAAAAAGTATTATTTATGTAACTCCATTTAGAATAAAGAAATTCTATCTGGGGTAATTTTAATCATTTAAACATTAATGCTAACCAATCTTTTGTTATGTTGCTAATATAATTCTGAAAAGGTGATTTCTTAGTTTTATTTTTTTTTATCTATTATCCGTTTTAATATGCTATACTCTTAAAATTACAAATACTTGGATATTTTCAAGTTGTAAAATCTGTGAGGGAGGGATTTAATTATATTAAGTAGCAGGGAAAGAAGGGGGTAATTTTAAAATCTTTTTTTGTATAAATTAAGTCTTTTCTATATCTATATCACGTAACAGCGCGATTTACCAAAATTATAGCATTGGAGTGAGGATCGTGTTTTAAAGTAGTAAACGCCATCTCATGTCATTAGGGACATATTTTCCATGCTGCGTTGCTGACATAGGCTCATCTTATTAAATATTACGTGCTTCTAGTCTGGGGGTTGCAACAAGTTCAGACCCATAGACTTTCTTCATGCCCTGTCCTGTGGATAGTTGACCTTCCCAGGACCATTTAATGTATAAAAAGGTCTCCAAGCGTCGGTGATTCCAGTGCACCTAGGTGGCGCTGGATCTCATCTTATTTTATTTAAGCATTGCCCTATAAAAGGGACTCTTAGGTCTTCTGTTTTCTTCGTCCAGAAGTTCGATTTCACTTCGGATTCTCTGCCTTTGTATCAGGACCGCCCTTTCTCCATTTATTATTGATTTATTTGCTTAATGAACACATTTCGATGTTTTAATAATGAGATTGTGCTCTGCTCATATATGTAGATTCCCAATAGTATTTATTAGCTTAATTAATAATGTTATTTTAGTTTATTTTCAAAATCCCACCATTGTAATCTATTCTTTTACTTAAGAGTAAACATACCTGGGAAAAATAAAGCGTTCTCTCTTTTTCAAATCTGAACTTAAAAGAATGGTTAATAAATGTTTTGATTGATAAGCAAATATGATTGTTTTAAACATGTTATTTTTGTTAAATGTTAATAGAGAGTTGTTAATAAATATTATTCCTAATGACTAAACCATTCTTAAATGTATTTTATTGATTTTCACAACCGCAATGATGTGAAAATAGTTTTTGTTATATGTATGACGAATCCTAGAACCTTCCCTGAATTCATATGTCAATCATCATATTTCAGAACCGTCACTAAAGCATTAATCCTAATGTGATGAAATTTTATTTTAATAAAAATGATTGGCATCTTTATCTCACCCACCAAATATATCTATTTATGTATGGTATATTATTTAATCAAATACAAGAGCACATGAGTAACGATAGCATGAATGGCCATATGTAACTATCTACCTCCAGGTAGATCACTCATTCACGCACATCCTAATAAATATATGATCACTTTACTGTTTTATTAAATGTTTCATTATTCAAATCATTTATGTTATTCAAATTATCTTCTCTCCACTTCCATATATTACCTTATATATATATGTATGCGTTTTTATTAAATATATGAATGGGGTTCAAACCCCTATTAATAAGTTAAGGATATAATTCCTAGATTATATAAGTTAGCCAAATAGTGATGCAATAGAATGTCTCATTGTTTCCTCCGCTCTGCTAGTGGGCCGGTTTAGAATTAAATTCTCGTGTGCCATCCCTACTATTTTATTCATTAGGTGTTCAATCTGGTGCTTGTGGAATGGGTTCGAATCCAGATTGGTCCCTGACCTAAACCTCGGACTAGACTGGATTTGAAGTATGTTTCATTGAGTTCCAGCTCATGTTAGATGGATCAACATGTTTTGACCTGTACATGGAATTGTTTTTCCGCATTTGGACGCCCAGTCATGGAGCCATGTTAATTATTCCCACTTTCTGGATAAGTCATTAATAAACGTATATGATCTGCTATATATAATTTAATATATATATATAATTTTCTATAAATAAAAATAAATTTTGTTATATTGATTTTATAAAATCAAATACACCCATGAATTGTAATTTTTTTGTTGATAAACTGATTAATTAAATAAAAAGCTGCATAACCATAGGCTAAATACCAGATTAAAACTTGTGTTCTGAAATGTGAGGCTATGTTTAAAGTAAAGTGATCAGTTTATAAGTATAAAATTTGTTTGTTAAGGCTAAAAACCATGTGCTACAACCATAGATATGATCATAAAATTTTATTTTCATGTTTGATAATCAATAGTAGAGTTTATTTTAAAGATGGAACCCATGAGCTACAACCATAAATAGAAAAAAAATTTGTGTCTGGTTTTACACGCATATATATAAAATTTTGTTCTCTTGTGTTAACAAAAAAGTTAAAGACCCATGTAATACAGCCATAAGTACAGTGCATATGTAATTTTTTTTTCTTTTTCAATGTAATCACATATATACTTAAAATGAATGTGCAACAGATAAGAACTGTAAAGATGTTTTTCCAATGATAATTTTTTTTTTTTCATTTTTGTATTCCAATGGCTGTTATCCATATATATAAAAAAGGTGTTGAAATCATTCTAAATCATTGATCACTCTGTGTTGGCTGGCGCCCTTATAAAAAGAAATTTTGCCAATCAGTAGTGAGTCAAATGCAAAAATGTTGGAAGTGGAGAATTCTAACTCAAATAAAATATTGAGAGCAAAATTTTTTTTTGTGACTTAGTGATTTCATGTATAAATCTTGAATATATATTAACCAGGATGAGTTTTCTTTTTTTAGATGCATGGCTACGACCAAGGAGAAACCAAAAGAAGAAATGGATAGGAGATTAGTGTCATATAGGTAAATTTTAAATAAAATATAGAGTAAACAAATTTTTTTTAGCAAATGAAAGTTAGGTTGGGCAGTGGGGAAATGTGTTTATTTAATGAATAAATAGTATAAAATATATATAGATATCAATAGAATTTTTGTTCCCAGATCATTCATAAAAGTGAAAATACTTCTAATAATAAAATGGACCAAAATAAGGCAGAGAATGGTGATGAGAAAAAGGACAGACAAGATAACAAAGATGTAAGTAATAGGTTATCACAGGTCACATTACAGATGGAAAACCCAACGGGATCATCAAACTCTGAAATATTGTTTAAGGATCCGGAGAAACTACTGTACAAACTCAACGAATAAAAAAAAGAAAACGAGTTCAACCAGGGTATTATCATGATGATGCGCCAATTACTATATGAAGTAAAAGAACTCAGAAAAGATGTAAAAAGTATGCAGGAAACGGGGTATGGGAAAGAAGGAAAAGAGGAGAAAGAAGACTAAAGAAAAGAGAGAAGGGGAAGAACCAAGGGAAACTAATGAGTAAGATCAAGAAAAACAAACAATAATTTAGAAAGTTGAACCAGAGAAAAATGTACCGCCAGATACCACAGCTGAATATATCAAATCTATAAAACCAGAACTACTTAACCACCAAGGATCATCCTTCACTGCATGATTTATGCAGATTCAGATCTGCGGTAAACCCAGGGAGAGTCCACAGGAATATGTGGAGAGTTTGAAGATGTTCTTACTTTACCCACTCAACGATGTTGAACAAATAGCCATTGTCAGTCAACACTTGAAAGCCATAGCCAAAGATTGGTAGCAATCCTTAAATCACAAACCAACAAATCTTGAAGAATACCACTGTGCCTTATTCAAAACATTTTGGAGTGAAGAGAGACAGGAAGGCATCCTATACTCCATAACCATGGAACGGGTAACCACCAGAAAATGCACGCACAGTTATTTTTAAAGCAGGTTGCTAAGTTCAGGTCTCTTCCAAATTTTGCATATTCAGATGCACACATCATTCGAACAATCAGAGATAGTATGCCACCATGGTTGCAGGGGATAATGACTTCAAGTAGAATTACTAAAATAGAAGAAAGGACCGAATTCCTCACATCAGTCAACTGCAGGCATATAGCATAAGATCAGAACCAAGGAGCAAGTAATCCTTGGCAAATGAAACCATATGTACGACCCAATCCCGGCAAGCGATAAGATGACGGATTCTTCTGAAAAAGCATGAACCATTAGACACCAGAAAACAATCCAAAAGAACTAAAGACCTGGGACAATCCTATAGTTTCACTTTATTTTTTGTAGTATAGCTACACAGAAAACAAAGAAGAGAAAGATTTAGGGGTACATAAACATAAAATATTGAAGTTTAAATTGTCTCTTTGGTCATCACCTGAAAACTCCTAGTCAAGGCATTTTTTTTTTCAATTTTTTTTTGCTTTTCGTTTCATTATATGTGAGGAAGAAAAAAGCAGTCAATCTTAGCTTAAGATTGAACTTCATGGTATCATCTACTAACCTATATTCAAACCCCACATCCCATCCCACTCCTTTAGTTGGGTATATTGTACCGGTCAAAACATGTTTATCCATCTAACATGAGCTGGAACCCACAAAATGTACTTCAAACCCAGTCAAGCCCAAGATTTAGATCAGGGACCAGCCTGGATTCGAACCCAACTCTCTAAGCCTCAGATCTAACACCTAATGGATAACATAACAGTGATGGCACATGAGAATTAATTTTAAATCCGGCCGACTAGCAAAGCTGAGCAAAACAATGAGACATCTATTAACTATGACTAATCTAAAATATATATAAGCATGGCTGTAATATGTGGAAGTGGAGAAAAAGGAATTTGAACTACTCAAATAAGTTAGACAATAAAAATATAGTTTAATATACTGACAAATTATTATACATTTATAAATTAATTATATACATTAGTGTGTGTGTGAATGAGCAAGCGGTCTACCAAGCGATAGAGGATTACAGTGTCATTCACGCTATTATTTCTCATATGCTCTTTATTAGCTAAAAAAATATATTATAAATAAGCACACTTCTTTGGTGGGTCCAATATTAAGATGCCAATCAGTTATTAGAAAGACGTTACATAAAATTGCTATTAACGCTTTGGGTTATGGTTCTGAAACATGGACTAACATATGATTTAGGGGAGCATTCTGAGATTCATTACAGATATAAATACAAACTATTTCCCTGCCATTACAGTCATGAAAATACATAAAATACATTTGACAATTTATTGAAAATTATTTTCATTAACATTTACAAGAACGCTTTATTTTTCCCCAAGGCATATAGATACTCTTAAATACAAAAATATATTACGACGGTGGGGTTGTATAAGACTGAAATAAATTTAATTAATAAAACAGAAGTAATTGGCATTTACGCATATTTTAAGCAGAGCACAATTTTAACCACTAATTAAGTATAATCTATTGGTGATTACAAACAACTGAGCTAGTCGTGGATTTAGGCGTTGAGTTAGTGGCCACTGTTCAAAGTGCATTGTCTATTCTTTTAGTATTCTTTTAGAATAAGCAGCTGGCGCCCGTGTTTATACACAATCAAAAAAAGTGCTTTGAACTTGGTGTTGAACTCAACAGCCGAGAAGAAGCTATGTCCTGGAAATGTAACGCTAGTTATATACTTTATAGCTATCGTTTGGGCATACATACTCTCCGAGTATGTTCTTCTCTGCCTAAGAGACCGGTGTTTCGAATGCACATATTCGAATACGGTTCAAATGGCTATACCCAACTGTGGGGCTGAACCTAAGAAACAATAGTAACGAAATACTTTGTTTCTTGTTTGAAAATTTTGTTTTATACAAAAGTTAAATTACGTATGTAAAAGTGCTTTAATTTTAAAAAAAAGAATTGACCGAAAACTTTTTTTTTTTTCGAAATGAAAAGAGATTTTGACATATATGCTATCAAATCAGAGTCAATTAGATGTTATGGGCGGAGTTAAAGCATTAAGATCGGGTAGAGAAAAGGACTAAAAAGGTGGAGTTAGCGTGAGTTTCCGTATTAGTAACAAAAAATAAAAAAATAAGTCGTATTTAAATTTAGTTTAACATAAGCGCTAGTACTTTGAAATTGAAATTTTTGAAAATGGATCCGAAAGAAAGCCCAATATATTTTAAAAATCCCCAGTTAGTAGAAAAGGAAAAAGAAGAAGTATTTGAGACGCGAATGATGATGAAAATGATGATGAATATGATGGAAGAAATGCGTCAAGAAATTAAACAAAGTCAACAAGAATTGTGTCAGAAATTTGAGCAAAGCCAATAAGAGCTCAAAGAAGAACTCAAAGCAGAATTGAAGGCAGAAATTAGTCAGGTTAAAACAGAAATTAAAGAACTCAGAGCAGAAGTAAGAGAAATAAGATGTGAGATAACGGTAAAGGTAGAGAAGAACCAAGAAGTTATAGAGTTAGATTTAATTAAAGAAAGTCAGGAAGTTGAGGTGATAAAAGACATAGAAATTGAATTAGAATCAGATAGCGTTGTGATAAATAAAGTAGACACAAATGTAGATCAAGAAATAGAAGAAAAACATAAGTTCAAGGTAGTAGATAGTTTAGAAAAGTTTTTACAAAAATTTAAAAAGGTTAAAGTAAACGTTTGCATTCGCTGTAGATGTAGATTTAAAACAAAGAGGAAGCATAGGAAAAAATATTCACGATTAGGAAAAATATGGAGTTTGTCTAGGTATAAAGGTTTTCTGAGTTACGAAGTCGAAAACAGAACGGAAAGAGAAAGAGATAAAGCAATAAAATATAAAAGCGGAACCGATAAGAGAGGAAAGTTAGTTTATATTATAGAATTTGTAGAAAGAAAAAAGGAGCCGCCGTACATAGTTTAAGAGTTAGTAAACGGGCGGAATAGTAAAGGAAATAAACAAAAAGGACCGGAAATGGACAATGAGCACGAATATGATTATTCTAAAGTAAATAAATCTAATAAATTAAATCTGAAACTTCTATTTAAAACTTAAGACAATAAATTTAAAAAAATGAATGAATAATAATAAATGAAAGATTTTTTTTTTCTCCACGCAAATATTAATTAAGGAAATGTTCGTAAATAAACAGATCAAATAAATAAAAAAATCAATAAAATCAAGTTAAATAAATGGGTCAAATTAATGATGTAAAAGTAGAGTTGTAGGTTGAAATAAATAAATAAGATAACGGAAATAAGCAAAAAGAAATCAAGTTAAGCAAATAAGTATAATATATCTGTGGTAAATAATAATAATGAATGAATCATAATAAGGTAAAATAGTTTTTTTTTCTCGGAGAACACGCACGTTAATATATAAGTTAAAGTAATGGGTTAAAATAATATCGTAATATAAATAAATATGTAAACTGATGTCTGTGATAGTTTCAAAATAATTTTGTAGCATAAATAAATATGGATAATGTTCGTATGGGTTTAAAATAAGTATCGTAAAACTAAATATTTAAATAATGTTCATAATGAATTTAAAAATAATATAAATGAAAGTCAATCTAAGTTGTATTAGGAGCGTATAAGGGTTCGAATCTAAAGAGATGAGGGTAGTATTGAAATAAGTTAGATAAGGATTAAGTTTAAAGCTCTCGACTGGATAAATTCTGGTACCCGCAACGGATTGGCCAGGATCATTCCTCTTTTAAAAAAGCGCACTGGCAACAACCAGAGTAAGTCGTAAGTCACTGTTCAGGGGAGAATCCCCATATCTCGTACCTCGTTTTCCAAAGCGTAAGTCGGAAATGGACAGTTGAAAATTCCTGCCATTGCAGCTGCTTAGTCAAAGTCCGATCAAGAGAATCGGCAATCGTTTTCCAGGGCGTAAGTCGGAAATGGACAGTTGAAATTCCTGCCATTTGCAGCCACCTTTTCTTAGTCAAAGTCTGATCAAGAGAATCGGCAGCCGAAGCTTCGTCTATAAAAGATCCCTGTGCCACAAAATTAGTTTGTCCTCGTGATCATTATCCAGGACGAACATTGTAAACAATGTTACCAGCATAGAAGGAAGAAAAGCATAATTGGAGATTGCCCTTAGCATGGAAAAGGAAAAGATACCAAAAAGCAAACTTAGAAAGAATAATAAATTAAGATTTAATGTTGTCAGAGATAAAATGGTCAAAAATGATGCATTTTACTCTCAAAAGGAAGGGCGATGTAATGTACCTATATTGATATAGGCACATATAATTTTATCTAAAATTAAATTATTAAAGTAATTTTTCATAAAAGAGAAACATAAAATTAAATGTTGAGTTTATTGCAGCTTGTTTATGGAAAAGATAAGAATCAAATAGTTTTCTATCGTTAATTTTAGAAGGGGAGAGGGGCGTTTCATTAGAGAAATTAAACTAAGGGTTATAAAAGGAAGTAAAGAGTTTTTATTAGTATTCGTAAAAATATAATTTAAAAAGTTAAAACATACAAATCTCTTTTCATTCAAGTTTAATTAAAGAAAAAATAATGTTAAAACTAAATAGTAAATTGTATTAAAAATATATGTGCGTATATATGTGCGATTTGTAAATAAATAAAATGTATGCGAAATAAAAGAAGATTATCATTAAAAACACGGCAATGATTATTAATAAAATAAAACAACACGTTTTATTGCATGGCTATTACTAATTAAGCAATCTTCCAAAACACGTTTATCAAATGATTATTACTGGAATTTGACAACAGATCTTTGCCGGAGATATTAGAAAGACAACAAGGTGTAGATATAAATAGACTTTTTTTTATCGGACAAGTTCAGTTCACAAATTTATTGAGTGAGTGCAGTTCAGAAATTAATTGAGCAGTTAACAAAATGCTGTGTTGAGAAGATCTTAGGAACGCACGTTTATCTCCAGCCCAGATGTCCTAGAAAACAGCAGATCTGCCCGTGAAATAATGTCAGCTTAACATCTTAGAAAATCTCCGTCAGTATCTAATTGTCTCCGATAGTAATAATCGTGAAAATCAGGAAACTCAGCAAGGAAACATCCCAGCCGGCTGGTAAGCATTCATAATGGAAACATTTTCACCGAAAGCAGCCTCCAAAGAACAAAATTTTAGTCAACATTCAAAATCCTAGGTAAAAACATTTGCTTATTTCGTTTATACTGTAATAGCCATTGCACTGCATTAATTCGTACGAATCTTTCAAGAATCTAATTATATGAACTCTATATCATACATAAATGAACTATTGATATGTGTGATTAAATTCCAAATGCTATGTAATACTTTATTATTATGTGTGTACATGAGTTAATATGTGCGTGATCATTATATCAATATTTATTAGTTAAATCAGAGCGTTCTGTTATTAAATCTATAGGAATATTTAAACCATTTAGAAATGTTCATTTAAAATATGCGTGTATTTTATTAGAATTATAAAATGTTTAAATTTAGTAAATAAATGTTAGTTAATAAATTATCTTTAAAATTAAACTTTATTTGTCGGTCAATTCTTTTTATCAATCTCCTTTTATAAATTCTTTTTATCAATTCCCTTTTATCAAGTCTTTTAACTACTAATTAAGTATAATCTATTGGTGATTACAAACAACTGAGCTAGTCGTGGATTTAGGCGTTGAGTTAGTGGCCACTGTTCAAAGTGCGTTGTCTATTCTTTTAGTATTCTTTTAGAATAAGCAGCTGGCGCCCATGTTTAAACACAAACAAAAAAAAAGTGCTTTGAACTTGGTGTTGAACTCAACAGCCGAGAAGAAGCTATGTCCTGGAAATGTAACGCTAGTTATATACTTTATAGCTATCGTTTGGGCATACATACTCTCCGAGTATGTTCTTCTCTGCCTAAGAGACCGGTGTTTCGAATGCACATATTCGAATACGGTTCAATATATTGAAACAGACAGATCGAAGAATCGATCTTAGTTTCATGGTTGTCATTTAAGAACGGTAATTCTAAACCACTATTTACCCGCAATGAGACTTTTTCTATTCCAAGCCACATAAATTTTAAGTTATTTATTTTGTGTTTGTTTAAAAAGAATTTAATGTAAAGAGTATGAGTATAAATGTCACAAATCATGATAAATAATATTCGTGTGTGTGTGGTTTGTGGATTTATATTAGCTCAATTTAAAAGTTTCAATTGCGTGTATATTTTCTTTAAATTTTAATTTTGCAAATTATACAAAGTCATTTAAAAATGCTGATCAAAAGTCACATTCCTTTGATCAGTATTTTTAATCAAAATCTTACTTGTACAAAATGTATAGGATAATTAATTTGTACTTTGATGAATTAACATAATGAATGTATATTTTTGTATTCACGAATTCCGATGTAATTGTTTTGTCAATTTATAATCATGTATTAAATTTAAAAATAAATGAAAACCGAACAATGGAAATGAGAAACGTAGAAATCTTATCAAGAAAGGCAAAGGCTATTGTATAGTCAAACATTAGATATTGCTGGAGGCCAGAAAATGAAAGGAGGCGGAGTTATGAACAAAACTAGGCAGAAAGGTCAACCGTAGCCATCTTAAATATAAGATAGACACTCTAACTTTTGACTTGGCTGTGCTGAGATCGTCTCAAGACAGCAAAGTAGTTGTGCCAGAGAAATCACTTCAACCGTTATTAAGAAGTTGCCCGGTAAACTGAAATCATGATGGGCTAAGGCCAAGAAGCTGATTCCTGTTCTGCCAATTTAAATCTTTCATACCGCTGATCTGTAATGTTTTCCGTGCTTCCAGTCTTCCAAATTCCAACATTTAAATTAACCATGCCTTTCTAAGAAATTCAAAATGCGCGCCTATGTTCTTCATACATAGCACCGCAAGAAGAAAAGCCGGACGAAGAAAGAATGGTAACTTTTGTTACATGAACTTTTTAACTTTCCTCTCCGTAATAATTTTAAATTTAATCTGTTAACCTAATTAATTGCATGTAAATTTCTTGTTTTCCATTTAAAAATGTTACACAAAAACCTGTCAGTAAATTTCTTCTCTAATATTTCTGTGCTCTAGTCTTTAGATAATCATTATTAAGATTTGTGCCTACTAATAATCCATTTGTGAATACATTTATATTTTACTATTACTTATTTTACAAACAAAACGATGCCAATAATAATATTTCTCAACTCTAATTAAAGTCAGTAAAGTTTATCTCATAATATTTATTATACTCAGTTTAAAAGTAATTTTCTTTTATCGAACTAAAAATTGTTTCATTTATGTTGAGTTGAGAAATATTCAAATATTTTGTTGTTTCTTTTACTTCGTTATAATATTTTAATCTATACTCCAAATCTCAATACTTAAAATAGTCTAAAATTTTATTATAACTTTTTTATATATTATTACGGAGTAAGAATAATAAGTGAATATTTTTGCTATTATTACCTTCCGAACAATCTGGGGAGTTATGGGTTTCAGAGTGAAATTAATTAATTATTACTTTTGCGATCGTTTGATTTCGCCATGTTTTATTGAATAGTTATATCGGACTGTTGCGTAGAAAATGTTACGGAGAGAAAAGGTTTTATATAATTTCGTTTTAAAATCCACTTCCGATCACTCTTCCTCGATGTTACTGTGGCAATGCCTTTACCTTCGCCTAAGTTGGCGTCTCGTTTTACTACCACATGGAGAGAAAGAAATTCTTCTCCAAGTAATCTCTTGGATCACCGGGGTTCGAAAATGAGCCCGGCTGGTTGTAGTGTCCCGGATCTACTTGGGGGCATTAAGACTTGTCAAAGTACAAGCCGCCCGGTATTCCGTCAATGCACCGCAAGTTATTATTTGTAGTATACCTTAATCCCTGCAACCATCAGTACATCAATATTATATATTATATTTTTATATAAAACCGCCTCCCATTTATCCGTATACGAAATGGTTTGAATCTATTAAAATAAAACAACTTAATATAAACTAGTAGTTAAATATTTTAAGTGCTCCAATTACTCTGATTCTCATATCAACCTGGACAACCATTTAAACATATAAATATTGGCATGAGTTTGTTAATCAGTACAAACCGATTATTGATGAGTAGCAGCAATTTATTATAAATACATATGAGAGTTTTACCGTACCTGTAAATAATATTATTCAATGCTTTCAATAATTTATTAAAAACTTATCTAACCTAATTTTGTCTCTCTTGCATTATTACTCTCGAAACCTAGTCAACCACCTGCTGTCTGTATCGACAACTTAAATATATACATTAAATTATTAGCCGTACCAATATCCCGACTATAAGATATCTATGAACTAGCTGATTGTAGGTAATTTAGTCTGTGTTTTTCGATGAGCTAGTAAAGGGAAAAACCCCGTACCGTTGTAATGTTGTCATCGGTGGGTCATGCCAGGGTTTTGGGTTTGAATTTAGTTTGCATTTTGGAATTTATTCCTAGACGTGGACTGGGTTTGAATTCGGATTACTGTGTGTGATTAAGCATGGTGATTTTTACCGATACAATATATATAGATTTTCAGACCTAGTTTGTTTAGAGTTGTTTCATTATGAAGTGCATTCTTCAGGGTGATTTATAATTCAAAAATAAATATTTATAATTACTTTAAAAAACTTGAGAAAGTATCTTTAGAAATTTAATATATATTTATTTTAATGACATAAGGGACTTCATTAGTGCAAGATGTAGTTTGGAAATTTAACATTCTGGGGAAAAATTATATTTAGCTTGACAAGTAAAATAAACTTCAACAGGCAATCAAATATTAACATTATATCATAGAATTTTCCAACAGTTATCCCAAACTACTTTTGACCAGTGAACTTAACAGAAATTAAATTATTTAAGTTAAAGATTATAATTTGAATATTAAGTGTTAATTTAAATTTTTTAGATAATAATAATGTAAATATTTTAGATAATAATAATAATAATGTTATTTTTGAAATCACAAAGTTTCATAAAATTTATATCTTAAACATTGTATTTCCATACAGAATTTAAAAACTTAAGTGCTTTAGGATATGTTAAACATGTTCACAATTAGATTTAAAATTGAGATGAACTAAATTACATTCATGGAATGGCATGTGATGATTAGCTAACAGAGCAGATGATCAAATCTCAATCTGACAAATAATACAATTAGTAAAAGTTTAGTTTCTGTAACAATTTTCAAAATTAAATAATTAGTATCTGTGATATAGTTTTAAATAAGAAATACTAAACTAAATTGAACTAAAAGTTTTTAAAAATGATACAGTACTTCTAGTTGATGATTGTCTGCTGTTTTACTTACAAAGTTATAATGATAATTGTTAGTGATAATTATGTTCAGAAATAAATAACAAACTGACACTTTTGGGGTGATTTTTTTAAGTTATGTATTAGGTATCATAAAATTTTATATCTAATTCACATTTTATTAGCATTTATATTTCTAAAGATTATGTCATTGACTAGTATTTTCTACTAACTACTATTGCATATTATACTCTAAGTGTTAAAAATCAAATGATTGATTTGCTCTCTTGAAACACATTACCAATTCCATAAGATTACCAAGGAAAAATCATTTTACAATTCATTCTGAGCAATTATCCTAGTGAAAAAAATTAGACTGACTCAAAATTTCTGTATTTTACTTGTCACATTTATTGCTTAAAGTCATTTGAACTCCTAAGCAATTGATCATATTTTAAATAAAAATGAAAATTTTCCTTTTGCCACTTTTGAGCAGGTATCTTAGAAGAAAGAATCAATGCAGGAAGCTTCAACAATTCACAATTTAAAAAAATTGAGAAGAAAAATCTTAATCTTGCAAATCGTTACATTTGCCAAAGAACCAGATGATCTCCCAATCAAATAATCATATGAAAAATAAATAATAAGTAACTTCAAACAACTCAAAATTTTTTACAAGGAAATCTAATTACAAAAATATATGCATGAGACTATAATATATTCCAAAGGTTTTTTTGGGGGGGGTTTTATTAGTGAACCTCTCAACTCAATTACATCATATTGCAACAATTCATCAGTGCAAAAACTATGCCTGTATTTCAAAAAGAACCTTGTCTTATCAGATGAATTAGAGATATCAATACCTATATCTCCACACCTGTGTTGTCAGGTTGATATTTTCCACTATCCCACTCTCACACAAGATATGGACTTTCATTACAGAAATATTTTCAAGTCAACAAATCCCTCATCTCTACTACTCTCTCTCTCTCTCTCTCTCTCACACACACACACACACACACACTATGCATATATTTCATTAACAATCTCTGCTTACCAGGTGAGTTTTGCTGCTCTAAACAATTAAATTTCCATATGCTGCTACAAAGAAGAGAATAAGACATTACTGTTTCCTTTTAATGAATGACTTTAAATATTGAATTTAGTCATATCCCTGCTTTCTCAACACTTTTGGAGAACAATAATATTTATATATGATTCTAAATACCATATTTCCAAATAATAGCATTATTCAAAAAGAAAATTAATTCTAAATTATAATTACTCCTTTTTGTAAATTTAAGGCTTAATTGTTGACTTTTTGACATTTATTTCATTAATGTTGGAATTTTAATCTATTAATTGGTTAATGAGTTTTAAATTCATTTGCATGAAGTATACTTGAAAGACATAATGTCTTTCCTGATTGTGATTATCCAATGTATTCTTATCCTCTTGCATATTCTCCTAATGAATGATGCAATAGTGTAACATTTTGGAGCATCTTTGACATGATCAAGTAAATGAAGCCTGTCTCTGCCATAAAGCCATGTTCAAGTCAATGTAAAATATTTTTTTACTCTTCATTGGTCTTAAATGTCCAATGGGATAAAGATATGCATTTACAATCACCACATCCACCCAGCCGAAAAACATTTTGATTGTAATCTTATTATCTGTCTATTGTATTTTTAAAATATTATGGAGAATCTTTAAATAATATGCATCTAGCATACACTCAAATTTTCAAGTTGATAAATATTCAATCAAAAATTTGTTGAACTCTTCCATCACTTAAATATTAATTACTAAATCAAAGATCCCATCATTAACAGATTCAAGACAATTCATGATCGCTATATTCATCTGCTTTGAATATTGAATTTAACATCCATAATCTATGTAAATATGAACAAACACAAACCATGAAACAGTTAATAACTGACAAATCTAGAGCTACAATGGCAGAATTAAAGAACTTAATAAAGACAGTAGTGAATATATTTTCTAGTTGAAATCTCTACTGTTACTGATATTTTATTTATAATTAAGCTATTTTTAAAAAAAATCACATGCTAAATACATAAATTAAAATTCAAAATATTAAAAACTTTCAATAAATCATCTTTCGAATTGGCAAAAATAACACAATCATAAAAACACAAAAGCATCACATGATCACCATTTCCTTTGCTTACAAAATCTGTTAAAACATTAGCAAACTCTCCAGATAGTAGTGTCTACCAATGTTTAATATCTAGGTGGTGGACTCTCTGATCCAAAACTCATCACTGATGAAAGCCACAAGCTGGAGATATTGAATAAATAGAAACTAAATAAGGATTATATGCACAAATCTTCTAGCATCCATGGATTATTGTTTTGCACAGAGTGGCATTACTGTCTAGAGAATTTACTACTGTTATACAATCATAAGATTAAAGTTTTGTTTTTGCTTTTAATTAGTCCAATTAAAAATTTCACCACCCAATTACAAAGCAACGATTCATAAATTTGTAAAATAAAATCAATCACATACAATTTGTTTATGCTTTAATATTTCAACTTTTTTTCCTCAGTTTGTTTTACAGATTGAAATGTGCATCTAATAATTTTACTTATATGTCATTAATTCATCCTTTTTAATTTTATGCATAAAGTTTGTATAATATGTGTACGAGAGAATAATGACAAATTATAAATGTTTCTAATATTTACAGACAAGCCAAACTTGGTAATATGAAATAATTATATTTTTAAACAAAAAAATTAAAAAGAACCAGACACTGGTTAAAGATAAAATGTTATAATATGACACAGAAGCCATATGCAATAACTAAGGCTAAAAATAAATCAGTTCAACAAACCTAGAAATGCAGAACAGAAAACTAAAAGAAAGACTTAATTATTAAAAATAGTTCCTGACACTATTTATCAATTTCAGAAACTTTGAAAAAAAATTTCCCAAAATTTACAATTAGTATTAATAATAAAATAATTATTAACACCATCTAATTCCAGAATTTTTAGAAATATATATAGATTTATAAGATCATAAAGTCACAATGAAATAATTGATGACACTCATTTAATTTATAATCACAAAAATATTTTGAAAAAAAAAAAAAAACAATAATAAATAGGCTAGACCAATTTTTAACATTTTCCTAAAATAGTAACTCTTTTATACACAAATGCACATTATTTGTATATGTATACTTGTGTTCCTTCAATCATTTATTGCCTTAGGGTTTTAAAAAAATGCACTTGTCAAACTTGAGTTTTTAAACAGGTGTTCATATGGAAATAACTTTTACAATTATACCAAATATTAAGTATGAAATCACTTCATTAAAGTAATAATAAATTTTCAAATTCTATATTAAAGAGAGGGGAGAGGGATGCATAACCATTTTTAAAAAAATTAGTAAATTTTTTTGTAAATAAATATATATATATAGTTATTGATCTAATGGAATATTTATTTATTGTTGATTCTTCAAACACAAAACCTTGATGCAATTTTATATTAAACACATTTCTAGCAAATATTTAACAAATTTGTAATTCTTTTTTTTTTAAATTTAAAGTCAACTGACACACTTTATACTTAATTTCGTAACTGGAGAAACTTATAATTACTATACTTTTTGTGCTATGTCTTTTTTTCCTTTTTAAAAATAGATTTAAATACATGTATGAGAATAAATAAGGTTATGAAATGTTTATGTACAATAACCTAAAAGTGCAATAGGTATCAAAAAAAAAAAAAAATTGAATCACTAACATAAAAAAAAAAATTATTTATTTATTAAAAATTTAGCTAAAAAAAAGTAAAAAAAAAATACTGTTCATACAACTTAACATTTAAAAAAATATGACTGCAAAAGATTAGTTTGTTATTTTATAAACAGTCCATCTTTTCCTTTAAAAACTTGATATTCATTACTTTATCATTATTTTAGTTTATTCTTTCCTGATATTTCAACAATCTACAAAAATATAAGAAAGGCAGGTTTATAAGAAAACATTCTCAACAATTAATCAATTGTATAAAACCTTGAAAAATATCCTATTACTTGCAAATATCACCACTCTTATAAATATATTTTTTGCTCTTATGGAAAATGTTTATTATTATTACATTATTTTTTTTAAAAAGAGAAAAAAGTAGAGAAATATATGCTGCATTACAGACAAAAGTTCAAAAATAATTTTGATATTTTTGAAGTATTAATTACTATAACCTACATGCTATTATAACAATGTATCTTACATGGAGAAAATATTAAAAACATTAAATATAACCTTAATATATTTTCAATGATAAAATTATCAAAGACAAACATTATTAATAGAGAATATATATATTTAGTGGTTTTTTTTTAAATAAAGACTATATGATAGTTGAAAAGTCAGGGGAAAATATGTGAATAGCACTAATTCATTAATAAATATCAATTTTTTTATTTAAAAAAAAAGTATGTATTTACATATATTTTATGTTTCAGGATCATTTTTGAAAAGAAGAAAAATGATGATATAAAGATATAGAATTGTTTTAAAAAAATGGAGAGTAATGAAAAACTATCTCCAATGATAATCAGTTGGATGACTAGATTGGTCATACAATTCTTGATTGTTAGACTTGCTGTAGGCAACAATTTTGACATGCTTTATTCAAAATTAAATATTAAATTGTATTTTCATTTTAATCTTCATGTTAATTTTTAACTTTCATTTAAAATAATAAAATTACTAAGTTTAAAACAGTTTATAATGTTATATTTTCCCTTCAAAAATAAAGCATGCAATATTAACTATAATACTATGAAAAATTATTGACTAACAATGGATATCTCTATTATATAATTCAAAGAATGTAAACTAAAAATGATTTATGATATTTTATATTTTTTATTGAAAATATTTATACATAGCTATATATCTAATCACTATATATTGTTATGAAACAATATAAGATAAAGTAATTGATTTTCATATTTAATTTTTGCAATGTATAAAATTTAATTAATGTCTAATATTACAATTACCTAGCAATTTTATTCAGATCTAAAAAGAAAAATTACATACTATGTTACTATTATATGTTGAAATGTTTTTAAACAATAACACAATAACATTTTACCAATTACAACTCTGAAAAGAGAGGCAATCTTAAATGTCAGACAATTAATAAAATTTTATACATTAAATAGATAGTATTGAACAATAAAATCTAATGTTAAAAAAAAGAAGTATTGTCTGAACAAAACTTTCATGAAACAATATAATAACAAACTTAGTCTTTAAATTGTTTGTCTTAATAATAAAATTATTATTATTATTTTTTAATTATTTTATCTTAAATCAAACAGATTATTTCTGCTAGTAAAAAAAAAAAGAATAATCATTAGTGTAGTGAAAAAGTGAAAGTATGGAAATAATTAAGTTCAGAAATTAATTATATTAAGCTGTGAAAAAGCCTTATTGGTGTAGCAATTAACTCATCTGACAGTTATATCTCAAATGATAACGTGCTTGCATTAAATCTAGATAAAATTCAAAATTTTTTCCAGATCACAAGCAAACTTAGGACTTTTCTTTCAAGGAATCAGCCCATATGTAGCTAATCCAGTTGAATATCTATTATTTGCTAGGAGATTTTAAAAGATCTCAGGTGAATCTAGGCTGAATTGATTTTAACATGATGCAACATCTACTGCTGGTGGGAGCTGTCATGAATGGTGATCCTGTGGTTTATCTTTACTTTTGATGTCATAAAAAATAATCACATTGCTTTACAATATGGTCCGTTTTATTATTAAACCTTCCAAAATGCAGATCCCACAAATCAACCCTGAATTGATTTCTTCAAGCCTTCTGTCCCATCCCCTATTCTTCCAACTATTTCATTCACTAAAATCATCTAACATTAATGTTTTTTTCTCTCTTCCTTTCACTCTTTATACTATCTAGCATCATATCTGTCAAAAATTTTCTATTCTCAAGTACAAATTCAATCAAATTTCCCCCCCCCCCTTTTAAAAATTTTCCCAATAAATATTCTTTTTTCAATCATATTTTTTTATCTAAATTATCATTTCCAAATTTCCAAATCTACATTTCTAAAACTTCAAACTTTTCTCTTCTCTTTTCCTAATCACCCAAGACTACTTCATGAAACACTACTTACTCTACAACAAAATATTTAATTGACCTCTCTCATAAACCTAATTTCAATAAGCCACATAATAATGGCTTAATTTCAAATGAATCAAAAAGTATAATTAAATTATACAAAAGTCGTATCTGCAGAAGACAAACTTTTTTTATTAAGATGAAATAAACCAATAATATAAAAATAATAAAGTGATGTTTTGTTAATACATAAATATAAGAAATGAGAAAAAACAACTAAGATAAATACATATAGAAATCTTCACAATCCATTTTAAATAGAATCTTATTATAAATAATACACTCATTTTAAGTGCCGTTTTAAACAATTTCTATATTATTTTTCTGAATGTTTGTGATGATGGTATATTATTAACTGTGATATGTTGGACTATTTCCATCATCTATGAGTGAATGTTGAATGTATAAAAAATTTTAAATTTTATTTAAACTTTCCAAATACAAACAACTTGTTAGTAATAACAAACAAATAGACAACACAGGTTAGTAATTACACAAAGTTTTGAGTAGTATTATTTTCCACTCTTCTCCAGGTGTTGCTGGCCTATATGCACAGTGACAATATTCACTTAGAAGTTGAACTCGCACCTATAGATTCTTGAATATCGAATTTAAGGCAAACGCTCTAACCAACTGAGCTACTTTGTCAAAGGCAACATAGAGTAGAAATTTGATATATATTTATATATGAGGGTTGGTTCAAATCCTCCTGAATCTTTCAAAAAATAAAATTGAAGGACTCAGGAGGATTTGAACCAACCCTCATATATAAATATATCAAATATCTATTATATGTAGCCCTTGACAGAATAGCTCAGTTGGTTAGACCGTTTGCCTTAAATTTGATATTGAAAAATCTAAAGGTGTGAGTTCAACTTCTAAGCGAATATTGTCATTACTAACCAGTGTTGTCTATTTATGTGTTATTACTAACAGGTTGTTTGTATTTGGAAAGTTTAAAATTTTCTATACATTCACTCATAGATGATGGAAATAGTCCAACATATCACATCTAATTTCTATATTAATTTATGAAGTCAGATCAGTTACTAATATCTAATTCCAATTTTTTAATTTTATCTAAAATATATCTTAATATTATTTAAATGTTATCTACATTTCAGCAGAAAAGATAGACATTTAATTTCATTCATGCTGAGCATACTTTCAACATGGATCTACGTAACATTTAAATAATATTAAGATAATGCAGAAAAGAAATAGTTTTGATTTACTAATATTATATCTTAATAAACAAATGTAAAATGATATTTGGATGCTGGTGCAGTTAATGTAATAGTGGTTTGCAGTTTAAATTAAATCTTACAACAATCTGTTGTTAATTTTTCAATTCTACTGTGATTAAATAATATGAATCTGCAACACAAACTTCACATTAAAATAAGTTAGCAAAATGTTTCATCCATTATGAAGAACTTCTGAGAAAAAATTACACACATTATTACAAAAAAAAAAACTAAGATAATCTATTCACAAGCATTTTCTTAATAAAATCAATTTGTCTGATTTAAACTTATTGAAATTATTTCTATCTAACAGTTATTAAAATTCTTAATCATTACATTTAACTTTGAATGTGCAAAATGCAACAGTAAAAAAAAAAATATTTCTTCTCAATTATCATTTTTTATTACTTTGATAAGTATTCAAAATGTGAAATTCCATAAAATTTATTGACAAATGTGATTACATAAAACTATAACCACTTATATTTTTTTATTTATGATAAAATAATATTTTAGGGCTATTTGTTTCATGAGTATACGATTGGTCATCTTAGAGCATCAATATAGACTGATTTTTGTGTATGAAAGTGTAAATTATGGTCAGGAGAGTGAGTTAATTGAAATTTGAAAGATTTAAAATTGTTTTTTTAATTGTTTGAAAGTTTTCCATTTGCCATTTTATATGTAGAAGTTTTAACAAAAAAAAAAAAAAGTTATTTTGTTGAATGTGTGTTAGTGTAAGGATATTTATAACAAAGTTGTATGTAAGGTTGTTGTTTTTCTGAAGGTTTGTGATGATGGTGTTCTGGCTGTGTGATATTACTAACAGTTAGTGCATATACTAACCTGTTTGCTGTGATATTATTAACAATAGTTTGCTGTGATATTACTAACAGTTGGTACATATACTAACCTGTTTGCTGTGATATTACTAACAGTTGAATGCATTTGGAATATTTAACTAAAAATTAAACTTTTCTAAAGACATTCAACACACATATTAGATTATGGAAATAGTCCAATATAAAAATGTATTTAAGATTGTTTCTAGCAAATTTGCTACTAAATGTTCTTTTTAAATATAAGAACAGTCATTTATTTTGAGAAAACAGATAACGTTTTGGAGGCCTAAAGTCGAAAAACATGTGGTTATAGTTTGATCGGTTTTGAAAGAAAGTAAAAGTTTCTATCCTTCCATGCAAGGGGGTTTGAAGAATAGGAAAGGCAGTCATCATCATCATCATCATTGTCAACCATTATCAATCCACTGCAGGATGAAGGTCTCTCCAAGTTTAATCCATCTTCTCCGATCTTTAGCTTCTCTTCTCCACATCACCCCTGCACACTTTCTTATTTCATCCATCCATCTCACATGTGGTCTCTTTCTGGGTCTTTTACAATCTCTTGGAATCCAGTTTAAAATTTCAATTGTCCATCTATTATCATCTCTTCTAACAATATGTCCAGCCCAACTCCACTTCAATCTTTTAATTTTTTCAATGAGGTCAGTAACACCTGTTTGTTCTCTTACCCATACATTGCGTTTACGATCTCTTCTTGTTACTCCCAACATACATCTCTCCATACTCCTTTGAGTGGTCTGAAGTCTCTGTATTGCTCTTCTATTAAGTGTCCAAGTCTCAGATCCATAAGTAAGAACTGGTAAAACACATTTGTTAAAAACCTTCCTTTTCAAACACATAGGCATATTTCCTTTTAGTATCAAGTTATTTCTACCAAAAGCACTCCAACCAAGTTTAATTCTATGATTAATTTCATCCATTATGTTTCCATCTGTATTAATAATCTGACCAAGGTATTTGTAACTGTTAACTTCTTCTAATTCATCATAATCAATCTTTATTTTCATATTTTGAGCAAATCGATTAAACATTACTTTAGTCTTTTTAACATTTATCTTTAGTCCTACTTTCCTACTTTCATCTGATAATTCCTGCAACATTTCCTGCAGGTCTGAAGCATTATTTGCAAAAACAACTACATCATCTGTGAAATCTAAATGACTTAAATAATATCCATTTACTTTCACTTCTTTAGTTTCCCATTTTAATCCACAAAATACTTCATGCAGCACTGCTGTAAAAAGTTTTGGAGATATGGAGTCACCGTGTCTTACACCTTTCTCAATGTTGACTTTCCCAGTGTCATTATGTAATCTAATTGTTGCTGTTGCATTTTTATAAATATTCTTTAAAATATGACAATATCCTGGATCTATACCTTGATGATCAAATGCTTTAACCACTGAAGAAATGTTTATAGAATCAAATGCCTTTTCATAATCTACAAATCCTAAGCATAATGGCAACTCATATTCATTTGTCCTTTCTATAACTTCTCTCAATACCTGGATATGATCTACTGTACTAAAACCACTTTTATATCCGGCTTGTTCTCTTGGTTGGTGGAAATCCAATGTTCTCTGTAGACAAGTAGTAATTATCTTGGTAAAAATTTTATATAAAACTGATAAAAGGCTGATAGGTCTGTAATTTCTAATATCTTCTTTATCACCTTTTTTAAATATTAATATTATTACTGCATTCTTCCAATCATCCGGTACATCTTTATCATTTAGACATTTGGTATATAACTTTGCTAAAAAATTTTCTATTTCTTCACCTCCTTCTTTTAATATATCAATTATAATTCCATCATTGCCTGGAGCCTTTCCTTTCTTCATACATTTAATTGCATGTCTCACTTCTTCATTTAAAATTCTGGGCAATTTGGAAGATGTAATAGATATAGGAGGTACTTGTTCTTTATTACTATATAATTCTTGATAAAAATCTTCTACCAATTTCATGATGTCATCTCTTCTTTTAGTAATAATTCCATCTTTTTTTCTTATTGCAGATATAAATTTCCTACCAATACCAAAATGTTGTTTTACATTCTTAAGACTTTTATTTTCTTCTACAGCTTTCCTTGCTAGTTCACAGTTATACTTTCTTATATCATTTTCAACTCTTTTCCGCACCATTTTACAAAATTCGAGATATTCAATTCTTTTTAATGCATCATTTTTGTATATCTTCATATTCCTTCTTTTCTTCATAAATTCTCTAGTCTCAGTAGAAATTTTATTGGTCAATTGCTGTTTCTTTCTACCAGCTATCTTTGTTGCAGTTTTCAAAAATGTATCAGTTATTTTCATATTAATTTCATTCAAATCTAAATCATGTTCAAAATCTACTAATACTTGAAACCGATTTGTAAGTTCTAATTTAAATTCATTAGAATGTTTCTGAAGATTAGGAATATCAACTGTAAATATTGTTTTTCTTAATAATTTTTGTCTCTCTAGTTTTACATTAACACGTATCTTACACCTTACTAATCGATGATCACTTCCTGTGTTAAATTTATTAAGAACATTACAATCTTGAAATATGTATTTCCTGTTAGTCAAAATATAATCCAATTTTGCTGTACCTTCATTTGGATGCTTCCATGTCCATTTCCTTTTAACATTTTTCTCAAAAAAAGAATTCATAATATAAAGTTTTTCTTTTTCTGCAAACTCCACAAGTCTATATCCTCTCTCATTTCTATTACCATAACCAAAATTACCCACAGCACTTTCATCTTTCATTTTTTTACCAATTCTACCATTAAAGTCTCCCAAAACAATTTTAAAATGGTGTTTACTCTGATCAAAAGCCTTTTGTACATCCATATAAATATCTTCTACTACTTCATCACTATGAGAACTTGTTGGGGCATAAATCTGAATTATCTGCATTTGGTATCTGCTATTAAGTTGTATAACTAATCTTGCCACTCTGTCCGATACACCATAAATCTCCACAATATTGTTCTTCCACTTTTTATTTATAATGAATCCTACTCCACTTGTATTTCCAATATTTGTACCTTTATAATAGAGTATATGTCCACTTTTTAAATCAATTGTCTCTTCACCTTTTCTTCTAACTTCCCAAAGTCCAATAATGTCCCATTTAATATAAGAGAGTTCTTCTTCTAATTCTTGCAATCTTCCTTCACTTGAAAGTGATCTGCAGTTGTAAGTCCCTAAATAAAAAGTCGTCATCAAATGGCAGCCTGGGTCCGCAATCAGGGAATTCTTAGCACCCTCCGCCTTCGGCCACCAACCGCTGCCTTGGTTGGTGACTTTACAGCCTCCTGGGAATAAGGGCCATGCTTTATTTTTGTCTGTCATAATTGTATATATGTATTGGGAAAATATTTATCATTTACACAAGCATTCATTCTGCCTTATCAGGCACTGAGAAGAAAGACCATGGTGTTTCTTGATATTAAACTCAAGAGGTAAAAAGCCAATAAGCTCACCACACTGGCTAATGTGTGTTGGTGAGCAGCCCATCCATGTTCGTATACTATATGAATAATCACATAGTAATAACAGCTGTAACGACAAGAACGTACGGAGTGGACATTAGGAATTTGCCCTGCTCGGTTCCTTTAAGGCCTCCAAGAGGAATCAAAGGGTCTCCTTTCAGTTAATAGCAAAACTCCTTTCTGCAGCCGGAAAGACAGTATAAAGTCAAATACTGAATAGGTGATTTGAAAAATAAAAAATATAAATTGCATTTGTATTCCACAGTGCATATATAATTGGCAGAAAGAAACTAATCATGCTCGGGTAGAGCATAGCTTGTGTGATGAGGTTTTTCACTTGAAAGGTTTGAATAAAACTAGGAAAGATGTAACAGGTTTATGGTTATGTAGTCAGTGTGTAAATGTGATAAAAGGGGTGAGAAAGTGGTTTCTAAATGTAGGTAGTCTAAACAAAAAGTCAGGGGAAAGGGAGCAAAATGTATTTAAGGAAGATAGGACAGAGTATGATTTTAGTGGAGGGTCAGGAGATATGGGGGGAGAAAGTAGTAGTGCATGGGAGATGGTTAGCCGAAGAATAAGTAAGAGAAAGAAGTGAAGGATATAGAAGCAAAATTAAAATCATTAGAGATGAAGTGTGAGCAGATAAAGGAATTATTGAGTAGGAATGATAAGTAAGAAGTGGATAAGGAGGTCCAGAAGGTGGAAGAAAATGTTATGGACAGAATAGAGAAAGTAGACTATGAGACAGTATTGATAGGAGATTCACTAATTAGAGATCTGGAAACATAATTGCAAGGGAAAATAAAAGCAGGTATGTAGAAGTATGTTTGCCTGGAGCTAGAATTAGGGATGTGACAGATAAAGTAAAAAAGCAAGGTAGTAGAAATGTGTATGTTATGGTAGGGACTAATAATTTGTTAGAACCATCAGAGAGAGTAATAGATGAGTATGTAGAATTGATTAGGATTTTGAGTAAGATTAAAAGAAGAATAGGGGTAGTTGAATTATTACCAAGATGACAAGAGACATTTGTTAGATAGGGCATGTTCTATAAATGAGAGATTGTTAGATAGGGCATGTTCTATAAATGAGAGATTGAGAAAATTGTGTGAGAAAAATAATGTTATGTTTGTGGATGTGTGGGATTGCTTCATTGGAAAGAGAGAGTTATATAGTAAGGACGGATTACACTTAGGGAAACAAGGAAGTGAAGTTTTAGGGAGCTTGATTTATAAAGAATATAATTCGGGAAACTTATAAAGGGGGAGGGGGTGTAAATTGCAGTATTATCAAAAAGAAGAAGAATGGATGGGATGTAAGAAATGAGCAAAAGGCAGTTGATTTAGATATAAGTGTAGATGTGGAGAGGGAATGGGTCTGTAAAATTAATGGTAAGAAAGTTATTTATAAACATAATGGAGAAGAAAGAATCAAAAGAATTTATAAAAGAGAAGTTAGGAAAAAATAAATTGTTAAAATTGGGTATTTGAATACGCAAGATGGTAGGAGACCACAAAAGTTGCTGGAATTAAACAAAGCATTTGAAAATGAAGAGCTTGAGGTCTTAGCAGTAATGGAAACACATCTAAGAGAATAACCTATTCTGGAAGATTTGCTATGAAAGGGTATAAATAGAAAAGAAAAAGGGGGTGGTGGTATAGGTATTATATCAAAAAAATATTTAAATACTGTTCAATGTCAAGAACATTTATGGTTTGAAATAAGGTTGGGTAGACAAGAATGGATGGTGGCTATAGTGCATATAGCCACAAGATATAGTCAAATTATAATGCAGTGGAACAGTAGCATATATGAATAATTAGTTAAAGATACACAGAGTTTTAAAGAAAAGGGGAAGAAAATAATGGTTATAGGGAACATAAATGGACAAATTGAAGAAATTAATGGTGTAGATAATAAGAATGGACAGCTTTTGAAGAAATTTTGTGAGAGAGTGAATTTGAGCATTGGAAATTTATCAAATATTTATGAGGGACAATACACATGGTCTAGAAATAATATATTTCATGGAATAGATTATGTATTGATAGGGAAAGAGGGAATGAATAAACTACAGAAAATTAAGGTGTTTAATAATGAAGAGAGAGTATGTAATAGTGATCATAACTTCACTGTAATAGAAATGGTTAGAAATATGATGGAAAATAGAAATAAAAGTAGAAACAATAGTGAAAGATGTGGATGGAGAGTGAATGATAAGAATGTGTTGGAAGAGTATAAAATACAAGTTGAAGAAACCATGGAAGAGTTGGTTGGGGGTGAGTATAAGAACTGGTGTGATGAAATAGAAAAAGTGGCAAATAGGGTTTTAGGTGAGAATATTAATTATGAGAGTTAGTAAGAGTGTAAAAGAGAAAAAATAAGCATGTAGAGAATATAAGTGTGCTATTAAGAACAAAGAAAGTGAAAAAGATATTAATGCTAAATGGTAAAAGTACTTAGAAAAGAAGTTGGCTAAAATAGATAATTATAGAAAGAGAATGAAATTGAATAATAAATTGTTGAAGGATATTAATAAAAGTGGAAGAGATGGGAGTAAAAAATTTTGAAATTACATTAAAAGGAGAAATTAAGAGTAGAGAGAAATAGTATTACTACATGATGAAGGAATAGAGTGTAGCTATAGAGAAAAATTAGAGAATCTTAAATATATATGTAATAGATATAGAAAAGATGTTAGATGTGAAAGAGAGAGTGATAGAAAACATGAAAGCATTTAGTAATGGGAATATTAGGTTTACAAAAAATGAATTGAATGAGGCAGGAAAGAAGGCAAGAGGTTTAGATGGATGGGCAGCAGAGATAATAATGAATTTAGGGCATAGGGCAAAATCATGTTTTAATAAGAAGAAAGTTTTTCTGGATAGTTGGAATAATACAAGAGTAACATTATTATTTAAAGGAAAGGGTAAGGATCATAGAAAGTTAAACAGTTATAGACCGATAACAGTAACATCAGTTTTATATACAGTTTTCTCATATATGGTAGCTGAAAGAGTTGCAAAATGGATGAAAGAAAATAAGATAGTGGGAGAAATGCAAGGTTTTCGATCAGATAGGCGTATAGGAGATAGTTTATTTGTAGTTACACAACTTATGGATACGAGTAGGAATTCAGGTAGACAATTATATATGAGTTTTATAGATATAGAGAAGGCATATGAAAGAGTAAATAGAAATAGATTATGGGTAAGTTTAGTAAATTTGGGAATGAATGAAGCTTTAGTGGATATTATTAAGAAATTATAAGAAAATAATTACTATACATATCAATTAGGGGATATAGAATCAGTTAAAGTTAAAAATGGGATGGAACTAAGGCAAGGATGCCCTATGTCACCTATTTTGTTTTTGTTGTATTTGAGTAAAATGGAGAGAGCAATAGAAAAACTAGGAAGAAGGATAGAGATACAGTTAATAAGTGGGAAGAGAGTATATACCTTGTCGGGTCTTTTTTTTTTGCGGATGATGTCTTTTTGTGTGCAGAAAGAAGAGAAGATATGGAAATTATGCTGAGGACATGCGCAAGTGTGGGTAAAGAGATGGGGGTTAAATTTAATGAAGAAAAATCAAATATAATGTTGGTTAATACTGGGGAAAGAGAAGATGCAGAATTTTTATTGGGGGATATAAAGTTAAGTGTGGTCAATAAATATAGTTATTTGGGAATCATTTCAAGTAATCAGGAAAATTGCTTGGATGAATGAGAGAAAAAATTGATAAATGAAGCAAAGAAAAGAAAGGTATTGATAAAGAAATTAACAGTGTTTACATATAATAAATATGATGTAGCTAGAATTGTATGGAAGGGAATTGCAGTAGCAGGGTTAGCATATGGTAATGATGCACTACGTGTTAGTAAAGGGGTATGAGATTACTTAGAGAAAAAGTACAAAGCAAAGTAGGAAGACATGCAGTAGATGTAGATGTGTGGACAGCAAAGGAGGCAATTCAAGAAGTGAGATGGTCAAGTTTTTATATGAGAGATGCAAAAAGCAAAATGAAAATGTTTGGTAGGTTGCAGTTTATGAATAATAAAAGATAACCAAAATAGTATTCAATTGGATTACGAGTAAAGGGCAGGCAAGAAGATGGGTGAGAATGGTAAAGTGGTATACAAAGGGTTTGGATCAAGAATTTATATCAGTATACTTGTACAAAAGGTGGGATGATTGTGTTAGGAGGATTGTTGAGTGTTATAGTGATAAGGAATGGGATAAAACAATAGATGCATTAATAAAGAATAGGGATTTGGAGAGATGGAGAACTAGTATGGAGAGTAAAAAGAATTTAAATATATATAGAAGTAAACAGAACATTGCGTGTGAGTTAATTTATGATAATAGCAAGGAAAGTAGTTTGTTGTTCAAGGCTCGAACAAGATCTTTAGTAACAAAGGAGTATACACATAAATGGAAAAATATGGGTGGTTTAGTTTGCAAATTGTGTAGGAAGGCATAGAAAATATTAGGCATTTGTTAATTGAATGTAAATGCTTGAAAGCAAAAACACTAAAAATAAAAGTTTTGGAAGATTATTGGTTTTTATGCTGGGTTTGGAAAAAGATAAGGGGGATTTAGATATGAAGGGCATGGAGTTGACAAAGATTATGTAGTGAAAATGGGATGGAGCAGAACATGGAAAAACTTAGGGTGGGATTGGAAAAGGAAGGTAATGTGGATAACAGGTTTCTCTGGGCATAGTTGCTGAGAGATTCCTGACTCCGTTTAAAGAGAATTCACAGTGCATCACATCACATCAATGGTAACATCAGTGTTATATAAAGTTATTGCATATATGGTGGCTCGAAGGGTGGCACAATGTATGGAAAAAAATAATAGTGGGAGAAATGCAAGGATGTTTTAGAATGGATACTTATAGTAGATAGTTTATTTGTAGTCACACAATTTACAGATATGAGTAGGAATACAGGTAGACAGTTATATATGGTCTTTATAGATATAGAGAATGATAGAGTAAATAGAAATAGATTATGGGTAAGTTTAGTAAATTTGGGAATGAATGGAGCTTTAGTGAATCTTATTAGGAGATTGTATGAAAATAATTACTATATATATATCAATTAGGAGATACAGAATCAGAGTTAAAAATGGGTGGGACTAAGGCAAGGATGCCCTATGTCACCTATTTTGATTTTGTTAAATTTGAGAGAAATGGAGAACAATAAAAGAACTAGTAAGAGGGGTAGAGGTGGCAAGAGTGTATACATTATCAGGTCTTATTTGCTGATGATATCTTTTTGTCACAGAAAGTAAAGAAGATATGAAAGTTATGCTGAAGATGTGTGCAAGAATGGGTAAAGAGATGGAAATTAAATTTAGTGAGAAAAAATCAAAAGTAATAATGAATAATGTTGGGGAAAGAGAAGAGAAATAATTTTTATTGGGGGGATATAAAATTAAATATGGTGAATAGGTATAACTATGTCAGAATCATCTTAAGTAATCAGAGAAATTGCTTGGATGAATGGCAGAAAAAATTGATAAATGAAGGAAAGAAAAGAAAGGGACTGATAAAGAAATTAACAGTGTGTTCATATAATAAATATGATGTAGCATAAGGAGTCGCAGTAGCAAAGTTAACTTTTGATATCAATGCATTATGTGTTAGTAAAGGGATATTAGATTACTTAGAAAAAGTATAAAAAGAAGTAGGAAAACATGCATTAGATGTAGCTGTGTAGATGGCAAAGAAGGCAATTCAAGGAGAAATGGGATGGTCAAGTTTTTATATGAGAGATGCAAAAAAGCAAAATGAAAATGTTCAATAGATTGCAATTTATGAATAGTATGATAATAGCCAAATAGTATTTAATTGCATTACAAGTAAAAGACATGCAACAAGATCTGTGAGAAAGTTAGTAAGCAGAAGATTGGATACAGACTTTGTCAGTATACTTGTACAAAAGATGGGATGATTGTGTTAGGGGTATTGTTGAGAGTTATAGTGGCAAAGAATGGGATAAAAGAATAGAAGCATTAATAAAAAAAATACAAAGTTGGAGAGATGGAGAACTAGTATTGAGAGTAAAAAGAGTTTAAATATATATAGAAGTAAACAGAATATTGGTATGAGTTAATTTACGATAATAGCAAGGAAAGTAGTTCACTGCTTGAGGCTCAAATAGGATTGTTAGCAACAAGGAAATATACACACAAATGGAGAAATGTGGATGATTTAGTCTGCCAAGTTATGTAAGGAAGATATGAAAAAAATATTATGCATCTTCTAATTGAATGTAAAGGCTTACAAGCAAAAAGGGTACAAAGTTGTGGGAGAATAAATATAAAAATTTGATTATACAGAAAGTGGGTTCTTGGTTTTTATGCTGGGTTTGGAAAAAGATAAGGAGGATCTAGATGTAAAGGCCATAGAGTGGACAAAGATGATGTTGTGGAAATGGGTGGAGCAGAATAGAGAAGAATATGGGAAAAATTTAATGAAGAATGGAAAGGGAAGGGAATGTGGCTAACAGGTTTCTCTGGGCATAGTGGCTGAGAGATTCCTGATTTCAATAAAGGAGAAGCCATAGTGCATCTTATTGCATTCCACGTAAAATTAAAAATTTTAATTTTTTGCTCTTTTTTGGTAAAATTGTTTACAAACTTTTAAAAAATGAATTGTTATCAAGAATACATATGCATACAAAATTTCAACTAGATCAAAAATAGGGAAATAGATTAAAATTGAGTTACAAGATTTCTCAAACAAACAGATGGAAAAAAAAAAAAAAAGTAAATTAAATAAAACCATATAATATAAAAAATGTCAGAAAGAAGAGAATGAATTTCTTTGCAAAAAATATCTAGTCCATGCTGTCAATTTATACAAATTAATAATAGGTAGTTTTGTGACAACTATATGAACAAATAGAAAAAGTCACAAATACATCCACATAATCACACATTAATTAATTCTTTGGTCTGTTTATATGACATAGGCGCTGTCCTAACTTTTTCTGCAGCTAACTTTACTATTTAAAATACTTCAATAATTTACCCCATTGTAACTCTCCATTATATTGTATCTTTCCCAATGAAAGCAATTAATCTCTTTAGTGTTTTGAGACAGCACCTGTAATGTAAAGATGATCTGCCCTTCCCACAAAGTCATGCTAAGTTCACCATAAAATATTTCTTGGGGGAGTTTCATGTGCTTTACATGCCCAATCTAATGAATATATTTCTTCCCAATAATAGTTCTCTACCCTATCATACCCAACGAGTTAAAAAAAACATACCAAATAAACATATAATTTTAACCTATGGAGCATACTTAAATTTTTCTAAGGTCTTTATGTTATGTCAATAGGGAGGGACAGCTGAATAAAAGCCTTCCCAGATGAAAATTAAATTTCACTTTAATGAATTTCTGATGAGAGAAAATTATGAAAGTTCACAATAAAATTTAGTATTAACTCCAATAGTATTATGGAATATACCCACATTAGGATTACAAAGATGAGAGTTCTAGGTTTTGAAATGAAAGACAACTACATGGTGTTGGAATCTTTAGTGCCATATGTATTCTTTACAAAAGTCTTCTGTTTATCTACGATATGCAATAAAACTACTTCAACTTAACATTGATATATCAAAATCAAATGTGGAGATATTCTACAAAGTAAATGTCAACACAATGTTGATGCTTTCTTCTAAAGATTTATTCTAATGATGTACATCTTAGAATTCCAGGATTTATATTGATAGAATGTACTCTGAACACGGTAAAGCTATTTTTGTTTCAAACTATTCTGTACAGTAAATAACTTTTATTGGCAATATTCAAACATTACTGCAATCATCATCTCATAGACAATTTTTATATATACAATATTTACAACCCTCCCAATATAACTGACCCTATCCTCATTTTCCTACACCTTCTATATATTTTAAGAGATATACAAACAAAGATCAAGTAGATTAAAAAAAAAAGTTTAAAATAAATGTATTTAAACATATATGTGCTTTACAATGCCAAGAAAGAAATATATTCCATTCAGAAAGATGGAAAACAGAAGCAACTCTTAACTTATATTTCATTTTGGCAAAAAATGGTTCATCATAATCGATAGATCTACTGACATTTCACTTTGGCAAAAAACAGTTCATCATAATCTATTGATTTACTGATGTTGGAGCATTTTCTCTATAGTCAATATAAATCAAGTCTAATCTCTCTTGGAATTCATATTATATAGTTAAAAGTTATCCTTTCAAAGGCAGAATTTAAAGAAAGCTGATTAGAGTTTATATAATGGATGTTTTAACAGAATCTCTCTAATGCCTTCTTCCTAGGAAGGTTTAACTAATTCATATTAACAGTATTCAATCTTGAGGATATCAAAAGAGATTCCTTCCAGGTTGAAACAAAATTAGCAATTCTCTTATAGTGAATATATGTTTATCAAAGATCCAGAAATTGTTGATAAATTTATTTAATTTACTGGATAAAGTTAACAAATTTTATCAAGGTTTAATCCAAAGACCTGGTCAGTTTTTTATTTAAACTTGTTGAATGTAAAAGGACCTCTAAAAGGACTAATCATTGCTAATAAGATTCTTAATTTTATATGTATATACAATGATATATTTTGCAGGTTCATCCATATATGTACTGATGTTTCAGCTTGATCACACAAGCCATCAACGGTGTGATGAATAGAATATTATAAAGATATTTGTAGAATCACTGTAAACACTGGTTTATAACACTCTTAAAGTTCTACCACTACAAAAAAGCAGATATATAAATTGAAAAAATAAAAGTAAGAAAATCTTCAGAGTAATATGTTTTTTTTTTTTAAAATTCTTCCAAATAGAAGGAAGTTTGCATGTGTCAATACATTTAATGACACAAGTTAGTCTCTTTAATATCTCAATGGCTTCTTTGATTTTACATTAATAGAGTGTGTCATACCTGGACTGAATTATGGCCTGAATCCAAAGCATGGAGTGAGATAGTGATGAACTGCATTAGCATGTTCATTTCTTCTAATGCGATGATTGCTCATACCTACATAAGCAGCTTTACAAATGTCATGAAATTTCATAAATTCCAAGAGTCTCAATAGGGATTGAATCTTTAGACTTGGTTATGATGTTACTAATTTTTGATAACTAATATATTTTAGTATATGTCCAATACTGTTTATAGTTCCTCTTATATAAGGAACATAAATTCTAATAGTTGTTTCTTCTTTTTTGGTTTGAATTAAGGCTCGGTGAATAATTTTATTATTATAATCATTAGCAAATAAAAACACTATTTATTATATGATTTACTTCTTTCAAATGTAATTTATCTGAAAGATTAATTGCTCTAGTGAAAAGAGTTTTGGCTACGCAAAAATTCGGAATTGAATGATGATATAATGAAAATTGTAAGTACCTGTATTTTTTCTAAAAAATGAAAATGATAGATTTTGTTTCTTGGTGATGAATACACCATGAAAGAGAAGTTTTCCATCAGAATCTGTCTCCATTGCAAATTTAATATATCTGTTTTTTTCCTATTGGTAGAACTTTAACATTATATTTTATAAACCAGTGTTTACAGTGCATCTATTCTATTCATCATCCAAGTGATGGCTTGTGTAATCAAACTGAAATTCTATTCATCATCCTAGTTATGGCTTGTGTAATCAAGCTGAAATGCCAATATATTCATTATCAAAACCATTTATGGATGAACCCATGAAATATATTATTTATATCTGTAACCTGTGAAATGTTCATATCAATATATATATATACCAGACCTAAATATATGATTGATAAACAAGAAAAATATCATCAAGGCAAAACTGAAGGCTTCTCTTTCACAATATTCCTCTAATATCAATCTAATAAAACCTGTAGTTATTGGTAAACTTGAACCTGCTCTTGATTCTTTTAAAACAGGAAAGACCCTAGAAGCAGAAAACAACAGATAGCACTTTTCCAGAGTTTCTAAATAATTTATAATCTATACTCAAAGTATGTTTGGCAAAATATTCACCACATTATTAACACAGAGAAACTAGTCTGAAAATTTGACATAATAGCCGAACAATAGTAGTGTTTGGCAAAATATTCAGCAATATTATTAATGCAGAAACAATTCTGAAAATTTAGCACAATAATAAACCTACAATGATCAAAAAATTATCACCTGGTATCATTGGGTGTTCCCTACAAACTATTTGAAACAATCATATTAATAAGAATTTTGTCAATATTTGAGACATCTACTTACTTAGCAAGCTGATTTTAGTCCAGGAAAAGATTACTGTGAATTATCTTTAACAATTCCCAATGAAAAAGCTGTTCAAAATAAATTTATCTAACTTTAACTTATGATGCTGTTTGGAAAAATAGTCTAAATGATTCCAAAATCTTTAAATCTAAGGAAACCATCAATTTGCTCAACAAAATGCTTTCTGTATATAAAATTTTACAGAATGGTCTATCACAAGTTTCAGTTCTCTCACCTACTTTATTCAACATATTCATCAGTGATCTTCTAAATATAGAATGCAGGAAATTCATCTCAAGGATATGAAAAGTTTGAATAGCTTTAAGAATGGGGATCTTATTCCTAATTCAACAAAGATAGTATGCTCACCTTTTTGAAACATGTAATCTAAATATAATTATTTACAACAATAGAACTGAAATACAATTTTATCATGTGCTACTTAGGAATAATGTTGGATTACAACTTGACTGGCTAGATTTATTAGGTATTGTGATGCAAGCATTATAAGCCTATTCTACAATGTGAATCCTAAGAAGTGATCATACTAAATTTCTGGATACTAAATTAAATGATAACATGTCTGTTTTTTGCAGTGGTTTTTGTGTTTTTTCACAAGTTCCTCCACTAGATATCAGAAGAAAAAATGCCTTACAGAAGACTTATCTCTTATCAAAATCCTCTTTTTGGATATTCAACCAAGAAACTATAATAAAAGAAATATGGTATAAAAATAGTTTTCTTATGAAGTCCCAAAAAACTTATTTTTCCCCAGAACCAACAGTAAAGCCAGCTAAATATGAGTTTCCTAGATGTTAATAGTCTTATCAACAGATTCACGATTCATGATTGTAGTGCTTGTCTATTTCATAAATGGAGTTTAACAGCCATTTCTAAGTAGATGTGCTAAATGCTGAATCACAGTTTGTCTATCTAGTCTATATCTATTCTATAATGGCAGAATTGAAAGATTTAATAAAACCATTAATGATTTTATTTTTTGACTGGAATTTCTAGAGATTCCTTTATGATATTTTTCTAATAGTTAAATAAAAAATTATACACTAAATAAATAAATAAATAAATCGCAATAGGAAATCACTGTCTTAATTGAGTGAAATAACAGACCAATATACAAGAAATTTAATGTTAGTAATTGTGTCACTATGAAAAAATATTCTTTTTAAATACTTTTATTTAAATTAGAAACTGTTTAATTGATTATTTGGTTTGTTTGTTTGATATAAATTTTGAAATCAAGATTTAACACATTTCTGTGAAATGAATTTCCTTTAAATTTTGTACATACATTGTAAATCGATGATAACGCAATATGACAAAGAACTGTTTGAGATTGGCCACCTGACTTCTTTACTGTAGAGCAACTGGCTGACTGAAATTCAAACAGTTGATATCAGTTCAGTAAGCTTTTCAGTGATATATATGAGAGGGCAATATATATAATAAATATTTTTAAAAAGCCTAGATTAAAATATGTTTTAGCAATTATCTAAAACTGAAATAAAACAAATCTTGACTGTAAAAGTTGATTTTTTTTAAATGCTTTCCAAATAAATTAACTATATTGTAAATGATTTTTAATACTCATGATTTTTGCTTTCAAATATTAAACAAATAGCAACATTTAAAATAATTACAAAAAATATCCAAATGCTAAAAACTTAAAAATAATATATATAAAAAATATTTTTGTAATAATCACTTCTATTTACTATGGACTAAAAGTCAAAAAATAATTATTTTTTCAGTCACAATTAGGGTTTTTATATTTAACTTGAAATAAACATGTGGAGTATTCAGAAATTAAATAATTCAACCACTATATTTTCCAATAAGGGATTGAATTACTTAATTTCTGACCACCCCACCCTTTTATTTCAAGCTAAATATAAAATCCAATTGTGTTTGAAGGTATAATTAATTTTTGACTTTTTAATCCACAGTAAAAAAAACATTTCTCACAAAAAAATATTATATATCTTATTTCTAATATGTTAATTGCAGTAATCATGGGAGTCTGTTTTATCTAAAACCCCATCAAAATACTTAAAACTGATTTACATTACAATAAGGGATTGAATTAATTTCTGAATATCTCACACTTTTATTACAAGTTAAAATATAAAACTCAATTGTAGCTGAAGAAACAATTATTTTTTGACTTTTTGATCCACAGTAAAAAAAATTTCTCACAAAAAAATATTATATACAGTATATAATTTCTAATAATTAACTGCAGTAATTACTAGAGACTTATCTAAAAAGCCATGTATTTAAATTGATTTAAATTCTTATATTAATAACCATTCAAGCAAAAAGTTGGTGAAGATTTTTTTCCCCATTATTGGCTAAACCAGTTTTTATAGATTATATTTAAAACATTAATAACATTTTGTAGATCATTTTATAAACTAGCAAGAATAATGCAATCATTATCATACTACGAATCTATAAGATAAAAAAATAAGATTCTTATATATTGGACTATTTCAATTATCACTAACCTTCAGGCAAATATAAATAACACTAATGTTTTTGCTTTTACTATTCAATTTAAAACCATCATCATAAAAATGAAAAAGGTAGAATTAGTACATATTTTTATTTAACATCAGTTTTCATTCCAAATGTCTCAGATTTTCCATTATCAGTAATAACCCTTCCATCATGTAGAAGTTGTCAATGAACAGATTAAATGGGTCAAATGTGTTGACCTAATCAAAATTGCACCTTTGTTTCTAACACACTTCTGGTATTTGCTTGAAAATAAATATTTCTTAATTCTCTAAACTCATACTGAATCACTCATAAAAATTCAGTCAAGATTGGAAATAATTTAATCAACAAATTCATTAAAAGTATTTTTGCTATAATGAATAATAATGATATTTCACAAGAATTACTACAGTCTTTTCTATTCTTTTTATTTTTGTAAAGTGGAACAATAAGAGAAGCCTTAAAATTACATTACACAACTTCATGAAGTCACATTTCTAAAAAAAAATTCCAATAATTTTACCACTAATATATTATCATCATATTTTAAAACTTCAAGTATCTCTTCTAGAACTGCAGTTTTTATTTTTAAAGTTATAAAAAACTTTAAATTTCAATAAAAATATTTTTTTTTTGTTTAAATTTAAATAAGGAGATAGGGTAGATGTGTTATTAAAAACCAACACATCAATTTTTGTATCATTATTCAAAAGATCATCAAAACATTCCAAAGATTTAAAAGAATTAAGCTATCATTTTTGAGATCCATATATTATTTTCAGTGCATCAAAAAATCTAGTGACAACAAGTGAATAACAGTATCTCCTTTGCATTTTTTATCCACTACTCACTTTTATTAAGCCTTCTTACTTACAGATGTTGAACTCCTGTTTTTAAATTTCTACATTGTTTACATTCAAGTTATTACTAATAAATTTCTTTTTAATGAATTCACTAACAATAGAATCATGCTAGACCATTGACCATGATTTTTTTTTTTTTTTAGTGAAATCATGACAATTTTAAAAATACAAAATAGTAATTTTAGAATTGAAACTTAACATGAAATAATAGACACTTCTAAAAAAATTAAATATCAAATTGCACATTAGTATGTTTGCAATAAGATTTATTTTTTAATATAATAATCATTTTAATTTGGAATAAACTAGTCTATGCTCTGTTTAACATTCTTTTGTGTCATAAGAATTTTCTTTTGCATCTGATTCCTAATTATAACTATAGACCATTAAGCATGATTGTACTAAGTTGTTTTTTATTATTATTTTAAGCATATTATACAAAGATACATAACAGAAACTATAAAATGAAGTGAAACATAATCAAATGATTAATTGGCAAGGTTAAGCTTTCTTAAATCTAGGAATTTTTAGTTATCTACCATTTTACTGCTGTGCCAAAATATGCAGAATAAAATTAAAAATTGCATTAAATTTTTTTTGTTTTTGTTTGTTCGTATGAGCACTATTGTGCAATGGTAAAAATTGTTATATAAATTCAATATAAATATTTGCATTTATCAGTCATAACTCATAGGACTATGGTTAAACTGTAATAAATTAAAAGCAATACTAATATTGTATATTCAGAAAAAACAGAAAATATTAAATACAACCTTAGTTTATAAAAAGTGTTCAATACTTCTGCCAAAGATAATCATTTTATTAAAAACACAAAGTGTTCCAAAATGTGCACTTAAATATATAATTTCATATTGCCATCAATTCTTTTAAATATAACAGTTCATGGTTATATTTAATGTTTTCAATGTTTTCTTAGAATATACAATATTAGCACTACTTTTAATTTAAGAATTTTTTGTTGTACTTTTCCTGAGCTAATAATTATAATTTAATTTGGGCATGAAAATAGTCATCATAACCCTACCTATTAAAGATATGGCTATACTATATACTGAATCATTGCAAAGAAATCTTAAGAAATATTAAGTTTATAATAGTTTATATTTTTTTTTAAAAAAGGATGGAGTTGGGGGTGACGCAGAATTTGAAAACAATAATGTGATAAGCAGTTCAAAATAAAGATAGAAATATACTAAGTTATATAAATCTTTTTTTTTTTTCACAATGTATATATTATTTAAAATACAAAATAAAATTAGGACTGCAATAACTAAACATGATTTGGTGAACCTGTAAAATTTTGGAAGGGGTGCAGTGGAAACGGGAAGGGAGCGGGGAAAGAGGATACGAAATATTGGTTTTATAATATAATTCTACTTTTAAAAAAAAAGTTCAGATTTTTAACATTTCATTATAAAAAAAATGGATTGAAAAATTTTGAACAATTACATATTAAATAACCGAGATAGCACCTCTTCTATTAAAACAACAATTACTCGGAACAATCATATACACAGAATAACTTAAATGGAATTTTTTTAAAAGGTAAAAATAATGAATAATCTTATGAAAATAGTACCTGGCTTAGAGCAAAAGGATTACCTTTAAGGAATCGAATTTAAAAATTCTATATTATAATAAATATAAATTATAATCGTTTAATGAACATACACACCTATTTATACATCAATGTACGCACTGCAACAATATATATTTAATGACGATTTTTTTAATATCATAAATATATTATACACGTTCACAATTGTATAATTTTGTAAGATATTATTTTAAAAAACATTCCTGGAATAAGTCTGCAAAACTAATATATGTAGATTGTGATTTACACATTACAATTTAGTATTCATATTACGAATACTGATTGTAGTCTGAAACAAATAATAATAAAAGTAACAAATAATTTAAATCTTTATTTAAAAAAAAATCTTTTTAAAAAGTGCAAAGACAAATTTAAAATTACTTTCAAAAAATAGTAATTATAAATATGTTTGAAAATAATAATAAATGATCTATGTTTACAGATTAACAAACACCATATGCGTAACGTTTATTGTTAGCCCTATATATATCTCAACTAATCACTAATGAATAAAACAAATTATATAGAAAGAGAGAGTAGTTTAAAAATTATGTAAATAATATATCATGCAATTACGAAAAAAATCGATACCTTTTTAAATATGCAGTTTATCGTCAGAAACTAGCGGTTTCTTTAAATATCCCATTACTTTATCGCACTTCCTACAAAGCAGGCCGATTCATTATACAACTATGGTCAACTAACCCAGAAGTCTCTGCAACAAACAAGAAATACTTTTTTTTATTATTTATTTATATCACATTTTTATAATTAAATAAATGTTTTTATTAAAAATATATATAAATAATTTTACATTCAAAGGATAAACGTTTTACAGATTAAAATCACATGGTATTGATATTTACTAAAATATAAAATGGCTGCTCTTTATAAGCAGCCGAATGCCGGTGTTTTGTATTTTATTTCTCTTCTTTTTTTTTCTTCTTCTTTAAATTATAATGTTTATCAGAAGACATAATTTTACTTTAGATTATTAAAATGCGTTTGGTAAGATTTTTATTAGATTTTTTTTTTAGTGAATATATATATTTTTTTTACAAAAAAACATCTCTAAAACTGTACATTTGCTATTTACTTGGTTTGAATGTAATTGGCAGTTTCAAAAATTTTTATATACTGTACTGTATATAAAAATTTTTATACATACTTGAAAGATAAATTATACACAAATCTAGTAAACATTATTTTAACCAGTTAGTTATATTTTTTTTTTACGTCAACATATATCAGATTTATATTTTAAATAGCGATATTGTAATTTGTGCGTGTTTTTTTTTTTATATTAACTGATTTTTTCTTTAAATAAGTCTGCATTTCTATGATGCAGCGATTATCCTAATTGTCACTATAATCGTTTGTCTTTAATTTAGTACGTTAATTTAAACATTTTAACAATTGTTGGAAGATTCGGCTTCCTTAAAAAAGTGAATATATTCTAAAATGTTTATATTATTTATATTTGACAAATATGTAGAAAATTGTAAAGAACATTTCCTGCGTTATATAATATCAAAATCATTATTGACGCCATTAAAATGTTTTATAATAGTTTTGTCCATTTTCTATAAAACTTGATTATTTAAAATTGTTACATCTAAATCATTATTGACGCCATTAAAGTGTTTTCTAATACTGTAGTTTTATCCATTTGCTTTAAAACTTAATTATTTAAAATTGTTTATAAATTAATATTTTATAATTATTAATCGTAATATACATTATTTATTTGCTATTTATTGTGTATGCATATATTGGAGAAAATGTTATATATGTATGCATTAAAGAAAATGTTGATTGATATTCACCGCTATCTAATTAGTGATTCACCGCTTCGCACTACTTCTCAACATTATTATTAAGGAAAAAAGAAAATACATCATATTAAGAGAAGAATCGGGCAAGGAATAGAAGGAGAAAATCTGTAGTAGATAGGATATATTTCTTTTGAATAATGTTAATCTTAGCTATACTTAAATAATGTAACTAATTGGTATCCCACTACTTGGCTATATACAACTCTAGATTTTATATATAATAATATATCTTAAGAAGATATATCTTAATGAGATATATTGTTATATATGAATAATCAAAATTACTGAGGAAGAAGTATATACAGAATTATATAGAACTCTAGATTTCATAACATCTATATGGTTGTAATAACACACAAATAGACAATACAGGTTAGTAATTACTAATCTATATGGTTGACTTATGTAATACACAATTTATGTGTGTTTTTATCTGGTGTTCTAGAAAGAGCATCCACAAGCTTTGTCTGCTTTTCAGGCTTGTATAATATTTCAAAATCTTACAAAGCCATGATATTAATACTTCTCAGCATACATTGGCTAGTATGATTTAGACTTTTTATTTATTCCAAATATCACTAATAGAGGTTTATGGTCTGAACAAATTTTAAATGTCCATCCATAAAAATATTGGTGAATTTTTTTACTGTGAATACTATTGCAAGAGCCTTCTTATGTAATTAGGTATAGTTTTTCTCAGCCTTTGAAAGTGTTCTGGACACTAATGCAATAGAGCATTCTCCATATACACTATAAAAAAACTACAGCCTATTCCAAAGTCTGAGGCACTCATTGTAGTAACTTCTAGCTGCTCTTTGCAACAATGTTCTAATAATTGGTCAGATGCCAGCAAATTCTTTACTTTTTTAAAAATCACATCTTGTTGAACTCTCCACTTCCATATCAGGTTTTTTTAAATATATATAATTCATAGAGAAGTGTGGCTATATGAAATTTGCCTTTTAGGAAGCTATTGAATAAGTACCGTAAACCTAAAAAGGCTTGGAATTGTTTAACATTTGTTGGCTTCAAAGCATTCTTAACTGCAGTGTTCTTTTCTAGAATAGAATGTTTATTTTTATCCATGATAATGTGTTCCAGAAATTTAATTTTTTTTTTTTTTGAATAAATACACTTTGAGGTATTGAGTCTAACTTTTCGCTTATGACATTTATTCAATGGTATTTTGCTTTTAGTAATTATCTAAATATCATCCAAATATTATATAACTCCTTTTACTCCTCGTATTATTAGGTGCTAAGGTAATTTCATGTGGTAACTTATTAAACTTAAATAGGTTTATATGCATATTCATTGTAAGCAACTTGGTTATCCTATTAATAACTGGAATTTGGTAAAATGCTGACTGCAAATCTAATTTGGCAAAATAATTTCTGTAGAGAAATTAATATTTCCCTTACACTTCGTATGGGATAAGTTCCTTTGTTGATGTTTTTATCTATAGTTATTCATATTGTCAAGTTCTAGGACACAAACTATAGGTGTTAACCAGACGGATTTTTTCATCGACATAGTGATGCTTTTATTACTAAAGTACCTCCTTGATTTTAGTTTTAAGAATGAACAGAACCTTCCTAGATCTATGGATGACTTGTGCATTATCAATTAACTCTGTCTCTACTGGTTTCATGTGTAACTCTGCTGGACTGGATTTAAAGAGTTGATAAAATTTATTTCTTATATCTTCTTTCCAAAGGATTAAACTAGTTATGTCCCAATATAGGTCTAAGATTCATATTTACTACATATAATGATAAATCATTTATGTATCTGTTTACTTTTATTGGTACTATTATTATTATTTCTTCTATTTTAATAGGATTTCTGTTTATATCTATAACCAACAAATTTTTCTTATTTATTTGTATTCTATTGTTCCATTTTCTGTTAATGGTTGTCCAATCTTTAAAAGAAATTAATGATATGTCTGTCCCACTATCAATTTCCATTTTTGTAATTTGATTATTTAAATTTTGACATTAATAATTTTGATGTATCCTCACTTTTCTTTATTTTTTTTAACATTTGCATCATTCATCATTACTCCTCTCCTCGATTTACTATTGACAGGTCCGTCTTTAATTACTTGTTTGTACAAATTTTTGACAAATGACCTGTCAGTCCACAATTATAATACTTGTCTTTCCTGAATTTATAAATTCGATTTATGTGTCTTTTCCACTGCAATAACAAATGCTGACTTCTTGTATAGTAATCTTCTTAATCGTTTATGCCTTCACTTTGTTTATACATGTTTGCTTAACTTCATCTGCTTTATTTTCAAATTCTAACCCACATACTAGAACACTTTCCATGTTATTCCTCATTCAATGATGATAGTATAATTTAGTGTAAACTCGATAATATTTATCTAAGTTTCTCATCTTGCATGCCCCATAACAACTGGTCTAATAGCACCTCTTTTAGGTCAAATTCTAACCCACGTACTAGAACACTTTCCATGTTATTCTTCATTCAATAGCGGTAGTATAATTTAGTGTAGACTCAGTAATATTTATCTAAATTTTTCATCTCACATGCCCTATAACAACTGGTCTATTAGCATCTCTCTAAATAGTCTAAAAATCACATTCCTTCGATAATTCTCGCAATATTATATCATATTCCCATATATTTTCATTTGGTGATTGCAATTTGCTTTGGAAGCGAAGTCATGCTATATATTTCAAAGTTGTTGGTTTCAAATATGAATTTAACTCTTTTGCAGCAACTTCTCGTATGGAATATTTTCATTGATTATCAGACCACAGAGACGATTTGCTAGTTGCAGTACACTCTTTTCTGACATCAACATTAGGATAGCAACTTTTAACTTACTGATTTTATCTTGTATCTTTCAACAAGACTAATATATTTGCCATTGCTTCAGATTGTTTATGTCTAATGGAATTATTGTACTACTCTGCATTGCCATTTTGTACAAACACAGACAATTAATACTTTACATAGGTTTTTAAGACTGCCGCAACTGATATGCATAGGTACCAGATTTGATCTAAGCCAACTGTATGCTCATTAAATTATTTTGGAAATATAATTTAACGAGTTTATTCCTCTAAATATATAATATTAGTAGCTTCTTAGTTTTTCAACTAGTGATTTGTTGGATGACTTCCATAAATTTAATCAGTTTTAATTATGCATACACATTTCTTTAAAATATTGAACTACAACATTGCATTTCTTATACAATACTTTATTTACTCTGTCAACTCTTCTTCATTCACTTTATACCACAATGATCTCTTCAGCATATTTTATCAGGATTGCTGTGTTCACAAACTTTTTCCTATTTGCATTTCACTTAATGAACTGCTCTCTTGCTATCTACTTAATTTTCTGCTGACATTTTAGATAATCCATTTTGTTTTAAGATAATTTGTATAAAACAATTTTATTATCATCTCCATGTTAATTGGTAGATTTAGGTTATTTTGATATTTGCATAACTTATTATGCATTTTAATTATTTCTAGATTGACTTTTTATTTTGATTAGTTTTTATGCACACACATATAACTTTTTATTATTACACATTTTTAGTCGATATATAGCATATACAAATTTGTAATAACATAAATTAAATTTGGGTACTAGTACATATAATACACTCCAACGCTTGATGGCGCTGGTTTTCGCCCAATGCACATCAATATACATGTTCATGGGTTGAAGATATGGTAAATTTTAGACATTTATATACGATCTTTTTTAATTTTTTAAAAATTTCTATATATCAGTTTTATTTATATATGGTTGTTTTTTTTTTAACACTTTTTGAAAATAGTATGGGTTTTTTTTTTTTGGACTAAAACCTTAAACATTTAATTTTTCTATCTGATATTTTTTTATATTTTTATTATTTTTTATTTTTTTTAACACTTTTCGAAAATAGTATGGGTTTTTTATTTTTTTAATAAAGACTTAAACATTTCGTTTAATAAACAAACGCTTTAATTTTAGATGGTGGAGGGAGGGGGGATTGTTTGCTTTTTAATTATCATCTTTTTACTTTTTTTGGATATACTTTTTTTTTTAACATTTACGCTACCGAAAAGTAGATGGAGGAAAGGGGGTTGGTTTGCTTTTTAATTATCATCTTTTTACCTTTTTTTTTTTTTTGGATATACTTTTTTTTTAACATTTATGCTATCAAAAAGTTCTTCTTTACTTGGTTTGCTTTTTAAAAAACAAACACTTTGTTTTTAGATGGGGGGGGGTTGTTTTTTAATTACTGACTTCTTTGATATTTTTTTTTTTTTTTTAACATTTATGCTACTGAGAAGTTGTTGCTTAATTTTTATGCTTTTTAAGAAATCCTTAAACATTTCGATTTTAATAAACCTACAGTTTTTTTTCCAATGGAGAGCGAGTTTAGTTTTCTTTTCAATTATGTAAATAATAACAACAGTTTTAATGAAATAATTTGGACATTTATTGAATAAAAAATAAACTAAACTTTTTACAAGTTATAAAGATTTTGGCGTAAAAACAACAAAAAATGTGGCCGCAATTCACTGAGCTTCAATGAATTTTTTACACTTGCTGTTGCCATTTTATTATTCTCGCACAAAATCACGCGAGTGCATTTTTGCATGAACTCTGCCGAACTGTGCTTTTCAATCTAACCTTTAGCAAATGGGGTTCAGTTACAAATCATAGGGAAACGTGTGTAATGGGCTGACAATTCTTAGTATGTTCTACTACTTTTGTTAATCTTTCTCACAATTATTCGGTAATGAATATTAAAAGTTTCGCATACTTAAAATATGGCTATCATCAAATCATACTGTAGCGTTAGGTCAATTGCGCTCACTTGAGGAATACTTTCGCAACCCAATGGGCATGGTATTTCGTTACATAAGCATAGAATACATCGCCATCAAGTGGCCTGTTACGGCTACAACACTGTTGTAGTGTTAGCCGTAAGTTAGGCCACTAAAATAACATATTGATGTGCGTTGGGCAAAACCAGCGCCATGAAGCGGTGGAGTGTGTTATATGTACTAGTATCTAAATTTGTTATTCAATGTAAACTGTTTCGTTAAGCCAAATTAATAGATTTGCTTGATGTGCTTTAATATGCTGCCTAGGTTCGACAAACAATTGGCACACAGGTTCTAAGAGCCAATTAATACAGTCAAATTGAAAACTCATTTATGTCTATTAGATTAAGATGACATAAATGTTTATTGGGGAATATGATATCAATAATGCTGCTAGCTGGCTATTATGTACAAAACATGTCTCAAAGTATTTTTTTAATAAATTATAAGATGTCATATAAAAGTAGCTCTTGTTAAGCTTCGCTAGTTTGAAAGTTATAAAAATACCTAACCATGTATGTGAAATGGTGGAACAAGAAAATTTCCCTTACAATGAAATTGTAGAAAGTTATCATTTTTACTTTTTTTCATTTTCCTCAAAACACATTGTGAGACTATTTTAGAAATCGGTATTAGGCAAAGAGTGAAAAAATTAAGGAGTACAATATAATTCTTCGTGAATTAGCAAAGAATTGCATTTATGGATTATTTATGGAAAAGATTCTCTTGGATCAATGACTGTAGGTAATATTAGATGATAAGTTCAGAGAATAGCTCTTAACAGACTATAACTTAACTTAAAGAAAGCTATTAAAAAAGGCATTTCCCTTGAACTGATTTTGGACCATTGTTAATCCTAGTGATAGACATTTCTTAACAATTCAAAAAACAACCCAGCCAACATTTATTTCACAAGATGAATGTGACAATCAAATTAATTGGTATTACTATGAAAAATACAGAAGCTCATAATTGCAAATTAAAACCAAGAAAGATGCAAATGTGAACTTAAGGGTTGTATTTGTCAAAGACAGGAGTCAGAGAAAACTAGTAGTAACAACACTAAAATTAAAACTTGATAATACCTTTGCTTATTGGGGGCAAATGTTTGAGATTGACAGCAGGTCAGATATCTCACATTCTTTAAAGACTGGAAATTTATAATCTCATATGTTTGAAAAGCTCTTAATAGAAAAACCAACCTTCATGTAGGGATATATGATAAGGAATGGAAGATTAGTGGAATTGCAAACTTACAAATAAATTTAAACAACAAAGCTCATAATTTACCTACTGTCATAATCCTTGATTAAGTAAATTTCATTATACATGAAACTAGTTCAAACTTCTTGAAGTCAGCATTCACATTATTAAGATTAACCTTCTAACTGGTTGATGTTTTCTATTGTTAACCTTGATAATTTTTGTCAATGTTCAATCTTTGATTTCACTATAAAATCTTTATTCTATACTAAAATTCAATAAATTGGACTTGATTACTTAGAAATTTATAAATGAAAAACATTCTAAAAAGTCATATTTGATGTTCGCAAATAATGAAAAACTGAGTACATAATGAGAACAGAGTTACATGATGGAAAAAAGAAATCAAGTTTGCAATGAAAGAAAAATTAACAAAATTTTTTTTGACTGAAATTTATTTTTAAAGCAGGAATGAATAAATGTGAAACACCGATAAATCTATAAAACTGTTATAAAGTATTAAAATTGCATTTATAATTTTTTAAATACCTCAAAAGATCCTATCACAATGTCAATAAATTTAGTAATCAATTTCACAAGGCATAATCATTGTACTGATTGTAGTTTTTTTTGTTAACATTACATTCGAATTTATAAATTTCTATTTTAAAAATAGAACATATAAATAAAATCAAACTGTATATGTATATTCTTTTGGTGTTAAATAATTATTATAAGATTGTCAAGCAAAAATAATCAGAAATATTTAAGAAACTATACAAAAAAAAAAAATCATATTTTTTCTTATTTCATAAATGTTCTCAAAATAATCTTGCAAATAGCCTCCAAACACATGGAGGTTGGATTAAAATACTTTGATCTTTATTAAATATTGGAAATACTGATCTCTTCATATTTTTCTTTTTGAATTAATAAATCAATATTTGTTAATTTTCAGGTTTGCCATTTAAAAATAGAACTATAAAAATATCACTACAGGTAGTCATAGAATAGCAATTTAAAATGGGAGAACTACCAGAGCCATATCTAAAATAAACAGACACCTTAAATATTGGGCCTCATAACCACTTAACATTGAGAAGGAAATTCATAATAAGTTTTTGAACTTGTTAAAATCAAAACTATAAGAAATTAAAACATCTGTACACATAAAGCTCAAAGAAAATGCCATTCCAGTCATTTTCACTGCATGGCAAGTGTTTTGTACAAAAGCAAGAGATTGATGAACCATTGAATGAACTAATTAAAAAGAATATTTTGGCCTCTACTGACAATTTGGAATGAGCCACATCAATAATGGTAAATAAACACAATGGCAGGATACTAATTTGTATTGATTACTGAATGATCTTTAATAAAAATTTCATAAAAACATCCAAGTCTAATATCCATGAAATCCTAGTTTTGTTATTGAGATTGGCATTTTTCACAAAGATAGATCTCAATATTGCATTCCACCACTTGTAAGCAAAGAAATATCTGAAAGATTATTGATAACAACACATGGAATTTTAATCGCTTTCTGTTTGGATTAATATTAAACTAAATGTTTTTTAAGTAAAGATAGATGTGCTATTATTTAAATTCAAAGGAGTAATTCATTATTTTGATGGCATATTATTTACAGTAAGTATAGAAAGCACTTTAAGAAATAGAATAATAGTTGTCTTGTAAAAGATTCAAAGCATTGAAAAAACATTAAATGCAGATAAAGGTATTTGGAATAGCAAAAAAAATAATATTTTTAGATCACATTATTTCCAGTAAAGGAAAAGCTCCACAGCCTGAAAAGATTAGAGCATTTAAAAATGCCAACCAGACTACAAGAATTTTTTGGATTGATAAACTACTTGGAAATTTTTCATAATGTCAAAACACATTTCGCTCAACTGTTATACAATCTGCTTAGGAAAAATGGAAATGGACAACTGTCCCGGGAACAGCTTTCAATGAAATAAAGATTTTTCTGATATTGAATAAAATTTTAATGTCATATGACAATAATTCAGAGGTAATTTTTAGGATTGATGCATTTGGTTTTGGCCTTGAAGCTGTGCTAACACACTATAATAAATGGAGAAAAATCAATTCCATATGCATCATGATCATTAACCAATGCACAAAAATATAGCCAACTCTATAAGACCTTTTTTATAATTTTCAGCATATGTAATGTAATGGTATACATATGCCATTATATTATTTTAAAACTAAAATAAAAGGGGGGAATGAATTGTAAATAAAATTTATTTATTAAAAAAAGTAGTTATTTTAACATATATATAATCGCACAGATGGAAAATAATTTAAAAGAAAGTTAAAAAAAAAATTCTAAAGATTAGTATTTTTGTTAAAAAAAAAGTAATATAAATGAAAATAGAAACAAATGTTAATTAGTTTCTATTTAAAAGAATCATGTTTAAATCTTAGTGAATGGAAATGATTATTATATTAATTGAATCTAAAGCAAATAAACCCTTTGGCACTTTGTAATGTAAAGGTCAGATAAGAGATAAAAAAAAAAAAAAACGCTCTGGAACAGATCGACCAGACCAGGCACGAGCCAGAAAGGAAAACATCAGAATCAATAACAACAAAGGATGTCATGCGCGATCGATCTGGAGAATTTCTGATAAGGGAGGCTATAAAATTATAAAAGATGAAATTTTAAATTATTGTGAAGGCCTTTTACTCATTTAGAAAATGAAGTAACTTGATTCTTGGACTGCATTGCGGACCTCGAAATATAAGGGTCTCGCAATGAATTTTCTGTTGTGCATCGCTGAAGCGGCCTCCAAATTGATGATCACTGAAAGACAGAAAACAATGGACTGATTTTCCTAGAAATGATATAAATATTAAATGGACTTTGATTGGATGGATGCGACATACCATGAACTTTAAATAAATCTACCGCGGAAAGTATGAACTTTTGTTTATTTAAATTGAAATAGGAACTTCAAAAAAAATTTAAAATAATTAAGAACTTTTCAAATATGTAAACCTCTAAAAAAATATCTTATCTGATTGAGCGTAAATTTAAATTAGTCATATTCTCCCAATATGTTTGCTAATCAATCATTTCCATTTTTCACTTTTCTGTTATAATTTATTTTATGGTTTATTGTTTTGTTTAATAACCAAATTATCAAATTTCTATTAAACTAATAATTTAAATATAGACATAAATGGCTGCATAGATTTGTAGGATTATATTTATGTTAGTTTAAGGGGGTTAATTTCAATCTGTCTGTTTCGTAGTTGATTCGAGGTTGGTGGAGGGATGTATGGGTGTTTCATGTCAATGTAATATGAAGTGCGCTACCATACAGGGCTTAGTATCCCACTTAAATGCATGGCCCAAAAGTGTTGCCAATGGACGCAGATGTATTCCCTGCGCCATGGATTTTTCTCACTCTATGAATTGGGACTATAAGACTGCAAGGACTATTCTCCCTCCATACGGAGCATTTCATATTCTTCATATTAAATGATTACTTAATTTGCCAGACATGCATTCCTGTACTGGACAAGGATTATTCTTCCTTAAATAATATCATGCTGCAGACGCACATTCCTGTCAATATGGTGTTATGCTGACATCTTCATGTTGCATTGATCACAACTATATATCATTAAGCTGGCTTTAATTTAATTGCAAACTTATAGCCTGAAGTTAAAAGAGTAGAGTTTGTCAAGGGTGTAGTCTATATAGCCTATTTATGCCTAACATTCTAATATATTAAATTGTATAAACTATCCATCTGTGCAGACTTACCAAAATATCAAAACTTAAAGTTAAAAATAATAATAATAAAACCTAAAGCAATGTTAAATAATTTATTCCTCAGATTTATTTTGTATATGTATGTAATTGAATGTTTGTGTGATTATTACTGTCAGTGGCTTAATTTATTATCTTTTTTCTTTACTAAAAATATGTTTAAGAATTTATATCATTAAATCTCAGCTCCTCCATGAGCTAGTGACCGGGGCATATCAGTCGAAGTAAAATAGAATCTTAACAAAAAGTATCTACCTACTATATAAATTTTTCAGGTTCAAATAGCCTGGTGGCGCCCTGTACTGTAGATAGAGTACGGGAAATTGTTGACCGTTATAGTAAATTCCAAAAATGTTTGATCATAAGCCTTTGTTTGGAATTTTAGCAAACACAAAATCTACTCTAAATTATCTTAGGGTATGAATGCTCTTTTTGGATTATTCTTTTATCTGCAGATTAATTCAATATATACACATAGATACCCAATAAAATGGAAATTAATTTTAAACATATTGATGTAAATTACATTTATACCTGTTCATGACATTAAAAAGTAAGATTGAATCAAAATGGATAAATAATGACCAAGGCTACTAATTATTTAAAAATTAGATCAGTGAAAGTTGGCCTTTGAAATGATCACAAAATTTTCCATCATCCTTCTGGAATGTCTGAGAAAGCTTGTCTACATGTAAAAAATGCAATCTAAATAGAGATAGAATTATTACTCTTCACGAAGATGATACCAAAGTTCTAAACTTGAAAAAAATTGACATGCAGATATAGTGTACACAAAAACTCACTAGAACTATGTTTGGTGACTGAAAATTAATAAAAGTATTGAATTGTTTGCAAGGAAATTCCAAGCCTATCAGGTAAATTCTTGATTGTCTGTGAAAAAATTTGGTTCATATCTTTGATCTACAAAACCATGGCAATGTGTTCTTGTTGATCATGCCAGACCTTGCTTGTCATTATGTATCCTCACTAAATAGTGTTGCAGCATCAAAAACACCAGAACAAAAGAAATTGATAAATTTAGTGAAATATATTCAATACTTGACCATCCAAAAATACTTGTTACAAATAATGATATTGGATTTATCTCAAAAAAGTTTGAATATTATATAGGAAACTCAAGGGATTAAGCATGTATGATTCTCATTATATCATCAAGTTAGCTCAAAGCACTGTTCACCAGTAAAAATAATTTTTAATAAAGGAAATCCCTCTTATTAAAAAATAAACCATTTCCAGATATATGTCAATTACTTAATGGGAAATAAAAATAACTGAATTAAACTCTTATTCTCAATAACTGTTATACAAATCTCACTTTAGAATATGAAAAATGTAACTTGGAGATGAAATTTAGATCAGAGTCAACCTATGCAAAAAATAGACTTAAAGAGAAATTATGGATCTATCTTCAAACCAAGTAGTAATTATTAAGTCGGAAGGTGTAATTTTTAAAAAATATGTTATCCATATACATCATCAAAATTCTAATAATAGTCAATTTGAAGATCCCAGTGGAAATGATGAAAAAAACAGCACAATCTTAACAGATGACAATAAAACTTATAGTGATATTAACCTTGTGTATGAAAATGATATAAATGTATTAATATGTGAAGACAAAAAAAAATCATAAACAGAAAAGAATCCTTCCAAATATTTAAAAAAACTTTTTTTATAATTGAACTAGTAAGTAAATCATTTATTTCTCTCCTCATGATTTTTTATCTCTTAGTTCTGTGTATTGGGGTAGAAAATGTTATATGTGTACAATAATGGAGAAAATGTTACATATGTATATATAAAAAATGTTATACTACTTAAATGAATAACTAGCTGATAACCATTTCTATCTAAAACTAAAAATGAATATCTGATTAATGATTTATTATGTCATACCACTTCTCAATACTATTAATAAGAAAAAAGAAAACGACATATTGAGAAAAGAATCAGGGCATGGACTCGGAAGGAAAAAATTTGAAGTAGACAGATGTACTGTATTTCATTTAAATATTGTTAATCTCAGTTGTATTTATATAATGTAATTATTTGTATAAATTTGTAATAACTTCTATATTAAATTTATTATTTAAAATAAACTGACTTGTTGTGTCAAATTAATAGTTTGCTTGATCTGTATTAATATATGGTCCAGATCGAATAAATCACCATTATTGTGTTCAAAAAAAATTCATGCTACTGTTTTTATAAATAATTATTTATAGTAGATATAAATTTTTTTAATCATTATTGCAAACTTTCATAATTTATGTCCTGCAAATTAATTTTATGAGAGAACAATAAACAAAAATAGTGAAATTTTACTTTCATTAAAAGTAATTGATCAAAGAAGTTTTATTTTGAACCAGCAAATGCGAACTTCATGAAAGTTAGTACTTTCACAGTTCTCTATAATAGGGCCCTGAGTGCAGAATTGCTCAAATTTCATTTGACTATTCTTGCAACTAACCATCTAATTTTTTTATCATAATCATATGCTTCCTTATGCATTAAAATTCAGTGTTCTGTAGACTTTAAAATAAATATTCATATCTTTGTTTTACTATAACCTATTATTGTAGTGGGACTACAAAGTGCTAAGTCAGGGATGGGCAAATTGTCATTGGAATTAAGAAAAAGTAATTGTAATTAATGCTACATTACACTATATTAGTTAACTATGTATTCATTCATGTACAACTACTATAGACAAGAGTCAATTCTACACAATTGAGGCAAATATAGTTTGACAAGATTTCAATGAATCTGTTAGATAACACATATGCCTTCATTCGAAGTGCATCCACTCAAATACATTCACTATGCAACAGAAAAGTGCAATGGGAAGCATTGAATAACATTTTGATAGTTACAAAGTCAATAAGAGTATGTTTTATTGTAACAGGCACACCTGATTTAAGTAGTTTATCATTAATAGTATACCATATTTTATTAAATGATTGCAGTGTCCGAAATAAGTGCAAAAAAAAAGAAAGATATACAAATTTAATACAGAATAGGAAGAACAATTTTTCTTCACATTGGTGAATGTAAAACATGTGTAATTATATAAGCATATCACTTCCAAAAAAGTAAATGTTGAAAGTTCTTTTATAGAAATGCATATAAGTTTTGATAAAAGTTTTCCATTAAAAAGTGAATTAGGAAAACAAAAGTTAAAAGAATTTAAGTCACAATTAACCAGCCAACAATCATATTTTTTTTAAACCCATCATTAAATCTAAAGCTACAACAGCTGTATTATTTTGTGTGAGCTATATATTAACAAAACGAAATCTTTCATAGAGAAATGATAATGGAAGCATCTCTAGAAACCAGCAATTCATCATATTGATTTATTCAAGAAAAAAATGAAAATTATTTTCACAATTAAAGACATACAATTTAACCTATAGAACTATGATGGCTGTTTCTATCCAAGAATAAAGCTTACTGATTATATATTGTACCCATATATTCAAGATTAAAAACAAGCATGCAGCGCAAATCTTTGATAACTTAATACATTTTTATACTTTTACTTGGAATTTATTTTTTATATGGAATTTTTGTTGTATATTGAATTTTTTGATAATATTATTTATAATAATTGATATTTGTAATTATTATTACAATGTAATATATAAATGGTGGATCGCAACACTAGGAGAAAATTAGCAGTGCTCTTTTTTTTTTTTTTGTATCAGGAACACATATGGATACTTTTATTCTTTTTTTAATATACTATCAATTTTCTTTTAATATCAATTTAACTTTAATTTATATGGTAAGAATGTGATTTATAGTATGATCAAATTTAATCAATAACTAAATTTCTTTCTAATACAGGTAATTAAAAATAGGTTATGTGTACTTTGAATAATATTTCTGTAGTGTAATTATCATTACACCACTCTCACGCAAGGTAGGGACTGGTTTTCTATCCACTTTTAAAACCTTGTGGAGGGATGTAATCATAAACATATGGCAAAGACATGATCTATGATCCCCAAGATGCACATTTCATGCTGAACCAGCATTCATCAATTGGCCCATACCACAATCTCTTACACATATCTTTATCATTGTTCTGTATATATAGAGAGAGCAAATTGCTACAATTTAATTGATTAATGTCAAATGTGCTGTCCTCACAATTTTGAACAAATCACTTAATGAAAGTATATTATTAATTTTTATTAGTCATTCATTAAACTAGAGATTATCCATTTAATTCTGTAGGGTAATTTTCACTATACCATTTTGACACAAGATAGAAACTGATTTCTAACTGCTCTTAACATCATTGTTTCAGTAGTAATTCATAATCATGTGAGCGAGTACTTGTAAAAACAATTAGATGTTTTAATACATTTCTTAATTTAATTAATTGAATCAAAGGTTTAATGTAGTCATTAAAACTCTTGATTCTTATTTCGTATTACCTGGCCTTTTTCTCAACTTTTCTTCAAATTAGTTTATCTATTTATTTATTTAGTTATTTTTTCAATAACTTTGAATATTCTGCTTATTTGTGCATAATATAAGAATAATTTACATACTTTGTTATTTTATTGATTTTTTTAAGACTTCTATATGCAATCTTTTTCTGTGGTTTTATTTTTAGTTAATTATTTCTAGGTTTAATCTGGCCTTATCATCAATTACTGAAGATTGTTCTGGACACTTATTTCATAAAGTTACCCAACTGTTGCTTTGTAATAGTTTTTTTATGTTTTCTTATCTCTCTTTGGTTTTTCTTATTTCAATTATAATCTATCTAATGGCATTTTGCAACAAATCTACCTAATGTTAAAACTTCGTTTTGATCTTTCAATAAAAGATTAGTTTTTCTTTTTCAAACATTTCTGTTTAAATATTGTTTTTTGCTTTTTAAGCCTGCCTATTCAAATATTGTTTATTGCTTTTTAATTTATTTTTTTTCAGTTCTCTTAAAAGATCTTTATTCTTTTTAGTTTTTTTTACCATTCTTATTAGATCTCCAATTATTCAGTTTGATTTTTTTATTTCATCTTAATGAAACTATTCCAATTTTATCTTTAATTTCTTCATTTGATTCTAAAGTTGACCGATTTATCATCAGTTACATTTCAACCCCAAATATGTATTGTTATTCCTAACAGCAATAAGCATATTTTCTGGATTATGTCTAGGGTATTAGGTAATCTCTTTTTTTTTTTTTAATTTCACATGAAATTTGCTCATGAATAATTAACACTCTGTTCCATAACCTGTTCTTGGTAATATTTCTACTATTAAAACTGTAGAGTGATTGGAGGAAGGTGGGAGGACTGAAAGATTTCCCAACAAGTTGCAAACCATTATTTTTGCTCATTTCAATAGGATAGCCATTTTATCAAAACAAATACAACTTTGCTTTAAAAATGTTATCAGTAAGCATTAACAATTTTAGAAATATACTCAATTTGACTCTTGTAAATTCCATCCCATGATATCCATGTGTGTGATCAATACTTTAAGTGCTTAAAAAATGAATTCATTAAAAATTCTACTAATTGTTTTGCTTCCAACCATATATTACCCAACAGCTTTTTCTTTGGATTTGTAACTTTGCCCTTCCAGTGACTGATCATTAGAAATATATTTTGTTTACTACTTTTGCTTATTTTTGTGTGAACATTATCATAAAACCTTAACTTTGCTTGAGTTTTGGGGATATAAATTTATATTATAATAATATAGAATAAATGTCAACTAAAATCAAATTGATATATTAATCATTCATAGGTTTGTATCCAATAACAATTTTTTTTCAATATCTTTTCTGAAATTAAAGATTACTTTTTTTTTTTAGAGCTTGTCTTGAATAGAAGACATGTTTGTTTGTTTTTAATCTTAAAAAATTATTTCATATTACTTACTTCATTAATTCCAAGATGTTAGTATGTAAATTATATTATTTCCATTTTGGGTAAATCAAGATTTTATTTTTCCCACCTATATAACAAAATCAACAGTTAGTTATCATGCCTTTAATATTAACTTCATCATACTATCCATCTTTGACTCATTTTCTGACAGAATAATAAATTTGTTCTATTAAGTAATTTATGAATGCTTTCTTTGTTTTGCTATTGACATGATTATCATTAGCATCATTTTTATTTCATTATTTCTAATGTAGATACTAATAATAAAAAAGGTAAAGTAATAGCAGAAGCTGCCAAATAGAAAAGATGATATATATACACACACACACAAATTCTTCTTATAAAGAATTTTAGAAAAATTCTGTAGTACCTATTTTTGACAAATCCATATACCTAAATGAGCATATGATAGTAATTTATTATTTCAAAATAATTATATGTAGTATATATAAATTTGAGTTTTGTGATATTTTGTAGTAAAATCATTAAAAGTTAAGAAAAATTTAATTTAAAATCTAATTATTAATAGATAATAAAATTACATCATATGATCACCATCTCTTATGCTAGCACATAATTGTTATTAAACAGGCAAAACTCTCAATACAGTACTACTACCCTGTGCCAACCAGAGTAATCAATGGATGCCAGAAGGCTTGTGCATAAAATCCCCACCTAGTACCTATTCATCCAATATCCCCAGGCTAGTTTCTGGCTTGTGGCCTTCATCAGTGAGGAGCCTTGGATCTGAGAGCACTGCACCTAAATCTTAGGATCTAATGCAACCCTCCCGCAGCCACCTTTTGTCTCTGCTTAACTACAAAACTATGAGAATGAAATTGAAAACACAATATTTTCAATCTAAGCTCAATATCGTATATAGTCATATGGATTTGAACTCAGTTCAGTACTTCTACATTTTAGTGTCTTTGGCTCTTTAAGAACCATAGACACCACTATCCTATTAGGCAAGATTGGTGTTAAACCACTAAACATCACATGATCACCATTTCTTATGCTAGCACATAACTGCTATTAAACAGGCAAAACTCTCCATACAGTAGTGCCAATCAGAGTAATCAATGGATGCCAGAAGGCTTGTGCATAAAATTCCCATCTAATGCCTACTCATCCAATATCCCCAGACTAGTTTCTGGCTTGTGAGAGGGTAATCATGTGATGTTTAGTGGTTTAATACCAATCCTGCCTAATAGGATAGTGGTGGCTATGGTTGTTAAAGTGCCAAAGACAACAAAATGTATGGGTGCTGAACTAAGTTCAGACCCATATGACTATATAAGCTATTGATCTTAGATTGAAAATAATATTGGGTTTTCAATTTCATTCTCATAGTTTTGTAGTTAAGAAGAGATAAAAGGTGGCTGCTGGAGGGTTGCATTAGAGCAGTGCTCTCAGATCCAAAGCTCCTCACTGACAAAGGTACAAGCCAGAAACTAGTCTGAGGATATTGGATGAGTAGGCACTAGATGGGGATTTTATCCACAAGCCTTCTGACATCTATTGATTACTCTGGTTGGCACAGGGTGGCACTACTGTATGGAGAGTTTTGCCTGTTTAATAACAGTTATGTGCTAGCATAAGAGATGGTGATCGTATGATGTTTAGTGATTTAACACCAATCCTGCCTAATAGGGTAGTGGTGGCTATAGTTGTTAAAGAGCCAAAGACCAAAATATATGGGTGCTGAACTGAGTTTAGACCCATATGACTATATAAGCTATTGAACTTAGATTGAAAATATTATTGTGCTTTCAATTTTATTCTTATAGTTTTGTAGTTAAGTAGAGATAAAGGGTGGCTGCTGGACGGTTGCATTAGATCCTAAGATCTAGGTGCAGTGCTCTTAGATCCAAGGCTCCTCACTGATGAAGGCCAGAAACTAGGCTGGGGATATTGGATGAGTATGAGTAGGCACTTGATGATGATTTTATGCACAAGCCTTCTGGCATCCATTGATTATTCTGGTTGGCACAGGGTGGCAATTACTGTATGGAGAGTTTTGCCTGTTAATTGGAATATTGCATAAATAATCAAGTAATCAAAATGAAATGCTTAAATGTCAAAAAGCATTTCATGTAAAGCAAATAATCTCTATTGGAAAATAATTTAGAGGGCACCATATTAGCCCATTCTGATATTCCAATAAAGATTAATCATAGCCATTAACGCATCTACAGAGAATGAATGCAATAATTATCTTATGGTACAAAAGTCTAAAGAAAAATCAAAAAACAATTAAAAAAATAAGCCAAATCTGTTATGCATGATTTATTTATTGAAATAAGATTGATAATGTAAGTTGATTTCATCTTGAGTTCTGATTGTTAGCATTTTATTTTAATATTTGATCATGATAATTATATAAATTATGTTTCAGTTTTCATAAAGCAAATTAGTGATATTCAGAAGAGCCCTGATTATAGATAAATATGTGTTAAGCAGTAATTGGGAATTACGTGATACGATAAATTCTGGGAACAATTTAAGGAAATAACCATATTTCAAATTAGAATGAATAATTAATGTTATTTATATAAAAATGATTTTTTTATTTATAAACTTAGTGAGAATAGCTATCAATTATAGGGCCTTTATAGTTAAATACAATATGAGAAAACTGGTCTACTAAATTTCTTCACTGTAAGCAGTATTTTGAAATATGCATAATTGATTCATTCACATAACTGAATACAGCAATAATTCTCTTGAAAGTAGCAGAAAAGTATGAGTTTGATATTATATATATCTTACTTAGAGATTAAATTTAAATTTAATGAAGTTTTCTTCTTTTTTTTTTAAAGTTATATTGTGTGTGTTTATGCATGTCAGTCTCCCTCTCCTCCATATATTATATAGGCAGATGCTGAGAAAAAGTATTAAAAAAATAATCCTGAAAAAATATCCTACTACTGTTGTAATTACTACTTAAAAGAAAATAATTATGTTATTACTGAATCATTAGAAAGCAATCTTGGACACCATACACAACCACAATAATAATGTTAACAACTTTTTTTATAGACCATTCACCTACTGATTTATTTATTTTTTAATAAATAGTCCTCTTCATATTCTTACCCATAAGAAAACCTGAAAAATATTTGATTCCTTTTACCTATATAAATATTTATATGCAATGAAAATTTATTTTGAAAGACTAATTTGAAGATAGCCTTACACTAGTGTATCATGTGAGCCTAATATTGGTTCATTATTTTTATATAATGGAATTCAAAAGGGAATTTTTATTTGGCAAATTTTTTATTCTTCTAGAGGAACTTCATCCAATAATGAATGGATTGACCTCTCTTAACAAAATTTAATATTTTCATAGCTGATTTACAGTTCATTTATTCTGAGAACATACGATGAGATGACTGATAATCACAAAACTACATATTGTGACTGTCAAAATGTATACAGCTGGCTGCAAATCACCCAAGGGCAATTTACATGAGAATGTCACAAAATAAACAATTTTTCCTTTTTATAACTTGCTAAGATCAACTAGATATATGAGACTCTATCATAATTTATTTAACCTTAATTATTGATTGCAAAATATTGACAAATGGTAAATGTAATGAAACCCTACAATTTATTCATGTATATACATTTTTACAACACTCATGTTAGCATAAATTGAGTGCCATCTATAGTAATTATTTTACCCATGATTAAACTTAAATTTTATTTCACTGCTCTATCAATTTTTAAAAGAGTAGTTATGTATGGATTCTATTATTAAGTTTATGCACAGATTATATACTGTATAATAATTTCTTAATTCTTTCTGAACAGATATAAACTTGCTGCATAGATTAACAGTCACAACTACTAATTACTACAGTTTTAAGATTTAATAAATCTACAGTTTGAGGATACTCTGTATTCATTAATTATTTAAAGAATCAGACTATAAATACATTCAGCCTGTAATGCAGATAAGTAACTAAACATTATATAAGTTAGTATAAGAGGCAATTTCTGCGTTACTTTATTTATGAATAAATAAATACTTGTGAGCTAGGAAAATCCTATACAATGGGAATTTTCGTCTTCATAGCTTACTATTGTAAAGGTACTAAGTATTAGATTGACCAGCAGTCATAAATGGTATCATTCAAGACATATACAAATAAAGCATAAAATATATGGCAGAAATTTCTGTCTAAAGTATATTACTGGTCAAAGTAAAATAATGCAATTGACCATTAATCGCAAACGGTGGCACTATCATCTATGAATAAATAAAACAAAAGAATTTCATATAGAAACAAAACAGCCCAAAGTAAAGTTACAGCAGTTTACTTATATATCAGTACACCCAGATTATCCTTCACCAAACCTGGAGGGTAGTTTTCTTTATACTGTAAAATATTAAAATATAATAAAAAAAACAATTTATTCTATCTATGCAACCTGTTTTGTATCCGATCTAGAGTTCATCAAGCTATGATTAAATTATTATTTTGACTAATTTTTATATTTACAAGTGGTGGAAGTGATAGATTTTAAAATACTAAGTAGCATGGCCAAGGATTGTGGTCAAAAGCTAATCACTTTATGCAAAAATTTACTCTTAGATTTACACCAACTGAATTGTGGCATGATTAAATAAAACCAAAATAGCAATTCCTATCATACTAACTTATATTTACAAAATCAATAATAACAATAATTTATAAAATACTTTAAGAATAATGGAGATAAATACTTGATGTTAGGAATAGTATAAAATATATTTTTTAAAGCTCTTACTCATTTTTTTCATCACTAAGAGTTCGAGCTTGGATTTCAGGTATTGCTACACTTATAGCAGATTTCATTTGTTAACTCTTAGCTATGGTGGCAGTAGGCTTTAATCATACTATTCTTAATTCCACAAGCAGCATTGGACAGAAATTTTTATTATTGATTGACAACTGGTTTTTCCCCAAAGTAATAGACATTTGAAGCTTAGGCATATAATGAACACAACACTCCTTAAGCTGTTTCTACATTAGCTAATGGCTCTTTTCGATACTTTTTTATAGACTTTCAGCTTGTACACTGCTGGGTGATCAGAGTGAAGCAGATGTGGCTACTCTATTCTTCCTTTCTATTTTTCAACACCAAACACAATAAGTGTACTGAAAGTACAATCAAGAAAGATCAATGTAATAAAATTAATCAAAGTATCTCAGCAATAACACTTCAGCAATAAGCATCAGCAGTAATCAATCAACAATAAGCAATAATAATTATAATGATTTATAACCATTTTATAGTTGCTGTAGTTAGCTTATCAGCAAAATTGGATCTACTGTCGTTTCACTCCATTGATCTATTGGTGGTAGATAACTTTATTTTGGTCTGTGACTTTATCCAATCGTGTCATTTACAAAATTTTATCTTTAACAGGGGTTACCAGACTAAATTACATCAAATATTTCTCTCCGTAATTAACGATGTTTATAAGAATTTTAATTACATTTTCTACAATAATGCCTTTTCCACTTTATAATTATAAAATATGTTTACAAATGTTAGTAAAAGAAATATCTTAATTTATATAATTTTTATTTATTAAAATTATTGAAACCCTTTACTTTTTAAAATTCCTTCAAATTTTTTAAATTACAGACAAGAAGCATATATAAATATTGCTTTATGTCAGTACAGTCCACCAAAAAAAAAACAGATTTTACTTGGTTAGTAAAAATGTACATACGCTAAATTTAGTACACAACCAAAAAATACAATATAAAAAAAATTCTAATTACGAAATTCCAGTTCATTTAGTTTTAAAAGTTTCCATTCGAATTCCATTTGGGTCTTGGTTATTAAGATTTCCACAACTAACTAGTCTTATCTGGTGGTTTTTTTTTTTTTTTTAGATATTCTTTCTTGATTGCTTACTATTAATAAGCACTAGAGTTTGATTCTCTATTGGACTATATAATCTATTCAAGAAATTCTTGATACCTCCAAAATAAATGTCATCTAATTGGGCAAAACTAAATTGTAAATTCCATGTTTGTGGCATTATAAGGCCACTTTCCAATAACAATTTTCTATCCAACAGTTTTACAATTTTCATTACTGACATTGTAAGTAATGATGTGGGGAAAACATTTAGTTTGTTCCTTCGACTATCTTTGAGCTTTTTTTAACATGTTGACTAGAGTTTCTCTAACACTATTGACTTTGATATCCTGCTTATCTTTTATTATGCAGATATTAGTGCTATGACAAAAGAAATTCTGAAAATAGCTGATAAAATTTGCACCCTGTTCTTTATATGTCATAAACTTTCTTTTTACATATCAAAGTTCCCTATTCCTAAGTAAGCCTGAAATTTCTTTTCATACTCAAGATACAGATGGTATTTACCTTTTTTTTTTCTTCTATTATTTCTATGCTCTGTTTTATATAATTTTTCTTTCTGGTTATCTACATGTTCAATTTGTATTTTTACTTCCTCTAAACTATTTCTTATAACTAGTTCACTTTTTGTGACTTCTATCCTATCACTTATAATCTTCAATCTCATTATCATTTTCTCTCACTAACTTTATCTCCAGCTCTAGTTCTTCAATATTAATGCTTCTATTGCATTCTGAGTTTTATCTACTTTATCCAATAATTCTTGGTTCATCTCTTTCATTTTTTGTTGAGTTTGCACTATCATTTCTTGCTTGCTGGCTTTATTTCATTTCTTGGTGATTTTTGTTTAACATTTCTATTATATTCATCAACATTTGTATTTCTGTAGGTTGGTTGGTCTCCATATTGAAATGGGGGAGATAAAAAAAAACCTTTTTTTTTTAAAAAAAATTAAAATTTTTTTTTTATAATTTTTTTTTTTTTTTTTTTTTTTTTTTTTTTTCTCCCTCCCTTCCCCCCCCACATTATTGGATGCCTGGTTTCCACAAAAAACTTTTTCATTTCTTTTCCACATTATGTTTTTGGTGATATTGAATAATTTTAATTTTCTAAAGTATTCAATTAAAACAAAAACCGTCTTATATATATATTAGGGGGTGTTACATATATATATTTAATTTCATTTTTTCTATGGTTCTGATATTAAATTTAACTATTAAATATAATTATTTTTATGCATCATGTTGTATGTATGGCTTTTTTTTTCTTATTGTCAAACAATTTTTTTTTATCAGTATATGTATTTTTGCAATCAATAATTATTTTCTAAATGCAATTTAAATTGAACTTATACTACTAAAAAATTTTCCACCTTTTCTACTTTAACCTATCAAACAAAAAGAAAAACGAATTTATTTACTATTATTTTTACATCATTAACGTTTTCAAAATATTTTCAATCAATATATGATTGGCATTGGGCTTTCGATCTCCAGGTTTTTTTTAATGAATGCCCCATGTTGGGCCAATTCATAAAAAAAAATCCTGTAACTGTCAAAATGTGCACAGCATGCCTCAAATCACCCAAGAGCAAGTTTCATGAGATCTCCACAGTCTGACATCACAGAATAAGCAACTTTTTATAGCCTCCTAAGATCAGCTAGATACATGAGACTGTCATAGTTTATTTAACCTTAATTAACTCGTTGATTGTAAAATAATGGCAAATGCTAAATATAATGAGACTATAATTTATTCAAGTATATACATTTTTCCAACACAATAACATAAATTTACTGCCATTTATGGGAAATAGTAGTGATTAAACTTACATTTTATTTCACTGCCCTGTCAATTTTTAAACAAGTTAATAAGAGTAGTTATTTATGGATTCCATTAAGTTTATGCATAGATCATATATGGTATAATACTTATTTAATTGTTTCTGAAGAGATAAACTTGCTGCATAGATTAATAGGTAACAACTACTGATTATTACAGTTTTAAGATTTAATAATAAACGTACAGTTTGAGGATACTCTGTATTCATTAACTATTTAAAGAACTGGTCTATCATAAATGCCTTCAGGCTGTTATGTAGGTAAGTAACCAAACATTATATAAGTAAATATAATAGGCAATATCTGCATTACGTTATTTATAAATATATGTGAGCTAGGAAAATATTATACAATAGGAATTTTCATCTATCACATACTATTGTAAAGGTACTAAGCATAAGATTGACTGGCAGTCACAAACGGTATTATCCAAGACATATACAATTAAAGCATATAATATATAATAGGAATTTTCATCTAACATATATTACTATTCAAAGTAAAATAATGCAAGTACAAGTGACTGTTAGTTGCAAACGGTGTCACTATCATTTAAGAATAAGTAAAATGAATGAATCTCATATAGAAACAAAACTGCCTGAAATAAAGATACAGCAGTGCAGTTCATTTATATCAATATATCCAAATTATCTTCTCCTAAAACTAGAGAATAGTTCATTTTATACTATAAGCTATTAATATAAAGACAATTTATGCTGTCTATGCAACCTGTTTCGTGTCTGATCTAGAGTTTGTCAAACTATGATAAAATTATAATTTTGACAATTTTTTATATTTACAAGTGGAAATGACTGGTTTTAAAATACTAAGTCTTTATCAGCAGGGCCAAGAATTGCTATCAAAAATTAACTGCTTTACATAAAAGTTTACTCTTTTCTTAGATTTACAGGCAAAACTCACTATATATATTGCCACACACAGCAAGCTAGAGTAATCAATGGATGCCAGAAGGCTTGTGCATAAAATCCCCATTTAGTGCCTACTCATCCAATATCCCCAGACTAGTTTCTGGCTTATGGTGCTTCGTCAGTGAGGAGCCTTGGATCTGAGAGCACTGCATCTAGATCTTAGGATCTAATGCAACCCTCCATCAACCAGCTTTTCTCTCCATTTAACTACAAAACTATGAGTCTTAAACTGAAAACACCTTAACGTTTTCAATCCAAGCCCATTAGCTTATATAGTCATATGGGTCTGAACTCAGTTCAGTACCCATACATTTGGTGTCTTTGGTTCTTTAATAACCATAGCCGCCACTATCCTATTAGGCAGGTTTGGTTTTAAAACAATAAACATCACTTGACAACCTCCTCTTATGCTTATGTATAACTTGTGTGGCAATATATATAGTGAGTTTTGCCTGTTTTCACAACAGTTATACACAAGCATAAGAGGATGTGGTCATGTGATGTTTCTTAGATTTACACTAACTGAATTGTGGTGTGATTAAATAAAAACAAAATAGCAATCCCCTGCTGTACTAGCTTATAAACAGATTTACAAAATCAATAATAATTATAAAATAATTTAAGAATATTGAAACTTAATGTTAGTAATAGACATTTATAATAAAATATTTTTTTAAAATTCATACTCGTTCCCTTTTACCATTAAGAGTTCGAGCTCAGACTTCAGGTATTGGTACACTTAGCAGATTTCATTTGTTCACCCATAGCTATGGTGGCAGTAAGTTTTAATCATACTGTTCTTAATTCCATAGGCAGCATCGGACACTAGTTTAATTATTGTTTGACTGCTGATTTCTCCCCAAAGCAGTAGACACTTGAAGTTTAGGCATATAATAGACACAATACTCCTTCCAATGTTTCTATATTAGCTGTCAGCTTTTTTTCCATATTTCCTTATAGACTTTTGGCCTTCACTCTGCCATGTGACCAGAGTGAACTCTTCCATTCTATTTTTCAAATCAAACACAATAAGGATACTGAATACACAATCAAGAAAGATCAATGCAATGAAATTAATCAAAATATTTCAGCAATAAGCATCAGTAGTAAGCAATAATAATTACAATGATTTACAACCCCTATTTATAGATACTGGACTTGGCTTATCAAGAAAATTGAATCCATCATCTGTTCTTTCAATCCATAAATTTGTTTTGGTCCATGACTTATTTGTTCAATCATGACATTTACAAAATTTTCTTTAAAAAGGGATTGCTAGAGTAAATTATATCAAATACTTAATCTCTTTATTAATCGATCTGTTTATAAGGATTTTAATTACATTTTCAAAGATATTGCCATTTCCACTTTATAATTGTAAAATATCTTTACGAATGTTAATAAAATAAATATCTTGCTTTAAATTACCTTTAAAATAAACTTGTCATTAATCATACTATATATATTTATCTGTGCATATACTTATATATATAATTTTTATTTATTAAAATTGTTGAAAACCTTTACTTTTAAAATTCCTTCAAATTTTTTAAATTACAGACATGATGCATATATAAATATCACTTCAGTATATAAAATTAATGTGTAAGTATAGATGGGGAAATATGAGAACAAAAAATAATAAACTCCAAAGAAATTGGGATGCTCCTATACCATGTAATGTATTCGCCAAATGTCACCATCTCCAGTGACCAAATAAAAAATTAATAAATAAAATGTATATATTTATTAAATTTACAATGTGCATTAAATGAAAGTATGAATATAATATATAAAGTGAATAGATTTTATTTCTTATTGAACATTAAAACTAATTTGTAATGAAAAGTTAAATGAAAGTAAATATACTATTTTTTTATGCTTTTATTTAATGCATTTCTTGCTGTAAATTGAATAATAAATATATAGATTTTATTTTGTTACTGAATAAATTATTTTCTTACATTTATTTAAAATACTTGAGACAACAAATTCAATAACATATATATATATACATTTTATTATTGTTTAGTTTTGTTTGTGTATGTGGTAAGGTGATGCAAAATACCTTTTATAAAGTCAGAAATTTGCATGCAAAGACTGTATATATATATATGCCAAGAAATATGTTAGGTTATTGATGGTATCCTAAGTAATGCCTTCTGCTAGGTAAATTACAAAAATTAAAAAATAATATGTCAAATTAAAAAATAATAATATGAGATGTGATGTACAATTTTATCTGTCTATGTATCGTGAAAATATTTGTATGTACATAGACTTCTACTACCTGCTTTATGTAAGAAATTATTAATTCTTAATATATGATTCTGATATGTATGTAAGATTTGCATCAGTCACAAAGTAAATTTACCATATATACATTAAATATACTTAAATCAAAATAAAAATATGTATCAAAAATTCATATGATACTACAATAACATAATATTCAAGAAAGAAAATATTTCCTAATTAACTAGGCATACAGTTGATAAATGCGCAGTAAAGACCAATTATCTTAGTGTTATTATTTGAATTATAGAACTTTAGCAACAAAATGTCTATAAAGTCTAGGTATACATTAACTAATGTTTTGTTAATTGATTTTGTGATCATGACATTTACTTTTAGATTTGTCAAACACATTCCTTTTTATTTTGTATCATTCCATTACAATGCTTTTCAATATTCCTCAAGTTTATTTGTCCTTTAAATTGTTTTTCTAGTGTGGAAATCAATTTAGCAGCAACTTTTAATTCTTTAGATTAATTCTCTAGTAATTGTAATGTCTTCACCCCCAATGTCTGCAGAGTGGGAGGGGGTGCATACAATCATTATTATAACCCAACATGAGGAAACCTTATATATATGAAACTTGGATAAAAGGCCAGCAAATCATTCAATGGTCATGACAAAACAGTTCTAATTGCTTGATTCACTTGTATAATGGTCAACAACAAAATATTAAGATGGTTGTGACAAAAAACAGTTCTAAATGCTTGATTCACATGTCCAACACTGCTGGTGCGTGGAAAAAACACAAGTGCACAGTATTTTCCACTTGTAGTTTGTCTAGTTCTCCTGTGTCTTTTTCTTTATCAGCTACATATCTCCAAAGTCCATCATGTTTTTCAAACCCATTTTTATTGTTCTTAAAATTTAATCTCTGCAGTTTTTGTTTTTAATTATAATTATTTCCATTATAATTATTTAACTTAAAATATTTCCTTTCTCTCATTTTTATTTTTTTAAAAAAGAAACTTCTGGAGTAATTTTCACCTTTGACTTCACTATTTATTTTTACACAAATACAACACTTCCTCCCCTCACTTCAGAAGTTAGCATTTATTTATTTTACATATAATCGTTCAATCTGTTGTTTCTTTTATCTTGTATTGATCTGGCGATTTGTCTTTTTCAGTTTTATGATGAATTTCTATGACTTCTCTTTTCTCTCCTATTCTCTCATTTTCGGTTATTTCCTGTTCTGTGTTACTCTTTGTCTCCGGGGTTCCTATTTCTTGAAACACATCCAGTTGTATTTCTTCTGGCTCTCTTTTCCTTATATGATTTATATGTCATCTGTATTGTAATCCATTCAGACCACTAATTGAATATATTTGTTTTGATATTAATTTTTCAATTATGCCTTCGACCCATTTTTTGCGAATTATATCTCTCACCAATACAGGTACTCCTATTGAAAACGTTTTCTCTGACATCTTAGTAAACTCAATAATTTAAACACTGGGGTGTAATATAGTTAATTTGGTTCTCAATTTCCACCTACACATTAGTTGTGCTGGTGATTTCCCGTTCACTGTCAATGGTATAGTATGCTGATGTAACATAAATTCTTGTAGTGCTTCTTGCACGTCTACATTTTCCCATTTTTTTAAACTTTTTTTACTTGATGCATGGTGTTTTCCACTAGTCTGTTTGACCCCAGATGATATGGTGGTATGCATACATGTTTAATTTCATAACCTAAAAAATTTATTTAGTTTATCACTCACAAATCCAGCACCATTATCTGATACAACTACTTCAGGAAAACTATGTATGTAGCAAATTGTTTTTAAACATTTGTTTCCTGAGCACTTGTATTTGTCATCATGTAGCTCTATCCATTTTGAATAATCATCCATTGCAACAAAAATTATTTTCCCATTTAATTGTCCGGCATGGTCCAATATGAACTCTTTCCCACACTTTTCATTGCTTTAGGCCAGGCTGCATAATGCTTAACTGGCAATGCGCTTTCCACTTAATGTGAACACCATTTTTATTCTCTAGCTATATTTATTTGAGGCCACCAGACATAACTATGCGCCAACGCTTTTGCCTGCACTATGCCTGGAGGTCCTTGATGTAAGCACTCTATCCCTCCCTGAAGGAGGTATAACTACTCTGTCCCCCATAACAATACATCTTCAACATATAGATAGTTGATCTCGGTTAATCCAAAACCCGTTGTTAAAAAATTAGGTTTAATTTTAGGCCAACCCCTTTTAATCCAGTTTGTCAACAAATGGTATCCCTCATTTTCCATAGTCCACTTTTGCCCTGTTATTTATATAATAATTTACTTCTATTTTGCTATTTACCAGCTCTTGGTTATTTGGCAATCTTGACAATGCGTCTGCTTGTGCAATCTCTTTACCCCGCTTATATTTTAAACTGTAATTATATGAAGCTAAAATATTTCACCATCTTATCATACACAGACTTAAATGTTCAGGAGCTGACCAGTCATTTCCAAAAATCCCAACAATGGCTTGTGATCTTTTACTATTTCGAAACTACGCCCAAATATATACTGATGGTATTTCTTTATTGCGAACATAATTGCTAATACTTCCTTATCTATCTGGCTATAGTTTATTTCTGATTTTGACAAAGTTCTGGATGCATATGCGACTGAACCCTCCTTACCATCTATAGGGTGCACTAGAACCACTCCTATCTCCCACTTCATGCATCCATGGTTATTTTGACATCGTGGGTGCACTAAAACCACTCCTATCTCCCATTCCATGCATCCATGGTGATTCTGACATCGTGGGTCCACTAAAACCACCCCTATCTCCTACTCCTTGTATCCATGGTGATTCTGACATCGTGTTCACTGTCAAAATGCACTAATAACCTGTTGGAAGATAATAGGTCTTTAGTTTTTTCAAAAACCTTTTCTTGCTTCTCCGTCCAGATTCATTTTTGATTTTTGCCTAATAATTCATATAAAGGTTTTGCAACCATCGTTTTATTTTTTAGAAACGGCTTCAAAGAATTTATTAGACCTAGAAATGCCTGTAGCTGTTTAACATATTTAGGCCTTTCCACATTTTTAACCATTCTTACTTTGTTGCATAAAGGACGCTTCCCTTTGTCAGAAATACAATAACCCAGGAAATTTAATTCTTGCATCTTCCATATGCATTTCTCTAATTTTAATTTCACCCCTGCTCTAGTTAACCTATCACATATTCTTGATCTTAACATCTCACTAGATAGTGCGATAATTAAAATATAATATGGCATTACATTTTTAAGACCTTGCAAAATTACATTTAATTTCGCCTGAAAAATATTTGGCGCCATTGTAATTCCAAAAGGTAACCGATTACACTTATATAAACCAAACAGGATAGTTAAAATTAGAATTTTTGCTGTATTTTGAGTTATCTTAATTTGAAAGTACGCTGAGTTAAGGTCAAGCTTCACAAAATATTTTGCATTTGACAAATTTTCCAGTACTTCTCGTACATTAGGCACCAGGTGTGCTCTTTTGTTGAGATATTTATTTACTGGTGTATGGTTTCACCACACAGTCTGATTTTTTCATCCGGTTTACTTATTACCACAATCGGGATGGCCCATTCTGCATCTTCTACAAGGGTTAACACACCCCTCATTAGTAAAACATTTAGTTTTTCTTCGACTTTTTATCTTTGCACAAAAGGAATTTTACACGGCTTACAAGTCACTGGTCTCACCTTTTCAATTAATTCCATTTCTACAGGGTTTGTTTTAATTAATCCTAGATCATCTGTAATTATTTCTGGATATAATTTAAAGATTTCTTGTTCTATTGAGATATTTTTTAACTATAGAAACCTCTATTCCTAAGTGAGTGAACCAATCTCTCCCAATTAAGGGACTTATTTTTCATTCTACTATATACATTGGCAAAATATATGATTTGCCTCTGAAACAAACGGGAGCATCTACTTTTCCAATTATGTTTATTGAATTTCCATTTACACCTTTACTTTGATGTCTATCTTTTGAAGTTTTACTCTTTTATGGCCTTTTTGCACACAGCCGACAAATGCTCTTTAAATCCACAATTATAACAGCTTTCTTTCCTCCATTTACAATTCTTTATAAATGGCCAGTTTTTTTTTAAACATTTCACTGCTAATAATTTCTCTCTACTCATATTTTCATTCTCCGGCTGCTGCTTTTGATCTGTTTTATAAACTGCCATTTTGCTGGTCTTTTCTGATTTGTTTCTAAAAGCTAGGGCTTGCTCAGTTATTGCTTCATACGCTTTTTTTTTTTAATAGCCACTTCGTATGATAAATCACTTTCTGCTAGCAATGTTTATCACAATCTTTCATCAGACATTCCCCACAATAATTGATCCAGCAAGATTTGTTTCAAAAATTTGCCATAATCACAGTTTTTAGCTAACTGCCTCAATACTGTATCATAGTCTTTTAATTTTTTTTTTCCATGGCCTGTTTTCGATTTCTTAGAGCTAATATAGCTACATATCTAGATGGCCTTGGGCTAAAATAGTCCATTAATTTTTTTTACTATATCTTCAAACTGTGCATCATCAGTTATTATCCTGTCCCATAATTTATTTAAAATTTCTATGACTTTATGTGCAGCCATTTTTTTTTCATTATCTTTTGTACCATTCAACTTGAAAAAGTTTTCCAATTGCATAACATATAAAGGCTATTCTTCAGCATTTTCAATAGTAAATTTCGGGAATATTGCACTCTCCTAATGACATTTTTCCTTGTTTCCTAACTCTATTAATTGACTTTCTCGTGTGGCCTCTTCTTGTTTCAAGGGTTTTCTTTCAAGCTTCACCAGGTTCAAAAATTTGACTGCGCCAATCTTGTAATGTCTTTGTGCCCAAGGTCTGCAGAGTGGGGGGGGGTACATACAATCCATTATAAAAACCTCCTAACGTCAAGAAACTTTATATATATATGAGACTTCAATAAAAGGCCAACAATAAATTATTCAGCGGTTGTGACGAAATCCTATGTACCGGTCAAAACATGTTTATCCATCTAACATAAGCTGGAACTCACAAAATGTACTTCAAACCCAGTCAAGCCCAAGATTTAGGTCAGGGGCCAGCCTGAATTCGAACCCACTCTCTAAACCCCAGATCTAACACCTAATGAATAACATAATAGTGATGGCACATGAGAATTAATCTTAATCCGGCCGACTAGGAGAGCGGAGAAGACAATGAAACATCTATTGACTATGGCTAAACTAACACATATATCAACTAGGCTGTACATTTGAAAGTGGAGAAAAGAAAGAATTCTATAATGCTCAACAACAAAATATTGAGACGGTTGTGATGAAACAGTTCTAAATGCTTGATTCACATATCCAACACTGCTGGTGCAAGGAAAAAACAAGTGTGCAGTATTTTCCACTCGCAGTTTATATAGTCTCCCTGTGACTTTTTCCTTATCAGCTACATATCTTCAAAGTCTTTATCACATGTTTTTCAAATGCCTTTTCATTTTAAAATTTAATCTCTGCAGTTTTTGTTTTTAATTATAGTTATTTCCATTATAATTATTTAACTTAAAATATTTCCTTTCTTTCATTTTTATTTTTTTAGAAAGAAACTTATGGAGTAATTTGTCCCTTGATTTCGCTATTTATTTTTACACAAATACAACACTTTAAATTAAGTGGTGTTTATATTGATTTTGTCAATAGCTTTTGAATCATGGGGCTTGCAATATGATTATCTATTTCGTAATAGCAGTAGACAATCTTATGGACTTCTTGGAAATTTTTAGAGATTCTTTAGATGATCTTCAGCCTGTTGTTATCCATTTCAACAAGTTTTATGATTGAGAGACTCAAAATATCAGATTGCCTAGCCAGCCATCATAATCATATTGGTTATAGTATAGTATTATTTGTCAAATAACATAGACATTGAAAACAATTACATTTCTCCTGAACTATATTTTTGACGTAGATGCAATCAACTTTCAGCTTCACCATAGACTTGGAATTTTTAGTTATTTCTTTGGTTCTATGACTTTCAATCATTTAGTTCAAGCTTTAGTCATAATAAATGAAACTGGCAAGAAGTATCCAAAAGTGGGAGAATTTAACAAGAAGTAATAGACGAATAAAGATTAAAAGTATCTACGTAAACATCCTCTGTAAGTTTCCATTATATGTGGTTATTGCAAAGCCCTTGAATTAGATTTTGCTTTTTTAATTAAAAAATATCTTGTTCCATTTTATTGTTTTTCAAAAATTATCCTGTTGCCAAACAATTTTCAACAACAAATTATTTAATTTGAAATTTTTAGCAATTTGATTAAACAGTTCCGTATTTAATTTGTGTGCTTAACTTGGAATTACACATTTCCAGTATTGCACAAATTTCTATAAATCATGGTAAGAAAATCTCCTTTCTAGCACCTTACCCCCTTTTAAATATTATTAATGATATTATTTTTTTCTATCTCATTATTTTAATTACATGAATTAGTTGAGGACAACAGTTTTTTTAACTCCCAATTTATTTACAATATGAGTGTGTTATATGCATACACATTGGTTATAAACTTGCGTCATTTTATTATTTATTTATTTTTTGTGACAAATACACAATCGATTTCTGACTAGCCTTGTCTCTTTAATTATTTACCATTATTAAATTTTTTTATATATAATACAAGAAATTGTGAAAGAAATCTTTCCACAGTTTCATAAATTATGTGCATTATGTAGATATATATCATTTCATGTAAGATATATTTCCATAATTTCAACAAATTAAAAATCATTCTTTTTCTTTTCAAAAACTTTATTTTTTTATATCAATACTGAATATATTTATTGTAATGGTCATTTAAATTTTTATAGAGTTGACAAAGATTATGTTGTGGAAATGGGATGGAGCAGAATAAGGGAAAATTTAGAGTGGGGAATGGAAAATAAAGTGGCTAACAGGTTTATCTGGGCATAATTCCTGAGATATTCTTGACTTCGTTTAAGGAGAAGCCACAATACATCACATCACATGGAAAATTTGTTTACCGTGATCAAAGGTTAATGATGATGGTGACCGGCACCGACCAGACTCGGCGAAATAGCAAGAGGTCTTAATAAATTGTTCAGACAATCAAGAAATAAACCAACAACCAGCGTTAGTTAATATAATGTTAAAATTTATTAGATTTACAATAAGAATTTCAGAGTTCATTAAAATTGAAACATACACAAAAGTAGAAAACTTTGACCCATCTTTCTCGCGGAGCGTGTATGAGATAAAAGAAGACTAAACATTTTGGAAGATATATCAATCTTTTCATAGAATGACAGGAAAGGAGAAATAACTTTACTTTTGCTCGATTAAAAAAAAATTATTTTTACATTTAAAGATTTTTCAAAAAACTAGTCTTGTAAAGAATCAATGAATCAGCATGGACGAGCCTTTTCTAGAACATTGAATCTAGAGATGTCACAGGACAGCTCATGATAATTATGTTTAAAATTACCAAAATTACGGCTTGCACAATTTCAGAAAGAAATCAAAATCTCGGTTGTTGATAAAACCAGGCTTATTCAATCGAGAAAACATTAGCCCAATGATAGCAAGTTACTATATTCTAAATTAATTAAAAGTGTCTCTAAAGTAGACCAGTAAGTAAGGAGAAAACAATATCTATCCAATATTTATTAAGAATATAAATTAATCAAAGGTGAATCTAAATAGCTAACAAAGGAAATCTGCAATACTCACTCTGCAACATAATAAACAAATAATTTAAACTTACAAAATATACCATTTAAATTAAAAGATATCTTTACACACTAATAGATAAAAGAATATGTTATGTAATTGTGACGTGAAAATTTTATACAATTGCTACTTTTATATTGAGTGGAAGTTCTTATGAGAGATTTATGCCCTAGCGTGAATATAAAATAAGTTACCTTACAGTGCTAATCAGTCCAGTAAGTATTCACAGATGGAATATGGTAAGATTGATTGAACTCTTTTCTTTAAATGGCAGTGAGGGTGAAGGCATACGGAGGAATCATTCTTTATTCAGGTTTTTAATTAGATCATAATTGGGGAAAACAGCTCGGAGATCGGGATCCACCTAGAGTGGGTTTAGCAGCACATCCTCGAGTTTTGAACCTGCATGGTGTAGAAGTTGGCCAACCTGTAAAGTGAACAAACTAATGTAGGCTATCCTAAGAATTTGGCCGAAGATTCTTTTGACATATAAATGAATAAAGTCTCTTCATTATGGGTCACGGAAGCGAACAGCACTACCTTCAAAACTGAAGTCTGGCAATTAAATAAGCACTTCTGTAAGCTAATATAAAACAACCATTAGAAATTGGTTGACAAACAAAAATGAGCGAGGTCATTATTTCAAGAATAATCTAGGTCATTTCTAGACTAATTTTAAGTCTCTTCTCTTTAAGAATAATCAGTCCTCTCCTTTTGAGTTTTTTTTTAATCATCTTTTAATCTCGCATGCGATCTTTTTTTTTTTTAATTAGAGGTCTTAGCCTAGAGCAAATCTCATTTTAAAAAAATTAATTAATTAAACCTCTGCTTCTTTTAGATAAATAGATTCATATTAAAGCAACAAAAATGAAAATAACTTTTCAATTGATCAAAAAAAACTTTCCAGAAACAAGAATACAATTAATTCCCTTTTAGTTAAAAAAAAAAAACTATCAACAGATAAAATAAAATGTTAGTTTTTCTTTTTACAAAATAAACTCAAAAGATTTTGAATCGCAATTTTTAAACAAATTACAGACAATAAAATAAATAAGTGTGTGAATATATCTTTCTTATGTAAAAAGAATAAATATTAAATCTTTAAACTTTTGAGACAGGAAGAATCCGGCTCAACTGCCCCATCCTGCCATAAAAAAAAAAATAAAACATTTAGTGCTATATTTTTTTTTAAAACATTTGCAACACCTCAAAATCCAAGCTGGAAGTTTGTCCTATATTTATCTAAAATAATATTTTTATTTTCCTACTTCAACTTTATTCATTTTCCTACTTAGGTAATCATAATCAAAATTTTCCATCCGATTACTAAAGCTAATCTCGATCGGGTGATTCTATCTTATGGAGTATTTGGTCACTATGGTGGTTCATCATAGTACTGTCAATCTTTTGCTCAGCAGGTCTGGAAGTCTGGCCATTATAAGATCCATAAACTCCTGATTTCTCCTCCAGAATAAAGGCATTTGGCCCACTCCACTTTTGGATGGTGAAAGGATCATTGTAGATGGGAAAACAATTTTTATACTGGTGTTGGGCGCGATTACCCATATGCAGTTTTTTTAACAAAAAATAAGTCCCCAGTATCAAATTGGCATGGTCTCTGATTTCCCCACTTTATCCATAAATTAGCCATGTGCCATAACCTCCTAGCCTTTTCCTTATCCTTTTCTCTATTAATCCTACCTCTATTAATGGGTAATGGGGTCTTAATAAGTATGGGATAATTTTGACCAAAATGTAGCCTAATTGGTGTAAAAAATTGTGGACTCATTTAGTGTCCAATTTATGTATTTAACAACATTCCCTGCTTGGTTCACCCATTCTCTGTGATTACTGCTGACATATAGCCGAAATAAACGGTTTAGCTCCCTCATCACTCGCTCACAGGGATTAGATTGGGGATTACCTATAGATGTTAATAAATGCTGTATTTCCTGTTGCTGGGTCCACCATTTCCAGTGGCGAGACTTAAATGGAGTACCTTGGTCAGTAAGGATACACTGTGGTTTTCCAACCTTAGGAATCTGCTGCTCTTGCAAGACTTTGATAGTGTTGAGGGCATCGGCCCTTCTTAGAGGGTATGCAGTCACATATTTTGAAAACGCATCATATATGACTAACAAAAATCTGTAACGTTTGTAAGCAGGTAAAGGACCATAAAAGTCAATGGCTAGTAATTCATTTGGGTTCTGAGCCAAAATTGGTTCCACAGTTCCTGCAAATTTCTTATTTACACGTTTGTAAGCAGGTAAAGGACCATAAAAGTCAATGGCTAGTAATTCATTTGGGTTCTGAGCCAAAATTGGTTCCACAGTTCCTGCAAATTTCTTATTTACATGTTTTGTTTGTGCACATATGTGGCAGGTTTTAAGAACAGTTAAGATGTTTGAGTACATGCCTGGCCAGTAAAATAGTTCTCGAAGTACATACTCTATCTTAAGGGGGCCAAAATGTCCATAAAAGCAATGTACATATTCAATCAAGCAGTTTCTAAGCCTTTTGGGTATGAGTGTTTTCCAGGAATCATCTTCTGAAGTAACTTGGTATTGTAATATCCCTTCCTCGAGTCGGTAAGTCCTTTCCTTTTGGTTTAACTGATAGGTATCACTAGTTAATAAAGTTCGCATGCACTTCTTGTGTGCTACCATCTGGGCATACTCTTGGTCAGTTGCCTGTATTTCTGCTGGTCTCCGCAAGTCTTGCTCCACCGTTCATCTATGGTCAATGTAACTGCAGCTATACTTGGTTATTAGAATTGAAGTGACATTGAGGAATATCTATGGGATGCTGACTTAAGACATCAGACATAATATTATTCTGGCCACGGTAATGGACTATTTCATACTGAAACTTAATGTAAGTTCAAGCTCCATTGAATCAACCGATCATTTGTCAGGAAGCTATTGTTCAGAAATTCCAAACATTTATGGTCTGTAATAACAATGACATTTGAGCCCAACAAAAATTGTTTAAACTTTTCAAAGACCCATACAATAGCCTAAGCTTCCTTTTCAGTAGTCATGTAATTGTTGTTTTTGCTCATCAATTTGAAATAGAACTACTAATCCATGTCTACTGCTGTCGGTTTGTATATAAAAAGTTTGAGAAAAATCAGGATAAGCCAGAACTACTTGTTTGAGAAACTTCTTGATGAGTTGAAACTCCTGCTCCTGTTGTGAACTCCAAACCCATTTTTGATCCTTTCTTAATAACTTGACCAAGGTTGATGAATCTATAGCAAAGTTTTCATAGAATCTATGATAAAAGTTGCAGAGCCCCAAAAATGATCTCACCTGAGGTCTGTTAGAATGGCAACCAGTTTGTCAGGGTGAGGTTTAATACCATCCTTCCCAATTAAGAAGCCTAAAAATGCTACTTCATCTATTGCTGCATAACTTTTCTGCAGATTAATCATTACATTTTTTTGATGGCACTCTGTCAAAAATATCTCCAAATGCTCCAAGTGTTCTATATTTCTGGAGGCAATAATCACATCGTCCATGTACATCGCAATAATATTTTGACCTCAAACAATATCTGATCCAAACACTTCAGCAGCCCTGACCCACTGTTGATCAACCCAAAAGGCATCCGGTTGAAAACATACGTATACCCTTCATACCGAAAGCCCGTATATTGACAATCAGATGGATGAAGAAGTATCTGTCAATAACTAGAGGTCAAGTCCAATGTAGTAAAGACAGTTTTTCCTTTAAATCTAGCCAGGATTTCATTTATTGTAGGAGGAACATCTCTTTCTGGGATTGTGTTAGCATTTATACGGTGAGCGTCCAAACATTCTAACAGCTCCATCTTTCTTCTTTACTACCACTAAAGGGTTAATATAGTAAGATGCTTGCTTACCAATAACACCCCATTCAATCATTTGTTGTATCTGACTATCCAACTCAGCTTTATATTGAAACGGTATGGGATAAGAATGATTTTGAAAATTTTTTTTTTTTATTTACCTTAATTCGATGAATATACCCTTCAATAGCTTGAGGTCTATTAGAAGAAACCGTAATAACTGCATTAAACGATGTTGTTGCTCCACCCTTTTAGAATAGACTGTTCCTCCTTATTCTTAATTTTAGTGGTGTCTAAGATTGATTGTATACAATGTATTTGTAACGAATGATAAATTTTTAACCCCTCCAGGGGTATTATGCTTTCTCTGCACTGAAATAAGCTTCTACCATAATCAAGCACACATTTATGCTGGTGAAGAAAATTGTTTCTACTACAACATCTTATATCAGCCTGGGCATTACCAAAAAGACATCCACTTGCAGATAGCTGTACCCAAACCTGCTTTGTCTCTACATTTGCTTTTTTTCCATTAGCCAATGTAACCTGCATTCTCTTTAGAGGAAGTGTATACATGTGTGTCTGTTGCTTTACCTGCAAATAAAAATGACTCGAAAGCAGGACATTGACTCGCTGAATCAATTAAAGGCTGTGCTGTGATGGATCCAATTTTTATACTTATGATGGGACAAGTCTGGTTAGCTCCAACTAATGTCGGTTCATCTTTATCCACTACCACATTGGACACTTCCTATATCTGTGTCCTGTATGTCTTTCTTCTCCATTCTGTCCATACTGTAACCAATCTCTGTCAATAACAATATCATTTCTTCCATAACTATTTTATTATTAACTAACATGGCTGGCATATTGTTCCTTATTATTGTGATTATCAAGCTTTCTGATAAAGAGCATGCTGTCAAAGACTTCAGTATCACAGCCTGCATACAGAAAAACTGCATATAGGTTCTACCATTCTCTAGAACAGGGATTGGCAACCTATGGCACCCGTGCCATGCTTGGCACGCCAATGATTATCAATGGCACTCTGAATAAATTGAAATAGTAAAAAAATATATTTTAATTACAGCGTCTTTTTTTTTTTTTGTTTTTACATTCTACATTGAATTTACGATTAAATCATTATTTATCAAAAAATAATACACTTGACTTCATTTAAAAGATATTTTTATTTTCAAGTGAAATAAATTCAAATAAAAAGATTATTATGTTATCAATTCTAGAAAGCTATTTTTGATAGTTGAATGGTAAATAAGCAACGCTCATTGGTAGCGCTTTTTTCAAAAAAGATATTATAGTGACAGAGATTCCCAAAATGTCCCACAAAAGACAAAAACATGATATTCGCTCTTTTCAAGACTCTTGGACAAATAAATATGGATTTGTACAGCAAAAAGATCGTGTTGTGTGTACATTATGCTGTGAAAGTATTTTGTGTCATACCTCAAGTGTACAAAGACATTATCAAACTAAACATGTGTTCATGTTTAAAAACTCAGATGAGAAAAGTGAAGCTATAAAAAGAGCTGTTTCTGCCTTTAAGAAACAAACTCTTATTTTAGTCAAATAATTGGAACCCAAAATAAAGCCACCAAATACAATTGCTCATTGTGTGGCTTCGAAAGGCAAATCTTTCACAGGTGGACAATTCATCAAAGAAACGTTTTTGAAAAGTGCTGAAATCTTATTCAGTGATTTACCAAATAAACAAACAATACTGTCTCGAATTTGAGAAATACTCGATTCTGCAAGATCAATTCAAAGAAGAATAAATGACATGGCCGAAGATGTAACAACAAAACAGAAAACCAGTTTACAATAAGCTGTTGCATTCAGTGTTGCTGTTGATGAAAGCACTGATGTAAATGATGTGGCACGCCTAGCAATAGTTGCACAATATTGTGACAACAATCATATTTATGAAGAACTGTGTTGCTTGATTCCCCTTACTGGTACAACAAAGGGACATGATATTTTCACTGCATTTTTCAATTATTTTGAAAATCAGAAAATTAACATAAATAAAATATTTAGTGTTACTACTGATGCCAGCTGTGCAAATGGTTAGAAAGGAAAAGGGATTTGTTAAACTTCTTGAAAATCATATTAAACATCGAATATTGACTTTTCACTGCATTATACACCAGGAAAATTTAATTGCAAAAATCTCATCACAATGCTTGAATTCTGTAATGGACAGTGTCATTAAAATAATTAATTTCATAGTTTCTCATTCTTTATTAGCAAATAGGCAATTTAAATCCCTTTTGCAAGAAATGAATAGTACATATATACAACTCCCTCTATATAGCAATGTTCATTGGATTAGTCGAGATAATGTCTTGAACAAGTTTGTATCATGTCTGAAAGAAATCAGAATGTTTCTTCATGAAAAAGAACATCATTTTCTGGAAATAAAGATGAAGACTGGTTATGCAAATTGATATTTCTGACTGATATAACTCAATACTTGAATGAGTTAAACTTGCATTTGCAAAGGAAGAGTCAAACAATACTAGAACTTTTTGAATATTGGAAAGAATTTGCATCAAAATTAGATATATTTTGGTGTGATATTATCACTAACACCTACAAGTACTTTCCAAATGTAAAGGCCCATGCAAATCAATTTAACATTAACAAAGATGAACTTCAAAAATACATTGAAGCTCTCAGAGAAGAATTTTCCAAACGATGTGAAGATTTCCAAATACACCCATATTTTCTTTCCTCATCAAACCTGACTTAATTAATTTAAAGATGACTATTTGATTTATCTCTTTTTGAGTGATTGGATATTGATAGTTTTGAAATGGAATTAATCAAATTAATGTCATCAGAATTGTGGAAAACTAAATTTGTAGAATTGCGGAAAACGCTTGAAGGAAACTGTCTAGAAAAGTCAGCTGTCATTCTCAATTGTTGGATATCATTACCTGAAAGATTTAATTCTTTGAAATAAACTGCTTGTGTTCTGCTTTTGACATTTGGTTCAACTTACTTATGTGAACAAATTTTTTCACATATGAAAAATATTTTGGGTTCACAAAGAAGTTGCCTAACACCTGAACATTGCATGAAGCTAAAAGTGACCAATTACATACCTGACATTGAGCAAAGTGTTACAAGGACAATGTTCACATTAATTTATTTTAATAATAAAAAATGGCTAATCCTATTAGAATTCATGATTTTTTTTTTTAATTTAAATTATATATTTTGTATAGGTAAAAAGTTGTAATTTATAATTTGTAATATAATTTTTAATAAGCATGTTAAAAATTACAAATTTTAAAAAAAAGGTACTTTTCACATGATTCTAAGTAATTTAAAATATTGAATGGCCAATAATATAAGATCCAGTTATAATGGACTTCAAAAGTATATATTATATACTATAATATATATAACTTTGAAGCTTATTATAACTGAACCAATTTTGATAATATAATAAGATTGTTAAAATCATGTCGGCACGCGGAATAACATTGTAACATAGGTTTGGCACCACACTACTAAAAGGTTGCTGACCCCTGCTCTAGAATATGTTTGCTGCAAGACTTCCCTAAAGATGCATAGTTGTCTCTTCACTCCAAAAACTGCATGATGCATGATGGCAGGTCTATAATCCCCAAATGTCTGTGGCTTTATACTTAAAGTATGCCACCAATCTTTGGCCACTTCCTGTAAATGATTACAAGCCACCGCAATCTTGTTCCTTCCATTTGTGCAACTGAAACACTTCTTGAAGGCTTTCAAGATGCTCAACTGGGCTTTCTCTTTTATCAGCCATGAAAATTTTTATCTGTATGGAAGTCGTAACTCTAGGGTCTATTTACCTACTCTCAACTTCTTTTCTGTGCTTCACCTGTTCCCTTTCACCTCTTAGCCTCTGTCTATTGCTCTCAAAAAAAATCCCAAAGAGTGTGCTATTTATCTCTTTAATTATTTACTTAAAGAGGAGAGAGTAAAAAAAAAACTCTAAATCACTTCTCTCTTTTATATATCCCACTGAAAATATTATTTATTTTTCTTATCATTTTAAAAGACGAATCCCTACTCCAAACTGTCTTTACAATACACATCTACTTGCCCAAACTGATTCAAAATACTTAACTCCTGCCTCTTACCCCTGAAATATTTCTCAATTGTTTGAACAAAATCTCACATGGGTTGTAAACTTGAAGCGCCATGTTGTCTGTGCTAAAATTTATTTATGTAATGGTCGGTTAAATTTTTAAATTACCTTTATCACAGAGGGCGCCACCTGATCACTACGTATGTGGACAATTTGTTTACCATGATCAAAGGTTAATGATGATGATGACCTGCACCGTCCAGACTCAGCGAGATAGCAAGAGGTCTTAATAAATTGTTCAGATAATCAAAAAATAAACCAACAACCAGTGTTAGTTAATATAATGTTAAAATTTATTAGATTTACAATAAGAATTTCAGAAATCATTAAAATTCAAACATACACAAAAGTAGAAAACTTTGACCCATCTTTCTCATGGAGCGTGTATGAGATAAAAGAAGACAATAAACATTTTGGCAGATATACCAATCTTCTCATAGAATGACGGGAAAGGAGAAATAACTTTATTTTGCTCGATTAAAAAAATTATTTTCACATTTAAAGATTTTTCAAAAAACTAGTCTTGTAAAGAATCAATGAATCAGCGCCGACAAGCCTTCTCGGTTTTACAATAGCGTGTTGAAACCATCGGAGGGCGGGCTTTGTAAACAAAGATAAATATAATGTTTATGGGGCCGCCACCAGGTTTGTTTATTATCACATTTCAAAGTAAAGTAATATCAAATAAATTTTGGAATACGCAACAACAACAAAAAAAATATGCAGAAATCAAAAAATTGAATTTAAAAAAGTATTTTTTTTTTGTTATTCTTTTCATTACTTATATTTGGGGGGGGGGCAGGAATTCTTTCTTTTTTTATATATGTATGTTTTTGATTTTGTTGATCACATTTAACCAAAACTACTATCTATCAAATAACAATTTTTGGAATGAAAACAAACAAAAAAGAAAGGGGTACATCGATCGAAATGAATTTTAAAAACTAGTTACTTTTTATTCTTTCTCATTACTTACATTTTTTTTAACGACGGCGGTCGGGTATTCTACGACAAAATCAGCTTCTTTTCTTTTTTTATATTTTTATTGTTTTATAATAAATTACAAATACCAAATCGATTTCCATTTAACGGTACCAAACATTTACAACCGAAAGGTCCAACTTTGGGAAAGGTGGTGGGGGTGAATGGTTACTATTCCTAAGCGAATGTAACGCTCCAACTCGAAGGTTGACCAACTTTTTACCGTAATTACCAAAAACCCCACAAATATATTTATAGCAATTAAAAGCAACTTTTAGGGCTGTTCAGGAACAGCACCCATGCAGCTTCAAATCTCTTTCTTTTGTTTGATAACCCGTTTCCAGCAGCAGCAGTCAGAGAATCTTTGACATTCGCAGCAAGTTTTCCGATTTCAGCCATTCAATGAAGCTGGCCATTGTTCTTGCAGAAGCGGGACTTAGAGCGTGACACTTGCCGAATTTTTTGAGCAGGAAATGGGGGCTAGGGAAACATGAGACTCTGCTGATAATTGTTAGTAGACATTCCTAAAATATGGCAGTTAGAGGGATAGGTGGTCTTAATGAATATTAAAATAGTTTTGACAATCGAAATTTCAGATACCCTCACCCGATTCTGTAGCCAAAAGTGAAATGTGATCGCACATTGAAAATGCTTAGCACAAATCTGAGCTGTAAGTTGACACGATAGCTTCTGCAGCAGATTCAATGTCATGTTTCTGTGCATTAGCGTAGAAATAGACACTAAGCAGCCACCCCATACCGAACGGACTATTTCTAGGCTTACGCATTAGAAATAGAAGGCTCGCTAGCAGTGGTACGCCACCTAAACGGCATATTTCTGTGCATTATCACAGAAATAACGCCCTCCAGTGGTTTCAACACTCTATTGTAAAACAACCGCCTTCTCTAGAACATTGAATCTGTCATATGTCGCAGGACAGCTCATGATAATTACGTTTAAAATTACCAAGATTGATCCACTTACAAGAAGAACAAATATGTGAAAGAATTACGGCTTGCACAATTTCAGAAAGAAATCAAAATCCCAGTTGTTGATAACACCAGGCTTATTCAGTAGAGAAAACATTAGCCCAATGATGGCAAGTTACTATATTCTAAATTAATTAAAAGTGTCTCAAAAGTAGACCGGTAAGTAAGGAGAAAACATAATATCTACCCAATATTTATTAAGAATATAAATTAATCAAAGATGAATCTAAATAGCTAATAAAGGAAATCTGCAATACCCGCTCTGCAACATAAACGAATAATTTAAACTTACAAAATATACCATTTAAATTAAAAGATATCTTTACACACTAATAGATAAAAGAATATGTTATGTAATTATGACGTGAAAATTTTATACAATTGCTACTTTTATATTGAGCGGAGGTTCTTATGAGAGATTTATGCCCCAGCACGAATATAAAATAAGTTACCTTACGGTACTAATAAGTCCAGTAAGTACTCACAGATGGATGACAGTAAGATTGAACTCTTCTTTAAATGGCAGTGAGGGTGAAGGCATGTGGAGGAATCAGTCTTGGTTCAGGCTTTAATTAGATCATAATTGGGGAAAACAGCTCGATCGGGATCCGCCCTGAGTGGGTTTCGCAGCACATCCTCAAGGTTTGAACCCGCATGGTGTAGAAGTTGGCCAACTTGTAAAGTGAAGACAAACTAATTTAGGCTATCATAAGAATTTGGCCGAAGATTCTTTCGACATATAAGTGAATAAAAAGTCTCTTCACTATGGGTCACGGAAGCGAACAGCACTACCTTCAAAACTATGACAAGTCTGGCAATTCAATAAGCACTTCCGTAAGCTAATGTAAAACAACCATTAGAAATTGGTTGACAAACAAAAATGAGCGAGGTTGTTATTCCAAGAATAATCTAGGTCATTTCTAGATGAATTTTAAGTCTCTTCTCTTTAAGAATAATCAGTCCTCTTCTTTTGAATTTTTTCTTATCACCTTTTAATCTTCCTCGCGATATTTTTTTTTAATTAGAGGTCTTAGCCTAGAGCAAATCTCATTTAAAAAATATATTAATTAATTAAACCTCCGCTCCTTTTAGATAAAATAGATTTATATTAAAGCAACAAAAATGGAAATAACTTAAATTGATCAAAAAAAAACTTATCCAGAAACAAGAATACAATTTTCTTTTAATTAAAAAAAAAACTTTCAACAGATAAAATAAAATGGTAGTTTTTCTTTTTACGAAATAAACTCAAAAGATTTTGAATTTTTAAACAAAAACAAATTACAGACAAAATAAGTAAGTGTGTGAATATATCTTCTTTATGTAAAAAAAAAATAAATATTAAATCTTTAAACTTTTGAGATGGAAGTATCCGCTTCAATATATTATATAATACAAAATTCTAATGTTTCGATTGTTTTTATCTTCCTACAGTCATTTTCAAGGATCTGCAATAATATGAAATACATATTTATAAATAAACCTCAATTACATAAAGACCATCTTACATTAACATAAACAGTAAGAAACATTAAACATATATAATTATATTTTACTTACATCTCTCTCCCACTGCTATATTTTATTACTCTTTTACATTATTTAATTACAAATCTCAAAATCATCCAAGAAATTTTTTATACAAATGTAAAAACCAACACTAATTTCAAATAACCTCTCTTTTTAAACTTATCTAAAACCCATTTCAAAACTACATTCCTAAACTATAGCTTTAAATGAATATAAACTTTTTTTATACAAAAAAAAAAAATAATTTACCTAAACCCATTAAACATTCATTTTAATTATAATATAAATCGTGCTATTGCATGACGTAAAGCTGTAAAGTAAATCTACAGGTTATTACTTAATATTCATTTTAATTATACATTATTTTTAGATTCCTTATCTACTCCATTAATTTTATTTAGAGTAGGGTTATACTTTTTTATGTAAAAATATTTTTTTTACCATCCTTTCCAGTAATTTTAAACCCTTTCCAACAAAATGAATGTTTAATGGGTTTAGGCAAATTGTTTAAAGTTTTTTTTTTTTTTTGTATTAAAAAAAAAAAAAGATGTTTATATTTGTTTTATATTCATTTAAAGCTATAGTTTATGAATGTAGTTTTGAGATGGGTTTTAGTTAAGATTTAAAAAAAGGGAAGTTTTTTGAAATTATGGTTGGTTTTTAAATTTGTATAAAAAGTTTCTTGGATGATTTTAAGACAGATTTGTAATTAGATAATGTAAAAGAAAGAGTAATAAAATATAGCAGTGGGAGAGATGTAAGGGTACTTTAGTATTTTTTTTGCTATGACATATTACCCCAAAAACGTACTACTCTAATCTTCTGATCTTTAAGATAACATCCCCTAGAGATTTCTGGACAATGTTAATCGTTAAATTTGTCCAAAGATCACGTGGAGGCATTACATTAAAGATCGAAAGATTAGAGTAGTACGTTTTCGGGATAATACGTCATAACAAGAAAAATAATAAAGAAACCAACCATCTGGTAGACATTGGATGCCATGTTTCATCTTTCTGGAAAAAAATTACTATAATAAATAAATAGTATAAGACGTGTAATAACAAGAATAATAATAAAAAAGAAAATATGTAATAGCAAAAAAAAATACGAAAGAAGACATCTAATAGCAAGAAAAATACGAAAGAATATAATAACAAGAAAAATATGAAGACATCCAATAGCAAGAAAAATATGAAAGAAGACATCTAATAGCAAGAATAATACTAAAGAGGACATCTAAAGAAAACATATAATAGCAAGAAAAATACGAAAGAAGTCATCTCAAAGCAAGAAAAATACAAAAGAAGACATCTAATAGCAAGAATAATACTAAAGAGGACATCTAAAGAAAACATATAATAGCAAGAAAAATATGAAAGAAGACATCCAATAGCAAGAAAAATATGAAAGAAGACATCTAATAGCAAGAATAATACTAAAGAGGACATCCAAAGAAAACATAATAGCAAGAAAAATATGAAAGAAGACATCTAATAGCAAGAAAAATATGAAAGAAGACATCCAATAGCAAGAAAAATACGAAAGAAGACATCCAATAGCAAGAAAAATACGAAAGAAGACATCTAATAGCAAGAATAATACTAAAGAGGACATCTAAAGAAAACATAATAGCAAGAAAAATATGAAAGAAGACATCTAATAGCAAGAAAAATATGAAAGAAGACATCTAATAGCAAGAAAAATATGACAGAAGACATCCAATAACAAGACAAATACGAAAGAAGAAATGTATTAGCAAGAGTAATACTAAAGAAGACCTCTAAAGAAATCATAATAGCAAGAAAAATACGAAAGAAGGCATTTAATAGCAAGAAAAATATGAAAGAAGACATCCAATAGCAAGAATAATACTAAAGAAGACATTAAAGAAAACAATATCAAGAAAAATACGAAAGAAGATATTTAATAGCAAGAAAAATGCGAAAGAAGATATCCAATAGCAAGAATAATACTAAAGAGGACATCTAAAGAAAACATATAATAGCAAGAACAATACAAATGAAGACATATTCATTTAAAGCTATAGTTTGGGCATGTAATTTTGAGATGGGTTTTAGATAAGATAAGATTTAAAAGAGGGAGGTTATTTGAAATTAGGGTTGGTTTTTAAATTTATAAAAAGTTTCTTGGATTATTTTAAGACAGGTTTGTAATTAGATCATGTAAAAGAAAGAATAATATAATATAGCAGTAGGAGAGAGATGTAAGTAAAATATAATTATATATGTTTCTTACTGTTTATGTTAATGTAATATGAAGGTATTTATGTAATTGAGGTTTATTTATAAATATGTATTTCATATTGTTCTTGCAAATCCTTGAAAATGACTGTATGAAGATAAAAACAATTGAAACGTTGGAGTTTTGTATTATATATATATATGTTCAGTATTGATATAAAAAAATAAAGTTTTTGAAAAGGAAAAGGATTTTTAATTTGTTGATATTATTGTAGAACATATATATTTTAAAAGAAAAAGTGGATGTACATTTTCTGTGTTATAATATATGTTCCATAATTTCTTGTTTCCAATTCTTTTTTAAATTAAATGTTTGTTTGAATAGAGATTTCTACTACTCTACATATTCTACTAGAAGCTATGAGAATGTTTGTTCCAATATATATATACACACATTCTTTTTAGAAATTAAAAGATATCTCATATATTAAATTGGCATTCATATTAAGTTCCTAATATAATGTAAAACTCGTAGGAGATTAAATAATGTAAATAAGATTTGGCATATAATTATTAATATCTCATTTAACAAGTAAATACGAATGGTTTTACAGTTTCTGCAATATGTAACAAATTGTGTGAATTATAATCTAATATGTAGCAATGGAAATTACTGACTTTTATATATGAATATTAAGATGTAGTATACAGTTATTACATTTATAAGTGTAGCATATGATTCCACATTCTTAATTAGAAAGTTTTTTTTATACTGATTATTACAATAGGCTCAAAAGATAATAAATCTTAATGATAGTGATTCTGATTTAAATCAAATAAAATTTGGCCCTTATTTTCAATTTTACTTCAGATCCTTATTCAATGTTATGCAATAGAAATAAACAGAAAACAAAATGGTGAATCACTAGTAAAAGTACAAATCCTATATTGAACCATTAGTGAGTAATAGTTTTTCTACTCTATTTTGCACAGTCAAATTATATGTGTAACAGATTTGACATAATTTTGAAAAATCCATGCTTTTGTATAACTTGGATAAAAGTAGTTAATTACCTATAGCATTAGACAGTTTATTCATAATGCCATTTGCACAGTATGCATTGATGCCAAATCAAAGAAACATGGCACATTTAAAGGGACAAACATCATTAACAAAAGGAAGCCTGCTTTCCTCTTTCCAAAAAATGGTCTGTCCAACCTACATAACCTTAAATGCAAATACGTAAATTAGCCTGCACACAATATACATGTACCCACATTCCCATCACAATTATTGCTATGTTTATGATTTTTCTAAGTCAAAAGCATGCTAAGCACATCATGCTTAATTAATGTTATTAAAGTTTTGCTCTATATGTTCTATCTATTTGTTTATTGCATTTCTTTAGAGATAAAGTATTGAAATTTAGATTAGAATTATAGTAATAAAATATCTAAATATAATATATGAAAGAAATCTATATCTCCAAGAATACAAATAGTTGAGTCTTCAGCATTCTTATATTTTAAATGTAACTTCTTAATAAAAAGTTAAAATTTTTATATATAAAATTTAGATATTGATATGACTAACTTCCACTGATTATTTTTTTAGATTTTAAAAATGAGAAAATAAATGTACCCTTATATAATCTTATAAACCAACATTTACATTAGCTTTAATCTAAAAATAATAATTTTTACACATAATTCCTATTAATTTCATTTACTTTATTAACTATTTAAATTCACAATTATTACATCTTTATTGGTTATTGATAACCTATCGAACTAAACTCAAGTAAAAACATGAAATCTCAATATATATATATATATATTTTAAAATAAAGGATTTTGTTGGTGAAACTTAAATGAATATGTAAAATTCAATAACAAAGAAAATTATTATTCTTAAATCATTGCCTCTATGTATTTGAAGATTAATTGTGCAATGTTTAAATAATTTTTGTATTTGACTTTAAAAATTAATACATCTATCATTCCAGAATTTCTTTTATTTTCAGTTCCAATCTAATATTTTAAATTAAAATGATCTTATTAATTTCATGTGGTAAAAAAAATAATAATAATTGCTAAATAATAAATTTATATACAGCAAAAAAAAAAAAGTTTTATTCAATTTCCAAAAAGAGTAGAAATATTTGTAAATAGAAAAAAACATTTTGTGCTTGCCAAATCATTCACTTTAATATTATCATAGTGCCCAGTTAAATGTTAATAATCACACATGCATAGTATGAACAGATTCTTATATTATCATTTTAAACAATTTAATAAATTTTTTATCAGCATTAGAGGAATTCAACATCTCTAGGAATAATATGAGATATATATATTTGTTGTAAGTAAAGAAATTGCACATTTCTATCTTATAAAAAACATAAATAATTTGTTAATACATTAAAAAGTCTGATTCCTGTAATAACTATCCTAATAAAGGTATTAGCCAAAGCAGCAGTTGGCAATCAGCCAGAAACAAATAGTTGGTCCTAGGCTGCTATTCAATAATAATATTAGTTATCTATAACTATAGATCATTTTTAATTGAATGAAAATTGCATGAATTGGAACTTAATGTTAATTAAAGGAGACATGATTGGACTTTGTGAAGATAATTCAAAAGATGAAACAAATGTTTTGAAATTTACATATACTTTATTACAAAGGCACAAATATTAGAAACATAAATAGAATAGAATTCACTATAAATAAAAAATGAAAACATTGTGGAAATTGATGATATATCAGATAGAATGGAAAGATTAGTTATTCACTTAATGGAAAATGACAAAAGAGAGAGTTTGGGTTTAAACCCAACATTTCTCAATTGTTTTAATTTTGATGAAGTAAACATTTTTATAGAGATATCAAAGTGCATTTGTTCATGCTAAACATTTTAAAATTATCATTGATAGAATTTAATATCGGTTTTGGAAAATGATTGAAAGGTGAAAGTTCTATGAGTAAATTTGATTATATATGAGAGAGGGCATTAAGTCGTGGAATTTGCAAAAAAAAAAAAAATTGTTTTTGATTCTTTCTTTGAGAAAAATACTGAAGAGAAATGGATACCAAAGCATCCAAATGAAAGGTACAGCTAGACTGAATTATATTTTTACTAGAAAATATGTACTTTAAAATAGTTAGCTTTTTAATAGTTTCAACACAAAAAGGGATCATCAATTAGTGAGTATTAACATATATCGTGCAACATTTTACTAATTGATTGTTTTCTCATTGGATCTATTAAGAATATGACTATTTTTAGGTATATATTTTCTGTCAGTCAAAATATAATCCAATTCCTAACCATCAGAAACATTCCAATGAATTTAAATTAGAACTTGCAAATCATTTTAAAATATTAATAAATTTTGAGAATAGATCAGATTTGACTGAAATCAGCAAAAATATAAATGATACTCTACTAAAAACTTTGATGAAGATAGCTGATATAAAAAAAGCAACAATTCTTTTATAAATTTTCATTGAAACAAAACAATAAAAGAAAAAGGAATATAAAATATTTTATATGATCCATTAAGAAGAATTAAATATCTGATATTGTATAAAATTGTACTCAAAAAAAAAAAAAAGGAGGGAAGCTATAGAAGAAAGTAAAAGTCAAAAATATATAACATCTTAGCATTAAAAGAAGCGGCAATAAGGAGAAAAGATGGAATTATTATTTAAAGGGGGGGTATCAAGAAATATGTATAGAGTTCTACAAAGAATTACATAATAATAAAGAAAACAAAATGACCCCTATAATTTATTCTGAATTACCAAGCATTCAAAATAAACTCTAGAAAGTAATAGAATTATTATTTATATCTTAAAATAGTGCTTCTCACAGAAAGCAATAACGTGCTGAAATAATCTGTGTGGGCATAGTAGTCTCCTTGCATTTAGGCATGTGGAATAGAAATAAAGGGATGATGGAAGCATAAAGAAACAAGATAAACAAAACTTTGAGAAAAGATTTGCACGTTTCATCTGTTGGTACCATAGAATTGAAATATTGTTGATTATTTTTCAAATAAATGTATAAAATGCAAATCTTGTCATGCATTGTCATGAATATGTGTATAATGACTTGTTTACAATATGATTCTATAAGTAGACTGAAATTTAAAAATTTTAATTCATGTTCAATACTTTGATGTTTATTGATTATAGATTGCATACAAAACAAAGTACACTATTGTTTCAATAAAACAATTTTCATAACTTGGATCTGTACAATATTCTTTGAAATGAACATTCAATGTATTTATCATATTTTTTATTATATAAATAAAACGGAAATTAAATAATAAAATAGTTAATTATTAACATTTATATCTATCCAATCATTTGTAATAATGATTAAATATTATATGTATTAATAAGGAAAAATTATTTAAATAAAAGCTATGTTAAAATTATTAACTGATTTCTAATTGCATATTGATGTAATTTTTTTAATCAATTAGTTTTTGATATTTGACAATTTAATATCAAATACATATATATATATGTGTGTGTGTGATTCTAATGCTGAACAAAAGAAAAAACCATTGTTTATTAATTTTATTAGTATTTTAGATTGTCATTCCAATATATGCAACCCTACTGTAAATTTGATGTTATCGCCATTATTGTATTAACAGTTATTTCAAAAAATTTAGTCCTGGTGAGAGAAATTGCACTTTTTCAATTATATAAATTGTTATATGTCTTGATAAATTTATATCCTTATAATGATAAATAAATACATAAATTTTACTATTTTTGGCTTTATACTTTTTCACTACCTATGTGCTACTACTGTAAGTTTTAATAAGTAATCATAGATATCTAATGATAGAATCAGGACAGCACAGGAGAAAGGTTTTAGTATGTACTATCATCTGGTATCTATTATTACTTACGAAAGTGGCATAGAGATGATAAAAAAGTGTGGTGCTAAAACAATATGTAAATTGAGGTCATGTGATATTGTTTACTTTTTTACAAACTCACAAAAAATTGTAAGCAATATACTTTTGACTATGTGAACTGAGGCATTATTCATTTGCCTACAAATAGTACATTATCAACATTCCTAATTTGCAAAAATTTATCAAATGAAGCTATGAAGTTTTCAAGACTGCAATAATATTTGAGAAAAGTTCATGCTGATAAGAAAGATTGGATTTGTCTTATTTTGAAATACCAAAAAAAAATTTTTTGAGATAATTATTATTGGCAAAATTCCTTTCAATAGCATCCAAATGAAATCATGACAGGTTGTATATTCTTTACAATATTTCATTACTGATTGATAAATCCAGAAAACTGCATGAAGTAATAAGTTCTATGCTATACGGATGTCTGATTATTACTAAGAAATTTTTGGAATAAGAATAGAATGGAATGGCTCAAGATGTTAAAATTTTAATATGTATGTATTTAAAAACATCTCAGTTCTCTATACAGCATAATGAATCAATTTTGCCAGAAAATGAAATTGTACTTTTAGATATATACAAATAAAAATAGCAAGTCCAAACATTAGTGCCAACTAGTGCAAATGGAGATCATATAATGTTTTAGTGGATTAGACATACGATTCATAAAAGAAGAAAACATTTATGAAGAATTATTATTATTTGCATAAATTTTCAATCTACAATAAAATTGATATTTCATGCATTGAAATTTTTTAAAGGTAAAGAACTTCTCTGACTAATATCTTTTCAATTGCTACTGATAATGTTCCAGTGATGATAGGACAATATAAGAATTTTCTTGTATATTTAAAAAAGTGTTTTGAAGTATTTTCTATATACTGTATTGTAATGTGATGATGATGATCGAAACTCATCACAAATTTGATTCAGTTAGTCAAACATTGGTGGCCTAGTGGTTAGCATAGTTGCCTTCCAAGCAGCTGGCCCGGGTTCGCTTCCTGGTCAACGCATTTGATACATGAAAAAAAAAAAATTTCAAAACTAAGATCAACAAATATAAAGTCAAATTTAAAATCTTTGGTTGTAGATATAGTTTTGTATACATATATATAGTATGTACAATTTTATTCCTATTTTAATTTTTTGTAAAAATTAAAAAAACAACTAGATTTTATTAGGTTTTTTTTTGTTGTTGTTATCTATGTAGCAAGTTAAAAAGAAAAATTGAAAATTAAACTGTTTTTCTTTATCTTATAAAACTATATTTACTGAAATAGGGATTAGTATTGTAAAATAATTTTTCTTTGTAATTACAATTTTATAGCTTTATTCCTATGAAAGAATGAAAAAAATTTTATTAATTTTATCAAAGCTACATATTTCAAAGAAATATTTTTTTTTGTAAGTGTATTGATTTTGAATTTATTTTATTAATTAAGTAAGAAAATACTTATTAGGAGTTTTAATTAAAAAAAGAAATGGCAATAAAAAAAAGTGCTGGCAGTTTTCTATTCAGATGTTGTACAACAAAAGAGATGGCATTAGCCGAGAATGCTGAGATTCTACTAGCAGAGTTGCCACATAACTAAGAAGCATCTTTGTTCAAGATAAATTTTGGCACCCCTCCCCTATCCAACAAATAAAATTTGTAAATTAAAAGACACATTTCCAGTGCTTATAGAAAAACTGGAAAATATAGCTTTAGTCATTTAACATGTTTTGTAAATATTTTACTATATTATTCATTTATTTCTATAAAATAAACATGGAGAATAAACCACATACTAAAATAAAACATATTAATTAGACTTGCCTTGTCATCTTGATTAAAAATCTTTTAAATAAATCAGTTTACATGTAAAATTGAAATAATAGTAATGAAAACATTGCACTGCTCTCCTCTTCTTGAGCTGGCTCTGATATTATATAAGTAATTATATAATAGAAGTTCTGGTTAGTAAAAATATATACATTCTGAATGATTCTTTGGAAGCTACATTCTCCATAGCAAGGAGCATAGAGAGTTTGGCATCTGGCTTATCTCTTGTTCTTTCTTAATCAATATTTAGATCAACTTTAATCAACAGGTCAGTAATCATTAAAAGCAGTTTTTTGTTTGAAAACCCATTAAAAATTATGCATAAACTTACTCATGTTTCCTATTAACAAAACTATATTTCTTCAATAATAATATATTTGCACTAACACTACTATTTAAATTTTTTTTCTAGTATTATTCCACTAAAAAACTTTATTATTATATATATAGTCTGATATTTTAAATTTTCTTACATTATATTTTACTAGAATCACCAGACTATGTAAATTTTAAATAATGCAACTGATATAACTTATAACACACTAACACTTTATTAAAAAGAAAGTTCTTGTTTTCCAAGTCCATTCATTATTTTTTAAATCAGAATCTCCCAGACACTATTGAGAAGAAATAAATCTTTAGTTTATAAATATATAAATAGATTTTATTACAATAAAAATACGTTCATGTTTTCTTTCAATAATAAAAACTTCCCTTGAAATTTATTAAGAATTAAATAATTTAGCATGCAATAATCTATTTTTAAAAATTGTTTTTTGCTTATTTTGATTTTCTTAGATTTGAACTATAGTATGAATTATGAATCAATTGTGAGTTTTTAACTAAAAAAACACATCCAAGAAAAAGCTGTTTAGTAAAACATGTAAAAAGATAATATGTCATCTAAAAAAACAATATTATTAAAAAATAAAAGTTATTTAATAAAATGTGTAAAAAGACAATATGGGATAATAAAAAAGAGAAAGATAACATCTTTATAAAATATTAGCACAACAGCATCAAATCCTGGCCTGATATTTCGGAAGTGGACACTCTACCAATACTGCCAAGTAAACACATGTAAAACATTATTAATAAAGATAATATCATTATATGCAGAATTGTAATTATGAGGCAATATTTTCAAAATAAGTTTTTAAGTAAATTCTTATTAATATGTTACTTTTTATATAAGTTAGGATACTTAAATAAAAATGATTGGAAAATATAATCATTTTTATTTACATATAAATTTTATTAATTATAGTGGTGAAAGGGCATCAACCTGTTCAATTGTGTAATAGTAGAGTATATATAAAATATATTTTTAGGCTGGAGCAACTACCACAATAAGTTTAAATATAGAAATATCTATTTTATAATTTAAGTAATAAATATTTACAATTAGAATATATTTCTACAAATAAAGTAATTCCAAAATCTAAATATTTACACGTTTTATTAATTATAACGAAATAGTGTCAATGTGTTCGGTTTACCTAATAATAGTATATATTGTACCGAGTTCCTTTTATAAATATTGTACTTCATAATATTTATATATCTGCCTATTTCTAGGGATTCAAACTCCTTTTCCTTAATTTCATACTTTAGCTTTGATTGAGCAACTTGGCTATCTGCTCTACCATTTTACGTTCAGTTCCAATCACCATTTGTTCTAGATTATGTGGAAAATTATGTCATATTAGTTGTATTATTTGAGATTCTGATAGAGGATTAGCCATTAGCAACCTTAACTTTGCTACTTGACAGCAGAAAAATGGGATAAAAGGTTTACCCATTCATCAGTTATTTTGCAATATCTGATGCTTAATATTTTCTTTGTTCTTCACTACATAAGCTTGCTAATAATGATTGCCTATATTCTTTGAACATAGCTGGGTTTTATAAATAGGGAATCCCACCAGAACAGCATGACCTTGAATATGACTTCGTGTGATACCAACCATTGCCTCCACTCAGCTGGTTCCACACACGAGAACATTCTAGGCTGCCAAGGTGTTCAATCAGAGCCTCCCCTGTTTGCCCTGAAAATATTTTTAAAAAATTGATTTACAATATGTAAGCCATTTAAATGCATGCACATATCTACATTTTTCTCTTCCTGTTTTTGCTTTCATCTGTTATATCTGCTTTCATACTTTATTATTTTCCTATCTTCTGGTTGGATTATCATTGTTTCCTGTACCAACTATTCTATTTGCTTATAGAATGGATTTCTCTGCATTAATTTTTTCTTTGTTTTGAGGCTTCATTTTTGTTTTGATTCTAGTATACCTTAAATTTAGTTTTATAATTATTCCTGAGTCTCAACATATTTTATTTTACTTGGTTTATTTTTAAATATTTTAACTTGAACAAAGTGTTCGACTAACTCCAAAACCCTCAATCTTTCTAATTTCCACATGACTAAATAACTTCAATAACAAATTTAGTTATCTCTAACCATTTTTTCTTTTTATTCATATTACATATCTTTTTTATTTTATATTTTTAATTATTTTATATCTTGATATTGTAATTTTTTTGCTTTGATCTATTTCTCTTCTCACACTGCTTAACGATTTCATTTTTATTACTACACAATTTTGTGTTTATTTTAGTCTTGGACTTTTTTTAACGTTAATCTTGCTGAGCCATTATGACACTTCAGCCCCATGTTTGGCACCATTTGTACAAGTCCCTCTGAATAAACTATTACAAGATTTAAATATCTTAACATTTTTAGGCACCTTTGGTAGCACTTGTATTTATTTTAACAGGATACTGTTTATTTTTGATCCACTAGTATTTTATTATTGTTGGAATATTATTTCTTTAATGTCATACTTATGGGAACAGACTAGCACTTCAAGCAGAGGGGAGAATATCATTGATAGCATAACCATCGATGATACCCATGGTCAGATGAGCTATATGAAGTGTAACATGACCATATTTTTTAACTGGCCCACCTCGACTGTTGGAACAAAACCCTGCCATCCAAAGCATTTTATTTGTTTTGACAATCAAACTTAGGTGCCAGCTGACCATATGTTATATAGCAGACATGCTTGGATAATAGGCACACCAACCAGCCCTTGAAATATTCCAAACTAGCTCCAACTCTTAATCGAGGGAGTCCAGTGCATTAACTTAACACATGTAAACATATCTTTAAATGAATGGTGATACAGTGACAGAAGAAAGAAAATAGATCATATAATAATTAAGCAAACAGTATTTATTCATGCCCACACATTATAATATAATAAAATTTTACATAGAAAAATATAAATGATTAGGCTAAATTTTATAATAACCCTTTATTAATGTTCATTTTATTTAAAAATAAAGTGTCTATAGACAATTATAGAAAATATATTTAGCTAGGTTTTCAAGAGATTGAATGACACTTAATTTGGTTTTGTTTTCATTAGTGTTACTTGTCCAGCCGTTTGGTCTTTTCATCTCCATCGATGGTTTCATGGCTTGTTTTTCATTCTGTGACTTGACAATGGAAGAGAGTAGCAGCATCTATTTTATGACAAGCTTTGGTTCCAGGTGTTGATAGTTGATTTTAGCATAGGATTTAGGGCATGAAGCCCTTTTAAAATGGTCTAGCAGCACATGTTGCTAGTTCTCAGCTTCTGCAATATTTTCCACAGCAGTAATGACTGGCTCTGTTCTGTACTTAGAGTTCTGAATCTGTATAGCTGGATGAATTAAGCAATGAATATCAATGAATGAATAACAGCATGAAGGCTAGAATGGATAACAATAGATAGTTGCAACTTTTATACTTTTTCTCTCCCATTGTTCTTTTCTTATAGCTTTAATTTTTATGATACTTCAAATCTATTTTTTAAAATTAAATTTTAATTTTTTGTTTAATTTAATTGATTTTTACATTTTTCTTTAATCTTTTTCTAGATTAATTTACTATCTCTTCACATTTATTCTGATGAAATAGCTTACATAGTTTGTAATTATTTTAATATTATCAGACAGGAATTTTCACTGGCATTCAAAAAGCTTGCTTTCACAAATTAATTAACCTTTTTTATTTTAGATTTTTCACTAAGATTTATTTTTAGACATTTATTCTTTGATTTATTTTAATTTATAAAAAGGAACGTGCGTTTTTAATATTTTATTTCTAATTCTTTATCCTACCCCACTGTTAATAGTTAGCTTTATTCTATTTTAAAAGAATAATATATGCAATGTTTTTACTTTTACAAAACTACATTTTAAAACTTTCTTAAATAATTATTTATTTAACTATTCTTTCAAATAAATTTGATCATATATTTTTAAATTATGAAATATTTAATGCAGATGTGTTTTATAATGCTAGCCTTACAATCTGTATACTTTGTGCCCATGCCTAGAAATTTGAACCCAGGTAATTGTCACAAATAAGTTTAAGTAAAGAAGTATTTCTCTTACATTTAAATAAAAAATATTTATACCCAGAAATGTATTCTAATGATGAAATAAATGATTCAAAAATGTAAATAGTTTTATATACATATAAATTTTATAAATTTATCTTGGTGTCTTGGCACCCCAATAGTGATGCACCTTTAAGTTCTGCACACCCTTACATGGCAGCCCTCACAGTTATTAGGTTTTTGTTTATAGATTATACTAGCAGAGATGATTACAGATTTGTTCTCAGAATGTACTAGCAGAAAGTTAAATCGGCCAGTGGTACTTTTGGAAAGAAAGTTGAGGCAGAAAGTTAAACTTTAGATTGCTGATGAAACTGCACTTATAACAATACAGAGTGACATCAACATTGTTGTTGCAAGTAGTATGAATTCATCTCTTGAAAGAATGTTATTGTCTTGAATAATTAAAGAAAACAATGAGCAGAAATGCAATTCAGTATGCTAGTCTTCCTTGTTTAACCTGTAAGCCAGTACGCCATTGTGATACCTTCTGAATAGCTGCCTAATGGAAAAACACTCTTGTACAGAAAGCAATCTGAATCCTGATGCCTCCTGTCTGTTGTGTTTTCCATCTGAAGAATATGCTGGAACAAATATGTAATGTTTTTTTTTTTGTAAAGAAAAAAAAATTGAAGAGAACTTATCTCCAAATATTTCTTTATTTTAGAAATTAAAATATATTGGAGAAAAGAAAACTACTCACCCCCAGGAAAGTGTTTTTGTTTCATTTTCATTAATGTTGAACCAACAGGGGCGTGGTTTAAATCTTGTTCCAAGGTAAGGGATTTTGTTGTCATGCATATATAGATGTGGTTACTAAATGTATGTTGTATATGTTTGGGGTTTTTTTTAAATGATTAAATAAAAAGTTAAAATGGGTATAAGGGGGGATTGTGCTCATTTATATTAATGAAATAAGTGTATGTATATGTTATTGTATAGGCAAACATACAGAATCTTCTGGAAAAGCATATAATATATGTTTTATTTTTGTGTCTAATTCTGTTTTATTTTTAATAATAATAAAAAAGAAATATGTAAATGAATAATTAAGGAGAGACTAAACATATATTTATCAACAGAATGTTTCTTCCAGAGGTATTATTTGAAGGTATTTTCCAAGGTGTTTTTTTTTTTGTTTTGTAAAAGAAAATAGAACAAAAAGAAGCCAGATCTTGGATACCATGTGATAGGATAGAAAATAGCTAACATTTTTTAGAACTTTCGAGAAAAGAAAAAATAGAATAAATAGAAAAAAATGAGACTATCTTAGTTTGTATGCTGTTATTTTCGTGGCCATATTTTTAATGTTGGAGTTCTGAATGCTGATTTTTAAAGAAAGATATATATATTCACCAGATAATACGAACAAATTGAGATACAGCCCTAAATGTGCTGGACTTTTATCCTATGGTACCATGAAGAAACAAGCTGCTTCATGATCATAGAACTACCTGAAGTTAAAAAGGAATCCATGACCATCCATCTGCATCTCTCTTTAGCAATATCCTGAATTGTAATCTAACCATCGGAGATTTAATAAAAAAAAATAAAGATGACATCTTTGCTGAACAATTTCAGTGGTTATAATGTTTCCGAACCAATTCTTTTGTTATAAGTCAAGCTATCTTCTCCAGGGAACTCAAAGTAGTATATATGTTATTCTAACTCATATTAACGTGCACTTTCAATGTTATATTTAGAGACTTTAATTCCTAGTTATATTAAATCAGTTTTCCTATCATAAAATTGAATTATTTAATAATTGCAATGATTAGATATTTTTGTTTGTCTGTATAATGATATATGTATACGCTATTGTTTCATTAAATATTTGGGTATATATTCTCTTTTCATTATTTCATAGCTTATTTATTTAGTTTAAAATATATATGCATGTTGTAGTTATTGAATACTTTAATTAACTGGATTCTTATTGTCTCACCCATACATGTTTCTGTCAGTCTAAGTACCACCTGCCCTGAGTGAGCTAGCCAGTGGTGGGCATTTATTAACAAGCCAGATTTACTTTCCTCATCCCTTCCAGCATAATTCTTATGCATACATAGGATTGGCACATGGAATAAAGATAGGCTGATGTCCATAAATAAACTGAGTGGGAAGTGTTAATAAATAAATGACATTAAGGCCATCTTGGTCAATAAAATAGTGTCGCGAATTTATAGATTTTGTTAGTAATAAATATAGTAATAAATCAAGCAAATAGTAATGAGAACTGGGTTAAACCATTACAATGGCCTCCTAACTATGGGGCTTCCAAGAATGGTAAGTATTGGGGGTAGGAAATAATAGGAATCGAGAAATAAAGAAAAGAAATTGTTTCATTTCAAGAATTACAATTGGGACTGAATAAAACAGATGGTAGGGAGAATAGCCATAATACAGAAAATTATGACATGTAGCACAGTACTTCGTGGGCAAGGAAATTAAGCCTAACGTGTTTCTTGTTAGAAATAGACTGTTTTATATATAAAAGAAAAGTGGTAGCGCTAGTGTGAAATGGGAAGTAAAAGAGAACTTGATCACAGATGAAAATGGACCAATAGAAGTCAGAAAAGGAAGGGGAAATAAGCAAAATGGAGACTTATGAGGAAATTAGAAGAGTTAGATTAATATAAGAGTCAAGATTTTAGGAAATAGAGATAAATTCGAAAAGAAGTTTCAGGAGTTAAAGCAGAGATTAGGGATAGAAAGAGAACTTGGGGGGGATAGTGATGTGGCAAAAGAAGAAAGTATGAGTGAAAACAAAGATAAGCTGAGCAAAAAAGAAATAGATGAAAGCCAGGACAAGGGTGAAGAAAAGAAGACTGGAAATAATGTAAAAGTAGCAGAAGGGCGAGAAGCCACAATAAAATACCGGCCCAGACTAATATAAAGAAATTGTTAAAGAATTGGGTGTTTGCCAGTTAGATGGGAGAAGTTCCAATTGAGCATCTAAATAAAAGTTTACATGGGATGTCTAAAATAAGAAAAATAGCCATCATAAGCAAATTAACAATGAGAGAAATAGCAATCAGATTTAACGAAAATGATTGAGGCCTCAGAAACCAAAGAGTCAGAGAAAAATAAGACTAAAACAGTACAGAAATGCTGTTGTGGAAGTGAAGAACGATGACAGTTGATTAGGCTGATCCATGACCAGGGGAAAAAGTCATGTCCACCGATATAAAAGGATGACCAATAATCAAATTGTAAGAAAAGGGGAAATATATATAAGAATTTTGATTTGTGAAACTGCTTATGATTTAGTGTTTGTTAGTGCTTATAGTTAACTTATGATGAATAGGTATATGATTTAGAATGTGTGTGCAAATAGATAAGAAAGAAATATAAATATTTTTTTGTTTTCCTTTTGAGTTCAGAGAGAAATAAGTTGTGGCTTTGGGAGGGGAACGGTTTCTCAATTTTGACAGTAGATGGTGGAGTTGGCTGCTGGGTCAGATATGTGTGTTGCTTGATCTTAAAATATCCATGATATCTACCTGGAAAAATGGAATAGGATCATGGGATATTGCGCAGGTTAAGATTATGAAAATGTTTAACTCACATTTAATGTTCTCAAAAGAGAAGGAGGTATTGTAGTGGGATGATCATCATTGAAACCCATAACAAGTTTGATTCAGCTAGCTCTTCAAATTGTAATACCAAAAATAAGCTCAAGAAATATAAAGTCAAATTTAAAATCTTTGGTTGTAGATATAATTTTTTTACATATGTATATTGTATGCATAATTTTCTTATTTTAAATTTTTCTGAAAAAAAAAAAAAAGATTTTATTAGTTGTTTTTTTTTTTTTTGTTATCTATATAGGTAGTTTAAAAAAAAAAGTTAAACTGTTTTTCTTTATCTTATAAAACTATAATTACTGAAAAAGGGAATAGTAAAAGAATTTTTCTTTTTAATTACTATTTTATAGCTTTGCCTTCTGTGAAGGAATGAAAAGATTTTGTATTCATATCAAAGCTACAGATTTCAATAAATATTTTTTTTGTACGTGTATTAATTAAGAAAAGACTTATCTGGAGTTTTACTATATAAAAAATTGTACTAGTAGATAGATAGTGCTTATTAGAGAGTTCTGAGATTCTACTATCAGACAGTTATCAGATTTTTGTTTGAAGATTATAGTAGCAGAAGTGATTTCAGATTTGTTCTAGCAGAAAGTTAAATCAGTCAGTGTTACTTTTGAAAATAAAGTTGAGGCAGAAAGTTAAACTTTAGATGGCTGGTAAAACTGTGCTTATATTAGTATGAGTGACATCAACCTTGTTATTGCAAGTAGTATGAATTTGTGTCTTGAAAGAATATTATTGCCTCAAATAGTTAAAGAAAGCAATATGGAGTAGAGACCAAATTCAGTATGCTAGTCTTTTTCTCTGTTTAACCTGTAAGTTAGTACACCATTGTGATGCCTTATGAATAACTGCCTAATGAGAAACATTCCTGTTCACAAAAGCAATCTAAATTTTGATGCCTCCTGCCTATAGTATTTTTGGTCTGAAGAATATGCTGGAAGCCTGAAACAAATAACTCAATGTTTTTTGTAAAGAAAAAAAAGAAGCAAGAACAGTTGAAGAGAACTTAGCTCCAGATATTTCTTTATTTTAGTAAATTAAAAAGTATTGGCAAAAAGAAAACTATACACTCCCAGGAAAGTGTTTTTTGGTTTCATGGAATTAGGTTTTTTTTTATTATGAATGCAATTATAAATTAATCTACATACATACTTAAATATGCATATGAAAGGAGTTTGCTATTATCTGAAAGGAGACCCTTTGATTCTTCTTGGAAGTCTTAAAGGAGCAGGGCAAATTCCTGATGGCCACTCCATATGTTCTTGTCATTGCAGCTGTTATTACTATGTGATTATTTATATAGTATACGAATATGAGTGGGTTGGTTACCAACATGCATTAGCAAGCATGGTGAGTTTATTGGCTTTTTATCTCGAGTTTAAGATCCAGAAACACCATGGTCTTTCTTAGTTGCCTGATAAGACAGAATAACTATGTGTAAATGATAAATATTTTTCCAATAGACATATACAATCATGACAGACGAAAATAAATCATGGCCCTTATTCCCAGGAGGTTGTAAAGTCACCAACCAAGGCAGCACTTGGTGGGTGTGGAACCAGGCTGCAATTTGATGACTTTATTTAGATACTTATAACTGCAGATCACTTTCAAGTGAAGGAAGATTACAAGAATTAGAAGAACTGTCTTATATTAAATGGGACATTATTGGACTTTGTGAAGTTAGAAGAAAACGTGAAGAGACAATTGATTTTAAAAGTGGACATGGACTCTATTATAAAGGTGCAAATATTGGAAATACAAATGGAGTAGGATTCATTATAAATAAAAAGTGGAAGAACAACATTGTGGAGATTGATGGTGTATTGGACAGAGTGGCAAGATTAGTTATACAACTTAATAGCAAATACAAATGCACATAGTTCAGGTTTATACCCAGACAAATTCTCATAGTGATGAAGTAGTAGAAGATTTTTATATGGATGTACAAAAGGCTTTTGATCAGAGTAAACAACATTTTAAAATTGTTATGGGAGACTTTAATGCTAGAATTGGTAAACAAATGAAAGATGAAAGTGATGTAGGCAATTTTGGTTATGGTAATAGAAATGAGAGAGGACATAGATTTATGGAGTTTGCAGAAAAAGAAAAACTTTATATTATGAATTCATTTTTTGAAAAAAATGTTAAAAGAAAATGACATGAAAGCATCCAAATGAAGGTACAGCAGAATTGGATTATACTTTGACTAACAGAAAATATATATTTCAAGAGGAAGTAATCATTGATTAGTAAGATGTATGATACATGTTAATGCAAAACTAGAGAGACAAAAATTATTAAGAAAAACAATATTTACAGTTGATATTCCTAATCTTCAGAAACATTCTAATGAATTTAAATTAGAACTTACAAATCAGTTTTAAGTATTAGTAGATTTTGAACATGATTCAGATTTGAATGAAATTAATAAGAAAATAACTGATAAACACTTTTAAAAACTGCAACAAAGATATCTGGTAGAAAGAAGTAGCAATTGATCAATAAAATTTCTACTGAGATTAGAGAATTTATGAAGAAAAGAAGGAATATGGAAATATACAAAATGATGCATTAAAATTGAATACCTCAAATTTTATAAAATGATGCAGAAAGGAGTTGAAAATGATATAAGAAAGTATAACTGTGAACTAGCAAGGAAGCTGTAGAAGAGAATAAAAGTCTCAAGAGTGTAAAACAACATTTTGGTTATTGGTAGGAAATTCATATCTGCAATAAGAAAAAAAGATGGAATTATTACTAAAAAAAGAGATGACATCATGAAATGGGTAGAAGACTTCTATCAAGAATTACATAGTAATAAAGAACAAGTACTTTCTATATCTATTATATTTTTTGAATTGCTCAGAATTTTAAATGAAGAAGTGAGACATGCAATTAAATTTATGAAGAAAGGAAAAGCTCCAGGTAATGATGGAATTATAATTGATATATTAAAAGAAGCAAGTGAAGAAATAGAAAAATTTTAGCAAAGTTATATACCAAATGTCTAAATGATAAAGATGATTGGAAGAATGCAGTATTAATATTTTAAAAAGGTGATAAAGAAGATATTAGAAATTACAGACCTATCAAACCTTTTATCAGTTTTATACAAAATTTTTACAAAGACAACTTGTCTACAGAGTAGATTGGATTTCTACCAACCAATAGAACAAGCTGGATTTAAAAGTGGTTTTAGGACAGTAGATCATATTCAGGTATTGAGAGAGGTTATAGGAAGGACAAATAAATATGAGTTGCTATTATGCTTTGGATTTGTAGATTATGAAAAGGCATTTGATTCTATAAACATTTCTTCAGTGATTAAAGCATTGGATCATCATAGTATAGATCCGGGATATTGTCATATTTTTAAGAATATTTATACAAATGCAATAGCAACAATTAGATTACATAATGATACTAGGAAAGTCGACATTGAGAAGGGTGTAAGATAGGGTGACTCCATATCTCCAAAACTTTTTACAGCAGTGCTGCAAGAAGTATTTTGTGGATTAAAATGGGAAGCTAAAGGAATGAAAATAAATGGACATTTTTAAGTCATTTAGATTTTGCAGATGATGTAGTTGTTTTTGCAAATAATGCTTTAGAGCTGCAGGAAATGTTGCCGGAGTTATCAGAGGAAAGTAGGACTAAAAAGACTATAAAGTTCAATGGATTTTCTCAAAATATGAAAATAAAGAATGATTATGATGAGTTAGAAGAAGTTAATATCTATAAATACCTTGATCAGATTATTAATAAAGATAGAAACAGTGGATGAAATTAATTATAGAAATAAACTTGGTTGGAATGCTTTTGGTAAAAATAACTTGATACTAAAAGGAAATATGCCTATGTGTTTGAAAATGAAGGTTTTTAATAAATGTATTTTACCAGTTCTTATTTATGGATTTGAGACTTGGACACTTAATAAAAGAGCAATACAGAGACTTCAGGCCACTCAAAAAAATATGGAGAGATGTATGTTAGAATTAATAAAAAGAGATCGAAACACAATATATGGATGAGAATTAACAGGTGTTACTGACTTCATTGAAAAAATTACAAGACTAAAGTTGAGTTGGGTTGGACATACTGCTAGAAGAGATGATAATAGATGGACAATTGAAATCTTAAACTGGATTCCAAGAGATTGTAAAAGACCACGTGAGATTAATGACTTTTTGGAAAAGCGACTATTCTTATAATTATTAGTCATTAATTTTTTTATATGTGTATATAGTTATATATCTACATGTATTTTGAAGAATTTGATGGGAAGGGGGTCATTTAATTTCTTTATTATAATTCTTTAACGTTTTATTTAAGTTTAAAGTGATGACTGAGGGTTTTATTTAATGTAATAATTAGTTACTAAAGAAACAGCAATTGGTGTTCAATTTACACACTCATCTCATTTCACAGCAAATATCAATTATAAATTTGTTTTGTCTTTTTATCCTGTATGCCACTTACCTTGAGAATTTAAGAGTTTATTGAGTTTGCACCTGGGATATGCTGTAGGGAACTAGGTGAAGGTCTCTATAGGGATTGTTTAGAGTATTCTCTAATAGAGAGAGTGGCGCATTAAGTCCATATGATTCAGACTTTATAAAGATACTTTGTTGGTGGGATGTTTTGCTGATCCTTATAGGGATTGATGCCAAAAGAGTGATCAGAAAATATGATTAATTATTATTAGTTTGATCCCCTTTTTAATATTATTGATTTTTATGTTCAGTGTATCTTTTAATGGCTTGAAATAATACCATATGTTGATGTATCATGCAAGTTGATTAGTATTCACCACACGTGAGGCCTATAGTAGTAAATTTAACTTACTAGATTAATTGTGGATTGCACTGTTTGGAAATCTATATCACCTTGTGTAAGTAAGTTTAGAGTTAATGGTATAACATTACAAGTTAGACTAAAGTGAGATGGTTGGGATAGGTTCTCAGTACAGTATTAATCATCAAGCATTTAGTTACCCAAAAATCTGAGTGAATATCTCATTTATGTAGATCGTATTATATCATTAAAGCAATCAACAAAATCAGAAGCAATTTATTGAATGATAGATTATGTGGGTGCTTTTGTATTGAAAACAATGGGGAAGTCAATTACTTGTCTCATGCCGAAGTTCATTGTCTATCAAGAAATGCCTCTTTAGATTGATTTTATAAACTCTTCTATTCCGTGCTGGTGTTCTTAGTAAATAGAAAGATGCTTTATGAGCCAACTTCATCAATTCTAAAAATGGCATAGCTTATTTGATAGACTTTTTAACAAATTTGCTGTAACAAATCTACATTTCCAAAGTGATAAATTTAGGTTAAGATAAATTTGACCAGTGTAGAAAAACATGCAGATTTAGATATTGTCAGCAATTGAGACTTTCCATTTTGAGTTCAGTCAGTGATTTAAAGTTATTCTTAAAATAAACATACCCAATTTGAGTTTTGAATTTTTTTTTTTTTTTCAAGAAATGTAAGAGAAACTTATAAAAGAAACAACAAATGAGGACTTCGAAATTTAAATTCAAAGATGGCATCAAGCAAATACCTACACTTTATCGTGGATTAAGGGCTATAGTACTATAGTTATTAATTGCATTTCTTTCATTATATTTAATAGAATATGGGTTCAGTATGATTACAAATCTTAACTAAAAAAGGAAGCATGTGGAAAATAGCTAATCATTATGCTTAAAAAAAATGTTTCTGATAAAAATAGAGTCAAACACTAATAAACTGATATAGTGTGCCAAGTTTACTTTTCTCATTTTTAATGTTATTCATAAATTTTTATCTTTAATATTATTTTTCATTACATTAATTATCTGTATGCGGGATTGGAACTCAGATCTTCACACGACTCTCAACTCTCCATGCCATCTCATTGCTGATCCCTGACTTACCTTATTACACACATGTTGAAAAGATAAATAATCACCAATATACATATTTCATGCTAAACCAGCAATCATCAGTTGGTCCAGATTACTATCTTCACACGTATACAATCATTGCTTAGCTTTATATTAAGATAGCCAATCTTCATACTTTAATGGACAGGTTTCAAACTATTCCAACCCACAACTCTTTTGCATTCCATTTCATTGAAAATCTGTTGGTGGAATGTTCAAAGCTCATGTTAGTGCCAAGGTTGTCATCCTACCCATGTTGACATGTAGTCATTCTAACCCTTCATGTACAGGAGAATAATCCATTTTTACATACATATGCGAGGGATGGGCAGACCTTTAATGCACTATGTTTCAGTATGTAAATTAATACATTGAGGGGTCATAGTGATTAAATGTCAACATGGGCAGGATGACAATCTTGGCACTAATGTAGGTTTTAAACATTCCATCATCAGATTTTCAATGAAATGGAAGGCTGAGGAGTTGTGGGTTGGAATAGTGTGAAGCCTGACCATTAAAGTATGAAGATTGGTTATCTTAATATAAAGCTGAGCACTGATTGTGTATATGTGTGAAGATAGTAATCTGGACCAACTGATGACTTCTGGTTTAGTATGAAATATGTATATTGGTGATTATTTATCGTTTCAACATGTGTGTGATCAGGTGGGCCAGCAATATGAGATGGCATTTAGAGTCGTATGAAAGTCTGAGTTCAAATACCACATACATTACATATATATGCAGGTTTAAGCCTGTATAGTTTATTAATTTACATATTGAAACATAGTGCATCAAAGGTCTGTCCATCCTTCACATATGTATGGCAAAATGGATTATTCTCCTGTATATGAGAGGTCAGGATGACTAAATGTCAACATGGGTAGGATAACAACCTCGGCACTAACGTGGGCTTTGAACATTCCATCATCAGATTTTCAATGAAATGGAAGGCTGAAGAGTTGTGGGTTGGAGTAGTTTGAAGCCTGTCCATTAAAGTATGAAGATTGGCTATCTTAATATAAAGCTGAGCACTGATTGTATATGTGTGTGAAGATAGTAATCTGGACCAACTGATAATTGCTGGTTTAGCATGAAATACATATATTGGTGATTATTTATCTTTTCAACATGTGTGTGATCAAATGGGTCAGCAATATGAGATGGCATGGAGAGTTGAGTCGTGAAGTCTGAGTTCGAATCCTACATACATTATATATATATATGTTTAAGCCTGTATAATGTATTTATTAATTATCTGTGTGTAATGTGAATATTACTATGATTAATTTTTAAAAATAATTTTATAAAATTCATGCTTTAAGGTATTTTATTTACAACTTCTTTCTTTACTATTTTATAGAACATAAATAAAAATATAGCTATATAAAAGATTGAAAAATTTATCACTACAGTTTTCTGTTTGTTTACTTCAAGAACGTAAATTTCCAGAGTGTCTGAGTAATTTTTTGAAAAAGGAAGCCATAGGCCAAATAATTCTGGGAACCTCTACCTTAATAGAAGCAAATAAAGAAATAGAGAAAATATGGTGAAATTAAATGATAAAAAAATGTACCAGGTAATTAGAAAAATGTAATAGTGATATTGATTTTAAAGAAGGGTGAAAAATATATTAGAAATTATAAACCTATCAATCTTTCATCAGTTCTATACAAGAACTTTTTATTAAAATAGTAACAACTTATCTATAGCAAGTTTTGGACTCAAACCAATTAAAAGAACAAATTGGATTTTAAAATGATTTTAGCACTAGCATGGGTTGCATCTAAGTGTTGAGAAAAGTTATAAAAAGAACTAAAATGCATAAGTTATCATTATGCTTTGAATTGGTAAATTATGAAAATGCAATTTAACTCTATAACCATTTCCATAATGATTAAAGCTTTGGACTATCAAGGCATATATTTTGAAGAATATTTATCAAAATGCAAGAGCAGTGATAGAGTGATTATATATCTCCAAAACTTTTTACAAGAAACATTTTGTAGATTATTTAAGTCATCTACATTTTGCAGATGATGATATTATTTTTACAAATAAGACTTCAGAGGTTCATGAAATGATGTAAGAATTGTTAGATGAAAATAGGACTAAATATAAATGTTAAAAAGATTAAAGTAATCTTCAAAAAATTATCTCTGAAGAAGAAAATAAAGATTGATAATTATGAATTAGAAGGTTAACAATTATAAATATAGTGTGTAGATTATTATAATAGAAACAAAACTTTCCATACAATAGTGGCACCCATTGCAAGTCCAAAGTAATTGATTTCTAGTGATGTGTAGATTATTAATACAGATGGAAACAAAATGGATGAAATAAATCATAGAATGAAACTTGGATGGAGTATTTTTAATAGACATAACAATATTAAAAGGAAATATGTCTATATGTTTAAAAAGCAAAATTTTTAATCAATGGGTTTTACCAATTTTTCTTTTCATTTGGTTCTGAGATCTATCAGAAGAACAATATAATAACTTCAGACTATTCAACTAATATGAAGATATTATGTTCAGAGTAACAACAATATATAAAAAGTGATTAATCTGACTGAGAGAACAAAGTTATGATTGAATTAAGAGATTGAAACAACTGGGTTTGATATTTTGTTAGAATAGATGATATCAGATGGGCAGTTAAAATATTAAATTAAGAAATTATAGAAAACCCAAAAAAAAGTCATATGTGAAATGGGTGAATGAAATAAGGAAGTTTTCTGGTATGATGTAAAAAAGAAAAGGTGAATCAGAAAATCTGTATTAAACTTGGAAAGACCATCCTGCAATGAATTAATAATAGTTAAAATTGTTAATGATGATGCTATATGCTCTTTATCTATTTACAAATAAAATATACTAATTATAGTTCAGAATTTGTGTATACACTTCTCTACAAATAGTGAATATTTATATAAATCAATACAGAAGCACATGCCTTATATAATTTTCCAGTTATATTTATTGTAATAATATTGAGTCATTTATTACAATAAAAATGAAACAAAAAAAATTTACATGTAATATATTTATGTATATGTAAAACTAAGAAATGAATCGATATTTTTAATTTATTTTTTAGAAATCATATCCTGAAAATTTCCTCTACAGCTTATCTTTATTATCTCTTAAATTGGAGTGTTTCTGGGCTTCCTACTTCAGTCTTGCTAATATCAACTTCATTCACAATTTTTGGCATTTTCATATTTCATGATTTTTCAAGAAAGAGAACCAATAAATAGGTATGGGTTTAAGTTGCCTTATTATAAAATTATGTAATATTAACAATACATTGCTGTATTATAATGTGATAAAATATTTTGTCAGTTTCATTAATTAGTAAATCTGATTTATTATTTTTTTATCTCATTAAATGAAAATGTTTGCTTAATTTGTTTGGCTTCATTTCTAATTCAAATCTAATTAATCCAAACATGCATATTAATAAGCTGGAAATAATATATGAATGAACTACTTAAACAAAGTTTAATAAAAGCAATCTATCAAATCATTGATAATAAATACATTTCTTTAGGATAATTGTTTCAATACTGCTGGATCAATTGGCTGAAGATTTGTAGTTAATATTCCAATGCAATGTACAAATATCCATGAGCCAGCATGGTAAGTTTTGATTTCATCTATGAGATTTAAGGTCAAAAAAACATTTTATAACTGATAGTTTCTGAGACATTGGGGGTTTTTTTTCTGAGAGTAGAATGTATGTATTTTGTTTACGACTGGTTACTTTTTTATTTTTAGATTTACATTTGTGGCATGATAGTCAAAAATAAATTAGATCCATCAATTACTGAGACAAAAAATACTGATAATTACAGATTATGATTTAAACTACTATTCAGTAGTGATGTTTTGATTTGGTCATCTAGATCTGGTATATCACTTTCAAATAAAAAAGTTTGCATTAGATTTTAAAATGTATTAGATGAGATAATGTTGAACTTTGTAAATTTGGAAAGAAAATGAAGTGACAATTGATCAGAAGAATAAATTAGTACTTTATTATAAAGGCATGAGTATTAGAAATATGACTGGAATGGGATTCATTAGAAAGAACAGGTGAAAGAATAATGTTATGGAGATTTTAGATATGTCAGGTGAAATAGCTAGATTAGTTATCCAATTTAATAGAAAATACCTAAATTCAATAATTAAAGATTTTTATAAACAATTACTTCTTATTTAAAAAAAAACTGTGTTACAAAAGTAAATGTAAACACAAGGAATATTAGTCCCAAAAGTACAAAGCCTGCTATTTATTAACTACTATTTATCTCTGTATTTTTGGAATTAATTAGTTCTTATTCTAATGAAAAAATAAGAGACATTTATATACTGAACAGATCACAATCATCAGAGACAATTTTAATTCTATGTTTGTTAATTTAAAATTCAAATATAGATACAAAAATAGGAAATAGATGGAATTTTCCGAAAACCATAAATTTTTTTTTTCTTTTTAGGCTGAAATGACATGGAAGCATCTATATGGAGTGACATCAGAGTTAGATTATGTTAAATCATGAGGTATGAGAAGTGTGAGATCTACTTCATCAGTATTGAAATCTGCATCATATTATAATTGTGTTGGCCAATCCAAATTAACCATCTATTTTTTATTTTGTAGTTACATGTAATTATACATTTTGATTTGTATAGCTAACTGTTTTTATATATGGATTTAAGATTTAAATATTTATCAGAAAACGAGAGATTTTAACCTCACACTTAGAAAGTAAGGAGAGATATAATTTAAGAATAACAAGAAGGGATTGAAAGTAAAATACATGGGTGAGAATACAGTTATTATTGACATCTGTATTGCTAAAAGAGACAATAATAGATGGGCAATTGAAATTTTAAACTAGATCCCAAGAAATTGAAAAAGATTTAGAAAGAGACCATATATGAGATGGGTGGGTGAAATAATAGGATTGGTATGATGTAGAGAAGAGAAAATTTTGATTAAAGAAGCTGAATTAATCTTGGAAAGACCATCCTACAGTAGATCAAAAAATTGAAAATGGTGATGATGATGGCTTACTGGAAAAGCTAGCAAGAGAATACGTCTCAAAATCATAAAATAACTTCTTGGCATTAGAAGGAAAGTTTTTTCAGCAAAAAGAGAAAAGAAATTATTACTAACAATAGAGACAACACCATAAAAATAAGATGGAAGAGTCTACAAAGGGTTACATAGTAGTAAAGAATAAGAAAACAAAGGAATCCCTAAAATTTCAACATTTTCTGAATTATTAAGCATTTTAAATAAAGAGATGTGAAATTTATGACTAAAGAAAAAAAGCTCAAGAAATTGAAGGAATTATTATTGTTATCTTAAAAGAAACAGATGAAAAATAGGAAAAAATGTTGACATCTGAATGATTGGAAAAATATAGTAGTGATATTAATATTTAAAATAGTGAAAAAGAAGATATTAGAAATTACAGACATATCAGTCTTCTATCAATTCTATATAATTACAACTCATCTAAATTGAATTTTGAATTTAAATCGATCAAAAGAACAAGCTGGATTTAAAAGTTGTTTTGACACAGTAAATCATATAAAAGAAGTTATAGAAAAGATCCTTGAGTACAAGTTGCTATTTTGCTTTGAATTTATAGATTATGAAAAAAGTCATTCTATTCTATTAGTATTTCCACAATGATTAAAGTTTGCATCATAAAAATACAGGCTCAGAATATAGTCATTTTCTGAAAATTATCAAAATTCAGCAGAACTAATAAGATAACAGTGATATTAAGGTGATTAACATTGATAAAAATGTACAGCAAGATGATTCCATATCTCAATAACTTTTGTCAGCAGTTTTATAAGAAATATTTTATAATTTAAAATTTTAAAGCTAAGGGAATAAAAGTATATAGATCTTATTTAATTACCTATCAGCTTCAGGGAATGTTATTAGAATTTTTCAAATGAAAGTAAGAAAATAAGACTAAAGATAATTATTAAAAAAATTTCAGGAAAGAAAATAAAGATTGATAATCATGAATTAGAAGAAGTTAAACAATTACAAATATCTTGATTAAATTATTAATGTAGATCCAAACATAGTGGATGAAATGAATCATAGAATTAAACTTGGATGAAGTTCTTTTAGTAGAAACTTAATATTAAAAAGAAATATGCCTGTCTGTTAAAAAAGGAAAATTTTAGTAGATATGTGTTATCATTCAGACTCGCAAAAGAATAATAGCTCATATAATGAAGTAAGAAGAAATGTGAAATGTAGTTTGGAAGCAGTAAGGAAGGTTAGAAAGTAAAATATATGTGTTAGAGGATGAATAGATATCATTAACAGCCTCAAATACAGTTCGGCTAGACATATTTTTAAAAGAGATCACAATAGATGGATGGTTGAAGTCTTAAATAGAATCTCAAGAAATTGGAAAAGAATTAGAAAGAGACTACATGTGAGATGAATGCACAAGTTAAAAAAGTATGCTGGAATATTTTAAAGAAGAGAAGCTTTAGATTAGAAAAACTGAATTTAATTTGGGGTGAAAATTGATGAGTTGATGATGATAATGGCTAACTAGTTTGTCCACAGCAGATACTTTAAAAAAATTTTTGAAATTCGTATCTACCTGAAAATTTTTTATCCACATTCAATCCATCTGTTGTGGGAATGCTGAATGGATGTACTAATCAATGCACTGAATGTTCCCTTTTCATTATAATTTTGACTAACATTAAATATGTATTTTGAGAATTATAATATATTTTAATAGATTTAATACAGTGATTAGTAAGATGTATATATGATAATGCAATATTAGAAAGACAAAAACTATTAAGAAAAGCATCATCATTTAATATCTTTAATATTCAGAAAGATGAAATAAATTAAGCTAAAATTTACAAATTGATTTAAAATATTAACGAACTTCAAAATTAGCTCAGGTCTATATAAGAAGATAATAGATCATTTACTAAAAATTCTTATACAAATAAATAGATGAAACAAAAAAAAAATCACTAATAATTCTTATATGAGATAAAAGTGTTGTATGTATATAATAAAAATATAAACATAATTTAAAATGATTTATATAAAGGAACTAAATATATGAATTCTGAAAAATGGTATGGTGAAATGTTAACAGTGATATTTAAGAAAAATCTAATTGTGAAATGACAAAGAAAGATGTGATGTGAAAAAAGAATAAAAGTCCCAAAGATGCAAACAACATTGATAGTGGAAATAAAATTATTTTTTCAGCAATAAAAAGACATTTTTTAAAAACAGTTATGGAAAAATTCTATAATTAACTACATAATAATAAAGAACAAGAAATAAGATAATTTATAAAATAACACTAATATCATTTGAGAAATTATTTATTGTCAGTAAAAAGATGATACTTATTTGACTATGACTATAAAAAAATGAAAAAGCTTTAGGAAATTACATATTCATTATAGATATTTTTAAATAAGCAATTGAAAAAATCATTTATTCACAAAACTATATGCTTCATATTTCAATGGCAAGAATATATTAAATGATTGGGAAAATGCAATGATAAAAAAGATGTAAAAGAAGATATTGGTAATTCTGGACCTATCCTATATAGGATAGTTACTATAATCAGTAACATAGGGAACTTTGAATTCAAACAAATGAATATGCATTATTTATGATACAATAAACTTCACTCAAGTTTTAAAAGAAATTATAGAAAGACCAATAAGCATGATTTTCAATTGGCATCAGATTTATAAATTACGGACAAGCAGTTCTGATATTATCAAAGAGTTATGAAAGTATTATAACACAATATTGAAAGCAATCTATAAAACTCACTTTTGAATCTACGTAAGTAGCAATCCTGAAACTGTAAACTATGAAAAACTAAAATCCAATGATCTATTTTCTAAACTCCAATATCTTTCTAGAATGTGCTTTATTTTTTTTTAAAAATTGTACATTCAATAGATGTGTGTGCAATTAAATCTTTTATATTTGAAAACAAAGTAAGTTAAATCTGCTTTAGGTTTTAACAAAGTTATTATTATATCAATTTAAAATCTTAATTAAAATTGTTTTTTATAGGGATCACTTTTCATTATATATATATATATATAATATATATGTAATGTTTTGATATAAAAATTGTGTTGATTCCCTCATATATTTGGATATAAAGGCATTATAAGCAAATATTGTTTGGAGGAATGCTTTAATTTACCTATTTAATTATATTATAGGTGTGTTAGAATAAATTTGTTTTAACAGATTAGCAGACATTGATCAACTACTCCAAAAATGTTCATTATGATTTGGAGGTTGGTCTTGATATGTGAACATTTTTTCAGTTAAAGAACTTAATATATATTTTTAGAAAACAGTATTAGAAAGCAGTCATAAGTATTTTTTTTCACTGCTGTAAAGTTAATTTAGATTGAAAATCATACATCTCTAAACAAATTGCAATTAGCAATAGTTCACATTTTTATTAAATATAAAAATTTATAAAATGAATTTTTCAAAATTCCCATCTATTTTAACATTTATATCTTCACATTTCCCATCTATTTTAGCATTTATATCTCCACAGAAATGTGGTAATAGTAAAAAAAAAAAAAAAACCTTTGCAGATATATATATTGAAATTTATTTATTTTTTTGCAATTTGATTTTAAAAATTAGTTATAAAAAATTTTATTTTTGTTAAATAACTTTTTTTAAAAAAAATAATAATTATGTTTTTATTTATTTGTTTTTAGGTTTCCAATGGAAAAATTTCAACTTCCCAAAACTGTGTCAAAAGACAAAGTTCCAATAGTGTTTCAAGAACCTTACATCTCTCATGGTTACCGTATTCCTAATGGATCATGGCACTATTATTTGTTGAGCCTATTTCAGGTTCATAATGAATGTCTGAATGCATGGACCCATTTAATAGCACTTCTTATTACATTATTTAAATTATATAATGGCTGTCAAATTCTTGATTTCGTTCATGATTCTTATACTTGGCCATATTTGAGTGGTTGCCTTACTTGTGTTTTATTGTATATTTTCAGTACAGGAGCACATCTTTTTCACTCTAAATCAACTTTAGTGCATTATACTTGTTTTATGGTTGATTATGCAGGAATTGGGTTATATGGACTAGGCTGTGGTATTCATCATATCTATTATAGTAGTCAGAAAATGTTTTATCAGAACTTTAACACTTACTATGTTCCAGTATGTGGACTACTTAGTTTCCTATCTTGTGCCAGTTGCACTGTAGGTAAGGTACGTTATCGACGTCCTTATCCTCCAATTCGTAAAAGGCTTCAGATGTTATCAATCAGCATTTTATATCTGTGGATTATACTACCTCTTATAGGAAGGTTCATCAATTGTTTTGTTTATAATATCCACTGTGATCCTAGTATTCCTGTTCATTTGAAACAAGTGCTTTGGTTTTTTAGTTGTGCTTTTTTCTTCAGCTCAAACATTCCTCAGAGATTGTTTCCTGGAATGTGTGATTGTTTTGGTCACAGCCATCAGTTTTTTCATGTGACTATCATGATGACAACAATTAATCAAATGGATGCAGTCTTAATGGATTTGATATCAAACCATCAGCATTTAATGAGAGTAAACAATACTACTTTTTTTGAAGCTTTTGGCCCAGTTATAGTAGTAGGGCTGCTAGAATTCATCATGACTGTAGTTTTTAGAGAAATTGCAAAGCGCAAAAAAGAATGAATATATATTCAAATCACTAAGTTCTTTTAGGATATTGTACATACAAAGATGTTTTTAATGATGAATTTTACTCATTTCTACACAAGTCTTCTGATAAATGTTCACTTTTTTTTTTTTTAATGTCCTAAGCATTTTTAATTTTATTTGAAACAATATCATAAATTAATAAGAAAAAGCCTATAGCTTTAAAATTTTTACAACAGATTATGAAAAAAAATTGCTTGATTTTAATTTATACACCAAAATCTGAACTTTTTTAATGAATGCTAAACTTTATTCACCTAAATTTCAATATTTGTGTAATATCTTTCAACATTGCAGTTGTAGTTACATTTAAGATATTCTTACACAACTCTACATACATTATTGAAATTAAAATGTTGATTTTAATTATCATTCTTTCATCATTTTTTTTTAAATTATACATATTATAAATTTAATTTGGATTATTTTAATAATTTTTCTTTGCAATTTAAGTAATGAATTTTAAACAGATATTTAGATAGTCTTTGTTAAGAACTGATGGAAAGCAGTATGAAGTTATCATTGATGATTATATTGAGAGGGGGGGGGCACATTTGTTATTAAAATTTAAAGAGATTATTTTAAGATGATATAAATTTGATAGTTTAAGAGACTGTATGAATAAGTACATCTAGACTTAGGAGTGAAAAACTTTTATCTAACAGGTCTTGAGTCTGATTTTTCTTTATTAGTAAATATAGATTAGCTATACAATTTGTTCTTAATCATATTATTAAAACTAAACAAAAATTAGAAAAAAGATAGATAGTACTGTATTTAATAAGTTTATTTGTTTTTTACAAAACTTTTTTTTTTTATTTTCAAAGGAAAATCAGTAAAGAAGTAGTTACAAATGGTTTCAAAAAATAAAACTAATTATGATAAGAATCTAGTAAAATAGTAATTTATTTTCAATACAATTTCCAATGACATCGATATATTTTGCCTCATAATTTTAAGTCTCTAGTGAAAGGAGCAGCAGTTGCACATTATTTCTTCAGCATCTTCATCATTATATCAATTGTGAATAGACTGATGTCATGAATTTTGTTAACTATGCTTAAGAAAAATGTACAAAACGATTATGTTAGATGTAAATTTGATCACCATTTTAAATATTTAAAAAACACTAAATGTACATATTATTATCTATATAGTGATATTTATTAAGGCAATAAACCTAAAGCATGTGCAGTTGAAAATGCGATGGTAGGGACCTTTACAGCTCTTAACCATAAGCTTATGCATTGGAAGAAAAGAGGGGAACCTTCTTTATTTCAACCTACTTTCTATATAAATAGGTGATTTGAATTATGCTGCTATTTACCAATAATTCTGAAAAACTGTTAATCTATTATTGATGTTATATTTTCATTTGTAATTCATTTATTAACTTTTCCATACATAAAAATAAAAAGCCAATGTTCAGTTGCATATACATGTGTGTATGTAAATGCATAAAAGTAATGTGCATATGTACATAATAAAGTACAGCAAATATGTGCATGCATTTTTTTTTTTTAACTTTTGATATACTTTGCCAATATTCTTTTTTGTGACATATTGATTAGAATATGATTGCCTATTGTTCTGTTTTCATATGCTGTGATTTCTAATAATTTATAAAAATTATAGAATACTCTACATGATTTGAAATAGAGATTCTTTAATATCGTTGATGGTTCTAAATAATATGATGAAAATCCAATATAAATATAATTTTTTTATAAATACACCTTTTAATTGCTTTGTATATGTGTGTATACATATATATATACATAATAAAAATAATAAAATGCATTTAATAAATAGACAAGCTGCTAACATTAAAATACAGGACTCATAGGATTTGAATTGATGACTTTTGCTTTGTTTATTTGTTGTTTTTTTTTAATTCAATGGCAGTTGAGGCAGGTTTAAGTAATTAACAAAAGTACTTCTGCAGATTTAAAGACTGTTTTTAATAGTTTATTACCGTTAAATTTATTATTTTTATTGTAATTACAATTTTGTTTTAATTAACAGACATTTTATTTATATTATATATATGTGTGTATGCCATGGCTTCAACCTGGTGTTTGAATATGGGCCAAGTGAAATTCTCTTTAAAAGGCTTAGAATTTTTCTCTTATTTAGCCTGCCTATAGCTAACCCAAATAAATATCCAATAATGGTCAGTAAATGGGTATCTAGAGTAAGCAAAAATTAGATAACTGCTCAAATCTCACCACTCTGCTTAAGACAAACATAATGGGTAATGCCTCTTTTTCATTATTCCTCTATGAGGACCTTTTGAAGCATTTTTATCCTGCAATAAATTGATTATTAAAAAAAAAATTCCATTTTTTACATATGCTTATGATGTACTTTTATAATTGGAACTTTGATTAGAAAGGCTTTCATAACTTTATTTAGATAGATCAATTTTGAATAGCTTTTTCTTTTCCTTTTTATTGTGAGCAATGTGCTCTAGATACATATTTTGACTAGTTTATAAATAAATCGGAGTCATTTTTATAGAATTGAACCTATAAGTTTTTGTACAATTTTAGATTCAAGCTTTTAGTGAAATAGTTAAGTGTTACAATGTTAATTTAAAATAAAAATGAATAATAAAATAATTTGAATTTAATACAATTAGCAGTTATTGTTATAATGACAAAACAAACAAAGAGGTTACAAATAAAATCATACATATTAACTTAAATTTAATATTTATGAAGAAAATAAAATTCATAATGAAAATATTAAAATTCCAAAAAAAAAAATGTTAGCTAGAAATAAAAATTATATTCAAAATTAGTTTTTTTTTCTTACAGCTACAGATGATATTGATAGTTACTAATTTTATCAAATTATTTTATTACATATAGGAAAGAGCTTTATTTATAATTTATTTGTGTTTCAATGATATAAAGGGATTCATTCTATTGTTTTACTTTAGGTGTAATTTCTTTAGTTATAGAATGCAGGAGCTAGAACTGTGTATTAATTTGCCTAGTACAAATTTAATCTAACAATATTTTTTATTAGTATCATTGTTTTTAATGCAACAAATGGAAATCTAGATTTGATATAATCTTGATATAAAACATTATATTTTTTTTTAAAAATTATTAAAAATTTAGACAATTTACAGATTTTCTATATTCTATTGAAAAAAAAAATAAACATACTACAATCTAAAACTATTTCTAATCTTATTTATTTAATGATGTATGGCCTTTGTGGCCTTAAGATGAAAACAGTACTCGTCAGTTTATTTTTTTTGTTTGAAACAGTATTATTAAAATCTTTTGCCTAATAAAAGATATAATTAATACCAGTAAATGAAGTGATTGGTTTGGGATGAAATCAATTACTTTTAATTTTTCTGAACTTTGCTTACTTCTGCTGATTTTCATAACTCTGCTGTCTTCTTACAATTGTCTTTATATATGTATTATGAAAGCATAATTTGTTCTGATGTTTACAACAAACAAAATATATCATATTTTATTCAAATTGTAATATACCAGAAATTCCATAAATTGGAATCGACTTTTATTAATGAAATAGCATATTTATTTATGTGGAGTCTCACTTTTCTTTTGCTTAATTTTAATGAATGATACTAACATTTTTGTCTTTTTATTTTTAATTGAAAAAAAATTCATACCATACAAACAATTTAAAGTAATTGATAGTTATCAATATAAAACTTTTCATACAGACATGTAGTATTGCGTAACTGAAGTATCCTCTTCTAATAGCAATGAAATTTTACAAATTTTTAATCAATATGTAAATAAAATAATGTAAAATTTTATTGCTGCTATTAAAGGATACTTCAATTGCACAATACTACATGTCTGTAGTAAAAGTTTTATAGTGCTAACTATCAATTACTTTAAATTGTTTGTGTGGTATGATTTTTTTTCATTTAAAAATAAAAAGGCAATAAATATTAGTATTATTCATTAAAATTAAGAAAAATAAAGTAATCAGTCTCTACATAAATAAATATGCTATTTCATTGATAGAGATAGATTGCAATTTATGGAATTTCTGATATATTACAAAAAACATAAAAAAAAATTTGAATGAAAAATTATATTTTGCTTGTTATGATTATCATAATTAATTATGCTATCTATTTACATTATTGTTTATTTTTGTTTTAAACAAAATTTAAATTTAGTATGGGTTCAGTCTAGACAACAAACTAGTTGAATAATTGAAAATATCCAAATTTATATGCATATGGATAATATCTATAAATGATATTCATAGAATAAAATGATTCATTTATCTGTCTTTTTTGCATTTGCTGTATTATAAATACTCCCCCTCATCACTATCAACCACACACACAACTATGAGTATGAAGCCATGGAGCTTTGAAAGTGCTAAGCTTTAAATAAATTATTAATAAATATAATTTCTTTAATGAGCGTTAAAAGCGCATAATTATTGATATTGTTTTATAAATAATAATACTTCAAATATGGACTTAATATCATGCAATTTTTACATTTCCCTATTTAAGCTGTAAATATATTAAATTTAAGCGTAAACAGATTCTGGCTTGTGTTTTAGAATTTAGAGTCCCATGTGATGCCATTATTCCATCTGATTGGCTGCCACGTAAGCATTTTTAAAGCGTATCTGTTTGAAGGTGTTTAGCTTTCACGTTATTCTATTTAAGCTGATAACTTCAATTGTTCATCAATCTTTTTCAGAGTTTATATTTTGTTTAACAAAAAAAAAAACCCCACTTGCAAAAAGATAAACCAAGATATAAAATCTGAAGAAGACTTAAACAGTCAAAGTGTCAGCTTAATAAATTTGAAAATAAAAAAAAAAGTGCATGCATTAAGTGCATTTATAGAAAATTATTATTTATAATTATATAAAAGATATGAAACATATTATTATATTAGTATTCCATGTTAAATAAACAAAAAATATAAATAAACTAATTTCTAAAGGAAATAATAGAACATTGAAATTAAAATATAGGTGAATTATATAATTATAATAATAAGATTATGGCTATCTCAAAAATATAAAAATAATTAATATGTATTTACAAAATTTACAGTTTGGAGTTATTTTATAAAAAGCAGGAGATGGTGAGATGGTTAATTGAAAATTATATATACATTACATACATAGATGAAAAACAAAAAATATGGTAGCTGATATATTATGACACTGTTTATTAGCTAAAGGATAAATAGCATTTATCTTCACTAGTTTATTTTTTGAGCAGTACTTTTTAAAAATTGTAAGGGAAATTTAAAAAAAGTTTTCAAGCATGCACATTATATATATATGTAATTTTAGTGATTTATTGATGTAAACATTGAAATATAATAGAAATTTGACCATGTAATGTAGATAAAATTTTGATTATAATATAAAGAGCAAAAAACAAAGCAGGAAGTTCAAGCTGAAATTACATGATTTAATAATAATAATGGTATTTACCTAAGCTACATTAAATCAGAAGTGGAACTGTTTTAGCTTGATACTCTAGTTGATATAAGAGTAGTAAATCAAGTATTGATAATTTTGTTATTACTAAATCATGTCGTTTCTATTTTATTTTTTGCCTGTTATATCATGGCTGAAATTTTATCTAGATTATTGCATGGAAAAATTCCCAAATATGTATAACTATTATATATATAAAGAGAGAAAGAAATAATGTGTAGGCACAAAATCAAAGTATTTTAGATGAAATATTTATGAATTTTGAAACTTTCATAATTTAAATAATAATTAGGACTTTTTAAAAGAATGAAAAATATTATTTGTGAGAAGTTCTACTTGCTTTAGTACATGCAGTCTTGTCATTACTAATGTTTGGAATAACCAAGTTATTTTTAATAAATGTTCTATTAATTTTTTGCATTACAGATAAGTTTTTACTACAAATATCTATTGTCCTATTAATTTAGTTTTACATTTAATGCAAAAAAAAAAAAATTGATTGTGTGAACAGTCTAAGATTTTATCTACTTTGATGATCGATGTCTTGGAAACGATATCAAAAGCATTTAAAACATTGCAAACTAAGTGGCAATATATATCTTGCTAAAAATATATAATATTGCTTTTATTCAATAATTCTCATTAGCCCTGCATGATTTGATATAGTGATAGAGTGACATTCTGAAACTCCACTGTGGCGGTTCTGTCATTTCTGATTCTCAAATTTCTTATGAACTCTCAAACAATAAATCATTTGATTATTTTTATTTATTGTCTTGTCTTGGAAATGCAGTTCTTAAATTGACTATGCATATAAAACAGATATGCTTGTTTTTATATTATTTTGAAAAAGGTCTGAACTCAATTAAGTTTTGTAGTATGACAGATAATTTTGTGAATGGTTTATTAAGGATATATTGGAATAACGATATTTTAACTATTTTATGACATTAATATTTATTTTTTTCAAAAAATGTAGTTATATAACTGTGTGTGTTTATCTGATAAATGTAGCCATGTTTATTTCAAATTATAATCCTTCAAACATTTTTTGCAGAATAAGGATTTTTATCTAAAATTCAAATATAAAAAGTACAGTTTAAAAATTAGTAGTAATTTTAAAAAATCGATCTAGAATTTAAATTTGAATATTATTCTAAATACTTATATTATAACAAGATATGCTTTTAATCAACTGAATATTAATATAATTATATAATTAAATTTCAAAGGATCATAATCTCTCATGAGCATAAGTTAATGAGAAACTTTTAAAACATGACACCAGAGAGAAGTAAATAAAGGTTAATATAAAAGACTGTATATTCCTTTAATTCTTCGAAGGTTGTACTCATGATGATAGAAAGTATGAAATAAAACATACTTTCATACTAATCTTTAACCAATTAACTGCTTACTTTATCATAATAATTTGTGCATTGTACTATAACTTTTGATATTTTTTTTTTTGGTTGAATTTGTGTATATAGTCTAATTGATGTTAACTATTTAATCAGACTATTTATAATGTATTTTTGGTATCGTTATATATAAACAAAATAAATACCCATTATAGATTAATAATTATAATAATAATAAATAAAACTATAAAGTATTAATACTTATATATATATTATATTTTGATTTACAAGTGTCAAACTTTTTATAATCACAACTTTTGATATCAATCACTTAAGATAAATACATTAATGATTATAATTGATCATTTATTAAACTAGCGATTATCCCTAGCCAAGAATTTAATTTTAAAACCTTGTTAAAGACTAATATAACTTTTTTAATTAAAAATAAATACTTAGAATAACTTAACTTCATCTTTCCTTTTCCAATAGTCTTTTTAGATATACTTAAAACTTTCACTCCATCACACATCATTGGTGCTCATGAATAATGACTTTTAAAAAAGATAAATAGACATAAAGAGTGTGTGATGAATGAAGTGGAAGTTTTAAGTATATTAAAATATATGCTCACATATATAATGTCATTTAATAACAAATGTAATGATAATGTATAAATATAGACATATCTATTAATGTTAAAGTTACATGCTCATACACTTGTTACTTTATCTTGTAGATAGAAACATATTGTTTTTGTCTATCTGAGGAATTTGATACTGTCTAAAATGGAATTTGAAATTGTCTAAAAATTACATATTCTATATAAAACTAAAACAGTATATGAAGTTGCATTTTTTTATTTGCTTTATATTTTCACTTATACTTCAGTATGTTTAATTATTACTATTTTGTTTTTAAATATTATTTTAAATATTAATTTATTTTGGCTTCATTTATAATTTTTTTTTTAAAAATCAAATAGCTAAAAAAAAATGTTCAGAAATTCATAAGAAATTTGATAAATGACATCCATGGATCTTAGGCTTCCAAATTTGCTACATAGTCACAGATTAAGCCAATGATTCTATTTGTCAGAAATTTTTTTTGGTGGGGATGACAGGATATCACATTCATTTTTTAATTTAATTGCTATGTTTGCTTTTTTTTTTTTTTTTTGCTTATTTAAATCTATCATAATTTATATTGGAGGTTATATTCTATCAACAGCAATAAATAGGTTTTGAATTGCACAATTTTGAAGAAGTATTTTTCACTGTTACATTGTTATTCTCATCTCTGACACTTGTTTGTGGAATATATATATATATATATATGTCTCATTCTTCATAATTCATTATCAAATAGTATTGATAATCAGCTGTTATAATACAACAGGATTGAACTATTTTAATATCCTTATTTACTGTTCTTTATCTGTACAAATATATTATGGTTTGATAAATAATTTAATGATTTGTTGCTTGGGAGTTCATATAAAGTTTAAACACTGGAAGTAACAGAATTGAACTGCAATCATAAACCTTGAATTCTAGAGTCCATATCTCTACTATTGCTTTATGTAAGGCAAGGTACTGGTTTTATCATAAAACTTTATTGCTATAATTTTTTTGAACTTAGCCTACATGCTTTTGCATTAATTAATATTGATTAGTTAGATAAGTGTTGATACACTGATATTAAACAGGAACACATTTATAATATGATGCAGCCTTGATTATTTTAGATAATCAGCTAAACATTTGTGGAATTTTGTTGATAGTAACAACATTGAGTATAAAAAGCACTGAAGTACAATTACTATATTAAGAATAAAAAAAAAATGTAAAACATAATAGTAAAAAATTTATTTAAATATGTGAAAGCTTTTGGAACAATCAAAAGTTATTATGAAAATGACAATTTTTTTTTAACTTAAATAATATTTGCTAAGAATAGCATATAAATATGTTAAGGGTTCATGCAATTGTAAATGAATTGGAAATTAATAGATTTAATTTCATGCAAGATTGCATTTAGTGAAGACATTTATCTTAGATATAAATATTATTTATTTTAACAAGCATTTGTAAATCTCTGAATTTCTTCTATTTTTAATAAAATTTAATAGTATTACTTAAAAATATATTATTTAGGAAAAAGTGATCTTTTTTTTTTGCATGTGTGTGGAATATTGTTTTGTAGAATGAGAAATGTTATATTTTGCCTCTAGCTAATAAAAAATTTTAAATTATATCTAAATTAAAGATTAGCTGAATTATATTTATATGAACATACATGAAAAAAGAGATATCTGAAAAAATTTATATAAAGTCAAATAGTTTATTACAAGAAAATATTTTATTTTACTACTTTCAGAGTTATGCAAGGCAAAAAATTTCTCTAAATTGATGAATCCTAATAAATTAACATTACATTTCGGTAAATCAGTAAAACTAAGCTAGTTTTACCTTAATTTGACAAAATCATCATATGTATGGTTTAGTCTTCCATTATGATGTGATATGTAATTTATTTATTTTTTTATTCTTATGTATTTGTGTTTCTGTTATTCATGATTCAAAAAAAAAAATATTGAATACAAAATAAATAAAATACGAAAAAAAATTTTCATTCATGATGCAACTTCTAGATCCTACATTCACAAACATAAGTAAATATCATCAATAAACATTTTACTCTCTCATTATAAGTCTTCTGTATTTTTAAAGCTCTTAGATTCTGTTGAAAATTTAAAGATTAATTTTACTATCTATAGTTTTGAACATAATTTATTTTATTTATAAATCTTTAAAATATTATAAATATGCTTATTTTTATATAGGTGCAAACAAAATTTTTATGCAATAGTAATTAAAATAGTGAAATAATTTATTTTTACCGATTAATCCTTCTTTTCTCTTTTTAACTGGTTGATTTATCATGTGCTATAATGAATATCTATGTGTTTGGTTAAAAATGCAATTTTACAATAAAACTTAAGTTTACATTATATTAATAATCAAATATATGTTCTACAAAGTTAATATACCATAAAAAAGTAACTTGAAATGATAAAGTCATTTTTATAAAATAAAGAATTTAACCATTTTTAAAGTTAACAATCTTAAATTTATTCATAAATTGTGAATTTTGATAAATATTTATAATAGGAATTTTGTTTATAGATTTATCTTAATAAAATTATAATTAAAATAACATATTAAAATCATTACTGATCACATTTCTTGTTGCTTCTTTTGTAAAAATGCAATAGTGATGTCATTTTATTTTTAATTCAAAGCTCATGTATGAAAATATATGTTTAGGGGGATTTTTTTTTTCCAACAAAAGAAAAATGTAATATTTTATTTTCAAATGTTTCTTTAATAATATCACTTATAAATATATATTAGTTACTGCATTTAAGTTATTTGTACATATATATATATATAATTAATAAAACAAGACACAAATTGTGCAACGTGCTTTTAAGCTTGTGCTAAAATGTTCATTAAATGGAGCTTACCACTAGCTCCAAACAAGCTTTAATTATAAGTACTAACAGAGAAAGAATTCAAAATCTCTATCAGAAAATCCTCATGTCCAGACCAATTGGTTTTGAGCTTATGGCTCACCTCAGTGAAGAGTTAGGATTTCAGACACTAGATCTAAAACTCCAACTCAGCCGTCAGCACTTATTTAATATGTTACTATCAGTTTGAAAACTTGAATTTTTTCAGACACATAAATGTTCTTCAAATCCAGCCTTACAAACAGATAGCTATATGGGTCTGAACTCAGTTCAGTTTCATCATATAGTGGTAAGCTTCATCTAGTGAGCAGTTTAGCACAAGCTTAAAAGCAAATTGCACAATGTGTGTCTTGTGTTATTAATTATTATAAATGCACCCTTGAAAGTTTTTGCAATGTTATATTGCTTTAGCTATTAATATATGGTGAAACTGAATTGAATTCAGACCCATATAGCTATCTGGTTTGTAAGCCTGGATTTGAAGACATTTACATGTCTGAAAAAAAAATAAAGTTTTCAAACTGATAGTAACATATTAAATAAGTGCCGATGGCTGAGTTGGAGTTTTAGGTCTAGTTTCTGAAATCCTAACTCTGAGGTGAGACATGATCTGGAGATTAGGATTTTCCGATAGAGATTTTGAATTCTTTCTTTTTTAAAGCTTGTTTTGGAGCTAGTGGTAAGTTCCATCTAGTGGATATATATATATATAAACATATATTACTCACTTGTTCGCAAAACTGATGACAAATTTTTAATTTTATTTAGTAATTTTACTTTCTGGAAAATAAATTTGAAATAATTATTAATATCTATACTTATCCTGAAAGTAACTGTTAATTCTAAAATATACATGAATTTTCAATGAGATTTTTTTCCTATAAAATATATATACATATTTAAATAATAAGTAATAATTTACTAAGGCTGTAACCTTAGAAATAAGCGTCTGAAAAATACGAAGGTAGGGACAAGCTTGTTTTTAAGACCTATAGAGGTCCCTACCTTCGTATTTTTCAGACGCTTATTTCTAAGGTTACAGCCTTAGTAAATTATTACTTAATATAATAATGGGCGTTTAATAAAATTTATAATTATATGTATTTAAAGAAAAAAAACTTTTACAAAAAAAAAAATCATAAACAAAACGTATAAGACATGATAATATTGGAAATGGTATTTTAAAGACAATTAATTTTGTATTACATGATGTATCATATATTTAGTACATTATTTTTCTGTTATATAAGGAAAAAAACAAAATCATATATTGATTTTTTTATATATTTAACACTTTAATTGTTATAAACATGTTAAAATGCAGATCAACTTATTCAGTGATCCCCCCCCCCTTCTACATAGCCCTTGGATTAAGTACAGCATTGAATTTAAATTAAATAGTGAACTAAATTAATTTTAAAATAAACAACTCATTGCAATTAAGCTTATTAATATATGTGTTTAATGAACTTTTTAATTTTTAAATGTGTGTAGTATAATTTATTTATTAAAGAAGTTATCTTGAATGTGTATGCATGTTGAAAACATCTACACTGTATGCATATGTACATCTTAAAAACACATTTTACATATCAAGAATCCACAAATTTTATTATTTGTGTCAAGGCTTGAAATCAAAAATGATGGCTGCAGAGGACACTATTCTATTTTTAATTTACTTTGTATAATAATAAGTTATGTCTTAGTTCCTTAATATAAATTATTTATTTTATAATGAGACCAAATTTTTGGCAAAATATAAATTTGAAATTATTTATTTAATGTATTTTGTATGGTTTAGAATATATTTGTTTAACCAAAATCAGAATTAAATTTTGCATTAATTAATTTTTTTTAATATATATTAGAAAAAAATTAGTATCATTGAATTTTTTTATTTATTTATTAGTAGACAATCCAATTTTATAAATATTCTTGTTTAAAACAATTTCTATTTAATAGATACCATATTCTCTTTTATTTAGGAGTTAATAACTTTAATTCTTTAGTTATAATTAGATTTGATATTGTTAATTTTTTTTGGTAATTAACAAACTTTTTATTTAACAACAAAACACTGCATCATTTTCTCAGTTTACTTTTAATATATATTTCAAAGAGTAGTTCTCTTTACTCTACTCTAAAAATGGATCTTAGAGACCAATGCTGTTACTTTTATATCCCCAAATCAATTTATCTTTTGCTTAATCAACAAAAACTTAGAACTCAAAATTGTAATTAATGCACTTAACTATCTAACAGCCTCATTTAACTCCTTTATATTATTAATAAACTAATATTCTAAACATCCCAAATGTTTGAACCCAGAAAATTCAATGCTTTTCAAGAGCTAATCATTTATTATTGCCACTTCTGTCACTTATTGTAAACTTGAATAATTATTAGATATGAGCTATAGTATTTATCATATTTATATTCATTACTGGCTTATCCTCAGATTATTTTCTGGCTTAAGGTCGTTGTCAGTAAGGAGTTTTGAACACTTAGATTTTTTTGGATCTAATGCACTTTTCATCACTAGCCATCTTTACATTTTTTTGTATTATTGACCTACCTGCTCTGGATAGGGATTTAATGAGTACTACATCTAGCATCAATTAAATATTCAAGCTTATAGTAAATATCAAATCTGATTTGGAAAAAATAGTTGCACATATATAATGATAAACATCTGACTAAAGAAAAAAACATTATTAAAAATATCCCAAATTAATTTTTAAATCATACATATTTTATATAGGTTTTAAACTTCATTACATTTATTTAAAATTTAATATGATTCATAAATAAATAAATTATTTATTTGCTCAATATTTATATGTGTCCAATCTCAATGTAAATATATGGTGATATCACTAAGTATATAAATTGGTAATGTTGTATCTTGAGCAAGTTGCCATAGTAGTAAAAGTAATTTTTTGATAAGGAAAATGTTTCTAATTCAATTTATGATCTAAAGGGGAAAAAATTTTAATGTGTATATTATAATTGTACAATATATTGGTTTTCTTTTATAAGGGCAGATATTTTTTAGTCAAATCATTTTGCGAAATTTCAATTAAAATACAATATTTCAAATATCCAAATTCATTCTATATTAAAATATATTTAAATTCTATTGATTGAAGAAAAAGTATATTTTTAAGTTATTAAAGAGTTTATTTTTTATTATAATGATATTGCTTGTTTGTTTTTTTAATTCATTTTTATCACTCTGATAAGATTATTGTTTACTTTTGATATTATTTTATTAATTTACATAGATATAATTTATATTTTTATTATTTATTTATAATTTTTCATATTTGTCTTAAGTCAAATTTTCATTTATCATAATTAAATGATATGAAGTTTTTTCTATCATTTGTGTTGTTGTTGTTGTTTTAATGACAGTAACTTGAATATTGATTTGAAAAAAAGTCTTAATGTCATTTTTCATAATGATACTATAAACTTAAATTTTGCAAAGCAATAAAAATAAGCAAATAGTTTGCTTTGTTTGCTCACTATTTCAAACGGAATCTATTTTTTAGAAAAATTGGTCATCATCTAAATTATAAGTGATCATTCTGTAAATCTGTAATTTATTTTTACTTGTATATATATATTATTAATTCACAAATTCAGGATTTGTTTTTTAAGATAGGGGAAGATAAAAAAGTAAAATTCAAAAGTGATAATATTTTATAAATGGAATTAGAAAAAATCAAAATTGTTAGAGTAATCAATTTCTGTTTCTCCACTGATTGTTTTAGTATAGATGGCTACTTATTTATGAAAACACTCTTTTGTATAAATTTTGCAAGGCTTTGTTTTTGAGTAAGTATTGCTGTTTAGAATTAAAGTGTATCTTCTATTAAAAATTGTTTTTATAAATTAATGTATTATTTAAAATATTTTGTTTTAATTAATTTAAAATAATGATATCCTGAAATTAACAATTTTGTAATTAATAAAGTTTATTGTGTGTCTAATGAATGAAAAATATCCTCTTTTCTTTTTTAACTGTGATCAGTATAGTATAGAAATAAAGTTTATTATTAATCAATGATAGATATTAATCATTTTTGCATAAATAAGTTGAAGTATTTTTTGTTAATCTGGTGCTAATGAATGGAAGTTATTTCTCCTTCCTTGGTTATGATAGACTTTAAATATATTGCATTCTTTTTGTAATCTTTGTGTGTGCACATTTTACACAAATGCAAATTTACATCTATTGGACTTACACAAATAGGGAACTGCTTTTTTTTATGTATATATATATATAATAAATCAAAAACTGATTTATATTAAGTATTAAAAAATTAATAGGATAACATGCATATGATTAAACATGTATTTGAAAGTATGATTCAATTTTCAACTTATATAAGTAATCTTTTGTTCAACTTTTTGATTAAGTTTAATTTTACACATTGGATTTTTCTTCAGATGCATGTTTACCATTAGTCATGGAGTGCAGAATATTAAAATATTTTTCAAGAAATGAAAATAAGCACTATTTCACATTAAATTGTTCACAGGACATGAGTATTGACTTGCACATTGCATGATTTAAATATTTTTTTACTGTATATATATATGCAAATAATTGTTTCAGCAGTCAGATTTGCATAAATTGTCATTTTCTTGTACATTAATTTAATTGTACATATAGTCAGTTCCTAACTCACATCATCGATATATTACACATGGTTTTATATAACTTGATTTATATGTAAGTTGAAAAAAATATAAACTTTTCTTTTATTGTTATGATGTATTAATGTGTGTCTTTTTTTAATGAATATGTTTATAGTGTTCCTGTGTAGAAAAGATTTTTATAGTGTTTATTATTTGAAACATCACATTTCTAAAGTAATGGAAGTCTTGCAATTAACAATTTCATAATTAAAGTTTATTCTGATGCTAATAAATGAAAAATATTTTTTTTATGTTAAATTATTATTCAACTGTAATCAGTATAACAAAAAAATGGAATGGTAATTTGATGCTAATGATGAAGAAAAGATGTTACGCTTTATTGGTTCTCAACTTTTGAAGGATATGTTGTATTTTGGATATTTTTATGTCCTTTTTGTAAGCTTTGTGTATATAAGATATTTTTACATAAGTTCAATTTATGTACATAATGAATTATATTATGAAAAAAGTATGTAAATACATTTGTAAGAAAAATGAAAGTAAATGTAAAGTATTTAACATAAGTAATTTTGCTATGCAAAACATTTTCATTGTTTGTTTCTTTAGTCAAACAGTATATGTTCATACAAATATATATGTATATTTGTGTTAAGTATTTTTAAAAAGATTTTAATCTTCTCCAATTTTTGTTTTTGAAGAAAATGTTTTTTTTTTTTTTTTAATTGCATATTATGATGTAGCTCTAACATTATAAATTTGCATAATGATCACTCATAGGACAGGTACCCTATTGCTTAGTTACAGAATCCACGTTTTAATAGAAAACTTAATATATATATAAATAACTATGTATTTCTAACATTATATATATATTAACATAAGTTAACAAGTTTAAAGAATTGTTGTATATTATCTATATAATTTTTAGATAATGATGAAATCTTTAAGTGCCAACTATATTAAGTTTAAATATCTTGCTCACATCATTGTTTTATCACAAAATCAATTTAATTTATGGTCTGAATTAGTTATTAGGCCAGCAATTATAAACAAAGACATGTGTAAGATTCAACATCAATTTTATAGAGATGTTTCCACAGCCTGATCCAATAAATAATTTAAACCTAGATGAAATTGGTTTCATTTTCATTTGCTTTGTAATTAAATGATGATATGAGAAGTTTAGTTAAATTTAAAATAGATAATAGCATTTGGAGATTTTATCACATTCTAAAAATTACTATACAGAAAAAGAATCAGCATTAAAACCAATTCTTTTTTTATGTTGCACTTCAAGTATACAATAGTCAAATATGTTTAAAAATACATATATACAAGCAACAAACATTACAAATTATAAAATTATCATAGAACACAATGATGCTATTGCTAGAAAAGATGATAGATCTGCATTATATGTTCATTATTTGGAGTATGGACATAAAATAAATTGTATTGATAATATAAGTGTTCTTGATTATATTAAAAATGTTAATAGACCTAAAATATATGAAACAAATTATATCATGTACAATAAAAACAACTGTATGAATATATACAAAACATCCATTAAGTTGAATAATAAGTGGTTAATGGATAAAGAATGGATAGTTAATTAATTAATATATGTGGATATATATCAATTCAATATATATAACAGAGTAATTTTGTAGTAGGATTGAGAAAGAAAAAAAAAATCACATAATAGATCATGTCAGATATCCATTTGTATATCTGTCTTCTCTCATGTATTGATATAGATGTTGCTGTATGTGCTTTAAATCGTGGAGACATATTGAAAAGGGCAAAAAAATATAATTTGCCGAAAAAGGCTTTTCTATGATAATTTTATAATTTGTAATCTTTGTTGCTTGTATCTATGTATTTTTAAACATATTTGACTATTGTATTCTAAAAATTATATCTAAATGATTGATATCATTTAATTACATTATTAAATATTACATACATATAAATGGCACTAAAATATAAATACGTAAATTCTCTCCCAACATGCAGATTCTTTATACTTCTGTGCCTTTTGAGATTATTTAATGTCTATTTTTTTAAAGATGATTTACTTAAAATCCATTTCTCAGAATTTAATCAACCAACTTTCTCTTTTTATAATTCTTATATATATATATTCAAAGAGTTTTATTAATATTTTTTTATAAAGGCTCATATAACCAATTAACCATTTTGCTAATATCTTTTTCAAATGTAATGTTAAATATCAACAAAATAAATTTCTTATCATAAAAGACTGGTAATTGAAATTCATTTTTTTACATATTTAATACAATCTGATTCACCACATTCTTTGCTTTTTTTTTTTTTTTTTTTACATAAGGCATTGCAGTCTTCATTTTCTTTTCATTTATTATTATTTCTAATTATTAAATAGGCTCATTATTACCTCTCTTAAGCACAAAAAGTGATATGATGTTCTATTTTTGAAAATGATTTTTTTTACATTGTTTTTAATATGAATTCATATTTTAAAAAATTGATCCATATACATTTGGATTCAATGCTTTTACTGATGCTTTCTTCATTTATAATTTTGAGTGATCTGCATTCTTCATTGGAGCTGAAAATATATGCATTAAAATTTATTATTATGAATTTTATTTTAAATATATATGGGCACATGTAATTATTAACAATTGTAATTGAAGCTAATTATTAAATTATTTTAAATTAAAGTAATGTACATAAAATAAAATTCATAATAAATTTTATTGTCTACATTAAATTTATATTTCTAGTTCTGATGAAGACTATAATCAATCTCTAAACAGAAAGCAAAGAAAGCTATAATAAAAGTATTAAATTTCAATGCATAAGGATTGGATATTTTAAATTTGGAATATGTAAATTTTAAATATAAAAGAACATCTTTTTTGTATCTAAAGAAGGATGTTGTTCAATTATGTCATAAAAAACAATCAAATACTATTTGGTAGTAATATTTCATTATCATACATTCTTGAATAATCTCAATCTATTTTTAAATAAAGAACATATATATTTATTATTTATATATAAACATACACAAGTTAGTATGCATGCATATATAAAATCAAGTAATTATTTTATATAATGTGTATTTGCATACAATGCTAAATAAATAGGAATATGTACTGAAAAATGTAAGTTTTCCTGGTTCTGCTTTCAGTAATTATACAAAGATAAATGTTTCATCATTTTATAATTATTTTCATTATTAATTTGAAATTATTTGTTGGCATATTGCATAACTTGTTAATATATAATGTGTCTCCCTGACATTTTATTTGATAGGCTAAAGAATATTCTTAACTGCAGTAATATATATATATTTAAACCATAGTGAAATTTAAAATTATATTCTAAAATGTTTGAACAATTAATAATTATTATATGATTAATATTTAGAAATAGCTTACACTTTAGATGCAGAGCATCTTTGTTAACGTTAGAGTCTAGTATTGAAAATCTAGCTAAGCAGTTTTAAATATTAGCATCATAATAATTATTAATTGTCCACACACACTATTGTGGAACATAATTTTAATATGTGTAATATATAAAATATGTGTTAAAAAAATTTTAAATAAAATAATTTCTGAAACATTTTTTTTTTCTTTAAAGCAATATTAATTCTTATCCCAAATGTAATTGTGTATGAAAGTATACATGTGTATCTTGATAATATAAGCATAAAGTGCATAAACAATTATATCATTGTATTTAAGTTGTTGGGTTTTTTTTTCATTTTTATAATGTAATTCATAAAGATTGTTAATGTATTATTTTTGCTTACAATCTCAAAGAGTTTAACCAACTTATAAATAATATGCAGCATTATTGTAATTTTAAATTATTTATTTTCTGAAATAATTCACTGTAAATATTTAATAATTCTAATTTTGCCTTTTCTATCTTTCCCATATATTTATAGCAGTGCTTCTCAACATTTTACTCCATGACATATTGAACATGATTAGATTTCTGCAAAAATATAAATATTTTATAAATGAAAAAATTCATGATATAGAGATATTAGAATTCGTAAGTTGATGGAAGTTATGATTTTTCCTAATTTTAAAAATATGATTGACAGTCTAAACACTTCATAACTGATCAAAAATTATGCTTAATAAATTTAAACAGTAGCAATTATAATTATTTGTCAGCAACTTACTTTTGCATTTAAATATTCAGGGTATAAAAATATGTTAACAGTGTCCGATCAAAATCTCATTACAAATTATTTTGCTAACTTTCATTTCGACCTTTCAATAACATGTTACAAGTAGACTACCTTTAACCCCCACTAATTAAAAATGTTCTATTCTTAAGACAAACTTAGAAAATAGTGATTTGGATTTGATTTTTTTTAAAAAAAGTGTTCCGATAGAATATAAGCATATTCTGTATTCTAAAGTATTATTTTATTATCACTACAATAAATTTTAACAGTGTAGGATTGGGATAGGGGGATTGAAATCTGAAAAATTTACCAGTTCGATTTAATGATAATCTACTTGTAAATTATAGTCTCCAATAAAAATTCACAGAAGAAAACTTTTGTACTGAGCACCTATTATATATATATTTCAGTTTTCTGTTCAAAATTTTGAGATTATCCTGGACATCACAACTTGTAGTTTGAGAAGCATTGAATTATGAAATGCATTTCTTTATTTAGGACAAAAATTATTTAATAATGATGTTAAAATAATTCTTTATTGTACTATACAGTTTAAAATGAAATTTTTATTTTTTTATTTTTAAATACAACTATTTTTAGAATGATTTTATTCTAAAATTGTTTGATTTTTTTGTTATATTGTTGTTTGATTTTTCCTACATAGGATTTATTTGTAGAAGAAAATGAATATTTGTCTATAAAGTGTTAATGAAATATGTTTTAATTTTTTATTTTATAATAAATAATGAATATATAAATAAAAAGCTTTTTAACCCTTTATTGTTTTTATTATTACTATTTAAAACTTTATATAAACCAGTGATATTCAAGCTGATGATACAAGATATCAATTGGTGATACATTATTTTAATGTCTCTTATTAAAAGTTGTAAATACATGTCAGAATCTCTTAATTATTATATAAATATGGCTTAATAGACTTATCATAACTTTTATATTTGGAAATGATTGATATTAAATTCTGTGGAGAGTTACTTGGCAAATCTGTTGATGATAAAAAAAACTCACATATTAATTAAGAGTACACCTAATTGGTGTATATATTTTACAAAATATCAGAAAACATCTGTAACAGTAATAATAAAATATATCATAAATAAAAAATTTAAATTATATTTGTAGTTATATAATTTCCATCAAGAGTTGTACTGTTAAATGTTTGTAGAAAAATTCAAACTTTATTTATACTTTTCTAAATACATTTAACTATTAGTCATAACACAAGTTAGTATAAAATGCAATATTTTGAATGGTATTCTCTTTTTCACGCATTCTTGGCCTGATCAAACATAGTTGATTCATGAATACTGAATTTAAAATAAAATGTTAACCAACTAAACTATTATGTTTTCAAAACATCATGGATTATTCTACTAAGTTGATTTGTGGAGTTATTTGTCATTTTCATGTGAGCACTTTGTTAAAAGTTTTTTCCTTTTTTTTCCTCCATGCCCAATATTTTTCATTACATAAACAGTCATATATTTATTGTCACATGGAAAACCTGTTACTTCAGACATAAAAATATTATAGAAGAAAAAGCATTAAAAAAAAATAGAATTTTAAGAAGCTTCCCACATGATAATGGCAAACGATCCCATAAGTCAACCTAGTATGGTAATCCATAATGTTTTAAATAGCTTTTAAAATGAAAAAAGAAGAAATCTTTTTCTTATAAATAAATATAATATCTTCTAAATGTTGCCTTTGACAGAATAGTCTATATTCGGTATTCATGAATCTAAAATTCATTAGTTCAATTCTAGGCTAATAACATCTGAAGAAGAAATAATAATAATCCTCAAAATGTGTATCATATTAACCTGTGTGTTATTACTAACAGGTTAATATATTTAGAAAAGTATATATAAAATTTGAGTTTTTCTTAAAACATTTGACAATTCAATTGGATGTTAGAAATAGTCCAATATATAATTATAAGTAAAATACCATTGTCACAAATTTTCAGACAAACTGTCTAAATTATAGTATATTTTAGATAATATATATATAATCAGCTATCTATCTATATGAGCAAGTCTTTTTAGATTATATTCTGCAAATTATATTTCTTGTTCCCAAATTCTTTTTTTACTTTTGTATCATAAAATTATCTTTAAATTTTTTTAGTTGTTTTATATATTTATAAGAACATGTTTATGAATATGTCTACATACATATTCATTAGTATACATTTTTGAATTTAATAAAAATACTGTAGCATAGATTGATTTTTAAAGTTAATTGATATTATAATAGACAAAAAAAAATTTTTTTTTGACCTTAGTCATTTCACTAATTTTAGTTTATTTTTTCACTAATAACTCCTGAAAATTCTGGTATATGCTACTTTATTGTTCAGATCATTGTGTCATGAGTGTTTTTGTCTTTCTGTTCAACAATTCTTATTCATATTGCATCTTGGTTTAAATAGCAAGTTAAAACTTTTAACAACATAACCTCCATTACTTCTTTTCATGGATTTTATTATTTAAAGATCCAAGTTTCTTTTGACTATATAATTGCTATTAATAATAATTAAATGGGTTTATTATATGGATAACAAGTTTTATTATACTGGCAATATATTAATGGATATGTAGTTATTTAATTAAATATTAAATCCAAAACTAGATTTATTAAAAGATACTTCAATTGTTTGTCAATTATTCAGCTTTTAATAATTACTACAATATTCCTGTTAATTTTATAACAACTACAAGTTTACTATTATTCTGAACAAGAAAAAAAATTGTTTTCAGTATCTTTTTTTATTTTTTAGTGACAATTCTGTTTTGCTATTAGTTTCCACCTTCATCCTAGATTTGTGCAACGAAATTTGTAATATTTAAAGAAAAAAATATTTTTGTTTGCTTATCAATAATTACAGCAAGAAATTGTTTTCACTAATATATACCAGAAATGTTTTCAATCTAGATGCTATCAAAGCTTCTTAACACCCTAAAATTTCAGAAATTGTTCTGAAAATGGTTTCTCATATTTTTCATACTTTCTGCTGACTTTTTAGGGTGTTTTATAAATTTGAACTTTTTCAAAATCTATTAAAACAAATGTTTATATTTATCTAATAACCAAAAAATAATCTATTCTCTTATGTGTAGTCCAGGGTTATCCAGTCTCTAGACCATATTGGAAGAATTGTCTTGATACCACACATTAATTAAACACACAAACATTACTAAAATCTGATATGCAAAAAATAAGTTCATGCATTATTTTTATGATATCCACTCCCACAGATGAGCAAAAAAATCCTGGCATAATAACGCTAATTATGTATTGCTCCTTTCAGAAGTATTTCATAATCATCAAGCAGGTCCTAAGTTTGTGATATTAATGTAGAAAATATACATATTTAAGAAATAAAATGTCATTGATGTTTTTTTATATATATTTTTTATTATAAATGTAAAAGAAGAGATTAAGGATAAAAATAGTGGGATATTTGAAAAATTAATCCATCAATATCTGTTTTGTTGGAAGTAGTTACAATTGACAGTGAGTGCTCAAAGTGCTCATCAGATATTTTTATAATAATTTTAGTCTTAAGTGTGTTTCATTCTTGAAAATAGATACAAATGTAGGTGCTGCCAAAAAGTGATGAGATAAATAAGGCATGATTGTGAAGCAAAGGGATATTTGTCTCTGAGAAGATAGGATCTATAAAAGCCCTGTAAAAAGGACATAAATTTTCCTTTTAGTTGAATGCCATATTATGACTATGCATTCTATTTGAAAATTGCTTAGCTAACATATTTAAATCCACTGAGAATAGCTTTACAGATCAAAATATTGATTATATTTTTCAGAAATCTTGGAAATCTGTTTTCAAACTAATTGAAAAACTAGGCTGCATATTTTTCACTATACACAGGATTGTGTTAAGCCACCATGTCAAAATGCTTATTTTGAGCATGCCATAATTTCAGTTTCATTTGGACTGCTGTGATCGTTTGAAACATTGTATTAATGAGTTACTTTTCACCTTGAAGATACATGTTTAATTCATTTAAATAAGTGATAAATCCACTAAAAATGCTAAATCTATAAGCCAGCTTTCATTGTCAAGTTACAGCACAAATTTATTTTTTGATGCCCCATTGAACAACTTTATAACATGGTGCAAATCCTAAAATCTTTTTAACATTCAGTCTTGATTTAGCCATCTTTCTAAAAATAAATCAGCAATCAATACTTTTAAGGAATTCCTGGAATTTGCAATGATTTAATCCCTTAGCCTTTATGAAATTCACAGTATTGATGATGATTTGCATGATGTTATTCATTTTAATTTTTGTGGATAAATTTGGGTAATGTATTATGTAAGCATACTTCATCAAATGTGAATTTTGGGCAATTGCACAATTTACTTACCATTGTCTGGCATCATCAATAACTATATTAGATACGTTAACAATGGACAAAGAATATTTCTTTTAATATTCTTTTTATCCCTTCATATAAATCTCTTGATTTAGATGTATCTTTTAGTGACACTAAATAAGCCAGTTTTTCAGTGGCATTATATTTATCAATACCTCTTAATAAAAATGGAAGTTGAGCCATATCTGCAGCATAGTACTATCATCTATTGCCAAAACATAAAATTAACAGCTTTACTTTCAAACTTCTTTCAATAGATTTTCCAGTTTCTTCATTTCACTTGGCTATAGTCTGGTGAGACAAATATTTTAGAAATATCCCCTTGTGTTCAGGGCAAATTATACCTGCCATGCTTTTTAATTTCACCATCAGTAAATGTTTGATTTTTTTTTTTTTTTTTTGCTATTAAATATGCTACCACATAACTAAATTTTGCAATAGAATTCTTCCGAGTTATAATCTTTCGAAAAATTTTTATTGAGAAAAATTTTTTTTTCCAGTTCTGCTGTTTGGTCTTTATAAGATAATCTTTCATACACATTGAACATAAGAGTATATTTTTGCATATGTCTTTTCAAATTATAGCTTTTGAAAAATTGCTTACAAATGAAATAGAATATCTTAGTATTTGCTTCAACAAAAAAATAAACATGTTTCACTTTTCATTGAACAATCTTCACCTGTAAGATTTCTTACCTTGAGTTCTTTTTTCTTATGAGATGTTGTGGAAACCACGCTAGAATTAAAAAAATAATAGAAAAGTACTTTTATTATGAAAATTAATTGACAGGAAAATAAAAGGCAAAGTTTGTGCTTTTTCATTCTCTCTGCTGCCAAGTCAGGGGCTAATTTATGAACCCTATTAGATCATTTAAACCTGTCCATAAATAAGCACTTATCTTGTAGATCTTATAGTGATTAGCACTCATTTACAGACCTATTACAATGTTTGATTATCATACAGGGAGAGCTGCACAACACCTATTACATAAGGTATGTACAATTGACAGCCAGTGATTTTTCAGTTTATCAAAATAACCCAATCAGTTGATGAACAAGCAAACCTTTGTTAGCTAATTGCTAGACTTATTACATGGTATACATGTTAGTCATCACTGAGATAGTATTTATTGATTACTAAAGCTTACATTAGATGCATAAAAATAGAAAGGATAGAAGAATTTGATAATGAATAGCAATGTGTGAGCTGGAATGAGATGATATATTGATCATATGATGTATTACTGATTTTCTAGACAAGTTGTAATTATGTTGGTAAAATTTTTATATAAAACTGAAAAAAGACTGATAAATCTGTCATTTTTAATATCTTTTTTTTAATCTTTTTTATTGTATAATAAGTAACTTTAGTACATGTTTGTAACTGTGCCATTTAATTATAGATAAATTTTAAAATTATGTTAATCACATTCTAAATAATTATAATTAAAAATATATATATAATTGAATGTATTATTTTGAGTCAATTAAACATATAGTATTTATAAATAATTTTAAATCATTTTCAATTTTTGGATGTATCAAAAGAGAATAGGCAACAAAAGTGATTAAGGTTATTAAAAAAAACTAAGTTCACCATAATATATAGAAACTGAGCCAGTTTTAGATTTATATAACTATGGAACGGATTTAAAAAACAAGTTTTTTCAATTTGGACTGGTAGCTTGATAGTATAACAAAAAATAAAAAATGGCCGCTATAGGAGAGCTGTATTAGATTCAAAAGATCCCATTGCATAGTTCAAAAAATCCAAAAAGCTCCTCACTGATGAAAGACAAGCTTGAAACTAGTCATTGTTTGGATAGGACAACACTAGATAAGAATATTAAGCATTATCAACTGATAACTACACTAAAATCATACTCGATTGAATAAGAGTAAGGAGAGTAAAAAAACTAATAAATGAGAATCAGGTGATGTATTGTTGATCATGAAATGTATTTTTTTTTTTTTTATACCAATGTCCTGAAATTTAAATATTCTAAGATTTTGAATCTAAGTCAATTTATTTGGACATTTTTATTATCAATTTTATTGATTACTTAAGTTTACAAGGGATTGCTTAGGAGTAATAGAATGAATTACTATTTTTGATGTACCAATTTATTTTGCTATAATATCTTATATAAATGCAATTTATTCACAGTACTTTAAACACTTTTTAGCAAAAACCTTTTATTGTACATATATGCATACACAATCTTATGGTTTGACTGCCCTGCAATCTTCTTCAGAGCTATGATATAATGAACAAAATAAAATACATAACTATATAAATAATAACATAAAAAATATAAACAAGAAAAAACATAAAATATAACAAAAGATAATAAAACTGAAATAAATATAATCAAACCAAATAAAATAATGGTTCTCATTTTAATGATAATCCATCCCACTTGATGGCGCTGATGTTAGCCAAAAGTAGTTTAAAATGTTGTTTTTCAGGCAGAACTGTTAACGTTATATGAAGACATTTTGTTGGAAGAACAATGCCATCAAGTGGGTTGGATTGTCATACAAACGATTACCAAAATAATTCAGTTAATATAAATTATACATGTGTATTCCTGACTCTATATATACATACTCATGAACAACTATTAATTTAAATATATCATTCATTTTTATTATTTTAACAAAATAAAATATTAATAACAGAAGAATGAATAAGAAAATAATAGATATTACATGTAAAAATTAAAAAGAATATTAATAAATGAATTAAGGTTGAACTAAGAATTATATAAAAATAAAATTAAATATTTTATTAAGGTGGAACTAATAAAATTAAAGTTTATACGGAATAGAAATAATTAGGGGATTGTTAAAAATAATAAAAATGAATCATATTTAAATTAATAGTTGTTATGAGTATGCATGTATAGTCAGGAATATACATGTATAATTTATTGTATATTTTATATTACCTGGATTATTTTATTTAGGTTTCATTATATTTATTTCAGTTTTATTGTTTTGTTATATATATTTATGATTGTTTACATTTTTTATGGTCTTATTTATATAGTTATGTATTTTATTTTGTTCATTATATCATAGCTCAGAAGAAGACTGCAGGACAATCGAAATGTAAGATTGTGTATGCATATATGTACAATAAAAGATTTTTGCTAAAAAGTGTTTAAAGTACAGTGAATAAATTTTTTTTTTTTAATGTAGATGCTAAATGTAAGCTGGAAAATTCAATTGATGATTTCTTTGATAAAGCTTTTAAAAATTCCCCATTAGTTCTTGATTGCTTATATTATGATATAAAAGTTCATTTAGACATCTATATGTTTCATAAGTTTTATTTCACATGGAAACATTAAAATATGTAGTTGAATAGTCAAGAATTTAAACATATAACTGTTGAAATAAACATATTAGAAAATGTTAAATTATATAAGATTTTTTAAAAAGTCTATATATTAACAAAGAAAAATCTGTTTTAAACAAAACAAATTGTTAAATAATGGTTTTAATCATAAGTAATTTATAGTATTATACAGAGAGTAATATATAAGAAATTGTTGGGTTTGTAAAGGATTCATATATTTATATAAGATAAAAAAAAAAAAAGTTTTAAAAAATAAAGAATAGACCTCATCTATGAAATATAGATTACTCAAAGAAAATTCTAAACAAGTGTGATGGGGATTGTTTCCATTGGGAAGATTTGACAGAGAATGAAATACATTGGAGAACTACAATTAGACATAGTGTCAAAATATTTCAGAAACATTTTCTGTGTAAGAAATTAAGATAGCATCACAAAATATCAAATAAATAGAAAAATAAACCAGCGTGTTGTCTTTATATGAAAATATTTGTTTCACAGAGTGATTTGTATAGTCACTGGAAGACTCAATTCTAGAGTAATTTTTTTTCCTTTTATTATTATATGCTTTTGTTTAACTTTATCTATTTTTTGTTCATCTGTCTATTTGTGAAATCTTGTAATTCAATTTTTACTCGCTTCCCAATTTTAATCTAGTAGAATAATGAAACAATTATTTAGAGTTTACAAATAATTTTAATATTAAAAAAAAGTACCTAAAATTAAAATTTTTTAACTTTATATAAGATTTAATGATATTGCTCTAGAAAGAAAAAAATAAAGAAAAAAACAATCATTAAAACAGAATCCTATTCTTTATTGCTATATATAGAAATGTTACAGTTTCCTAAACAAAATGGAGCCAAGAATAAATCTCTGAGAAAAAAGATAACAGAATAGTTTAGTTGGTTAAAGCATCATCTTAAATTCAGTATTCTAAAAATCACTGATTTAATTTTTATGCTAGCTGTCATTTTTCAAGCCAGAAATCTTTTAACAAGAGACAAAAATGATGCTGAAATATTTTATTCCATACTAATCTGTGTTATTACTAACAGATTAATGTATTTAGAGAGATTTTTTTAAAAAAATTTAACAGATTATAGAAATAACTCTGCATCTAACTATAAACATACAATATAAAATATTGTCATAGTAAATAAATTTTAGAGTAATTAATATACTTGATTCACCTAGATTTTTTTTTTCCAATTGCAATTAAAATATAATTTTTCATACTCAACTATTTTGAGCAAATTTAATGTTTGGAATTAGTTCTTGGACAAAATGATATACATGCTTTAACAATATTAGAAAATAAAACAATGGTAACAATATGACAAGATCTCCTAAGTGAGCATGCTTTATTGAAGGAGTCTAATGAAATGTTCCACAATGAGAACCATAAAAATAAAAAAAAAGCAAAATACCAACTGTTTTAATTCAAATGCAGTACTGAACAAGCTTATTATTGATCTATCACACTTTAATGACTAATGTACTAGAAGGCCATTCAACAGGAGAGAGAGTTAAGGAAGAACAAAAATTAAAGATCTTTGCATTCACATATTATCAGGTATACTTTTTGACAATCGATGTTGCTGTCTTTTCTGCAGAAAACTTTTTTTAAAAAAATTTCAACATCTTGTACAAATGTAATTTTTCATTTACCCTCAGCAGCAGTAATCAATATTATGATTCCTTGAGAACAATTCTCAAGATCATCCTTACATTTATTATGAGGTCTTTTACCTTTCAGTTACTTCACATGCCCCAATCCAAAGAAGATGCACATTTAAAACAGTACATTAAAGATCATATCTTGAAATAATTATGATATATATTTTCAGAATATTACAGAGTATTCTTGAATCAGAGAGAATAATAACAACTTGAAATGTTATGTTTGATACTAACCTGTGCATTATTGGTTAGTGTATTATTGTTAACAGTTGAATGGATTTAGAAAAGTATAAATAAAGTTTGAATTTTTCTAAAAACATTTAACAATTCAATTAGATGATGAAAATAAACTTTAGAATGGTGAACTAATTCAAATATCTTAGTAACTTTTTGAATAGAAAAGTTACACTAGAAGTGTAGCACTAACTCCAATTAATTGCTATTTTTAACAAGTTAAAAGAACGTGTTTCATCTCAGAGATATAACTATTGCAATTATATATAAATAGCTGTTATTGCATGAAACTGAAACTTGAAATCCTTAACAACATAACATAAAGGCATTAGAAAATTTAATTCAATATTGCTTTGTAAAATTTTATAATAGGATGCAAGATCATAAGACTAATCAATACGTTTTTCAGTTTGCTGGATGCAAAACTAGTTTATTATTGTAAAATAACATCTTTATTGGATTAGACATACGAAATTTTAAAAAAATTACAATAAACTTGAATATGATTTTCATGAAACAGCCCTTATTTATATTACAAAGATTATCTCGAAAACATTCTAAAGAAGTACAAATATTGATTACTTTCATTGGAAAGATATAATTCAGGTTAGAAAGATGGAAAGTTATCAATATGATGTTAAAATATTTCAAAATGATAAGGCTGATGTAGAAAGTAACAGACAGTATTATATCTTGAATAAATAGAATAATTGGTCTACTTTCTATATGTGGACATATCTATGGCACATAGATTCCTATTAAAAATTTATTAATAGTAACCGTTCAGACTGAAAGTGATCGTTTTCAGTGGGTAATCCAAAAAATATTACGTTCAAACGGAATGTGTTATTGAAAACATATTTTATTTTTAGATGTTACTAAGAAACCAATGTATAATGGGTTGGTTTTTTTTAAATAATTGTCTCGGAGTTGATTGCTGTGTCTATCTGCTCTTATTTGACATCGACAAAAAATGATTTTGTAGTCAATAACTAATTTAATATAGAAAAAAAAGAAAGATCATTAATATTAAACAAAACACACCTTTTAATTCTTTCATAATACAAAGGTTACATTAAACAAATTTTACAGATAAAGAAAACAAAGCATTCTCACTAATTATCTAAAAAGTATAAACTATTTTTAAAATTAACGTCATACTTCCCCCTCTAATTTTAGATTTTTAAATAGAGAGCAGTGCAATCGTTAATGATATTTTCAGTATGGCGGCATTTGAATGGCCATGGCAGTATAATTTTAGACCTTTTTTTACTCTTCAACCAAATCTTGATACTAGAAAAAAGCAGACCCAAGCTTGGTGTGCGTTAATATTAGCATATTTTCGCTACAATAAATTATACTTATTGGACGTAGTGGAATCTCAATCAAGTGATCTTTTCTATAATAAAAATATCGAAAGAAAACTTCCGGTGGAAACTGTTTATATTATATTAGAAGAATTAAAAAATTTGGGGCATTTAGAATGGTTAGATAAAAATAAAAAACGATGTTATATATTCTGGCGGTCTCCAGAGGAATGGGGTAGCCTTATTTATCAATGGGCTAGTAATAATGGTATGAATAATACAGTCTGCACGTTATTTGAGCTTAGTAAAGGTACAGACACGGAAACAGAAGAATTTCACGGATTAGAAGAAGTATTGTTAATTCGAGCTCTCAAAACATTGGAAATTAAAAACAAAGCTGAACTGATGCTCTATGGAGATAGTGAAGGTGTAAAATTTTTTTAATTCTAGCTTATACCGATTTTCATATTGGATTTATTTTTGAGACTGCATACGGCATTTCTGTTTCAACAAATAAATATTTAAAATCAGGAAAGTCATTCTTTTAATGAATGGTTTAAATAATAATAAAAGAGAATCCTGAAATTAAGAAGAAAAAAATTTATGTAATTATATTTTTTTTTTAGCTGTGCCAAAATTGCAAAATTTTATGAGTAGCATTATTAAAAATTACACGTATATAAAAGATGATTTTCTGTTTATTTACGTAAACTACAATTTTAAAAGACATCTATATACTACATAATCTATTTAATAAGAAAGGAAAAAGTTATATAATTACTAGCTCTCATTTTTTGTTTTCATTTAGATGGATAATTTAAAAATTTTAATGTGTATTTCATAATACTTTGTAATTGTAAGTTTATTGTAACGGCTTTCTGCCTTGCAATTAGGATTAATAGACATCTATAGAAGACGTCATGTTTTCAAATTTTAACATGTTTCTGCTTTTACTAGACGAATTATTCACTAACATCAGCAATTTTCAAACTTCTTTTATTCCAATTCATAGCTATTGCGTAACTCTGGGCTAAATTTTAATCAAAAACCGTGTGTTTTTTTTTTTTTTATTTATTTGCCACGAGTGCATTTGCATAGAATCAACAGCACGTAAAAAGGACTATGATTATGGAGCTGTAGGTGCTCCGAAAGCGCGAAGTCCATAAATAGAGGCTCACTAATAACAAACTTATAGCTTCACCTTGGCTATTAATCTTAGCTTAACAGTAATAGTTTTTCTTAGAATGATAAATTTATATATTATTTTAATGTTTTATAAAATACTATTTGAGTTTTGGAATCATTAAAATGTTCATAACATTATGTATAAATTTTTAGAAATAATTCAAACCGACAGTTGTAGGTGTTAGGAAAAAGTATTTCAATGACCCAACCACATTTCTGCAATTAGGTTGTCATTCTTTATTTCAATAGTTACATGCTATTGCTATGTATTTGTTTATGTGAATTACATAAACTTAATTTATAAATGTGATATCTTCACCCACAATTTATTTATTCATAATACTTAAAAAAATGTATAAGTGATCATTAATTATTCCTTATTAGATTAGAAATTATTCCATTTCTTTTATCTTTAAATACAAATTTTTAAAGATCAAATATATCTACTAATTACAAATTTGCATGAGAAATTTTACTTCTTTTTTTAAATCATTTACCATTCTGTCTATTTAAGTGCACAATTTTTACAGTATTAAAAATTACTATTACTGTTCTTCAATTCTTCACACTATCTCATACCACTGATACACTTTACCTCATTTGTCTAAAAGATAAATAATCACCAATATACGTATTTCATGCTAAACCAGCACTCACTCATCAGTTGGTCCAGATTATCATCTCTACACATATATATATAATAAGTGCTCGCATGGGCTTCGAGCATTCCATCATGAGATTTTCAATAGGATGGACGGCTGAAGAGTTGGAGGGTGGAGTGGATTGAAGCCTATCCTTTAAACTATGAACATTGGCTATCTTAATATAAATCTGAGCACTTATTGTATATGTGTAAAGATGATAATCTGGACCAACTGTCGAGTGCTGGTTTAGCACAAAATACACATATTGGTGACTATTTATCTTTTAGACATGTGTGGTCAAATGTATCAGTGGTATGAGATACTGTGGGGAGTTGAGGGTCATGTGAAAATCTGAGCTCAAAATACCCTATATATTACATTGTTTGTACAGGTGTATATATAGCCTGTATGTTAGATATTAAATAGTAGCTTGCATGTCTGCCCAGCCCTCATATATGTATTTAAATGGATTATGTCCTGTGCATAAGAGGTCAGAGTGACTTATGGTCAACCTGGGTGTGACGAGAATGTCAACAGCAGGCTTTGAGCATTCCATTATCAGATTTTCAATAGGATGTATGGTTGAAGAGTTGGAGGGTGGAGTGGATTGAAGTCTGTCCATTAAACTATGAAGATTGGTTATCTTAATATAAATCTGAGCACTTATTGTATATATGTGTAGAGATGATAATCTGGACCAACTGATGAGTGCTGGTTTAGCACAAAATAGATATATTGGTGATTATTTATCTTTAGACATATATGTGGTCAAGTGTATCTCTGATATGAGATAGTGTGGAGAGTTGAGGGTCGTGTGAAAATCTGAGCTCAAAATACCCTATATATTATATTGTTTGTACAGGTATATACATAGCATGTATATTAGATATTAAATATTACTGTTCTTATATTTTAAACACATTTCTGTAGATATTTTTAAAAAACCTGATTATGAATCGGAGAAAGATGTAAATACTTAATAAAAGTGTAGTCAATGTATTTGGCTTTTAATAAATTAATATATGCATTTAAGGTTAAAAGAAATTTAATTTTTAACTTAAGAAGTGATTAATGATTTTTTTATGTATTTTTGAAGGGTTATTGTTATGAATAAAAACCAGGGGGAAATGTTCACTTGTAAATTAAATTTATGTAATTCATATTTATAAACATATACACAAGCCACATGTGAACTTATAAATATGTACATATAAATAGATACTTATATTAAAATGTGTATGTATTTGTTTGTAGATATATTAAACGTGTGCACATGTAAGTCAGAGTATACATTTATATATATGTATACAGGTAGTGTCCTCCTAATTATGTTATTTGGTTCTAGCCTCTCACATATACTGAAAATTGTGGATAATAGTGAATCATAAATGTATACATTTGTACCTACATGTTGAAAATACATGTAACCTGCATATATATAGATGCATGTAAATACTATAAAAAAACGGTATAGGGAAATATTATAGATAAGTAATTTTACACATAGTTCAATAATGTTAAAATTCACTAATATGTATTTAAAGGGTTTTATTACAAAATTTTTATAAAAACATTAAAGTAATAAATTGTAATTATAACTTTGATTAAGGCTGCAAGATAGTGAATATTGAGCATACTTTTTATGCGAATATATACCTTTTTATAATAAAAATTACACTAGTTTAATGATATTAATATTGTTTAGAAATCTGTACAATATAAAAAATATATAAGTTAAATAACATCTGCTATCTAAGTATTTATTTGATTTGGAGTCGCACTATAATTTCAGAGATAAAATTGGATTATCAGTTTATCAAACCATGTTTTAAAGACATCTTAAAAACAGAAGCACCAATATATCTATATATATATTAATTGCTTTTTAACAGCTTATATGTTTTGGTAATACCGTCTGATGGAGCTCTTTTTCATAAAATGCACATCAATATACCATTTTAGCAGCCTTTACTTACGGCTGACAGTACAAGAGGTGTTTTTTTGAGCCATAACAGGCCGCCTGAGGACGATGTATTCTACGATTACGTAATGAAATACTACGCCCATTGCATTGCGACAGTATTCGTCAAGTGAGCGCTCTTGAACTCTCACTACGATCTGATTTGATGGTGGTCGTATTTGAAAGAGACGAAACTGCAAAAATTCATTGTCGGAAATTTTTTAGAAAACATAGTGGAATTAGTATTTCATATTAAGAATTGTCATGACACACACGCTTCCCTATGCTTTTGAACTGCACAAACTTGAAAAGGCTCTTCTTCTCAGCAGAGTTTTTTTCCGATTTCGCGCCCAAATGCCAGATTACGCACGAATCCGTGCGAGAACTGTTAAATGTCATCTGCAAGTTGTCCGAATTGGTCAAAGCTGAGTGAATTTCTGGCCGGTCACACAAGTGGACACACAATATTGTGTTTTCCCAGAAAGAGAATGCAAGCGTACCTATGTAGGTCTGCATAAGGGAAGTTGTTGGTTCGAAGGCTCCAAAATCCCATTACTCAGCTTTGAGGCTTCCCTGTTATTTTATTTGTGTATTACTTTTGGCTGCTGTTTTTTATGCCCCCGTAAATGGTGTTTTGTTTTGTTTTTTACTTGTTTTGCTTCACAACTTATCCAAAGTTTCGTTTCTTTTTGATTCAATAAATTATTTTATGGGGAAACTTGTTGTTTTTGTTGTTCACGTGATTATAAAGTAGATAGGTAATATTTGATAAGTTTCATTAACAGTTAAAGTAGATAATATTTTATTATATCAAAAAAAAAAAAGAAGTGTTTAAGAGTTGATTCAAAAGGCCCCACCAAAAATAATAGTAATAAAGAACTGTGTGGTAACATAATAAAATGTTCAAAAAGAAAATCCAAAAAGAAGTCGATAATTAAAAGTCAAAACAAACCTTCGCCACCACCCCGGTTTAAAAAAAAAGTGTTCTTTAAAAAAGGCCCAAAAATTAAGGAAGAAGTTTTCATTATCATATAAAGCTATCTGTAGCGTAAAGATTTGAAACAAAACCAAAAAAAAAGACGACAATTCAAAATCAAAACAACCCCTCTCTCCTTCACCCTCTAAAAAACCAAGTGTTGGTTTAATTCAAAAGTACCGAATTGTTGAAGTCTTTCAGCAAATCAAAACATCAACCAAAAAAAAAAGAAGATAAGTTAAAAGCAAACAATCAACCCTCCACCATCTAAAAACAACAAAGTGTTTGTTACCATATTTTTGTGTAAACAAACCGACAGAGCGTTAATCGATAATTTAAAGGCAAACCAACACCATCTAAAAACAAAGTATTTGTTTATTAAAAAAAAAACCCGGGTGGAATAAAAAAAACTTTGGTGGTTTAACATCACCCGACGAAAAAAAATTAAAAACTGGTTGAAAAAAAAAAAACTTTTACCATAATATTATGTAATAAATAAAAAAAACGGTGGTGGTTTACCGTCGCCGACGAAAAAATAATAAAAAACGTTTGAAAAAAAAAAATCTTTTATCGTAATATTATGTAAACAAACACAGCCCGTGAATCGGTATATTGATGAGAATTGAGCGAAAAAGAGCGCCATCAGATGGTAGGGTTTAGTATTCATACTATTACCTATGTTTTAATACTATTTTGAATTATATAAATATGATTAATTTTTTTAAGATAAAGTTTACTGCTTTACATTAACCTAATATTTAGTACTATAACAAATTTTGATATTAAAACAAGAGCACCACCACTCTAGTGTCATATCTTGTAGGCTTGTGTAATCAGTGATTTCCAGATCTTTTTATATTTTAAATCATTGATTATGTAGATGACAATAGAATATAGAGTTATTTTAATTAATACATATTGCATGAGTTGAAAAATTAAGGAATATTTGTTATTGTTAATTTTTGGTTACATTTAGAAGATAATAATGGCTAGCTACTAATGAAAATAAATGATCAAGAACGTCATTTGATAGCGAAGTTCATTGCTGAGACTTTTTGGTTTCTTCAAAATTGTTTTTCAGCTTGTTACTAAACACATTCATATTATAACTGTTGGGGAATTTGGTACACTTTCACTATCTGTTGTACAGGGCACCACAAGACTATTTGAACCTAGAATATTTATAATGTAGGCAGATTCTTCTTGTTAAGATTCTATTTTGACCATTAGCTCTCACCACTAGCTCAAGGAGAAGTTGAGATTTATAATCTAAATTCTTAAAACATATTTTTAATATTAAAAAAAAAAAAAAGATTTATTTACGCACATACAACTTTGAGGAATAAATTAATATTGCTTTAGATTTTATTATTAATTTTAAATTTAAATTGTTATTATAGTAAGTTCGCACAGATGGGCAGTTTATATAATTTTATTTTAGAACGTTGAGCATAGATAGGCTACATAGACTACGCAATTAAAAAAACTTTTCAAAACATTTAACCTCAGGTTAAAAGTTCATAGTTAAGCCAACGCTCACTTCCTGATATACAGACACAATCAATGCAATATGATGTTAACATAAAACCATGCTGACAGGAATGTTCGTCTGCAGCATGATATTATTTAAAAGAAATGATCCTCATCCAGTATAGGAATGTGCGTCTGTCTGGCAAAGGAATCGTATATATAAAATATTAAAAAAGCAATGCTTCATATGGAGGGAGAGTGATACTTGCCATCTTACAGTTCCTATCCATAGAGCAAAAGGAAATCAATGGCATGGGAAAATACATTCACTTTCATTGCAACGATATGACTACACCTCTGGGCCATGCATTCATTTGGGCATGGTGCCCTGTATGCTAATATGCTTCACATAACATTGATATAAATGCCTATATATCCCTCCACCAGCATCGACTCAACTACGAAACAAATAGTCTGAAATTAACTCTAAACTTAACGGTTCTATGCAGCATCTACACCCAACTTTAAATTTAATTAACACATAATAATAATAATGATGATAAAAAACAGAAATGGAAATGATTAATTTGCAAACTTAATACATAAATGAAAGATTATTAACTGATATAGAGTCTTATTGCTAGTCAGATAAGAGTCCACTTATTTATATATATTTTTTTACAGATTGACTACTTATTGGAGATATATTTAAAAGAAAGTTCAATTGATAAAAGTTTATACTTCCCCTTTGGTCTTGATGACTCCTCCATTTTATGGAAGTCCTTGCTGATCCTATTTTGCTAATAGTTTTTTGGAGACACGACTTCTACAAGCCATATTTTCTGGAAACGTGGTCAGCAGGCCTCAGCTGGTGCAAATGAAGGAAACTAAATCTAGTGTCAGACTTACAAAATGAAGTCTGTACTCTATAGCTAGCTGTAATACATAACAAGATTAATAGATTAATTCATGAATTCAATAATTTTCCCTTGTATAATTTCTGGCCTCCCTTATCACAAATCCTCTGGATTGAGTGAACATGATGTCACAGATCTTATTGTTCCTGTTTTCCTTTCTGGCCCGTGCACTTGTTGTTGCTTGCATTGGTCAATCGCTTCAGAGCAGGAAACACAGTCTCTAATTTTTATCTCTTATCTGACCTTTCAATTATTTAAGTGCCCCAAGGGCTAGTTTGCTTTACATTTAATTAATAGAACAATCATTTCCATTTTAAGATTAAAACGCGATTTTTTTAAATTGAATCTAATTAACATTTTTTTTGTCATTGTTTTTAAATGAAAAATATTAATCTTTATCTTTAGATCTTTTTTTTTTTACATTTACTTACTTTTAAATACTTTTTTTTTTTAAAAATAGTTTTCCATCTGTGCGATATATATATATTAAACATAACTTAATTTTCTTTTAGTTTTTAATAAATCAATTTTATTTAATATTTATTTCCCCTTTTTATTTTAATTTTAAAATAATGTAATGACATATGTATACCATTACAATATATAATAGTGTATTTCTCAATTTCAGGTCTGTCATCTCACTTTAAAAAAATTATAGTACACCTGCGTCTCATTTTATGCGGTAGATAGGTTCCACAGAAAACCCGCATTAAAAAAAATTGCACAAAAATAGACTTAACTTACTTTGAAAAATGGGGGATAGGGTCTGTAATTTTCAGAATTCGCATAAAAGTAAAGCAACAAGAAAAAATTACCTTAAAATTCGCATTAAAAAAATAAGGAAATAAAGTATGACTAATAAAAAATATCAAATATTTGAAAAAAATTGGTACAAGACAAACTTTTTTTATTTTTTTTTATTAACTACAGTATTTAATATGACATTTTTTCATTCGTATTTTAATCATTATCGCTATTTTCGAATGTGCAGTTCGTTTGTAAACTGATAAGAAATCAGATTCGTTGATGTGATGTGATGTAACTTCTTCTTGAACGAAGTCAAGAATCTCTCAGCAATTATGCCCAGAGAAACTTGTTAGCCACTTTATTTTCCATTCCCCACTCTAATTTTTACCATATTCTGCTCCATCCCATTTACACAACTAGTGCCAATTTCAATCTTGTGCTGTGTTAATGGTTTTCTGTTGACAACTGATTTTTACTACTGAAATAAATTTTAAGTGTTCACATTTTGTTTCTATATTAAAAAAATGAGGATCGCAATCAAAACAAAAAGATTATACATTATCATTAAAAATATTATTTTCAGTTTATAAAATCAATAAAATCTTCATTACTTATTTTAAAAATCTACATTATTTATTTCTGTTATACCTAACAAAATACATTTTAAAAGTTTAAAATTTTTGAATATTTATTGCGATATTTTTATACGTAAGTATAAATCTATTATTATTATTTACTCATTAGTATAAGTAGATTATTTATTCTAAATATAGCTTCAGGCCATATTCATGTTAGCTGCTAGTATAACGTTATATTTTTGAAAAAAAAAAAAGTATTTCAAGTCAAAATAAGTTATTAATAATTTATATTTCTTGATATCTAATAAATATAGTGAAATATGAAAAATATTAAGAAGAAACATGAATCGCATAACTTCAAAATCGCATTAAAATAATCCGCATAAAACGAGATCCAGGTATATTGGTTAATTAGAGAAGTGAATTTAAAAAAATACATTACTTATACAAATAGTAAACATGTTTATTTCTGTGCAGTTTTTTAGTTTTTATACTTATAGTTTCTTATTGAAAAAATTTGATCAAATCAACCTCAGAAGAAGATTGTTGCACAGTCAAAACTATAAGTATAAACATAATAAATTCAATAAGATTACATGTATTTTTAACTTTCTTGTTAACTGTAAAGTTTTTGTATATTCTTCACTTACATGATATATTAATATTGCATAAGTTTTAATTTTAAATAACCCATGGTTATGGACACTACTTACACACATAACATTTTTTATATGTATTGTCAAATAGATACTGCTATATAAATTCCTAGCATAAACAATGCAAAAATATGAAAGTAAGAAAAGAAATTGATAATTTTTATAAATACTTCATAAAAAATAGATTGAAGTAATAACACTTTAAAAAAAAGAACAACAACAATTAAATGATGTAACTTTAAAATATATAATTATTTCTATTTGTTGTTTTAATATAATAATTGTTCAGAATAGTCAAAATATTTCAATAATTTATTAATAAAAAAGCACTAGAAAAAATATTGTAGAAATTATTGAAAGACTGCTTACTATCACAAAAAAATTTTTTTTATATAAATTCATTAAAATGTGATATAAGTTCATATTAAAGTTTTTGAAATAGTTATAAAGTAAGATTCAAGAATAAATTGTGTTAAGAGATTGGCAAGCAATGGTAAATATCTTTTATTGTTGATCAAGCATTATCATATACATTATTGTCTACTTATTGTAATGGTATTGAAACAGTATTTGAATCCAAATCTTAGTTTCACCTCAGTTCTATCAATTCGTCACTTCTCACCCATTATTACCATTTTACCTAAGTTCAAACTTCGGATATTGGACTGTGTGTGGGTATTATTATAAAATATATGTACATTTTCATTAAAAACATCATATATATACACACACTCTGGTATAAGAGATGAGTTTTAAAATTATATCAAGTTATTCAAAATAATTGATAAATTAATAAATGCCAATAATATAAAATAAAATATGTTTACAGTCAAGATTTATTTTAACTTAATATCCAAAAGTTATTCCTTTAAATATTAAAAAGAAAGTTAAAGCATTATAAATCGAGATGTAAATAGAAATCCCCTTGGGTCTTCTGTCAAAATTACAAGTTATATTAGGAGGGGGAAAAAGAGATAGAACCGAAAAGTATTCCTGAAACTCATCATTAAGTAATTTTGTTAAAAGCATTTTAAATAGATCAAATGTAAAGTAAAAGTGGCCGGATTGAAATCGCAAGTTCACCATGTGCTTCTAATCTACCAAATCGAGGTAGAGAAAAATGGCCAAATTGAAATAGCAATCTCAACATGTGCCACTAATGCATCTTTTACCTGAGGGAATATAATAGCGCCAATGAGAGACCTTTTCATTTTATGACGCACAACGCAATGGATCCGAAAGATAAGAAAGAAAGTAATAAAAGCTAAAGTTTCATATCAAAAAAAAAAAGAACAAAAGAGAGGAAAAGTTCTCTTGTTCTGGCGCTGATCCGGGATATGTGTTATTTGGTAAAAGAATATTTACTTTAGTGTAACTTGATAATGTGCGAGGAGTAGAGGCCATTGCTATAATCCTCCGACCCTATGGCTATGGAAATGCTGAACTTCCCATTCGATCTAAATGAAACAAATCAAAATCAGACTGCTGCTTATGTATTCGGAATGTGAATGCTTATTATAATAATCGAACTAATGCTATTAATGAATGAACCCTGGATTCTACAAACTGAGTGTGCACACTTCAAATAATCAAAGGTAAACGATACCCAAGATTAAAGACTTTCTTTAGGACTTACTTTAAATTGCTATTATAATGTTTCCGTAAATTTGAAATCTTACCCTCATTTCGTAAATCTTAAATGAAATTCTGTTTAATATATTATATAAATCTAATCAATCCTATCCTTGTTTTATCTATTTACTTGGATATACATTTATTTACTATTTGTTTTACATTATATTTCATGCCTACATAATTTCCGAGCTCATATTCTATCATAAATAAACTTGTTAAGAATCGCTGCTCATTGGCGCATATTCCTATTTCATAATATTTCCTTTTATTTTATAAACGGTCAGCTTGGAAATTATAAGTTTATTATAAATCTTGATGCGAGATCCCATAAATTTTAGTATAGCATGCTGGCCATCTTAGCCATCATCCCATGTGTTAAATTTTGTATTGGCTTGTAATATAACAACCTAATTTATCTGTAATATTATTACATATTGGGCAAATATTAATTCAATTAGTCGGTGTGTGGGATTGGAAATAGGTTCTCTATTTATAAAGTGTAATAATGATTAAATGATTTACTTTGAGATGTGCTAGAGCCTATAGATGCTAAAAATTTTAAGCCATGGAAACAGTAGACAGGTCCTTCTAAATTTGCTCCCAGATATTTGGACATAAAGAAATGATGCCATGGTAGCTGACCTTGTCATGCAGTCAGAAATGGAAAGGCAAAGATCTCATACTGATACCGCTCATGTGATTACTCTGAAGGGTTCGGCCTGACATTTGGTTGTCCTCCCATCTCTGGAATTTCCAAATGCTTTTGCAATAGTGAAGCCCGTTCTTCCTAAATACATAGCATCATTTATGCCTATCACAAATCATTATATTTGTAGGCCTAAATATCTACACTAAAAATCATTTCCATGCCTTGCACATTGAGTGCTCTGTAATGGACCCAATTTAATAAATTCTTTCCTCAATATATATGTGATTATCGTTGGGTCAGCTAATTTATGCATGTTTTAATCTCATCTTATAATCTCGCATAACTTTCATATTGAGCTGTGGGGCATGGGATATAATTATATAATGATATCTGAGTGGCATGTAGAAGTAAAATGGAGGCTAATATAAAGCTATATAGAGTATTTACTCTCATACTATCCTCGTGTAAATGACCTTAGTAATATCATTAAATATTTATTTCAGATTATACCTATGTCTGCTTGTCTGTTATTCTTAACATTATTACTCAAGGTATCTCATCTCAATCATGATTAGGGCATCAAACCACAATAATCCGTAGTGTTAATGTAAGTCAGTAGGGTCTCTTGTATCTACCTGACTGCTGGGCGTAGAAAGAGGTTTGCTATTGTTTTGGTAGGCCATTGTCCTGTAGTTGTTCATTGTGAAATAAACTAACTAGGTTAGAACACAATTCACAGGCCCTGAACCTACCTGTGATGCTGCTCTTTGAGCCTAGTGGTGAAATTCTGCAACATGTTAGCAAGGCATACGAGTTCTGACCATTATAGTATACATATGCTGTTACATTATTTTAAAATTTAAAAGTAAAACAATCATAAATAAAAATTGATTTATCAAAAACTTAAAAGCAAAATTAAAAGTTATGTTTAACATATATATATATCACACGAATGGAAAACCTTAAAAAAAACTTTAAGTATTTAAAAGTACTTTTGTAGAAAAAAATAAAGTTAGATTAATATTTTTGTTTTAAGTAATATAAAGGAAAATAGAAATAAATGTCAATTAGTAAATGGAAATGATTGTTTTATTAATTAAATGTAAAGCAAACCAGCCCTTGAGGCACTTAAATAATTGAAAGGGCAGATAAGAGAATGAAAAAATTAAAGATCGACCAATGCAAGCACCAAGCCACGCATGGGTCAGAAAGGAAAACATCTGAACTTTAGGATCAGATATGTCATGTTAGTGAGATCTGAAAATTTAGTGATAAGGGAGGTCTAATACTATAAAAAGGATTGTTGTAGAATTCAGGCTATGGATATTCTATGAACTGTAGCTGTATTGTAGGCTCCATGATGTAGAAGTCTTGCAATAGATTTAATTGCCTGCATCAGCTGAGGCCTCCCTATGACAGTTGCTGACCCACATATTGGCAAGCAGCGGTGTCATCTCCAGAGAATGATCTATACAAAATGCGAGACTTAGGATGGACTTCCATAAACTTATCGTAACCAGGAGGATTCATAAAAAACTTACTCTGGTAAGTATAAACTTTTTCAATATGAATTTATAAATCGCTCTTTTAAACAAACTTTCAATTAATAACCTAAAGTATGAACTCTTATCTTAAAAGTACTCTAAATCAATTATTAATATTTTTTATGTATATGTTTGCTAATCATTTCCATTTTTTTTATTTTTTTTTATCTGTTAACTAAATTATTAAATTTAAAATTGGGTGTAGATGGCTGCATAGATTCGTTAACATTTATGTTAGTTTAAGGGGGTTAATTTCAGACTTTGTTTCATAGTTGAGTCGATGCTGGTGGAGGGATATATGGGTGTCTATATCAATGTAATGTGAAGCATGTTAACATACAGGGCAAGCATGCCCAACTGAATGCATGGCCCCAAAGGTGTAGCCATATCGTTGCAATGGATGCAGACGTATTTCCTGCGACATTGATTCCCTTTCACTCTATGAATAGGGAGTATAAGTCGGCAATAGACCGCTCTCTCTCCCTACACATCATTTCTTTTAATGTTTTATGTACATGATTCCTTTGCCAGACAGATGCACATTCCTGTACTGGACAAGGATCATGTCCTTTAAGTAATATCATCCTGCAGTTGCACATTCCTGCCAGCCTACTTTTATGCTATCATCTTCATGTTGCATTGTTTGTGTCTGTATATCAGAAAGCAAGTATTGGTTTAGCTATGAACTTTTAGCCTGAGGTTGGATGTTTTGAAAAGTTTTAATTGCTTAATAGTGTCTATCTGTGCGGGGTTTAACTAAAGTATAAAATAATAATAAATTAAAGTAAGATAAATTTATTCTTCAAATTTAACTTTATATATATGTGTGATAATAATTGTTTTTTTTGTGTGTTATTATTGGCACTGGCTTATTTTATTTATTTATTTTAAATATTAAAATACATTTTAGAATTTAAATATCTGTGTCTCCTTGAACTAGTGGTATGGGCTAATGGTCAATATATAAATTGGACTTTTTCCCAAGATGTATCTACCTACATTATAAATTTTCTAGGTTCAGATGGCCTAGTGGTGACCTGTATGGCAGATAGGGTAAGAGTGTGTATTCCCTGACCATTATATTACTATACCTGTTTTTGGAAAAGGAACATCTTGGAAATATTGGCCTGCGTAGTTTGGTGAACTAATGGACTCTAGATGTTAAGATCCATGGATTGCAATTCCGCCTGTCATTTCAGTATTCAAACTTAACTCCCTATCAATTTTTTTTAAATTGATCTCATTATAAGTCAGATCATGAGAAGTTATTTATGTTTATTGTACTGCAATATTTTCAAATTTAATAGTTCTTAAGCTGTTAGTTGATGAATCAAATATATAAAGTATATATTTCTCACTAGCATTCAGCTTAAGTGTATTGAACAGTCTGGCATGTAATTATTCAATCATCATCATCATCAAGAACCATATCAATCCACTGCAAGATGAAGGTCTCTCCAAGTTCAATCTATCTTTTTCTATCTTTAGCTTCTCTTTTCCGCATCACCCCTGCACACTTTCTTATTTCATCCATCCATCTCACATGTGGTCTCTTTCTGGGTCTTTTAAAATCTCTTGGAATCCGGTTTAAAATTTCAATTGTCCATCTATTATCATCTCTTCTAGCAATATGTCCAGCCCAACTCCACTTCAGTCTTTTAATTTTTTCAATGAGGTCAGTAACACCTGTTTGTTCTCTTACCCATACTTTGTGTTTTCGATCTCTTCTTGTTACTCCCAACATGCATTTCTCCATACTTCTTTGAATGGTCTGAAGTCTCTGTATTGCTCTTTTATTAAGTGTCCAAGTCTCAGATCCATAAGTAAGAACTGGCAAAACACATTTATTAAAACCTTTATTTTCAAACACATAGGCATATTTCCTTTTAGTATCAAGTTATTTCTACCAAAAAGCACTCCAACCAAGTTTAATTCTATGATTAATTTCCTCCATTATGTTTCCATCTGTATTAATAATCTGACCAAGGTATTTGTAACTGTTAACTTCTAACTCATCATAATCAATCTTTATTTTCATATTTTGAGAAAATCTATTAAACATTACCTTAGTCTTTTTAACATTTATCTTTAGTCTTACTTTCATCTGATAACTCCTGCAACATTTCCTGCAGCTCTAAAGCATTATTTGCAAAAACAACTACATCATCTGCAAAATCTAAATGACTTAAATAATCTCCATTTACTTTCACTCCTTTAGCTTCCCATTTTAATCCACAAAATACTTCTTGCAGCACTGCTGTAAAAAGTTTTGGAGATAAGGAGTCACCCTGTCTTACACCTTTTTCAATGTTGATTTTCCTACTATCATTATGTAATCTAATTGTTGTTACATTTTTATAAATATTCTTTAAAATATTATAATATCTTGGATCTACACCATGATGATCTAATGCTTTAATCGCTGAAGAAATGTTTATAGAATCAAATGCCTTTTCATAATCCACAAATCCTAAGCATAATGGCAACTCATATTCATTTGTCCTTTCTATAACTTCTCTCAATACCTGGATATGATCTACTGTACTAAAACCACTTTTAAATCCAGCTTGTTCTCTTGGTTGGTGGAAATCCAGTGTTTTCTGTAGACGAGTTGTAATTATCTTAGTAAAAATTTTGTATAAAACTGATAAAAGTCTAATAGGTCTATAATTTCTAATATCTTCTTTATCATATTTTTTAAATATTAATACTGCATTCTTCCAATCATCTGGTACATCTTTATCGTTTAGACATTTGGTATATATCTTTGCTTAAAAAATTTCTATTTCTTCGCCTGCTTCTTTTAATATATCAATTATAATTCCATCATTACCTGGAGCCTTCCCTTTCTTCATAAATTTAATTGCATATCTCACTTCGTCATTCAAAATTCTGGGCAATTCAGGAGATATAACAGGTATAGGAGGCACTTGTTCTTTATTACTATATAATTCTTGATAGAAGTCTTCTATACATTTCATGATGTCATCTCTCTTTTAGTAATAATGCCATTTTTTTTTTCTTATTGCAGATATAAATTTCCTACCAATACCAAAATATTGTTTTACACTCTTTAGACTTTTATTCTCTTCTACAGCTTTCCTTGCTAGTTCACAATTATACTTCCTTATATCATTTTCAACTCTTTTCCACACCATTTTACAAAATTCAAGATATTCAATCTTTTTTAATGCATCATTGTTGTATATCCTCATATTCCTTCTTTTCTTCATAAATTCTCTAGTCACAGTAGAATTTTTATTGGTCAATTGCTGCTTTTTTTCTACCAGCTATCTTTATTGCAGTTTTTAAAAGTGTATCAGTTATTTTCCTATTAATGTCATTTAAATCTGAATCATGTTCAAAATCTATTAATACTTGAAACCGATTTGTAAGTTCTAATTTAAATTCATTAGAATGTTTCTGAAGATTAAGAATAGCAACTATAAATATTGTTTTTCTTAATAATTTTTGTCTCTCTAGTTTTGCTTTAACATGTATCTTACATCTTATTAATCGATGATCACTTCCTGTATTAAATTTATTAAGAACATTACAATCTTGAAATATGTATTTTTTGTATAGTAAAGAAACATAAGTATCAAAACAAACACAGAATAAAAAATAGTATCATACTTAATAGAATTGTGGATTTAGTTTGGCACAGGTTTTATATAGACGTGAAAATTTGGTTTAATAATTGATCCCTATTATGATACAGAAAATTATCTGCTGATAAACTCAGAAATTTATCACCTACTGGTTAAATAATTAGACAGATGATGTAATCATGAAGGGATTATATAATTAATATTCCTATCTGAGAAAGTATTTCATATTGAAAAATATAATTATTGTAAACCATCAGATGTTATATTAGAGGAAATTGCAATACAAAAGAAATCTCTCTTTTATATTACAAAATCCTTAAAACAAGATAACCTAGTTGATGCCCTGTGTTGTTTACAGCAATAGAAAAATGGCAGTCTGGAGCACAAGATCTGAGGATTGCAACTCAACTCTATTGCTTCTGTGCTTAAACTTAATATGAACTTCAAACAACTATTTGTTTAATCAAAATTTTTTTGGGAAATTATACATTAAATAGTATACAAATTTATTTTTAACAAACAATCACAATAATCAGTTTCAGTAAATATGTAAATGATTTTTCATCATTTTTTATTAATTTAGAAATTATATTCATCTCATCCAACTTATGCATCACAATTCTATATTTCTAAAAACTAATGTGCTTCTATATTTCTAAGATGTGAACATATACATTGAAAACTAATCGTTTGCAGATAGAATATAATTCACAATGATTAACTTCAATGCCAATTAAATGAGGATTAATTTTAAAGACTAAATACATTATTAATTTTAAATGACTATTTTAAACAATTTAAAAAGCCATTAATCGTTGACTTATAAGGAGTACAATTTCATTTAAAAATTGATGAATAAAGACATTTAAAGATTAATAAAATTTTAAATGGTTATAAATAAATACCATCTTTCCAATAGCTTATTTATATTTTATAGCAGATGGTGAGATTAAAACTTCAAGATCTCAGCTGCTCTGATCTCAAATATGAAAAAAATAAGAGGTAGTTCTTTACCCCATCCATTATATATTATCATATGAATTTAAATGTCCAGATTAGTTTCTGACTTTTGCTATACTGTATTTTAAAATGATCTTTAAAATTGATAATGATTTAGAACAGTGCTACCAAAACTATAGGCTGCAATACTGGGAAGTAGAAGATCACAATAAAAGTTTTGCATTTTCAAAAACTGTTATGTGGTTGTTAATTATTTTGCTCATATTGGATTCATGTTATAAAATAATTTTTTATTATTATAGGTTTTTTTTATATGCAGTTCATCTTTTTTTTTTTTTTAATTTATCACTGAAATTATATTTGGGAGAAATCTTATATGTTTAAATAAATGTATTGATTGTATTAAGAATGTTTGGTTATTTTGTTCAGTTTTAATATTAATTTAATGGAAAGCAAGAACCATTAAATATTTCAATTTCATATTATAGGTGAAACATGATTAATCTGAAATTTTAATTTCAGGTTTTTTCAGATTTGTGCATTTTTTCGATTAAGTCTTTTAGTATTTCATTATAATTCAAAACTTTGCCAAAAATTAGATAATTATTGAACTTTTTCTTTCTTTAATTTTATTGGTAAATGTGTTCAAACTAATTTATCACAAAAAGTTGAAATCACTTTCAAAATTTTTGTAGAACATTTCTTCAAATTCTAGATTATAATTAAAAGCATTTTTGAGTTTGCACTAGAATACATTTCAGAATGGGTTAGTGTTATTGAAAAATCCTTTTATTTTCTGTTGTTTAGTAAGAAATCATTTGCTTATTCCTTTTTTGAATCTCATGTGTGTGTGTGTGGGGGGGTGTAGGATTTGACAAATTGAAAAAAAAAATGCTAATAGCTTTTCCAGATACTTCTGGTCTACCTTGGGCAATTTTATTGCCCTTATATGCTCAACAAAAGTATCTGATGTAAGGTTGTGTTAATACAAGACATGATGATTCAGATGTCTTTGGCTGAACTTAAGCCAAAAGGATGTAGGACAATCTAATTCTGTTGACAAATTGAGATAAGTTCATTTTTATTGTTTTTAATAATATGATTCTTAATAGTATTTATTATCTTTGGAAATATCATTGGTTAAAGAGAAGTACACTGACACATTTTTTAATAGATTATTATTATTTTAGTTTGTTAACTGAAAATTAATAACTAAATATAAGGGAAAATGTATTAAATTGTTATTTTTTTAAAAAAAAAAGTCCTTACACATACAATATTAGGATACATTGAATAGGTCTGATAATTAATACCATCAAATATTTCTTTTATAAATCATGATTACCTAGGATATCTGTATGCCAAATATCTGTTAATAATCCTTTAGTTTTCTTTTCAGGATGGAAAATATCAAATTGTTTATGTTTTTGCATAGTTGATCTATTAGGCTGTAACTACATTTGACTGATGTAAAATGTTTTTTCTTGAATGAAATCACAAATTTCTGTGCATAGACTACTTGCCTATAAACCCTGATAATTGAGTTCAGTATTCCCTTCCTTTAAATTCTATATATAACAATAAAGTCATCAACTTGTTACTCTTAGCCATTATATTTTTTCTTTATCTAAAATCTTAAATTTATTTATGTTTTATTATTATGTTTCCAAATTACCTTTGACTATTTAATAATTTTAAAGTGATCATTATCATTATCCAATCATTATAAAAATCTCAAAATCCATTTTCTGCATAATCACTTATTCATTATTTTCCATAATTTCATTATCTGCATCCTTTATGCTTGTATGTATATTATATTGACAACTGCTTAATATTTTATATACCTTCATTATAAACCAAATCAATAAAATTTATTCCATTTATACATATTTTCTCTTATTGCTGTAAGTTCTGTCACACTTTAAAAAATAAACTACACATTCAAATAATATGATTATTTTTATATGCATTCAAATTCTTTTTATTCCCCATATTTGTCCTCCAACTCTGATTTTTATGAGTAAAACTAGTTTTCTGATCCAATCTTACTAATACAACAATCTTCATAACATATCCTATCTTTTATAATAAATTAGGTATAAAATCTTTATCCAGTTCTTTAACATATCTTGCTCATCCACATTGTTGTTTGACCTTTATTCAAAGCCGATTAAAAACTATTTTTGACTATTCAAATACTGACCATAAACTGCAATCCACCATATGTTTTCAAATTAATTTCTACATCCCTTGTGTGAAAATTTGACCATCCTATCTCTTCTTAAATTGGCTCCTTTGCAAACATGTCTTCCTACTTATCTTTGAATTTTTTCTAAATCATCCAAAATTTCTTTACAATCACAACCTATTCCCATAGACTAACCCTAGTATCAAAACTCATTCATTTCTTGCTACATCATAATTATTATATGAAAACAATGTTAATTCTCTTATTGATCTTTTTTTTTTTTTTGCATTATTTATCACCCAAATAATAATCCCATTGATTACTCAAAATTATTCTCAAGTAATTATATTTATTTACCACAATCTTAGTTACATTCAAAAAAAATTTTTCTTCTCTTTCTTTAACTTTTATATCATTATTTTGATTTTTCTTCATCAAACTTAAACCCTATTTCTTTATTCATCCTTGAACAAATCTCCAAAATTATTTTCATGTCTTACCTACTTTTGGTGCCCCCAAAAAATAGCACACAAAGACTGTAATAAATAAACTCTTGTCATTCATTAATGATATCTTTATATTTTTTTTTAAAATCTCTCTTGCTAAACCTATTTCTCTTATGATGAAAGTATAATAGCTGATATAAGACATTCTTGCCATAGTTCAACATTCTTTTTAACTCTGACTATAGTTTCCAAATAGTATTTTTTATATAGTCTAATCAGATCTAATGCTCCATTCATTTCCAAATTTCACAGACTTTTCCACAATATTTACTTTCTCAGAAACCTTTAATTGCATTGGAGGATAATGATGTCAATCTGTGTCAGAAATAATTATTTTAAGAGTTGACTTTAAAAAGGATGAACAGTATATTTGCCAATATATTTGATTTCTGTAGTCAAGCCAACATTATATCTCCTGCAGAGTTTAGCACTGTTTGATAATGCAAATATGAAAGATTTTATAATTAGTATGATCCATAATAGTTGTCTATTTGCTGGAAAACTTTAAAATTTTTCATTATTTGCTTTAAAATAATGATTGATCTCTCATTTAAGATAAAAATGAAATTTCAAATAACTGTCATTATATACTATTGGAAACATCAATCATCAACTACCTTGACATGGTAATTTAAAATTGTGTACTTTTTAGTTCATCAAAATTAAAAAACAATATTTTATCAACCTCATGAGTTAGGCTTTCTCTTCCCTTCCAAATATTCTTATCCTGAGGATTTGTTGGGAAAAAAACAAACTAATCTGACTAAGCTAGGCATGGATATGTATAAAAGATAAAATATGACTTTTTCAGCTCAATCGTAACTTCCAAGATTAGATCTCTTGACCTTACTTCAGAATTATCTACTGTAAGATTAAGTAATCTATGGTAAGTAGATGGTAGTACTATATAATATCCACATCTTCAAATGTTGTGGATTTTGTGTTCATCAGTAAAGATTTATGATTTAATTTGGAACTTTTACTGAGATGATCATTAAATGAACTTATAGAATGAAAAATGAATATACATCTAAGAGTAAGAAACATTGATGAAATTAAGTCTTATGTTGGCATGAAAACAAAAAAATATAGTAGAAATGAAGTTTTACATTGTTTCCTGGCATCTAGCCATCTAAGACTTATAGGTTTCAATTTCTTCAAGAAAAATATTTCAAACATGTCTGGAAACTTTAAGATGAATATAAGATCTTCAAGTAAATGATGCAAACATTTAAGCTAGCTTTATCTGCAGAGTTTCTAGAGATAGAAAAGGCAAGGCTATTCTCTAGCATTAACATAAAAGTAATCAAATAATTGTTTGCCGATTCTTTCAATACCTTTTTTAAGGCTGAGAACCACATTTTATTTAAGCCAGATAAATCTTTGTAACGCAGCTTTAATCGTGAGCTTGCTCTCGTTACAGATAAAGTTTATTCTAATAACAAACTACTTAATTTTCTAACTCTCACAATATGATGTTGCTTATAAGCTTGAATAATCAGTGATTACTTGATGCACTTAAATCTCCAAACCTGTTTGTGACTTGCATCTTTATCAGTGAGGCTTGGGATTCAAAGCTGGAAGTAATGCAGATATGCATCCAGAGTCATCTTTATCGCCACTTCATCTGCCAAGCTAAAAACTTGAAACTCAAATCAATCTGTTTGAATATTTACATAAATCTGTTTCAAGTTCAGAAATTATATATTTTAGTATCTCCATTCCTGTAGCTGGGAATGTTAATAATATCATCAAATCATTTATTGCTGAGCTCCCACAATATGATAAACAAGAGCAGTTCTTTATTTTATTGCATTCTATTATAAGTGTAAATGACGATGGTTTATCAGAAACATTTAAATTCTTACCCCCATATCTGTTTCTGGCTTTTGTTTTTATCAATGTTTAGAATTCAAAGTTGGGAGTAATGCATTTATGGAAACAGATCAATATAACTGTTTGAACAAGTTGATTGCAAACTTTAAGCTGATTTAAATTTCAGGTTTTTAGATTGACAGATAAGATGGAGTTGAATGTAGGTACTGGAAGCATAATTGCATTTCTTTCAGTTTAGAATATCAATTGTCATCGATAAAGGTAAAATCTAGAAAACTTCTGGGGATTTAAATGCGTCTACAAACTCGCAATAGATGGCACTATAGTAGAAAATTTATTTTATTGGTTGTCATTCTAAAATTATTTTATTTTAGGAAATAATTGTTTAGATATTTTGAGGTTGAAATTTATTCAGAAAATACTTTTTGTAACCAGATATCTTCTAAAAATTCTTCTTGAGCCTTCTTACTATTGTGCTAAATGCTGGATTTGATTTTTCATTTAATAAAAAAATGTTATTGAAATCTCTTGTAAAAGTGTTTTAACATAGTTTTATGAATGTTGCAATCATCATAAATTCAATTTTCTTCAGATTTTTTTTTTCCAAGACAGAAAACTAACAATTTGTTCATGATATAGAATATTTGAATTGACATTTTGCTATTGGCTAGTTTCAACATATGTGCTTCAATCTATCAAAAGTGTTGTATATAGAACATTTTAGTCATCTGTCATACTCAAACAGTTTAGCAATTTACCTTTAATATAAAAGTCATGAGAATCTTTTCCATTTCTCATAAAGAAATCTATATTAAGACAAAATATGATGAGATTAGTATAGGTAGTTTTTGAATATCAAGTCTTTAAGTCCTTGCTCTGAAAGCAAAGAATATACTAACTCATTTAAATAGCTTAGGATTTTTGAGATAGGAATACAATAATTATTGTAATAATCTCTGAGATTCCTGTCAGATTCTGAATGATGGATTATGGTCAGAAATCTCTTGGATAACAATAAAAAATCATATATGAGTATTTCAATCACAACTACCTTGGATAATACAAACATGTTTATAATGTAACAGATATAAGACAATATTGATTTTCTAATTATCTGGTCAATGCTTTATCTGCATCAAAGACAATCAGAAAATCATCAAAGGAATCTAATTTATCTTATCATCTTTGTACTGTTGTGATTCTTTTTATTGAGATGTACTTATTCTGAATTCATAGAACAATCCATAATATCAATGGACTCAGCAAAGAAAGTATAAATACCACCAAAAAAACTATGAATGGATGCTATGACTGTTTAGGGAAATCAACTTCTGCGATAACTCAGCATTCAAACTAGATTACAAATATTTATCACTGTTTGTTACAGGAAACTGGATTTACAATTTTTATTTATTTTTAATTAATTATTCTGAAATTTAATATTAAGAACATTATTAATATTGATAAAAAAATAATAACATTCTCCTATGTTTTTTACACAATGCAAATATAATATTCTACTAGGCTACACTTAAACAAATATCTGGTAGTTTCAACTGTCCACTGATCTTCTTAAGTCCTATTTAAAAACAAAAAATAAATAATGATTTCTATACTTCAATTCTTATAATTCAGCTCTGCAGTTAAAAATTCTATTGCAAGAATGATTTAAGCTCATGATGAGTTTTTAATGTAAAATGAATAATGTTATTAATAAATTTAATAAAATGTCACTAGTTAGCCAAATCAAATACTTTACTACATCTTTTTTTTTTTTAAAGATATAATCCAAATACTTATATTCCACGATTTTTTTGAATTTGTGAATTTTTCATATTTTTATCTCCCTCCATATTTAAAATTCAATATCCACTAATATATATATACTGTATTGCAGAAATGTTTTTATTCACATAAATACATTAAAAAGTAAAAAAAAAATTATTCACTTTCACGATATTCTTAATATTATGTGACAAAATAAAAGCATGCAATTCTCATGTTCAGAAATATTCTATTTCTGAATACGAATGTTGCTTGCTTTTATTTTGACTGCATATCAAGAATACTATGAAAACTGAAGAACATTTATTTTTTAATGTATTTTCTTTTAAAAAAAATTGTTTTATTTCCTACTTTATAATTTATAAGAAACTGTAGATGTGATTTAATACTACTAAATGGCAGTACCATAAAAAGTAGTAAATCTCAGATAAAATTAAAAATTTCAATTTTCATTATTTTCTTTTTGCTAAAATTGTTTGCAAATTTAAAAAATTGTATTATCATTGGGAATACATATTTATGCAAAGTTTTAATTAGATCAGAAATTGGGAAGAAAATTGATTTACAAGATTTCTCAGATAGACAAACATGAGTTAAATAAAAGCATATGAAAAAGAGGCAGCTCTACAAACTAATATATTAATTATTTAAAAGATTAAAGATCACCTTCTGTTTGGGAAATAGAAGTTTTTGAATAAAAGCATTCAGATCAATGGTATTCTATCTAAATTTAATGTTATAACACCTAATTTAATAAATATTGCAGGATAAGATTGTTGCCCCATGCAATTTAAGTCAATGGTTAATTTGAGAACTAAAGTGTCTTGAATTGAATCTCATTTGGAAAAGTAAAAATCTGTGGTACCACATCCATCCACCATTTGAGTGCTCTAATATCACACAATTATACTATTATATATAGAACTGTTTTATTCTGATTTATAGATTGGAGATTCTATAAACATTTCAAAAATAGGACGACATAAACTGAACAGCAGATATTAAGTATATATTTTAAATATTAGATATTTATTAATCTGTATATTAAAAACTTAATTTGCTATATGGACCATATTCATTATGTAAATGCTTGATACTGTGTGGTATTTCTATAGCTTACTTTATAATAATTTGTTTGAAATCATATTAACTTGTTGAATATTAGACACTGTATTGGATTGTTTTTATATATTTATTTTAAGTTATGATTTTTATAATATATTCATATTACTTTATGCAAATATACTCTAACACTATGGGGAAATACAAGGCTCGTACCTGTGGTGATGATCATCTGAACGTGAACATCAACTGCCCTAAATTGGGTAGCCATTTGTAAATCTACAGAAAATTGGGGTTTAAACCATGAGATCTGAGAAATTATATTTTTATCATTAAGTTAAAAAAAAAATCTCAAAAGGGTTGAGCATAATCAGTCTATCTAGCTATAATTTCACCAGCACTCCCAAAAGTAATAATCATTCATCATCATGAATGATTATCAAAATAAAATAAACAGACAATCTTGTGAATGGATTTGAAATGGGTCTCCTATAGACCAGGCTAACTATTAAGCCTTTGCCAGCTTGGGCAATTATTTAAACCAATGTTTGGATGCACAAACTCAAGTATTAATCTATAAGAATACAACCAAAAAAAAATAATGCTAGGATATTAAAACATGTTGATCATCATCAATGCTCTGGCCACTTAGTACCATTAGTGTACTGGCCAACTATAAACTTAATTTCTAATAGAAACCAAGCTAAATAAAATGTAATGTATGGACTTTGAAGAATATCCTCTTTGTGCCAACCCAGGAATCATCATCATACACTAAATATAATCCCATATAGCTATTATGCACAAATCTAGCTCAGGAAGCAAGAACTATAATTTATTACTGTGAACAAGAGGGAAATAAATAAATAAATAAGCTTACTACAAATAATCTTAAGCAATTCATGGGCTCCCCCTACTTCTAAATAACTAGTTTTATTGGGATCATCAAGGGAAAAAAATAAATTCTAGAATATAAGCTGTCATGATATAAGGTCAAACACATACTGCATTTCATGAAACAGGAATTGGATAGAATAAAGTAATTAAGACTAGAAAGAATATTTTTTAAAAAACCAATTACTTAATAGCTAATTAATAACAAAAAAAATGACATGATCGTAGATAATTTCAAACATCATTTCAAATATTTTTTTTTCTCACAAATATTATATTAACCAACAAATTAAGTTTTATTTATGGATTGTCTTTAAATTCATTAGGTTCTTTTTTAAAAAATAACTAAGAGTTTGTTAAACATATTCAAAAATCAAAGATAGCAATCTTTGATTCTATCCAGAGGGCAAATTGAAAGAGAAAAAATACTTATTACATTTATGAAACAAAAATAGGTTTTCTATTACTAATATAGTGTGCGCACATAAAAAACTATAGCCATGACTTTCTTGTTATGGAGGCTTTTCCAGTTGCAATTTCAGTTTTTCCTAATGGAGTTTCTTCTTGAAGGCTTCTAAACATGGGCCTGGTTAAATTTGTTCCATTCTGGGTCTAGCAATTTCAAGTAAATGAAGATAGGAATTTTTGTCCATTTGGTTTTCCTTTTGAATTTTCCAGGTGAGACAGATGTAGGCAGAGTCTTTTTATGCTCTTGGCTAAAGGCAGGGTTGCAAACTGATAAAGAAGTTTTTATCTTCTCTATATTTTTTTCTAGTGAATGTAAATACATGGAAGAATGTGATGCCTAGCTTTTAGCTGAACTGAGCATGTGGGTTTTCATTGTACAAATCATTTTTAGTGCGAAACTCATAGTATGCTGAAATCTGGATCAAAAACTTCCATGATTATATTCAATAGCTTGGTTAAGATTCATGATATGTTATGCCACAGGTTGGTAAAGGCTTCTGCTTTTCTTTTCAGCAGCTGGATTAAAACTTCACTGCTTTCTCTTCAACAGCTAAGTTAGGAATATTTTCTTCTATTAGCAGCAGTATTAAGATTTGACTGCTCTCTCCAACAATTAAGTTAGCAAATTTCTATATTTTTTTCAGCCACAGGGTTAATATTTTGCTGCTCTCTTCAACAGATAAATTAGCAATAACTTCTATAATATTAATAATCCAATAATCTAATTCACGTGCACTTTGTAGATTTAACTATAAATGAATACTCACTTTCCAAACACAAGATAAAGTTAAATCTACAAAGCACATGTGAATTAGCTTATTAATATTACAGTTTATAAAAACTGCTATATAAAATAAATGTTTATTTTCCAGTAACAGGATTAAGATTTGACTGCTCTCCTCAACAGTTAAGTTAGCATATTTCTATATTTTTTCAGCCACAGAATTGAGATTTGACTGCTCTCTTCAACAGTTAAGTGAGCAATTAACACCTCCACATATTTTTTTTCTAGAACAATCTTGCCCATCAGCCAATTACAATCTGTCTGTTACATGATAATTTTCATGACAACCAATTGGATAAAATTTTATAACTACAATTATTCAGTTATCTCCTTAATCGTAGATTAAAAACAAGTCAAGAACTTAAATTTAACAACATAAAATTCTTGACATTCCTTTATAATTAAAAACCAAATCTTGAAAAAAAAAACATAACAAGATAATTAGTTAATTACACTGACTTGATTTTTCTTTTTTTTATTAAATAGAAATAAAGAAAGAAAAACAACTCATTAATTAAAAATAAAATTTACAAATATTTTAAAATCTTATTTTGTTTTTTCCTATTTTTTTAAAAAAATACTCTTAACTATATTTAATATTTGAGAATTATCATACTATCATATGGGATTTTACAAATATTTAGTTAAATAAAGACCCATAATAAAATATGTATTGGAAAATTAAATTTTATTTCCTCCATTAATTAAATATTTTTTTTTAAATTCTCAAACCTGAGGAACATGCTGGCAACTATCTATTTATTTATTTTTTTATGATGCATTGATTAAAATATTTGCACTATTTTTGAAGGAAGTTGATATAAAGTGAAACAGGGATGGCCAATAGGTCTCCCCATTAGTGGTATAATAGCCAGCACCTTCTTAAACTATTATGAGAAACACATAATACCAAAAATACAGACATACAACCACAGAATGATATATATAAGATATGTAGATGATTTGTTTATCACTGCCAAATAGAATACAATCAGAAACATGCAGCATAGGACTAAGCTCACACTAAATAACTAAATATCACATGGGAGAATGAACAACACTATCTACAATATCTGGACTTACACATACAAAAAGAAGATGCACAATTAAATTACCACATGATCATCAAACCCCTGGAAATAAGAGAATATATGCATAAGACTGCTATAGTATCCAACTCACACAAATACACTGGATTAAATGCATTTCTACATAGAAAAATTTATGCAAATTCTACACAGATAGAAGAACTAACATATTAAAGTACATAAAATAACTAACATTAGTTGGCTATAAATATAGAAGAATAACCAAAAGAATAGCACAGTTCCAAGTAAAAATAAACCAGCAAGGTGGAATTGGAGATAACTAACCTCGAATAACCATACCACACATTCCAAACACTATCAAAAGACTTTAGTAGGCTTCTGCTAACACCAATAGACTCATAAACAATTCAAAAGACAAATTAGAAACAAAAACCCCTCAGGTCATATATCAAATTCAGTACCCCCAGGCTGGTTGCAGGGCCTCATATTATGGGAAAACATAAATAACCATCACAAATAGGGCATTACAACACATGCATATGTGTATAGAAGAGCACTAAACAATAAAGAGACCAATCGACATTTTTAAAACATGAAAAAATCACTGGATACAGATTTGAACACATCAACACCAGAATAGTAAGTAAAGAAAGAAATGACCATAGGTGTAAAATTAAAGAGGCCTACTTTATAAATAATGATACTAATTCTATAAGTAGGAAAGACACCTGTTTCACAATTCCAAAAAGATGGACAAACTAATCAAAACAAAAGAAAATGCCATGATCTATGACTAATGTACAGCTAACTAATTTGCATAATTACAATACTCCTCCTCAATGCCATTGACTGCACTCAAATATGAATATGAAGTCTAAGAACTTAGCATATATAAACAAAATTAAACTTCTCTAACAAGCGTGTTAGCACAGAAATATTAGTATTACAGCTATGTAACCAACTGGTTACATTATGCCTGTCCTAATTTGGGAAATGAAATTGAGTTGAATCAATTTCTTGATATTTTAGTTTGATTCAGCTAATTTTATTTTACTACAACAGAAACTTATGTTAGTTATGCTTTGCTGTGCATTAACATTTACACAGACTCACAAGCTGGGATATAATTTACTTTTAATTAAGCCATGTTAGGGTATTTTGGTCACTGGTAACTCAGTTATTTCATTTTTATTTCTGGAATTGGGGTGATTATTGGTCTAATATATGCGTAGTCTAATATATGCATGCCTGAACCTAGCATCGTGATCGACAAAAAAAACTTCATCACAGAACATAAGCACCATAGAAGCTATCTCAGTCTAAGTACAAACAAAAAAAAAACACATCCCTTTCAAGTAAACAAGATTTTATGAATTGAAAGAATCAACTAATATTACATAATGTTGTTGGACTTTGTGACATTAAAAGAAAAGATAAAGACAATTGATTTTTATTGTACTTTACTATAAAGGCACATGCATTGATAGTTAAGAGAAGTATGATTTATTATAGAAAGTGGAAGCATAATATTGTGGAGATTAATATATCAAACTGAGTAGCAAGATTAATTAATCAACTTAATGCAAGATGCCAAATGCAAAGACCAGGTTCATGCCCTAACAATTTACATTGTGATAAAGTAGAAAATCTTTTTTAGATGTGCAAAATAATTTTGATTATATCAAACATTTTAAAATTGTCATGGAAGATTTTAATGCTATAATGAAAAAATATAAAAGAGTAAAATTCTATGGGTAAATTTGGCTATGATGATAGAGATCATGGACTTTGAAAAAAAAAATGCAAAATAGACATGGAAGCTCCCCAAATGAATGAACAGCAGAATTGGGTTATATTTTGACTAATAGAAAATTTGCATTTCAGGATTGTAATGTTAATGAATTCAACACAAAATTATAATTGATTTTGAGATGTAAGATGCACAAGAATGCAAAAGTAGAGAGATTAGAATTATTAAAAAAAAAAACATTGATAATAGTCAATATTTCTAATCTTTAAAAACACTCTGATAAATTTTAATTAGAATTTGCTAATAGTTTTTGAAAGGTACATGCACTTGTAATAAAATAGAGCTGTTACCATGTGTTATTCAACACAAAATTATAATTGATTTTGAGATGTAAGATGCACAAGAATGCAAAAGTAGAGAGATTAGAATTATTTAAAAAAAACATTGACAATAGTCAATATTTCTAATCTTTAGAAACACTCTGATAAAATTTAATTAGAACTTGCTAATAGTTTTGAAAGGTACATGCACCTGTAATAAAATAGAGCTGTAACCATGTGTTAGATTTGAACATACATGAGTTTGATTTATATTAGACAAGTAATCTGAATCAAAGAATACTAATAGATTACTAATTGAACAGAGACTAAGATTGCAGGAAATATATGGTTATATTGAAGCGAAGATAAAAATCCATTTGTTTCTAGCAATAAGACTAAACAAATATTCCTAAAAACAGCATGTTAAAACATTCCTTAAAAAATCTAGAAGATTTCAAAGAATTATAAAAGACTTTAGCAACAACTCAGTGAATGGAGGCAAAATGAAAATGCCAGATTGTAAGGCCAAAGTAACAAAGGTAAAGAATCCTGCAGGAAGAGGACCCAGATAGGTTGTCATACCACTAGCATCCCAGCTAAAAGTCAAATAGTATCTACAGATACTTAAAGGCCACCTTGGTCTTTTTATAATTTTTGTAAGCCTACAGATCATGTTAATATTCCATATTTGTTTTGTATTATATTTGATTCCTTCTATATATAAAATAGTATCATAAGTGTACATTAGCATTTAATATTTTTATTAAGTAGTTAATCTCAATTCTCCATGTTCTGCTTTTTTTAAATTTAATCTATGTTTTTCTTTTGACTCTTCCTGAGCTATGATTGTTATCACTTGGAGAGATCAAACATGGCATATTATTGCAGTTGACAAGTTTTCAACTGGTATATTTTTCACAAGCCATCAGTTGCTAACTAGTTAATTGGCACAGGAGACAAGTTGCTAAGTGATATATTTTGACAAATCATAAGGTGTCAATTAGTATACCTATTAGTAGTTGTTAGTGCATTAAAGAGAACCATGGTGTTAATCTCTTGCTAGCTAATAAAACAGATTTAAAGACTCAGCCTTTAATTGATAAATAATGATTTCAGCACAACTGAGTGGCCTATCTGTATAAGGCATACAGACAAGAACTTTAAAATTAACAATATTAAAGATGATATCACAAAAATTGTCACATTACTTTTCGGCAGACTAGATTAATTAAAATTACTAATAAACTTTGTAAGTCAGTAAGTGCATAACCTGCCTTTATTCACAAAGTAGTCATTAAGTAAGAAAAAAAAATGAAGATCATGATGAGATTTGATGAAGAATTGTGCTTATGGAACTATTTGGAAAAACCATTGAAACAATTTCTATGCAGCATAAAAGATGACAAATTTTGACAACAGTTAGATAGAAGCCATCAGAAAAAACACTGCTGACCAATTATTTCTTAATCAAGTAAAAGAATTCCAGCAATTTAGGTTGGAAGACCCCAAATGATGAATTCTAAAAAGTAAGCAAATCCAAACAACTAAAAAATATTAAAATAGAATGCCACCACTGTGGAAAACTCTGCCATATAGTGAATACAACTACTAAATTGTGAAGTACAAAAGCTATAGGAAAATAGGCCACAGTCAAGATCTGTTTTATGAAAAACAAAGAAGGTATAAAGAAAAAACGGTCTCAAATAAATCTAGACCTATTAAAAGCAATGTTGACAACAAAGCTAATGTACTAAAACTTCAAACGTGCAACAAATCTATAGAAATCAAATTAGATAACAGATCTGGTGTATTTCTCATGGAGATCAGATTAGATAACAGATCTGGTATATTTCTCATGTCTCCAAGGGATTGCATCAAACTAAACAAGAAAATGTTAAGCTGCCTACAATAGTTAAAATAAACTAAAGTTAATGATACTAATAGAAACCCCATCATGTTAGTAGGCTGTTAAAATAACAGTGGAGAATAACAACAGTGATAAAATCTTTTTATTCATTGTAAAAGGCAATGTAAAACATATTATAAGAAGAGTTCATCCCTATAGGCATGGAGATCGTTGATCAATAAAATCAACATTGAAAGGAAATATAGACTAAATTCCCAAAAGTATTTGGAGAACAGAAAAAGATTAGCACAGTACCTCTATAGATACAGCAGTAGGAGGTAAAGCTGGCCCACTGCAAATCATGGAAGATACTATTCACTCAGAAGACAAAAGTGTTGAGAACTTAGTAAAGGAGTATTAGTACCTATCAAAAATTCAGAATGAACTACTCCCATAGTCATTACATCAAAATCGAATGGCCAAATTCATATGTGTGGACTATAAAATAACTGTTAACAAGGGGACAAAATAAGAGTCTGTGCTACATTCCAAATCTGAGAATATTGGCAAGCTTGAATGAATATAAATTTTTTGAAAAACTTGACCTGAATGCCACATTCGATCAGATTACCAATGTCAAAGGAAAAGGTACAGTTATTGATGTTTGCCACTCATAAAGGATTGTTTAAATACAACTATCTTTTTTTAAAACCACAACAGCACTGAATATTTTCATGTGAAAGTGAATACACTGCTAATGGGAATAACTGGCATAAAACCATACTTCAATGTTATTGCGATAACATCAAATTTGGAAAAAATTGTTATGGTATAGAATAGTTAAAGTATGCCAATAACTCTTGAAATTTGGAGCTAAATTGAATTCTGATAAATGCATATGCAAAAGCAATAAAGGTTTGGGGATACATTATTATTAATGTAGGCATAAAACCTGACAAGAAAATGTTAAAGTGTTTGTGAATGCTCAGTGACTGAAAAATGTAAAAGTGTTGCTGGCTTTTCCAGGCTTAGTAAACTTTTGGAGAACTCCCTAAAAGATAAAGTCCATGAAGTCAGGCCTTTACATGATTTTCTTTCAAAAAAAACCATTGTTGGACCTAGAAAACACTGCAAGAAAGCATTTTCAAAAAATTAAAGCAACATTGACTTCTAAAGATTAATATATTTTGACTATGGTTTGAAAGTAACCTTGATGACAAACATGTTAGAAGACAGGATTGGAGTTGTCCTTAGTCAGTAGAGGTTGCACACCAATGTTCAGGACATTATCAAAGGCCCGAAAAATTATAGCCAATTGGACAAAAAAGCATTAGCGATAATATCAAATATGAAAAAATTCCAATACCTGTAAAGCTAGCAATTAAAATAATAATGGATTGATTATTGCTGGGTATCTATGCAAGTAAAAAATCAGTGCCAGATTACTTCAAGTTCCAGAATAGGATATTGGTACAAATTTTTATCAACATATGACTATGAATTACAGTTTTTTTATAGTTAGATTAAATGTGTGGTTGTCTTATATCTTGTACTAGATACAACTAAAAATAAAATAAGAAAGTAAAGCAAACTTTTCTTGTGGATCAGTGAGATCGCTCTAATTATAATTGAATTTTGTTTATTATTTTGAATATGCAAGATAGTTATTTGTCGATGTAAGATTTGATAAATCTTTTAGGAAATGATAACATAGTGACTTGGTTGTAGTATTATAAACATGAACCCAGGAGATGATATTAAGGTAGAATGTAATAAGGGAATATGAATAGTATTTTATAATCTTAGTAGATGTGCAATACAGTTAACAAAGCTCTGTAGGTGTATATTTATTTTGGACAGTGTCTATTTTTTAAGTATTGACGTTTCAGTAAAGCTGAAGGAATAGCTTTAACATCATTGATAATATTGGAGGACATTAGACAGAATAGGTCATGCCTCTATTTCTGATAGATACACTGTGCCATGTATTTTTCTCTGATATGTGCTATGAGTTATACTCTAGTTTTTCTTCTCTTGCCTACACATCGATTCGCTATCTAGATTTCCAAAGTAACTACATCGCACAGTATGATATATTTTAAAAGAAATAATAGATAATTTAGAATTTAAGATATGCTATTGTCTGAATGAGATAAGTTCATTTACTTGTAAGAAGTACAGTTTGTGCAAATTGAAATTGAAAATCCAATGGATACAAAAGGAAAAAGAATCATAAAATATGTTTTTTAGATTTTTATTTTGGAAATAAAATACATTTCAGGAATAAAATATGTAAAGCAAAGTTGCTTTTTTGAAATATTAAATAACTTTTAAATATTTTATTTCATTTTTTAATGAGTACTGCATATTTTTAAAAATGTTATAAAATAAAACAATACAAACAATAAGCATAGGTACAATTTTATATTTTTTAAATAATGAGGAATATATCAGTAGTTACAATTATATAGTATTAGAGTAATATTAAATGGGATGTACTATATTTAACAGTCATTGTATAGTGAACGATATCCGCAATCTAGTAATAAATTATCAGTAGATATTTTATGATATCTTTTAACATTGCAAAATGAAATTGTCTAGTAAAAAATATCCATGCTCTTGATTATTGTTATTATTTTGTTTTCCGTACTATGTTTCAATAGATATTTTTAATAAAAGAAAAAAAAAAAGCATAGTTAAATAATAGTTAAAGATATAATATGTTTTAAAATAAGTACAAATAAATGTAATTTTATTATAAGATAGATCACAAAGAGATCAATAAAATTGTATTGTTTTTATTAGTATTACTTTAAGTCAGAATGAAGACTTAACTAGGTTCTAAATAAAAACGTATAACGATGCAAATTGAGGATATCCAATGTAAATAAATTGTTACTTTGTTTTAGTTATAATAAAACTTTGTTAAATTTGTTTTTTCAAAAATTTGTGTGTCTGATTATTTATTTTTCCCATCACCAGGCATCTAAAACACAGAGTCACTAAATCAAACATAATATTTATTTTTGCACAGAAATAAATAAAGAATTATCTTAAGAATCCAAATATTTTCTTGGTATTTATTTAAGTAATCACATTTTACACTATCTTATGGTCATAAATTGATTATTATAATGGTACATTAAATTATAATGCTATTAGTTGCTACACATATATTTTCAGATTATCTAATATTACCACATATTTATTACGTTCTTATATGAAGATAAAAGATTATATTATAGTATTTTATTATAGTAATAAAATTATAGTGAAGAAAAAATATACAGAATTAGTTCATACAATGAAGAATATTATTATTATTTTATTGTTATTAGTTTAGGTGTAGTAGAGTATGACAAAAAAATCCCTTATCATGTTTTACTACCGTGATTTAATTATCTTAGAATAATTTTATGAACGTGAGATTTTTATTGAGCTAAATTATTATAAATAAAAGATTAAGATTTAATTATTAGTTTAATCTTAATGAGTAGGAGTTATTAAAGTCATAAGAATACTATAAGTTTATTTATTTGAGATAGTAATAGGGGGGATAGTGTTCTTATGCCATTGAGGTATTATCCTGTGGGATATTGGCTCCATGTAATCTTTCTTGTCATCTGTATTTCATTTCCAAGTCTCATGAGATAATAAATATTTATTTAATTTATTTTATAAACTGAACTTTATTCTTATTTTGAATTTGAGCTAGTGGAACATTTAATATTAATGCAAAATATTTTATTTATTAATTATTTGCATTTAACCAAATGTAATTGGTAACTGAGCTAACCCATTTTATTTTATATTATATTGCCCGGAAGTAATGCAAACAGTAGGTTAGAATATATATATACAAACTTTACTTTATCTCGTTCAATCTCTTAGTTATCTATAATTAATAAACTCTTAAGGGGGGGGGGTATATTTAAGGGACTTACGAATACTTTAATAAGAAAAATATACTTATGATTACTCTCCAGGCTAGTTTAATCTTTAGTAACATAATAATTAAAGGTTGAAAATTTGGATTTATAAGCCACATTTTAAATTTACATTAATTAATTTACAAATTACAAAATAACAACGATCACAAAAGGGTCGCCATTACTATAAGCTAAGGTTTCGAAACAGCGTGCTAAATGATGCTATAATTAATAACAATATGACGACTTTAAATAATATCTTAAAAAAAAACATATTTTGTAACTAAATGCGCGCCATTTCGAGATATAGGCATAATTAATAATAATTAAAATAAGCAAAAGAAAAATAAATATACTGCAGTGATTAAGTTATATAGCAAAAAAATAAGTTAATAAAAGAAAATTAACAAAAGTATGTCATTTATAGAATTGAAATATTATTTATAAGACAATTTAGAAAAAGTTTACAATAATATAGTTAGCTAACCTGGATTTTTAAAAAATAATGATCCTTTCGGATTTTACACAGAGCTCTGCGATTTTAAATAATATTAAAACGGTCCTCCTATAGCTTGACTGGAGATACTTGAGCTGGAATGAAGGTGAGTTCTTTTTAGCGGATTACGGCATATTCTATTTAGTTGGGAGACGATTTAAGATGGTGTTCCTATACCTGGACTGAGGTGCTTGAATTGGAACGAAGGTAAGTTCTTTTTAGTGGCTTATGGCATCTTCTATTTGTTATAAGCTTGTTAGGGTAATGTTGTTTGTTGCTTCGGCCTTGGGTGGATCAAACTTCGGCATTCCATCACAGGAAAGGCAGCAAATTCTTGCCTGACTAGCAGGACATAGCGAAATTAACAAATTTTCAGCTTCTGGTAGTAACAGCTCTTCAAAGAAAAATGGAGTCTTTTCCCCCACTTAAAATATAGCCTATTTATACATTTCCACCTACCAAGCCTTAACACCTTTTGGAATTTTGTTTGCCTCAGGACCAATTGACTTTTAATTAAACACAATCATATAATCTGTTTTTCTAGTACTGATAAAGTCTCCGAGGTGTTATATTTAATTTACTTAAAAAAATTTAATTAAAATATAAAAATTATATAATTTTGATTCCGATTTCATTAATTAAATTCCTTTTTTTAGGTGTTATAGAATTTTAAGGCTTAGCAGATAGTAACGGTATTCTGATTTAATGAGTTTTTTATTGCAAACAAATTCAATCAGTAAACTAGATTTTACTTTTACCCAATATAGATGCGGTCACTAATTGATTTCTTATTTACAACTAAATTTTCATTTTTAATTATAAACCGATGACTTTTATTTTAACTTGATATAAATAACTTTTAGCATATTTTCTTTCCCTATATTGTTTGTTTTTAAAAAAGCAAATTTGACAGATCTTATAAAAATACTTTAGTTTCAATTATATCTATAAAACATTAATATCAGAAAACCGTAAACATATTTTAAAGAAAACATTTTACATTATATCTATTTAATCTTAAATATATATACAAATCATTTTGCCATCATTCCATGGTTTAAATTATCCATCCACATATGAATATAATAAAAATATAAAATTTAGAATTGACTTATAGATTAATAAAATATTTTATGAATTATGAGGGTTTCTACGCTATAATTTTATCTAACCTGTCTAATTATAACGTACTTTCATATATAAATGGATGATGCCATTCAGGCGGCCATGATAGCAAATATTACCGCTCGACTTATATATATCACATTTTGACATTTAGAATAGGTTCGAAACTAGTTCAGACGAGTAGGTCATTAGGTTGATAGAGAAACGAAAAGAGATTGGAAGGTTTCCGTTTCAGTAGTTAAGTAGAGATAAAAGGTGGCTGCTGGAGGGTTGCATTAGATCCTAAGATCTAGGTGCAGTGCTCTCAGATCCAAGACTCCTCACTGATGAAGGTCACAAGCCAGAAACTAGTCTGGGAATATTGGATGAGATAGGGATTTTATGCACAAGTCTTCTGGCATCCATTGATTACTCTGGTTGGCACTACTGTATGGAGTTTTGCCTTGTTTAATAACAATTGTGCTAGTATAAAGAGATGGTGATCATGTGATGTTTAGTGGTTTAACTCTGAATTAACAAGATATTGAAGCTGAGGGTACAGCCAAAATACAGATGATTAGGATTAGTATTAACAGAAGGTCAACAAGAAAATACCCTGAATAATTAGTGGAAAAAAAGAACTACTTTGGTGTAATTTCCATGGCTTGGGGCTGTCAGAGATATATTACATACCCACCTGTAATAAACTAGTTGTTAGTGTGCATTAGATGCACATAGGCTTGATGTTAAATATATATGCATCCATATATAATAAAATTGTTAATGTCTGTCAGATATGTACACACAAATATTGTAAAATAATATAAAGTAGTGAAATTATATAATCAACTTAGCATAAAATCATATGGCCGGAAGTTAATATGAACAGAACAATTAATGGATAACTGACTTTAATTAAAAAAAAACACTAATGGATTACTAACTGAAACAGCAGATTAAGAAAGCACAATTATGTTGGTTTTAAAGCAAATGTAAAAATCCATTTGTTTATAACAATAGGATTAAACATTACTCCTAAAACAAACTTATCGTTTCAATGATTTTTTTTTTTACAAAAACATTGATTTAATTTAAAAGCAAATAAATAATTGCTTGATTGCCTTATATAGTTAGATATAATGGCAGACCCTAGAGCTCAAAGTTCATGGACGTCGGCACAACTGCTGGAAACTTCTCAATCTCCAAACAATAAAACATTTGATTATTTCTAGTATTTTAATTGAATATTCAATTAATTTATATCATCGCAATTATATCTGCAAATTAATTTAAAACAATTCTAAGTGTTTAGTGACTGTCTGGCAAGACCAGCAGTAATTTATTTTTCAAATAAATAAAAGTTGGATATTAAAAATTACATTTTTTATCATCTAAATAATAAAATCGTAAATCATATATGATCATTAAAAGGAACTCGTTACGTATATCAGATTAAAACACAAATATAAACGTGTATGTCTGTGCACTGAACACTATTTTTAAATTAATGAAGCAACAAATAAAAAAATGACAAAGGACTGTATCAGTATTATTTTTATTATCCGATTGTCCTCTTTCATATATTCCACTATATTTAATACAAATTAATAGATGGATTGAATTATAAATAAAGTAAAACAAACATATCAACAATACATATAAATATTTTTCTCTCAGTTCTAAAACTGTTCTTAGTAATAGCAAAGAAAATCATTCTTGCTGATTTAAAGGATTTTCTGGAGATTTCATCCATTCTTTTTTAATCATTTGTTTTAATTGAGAGAGTCTTAAGTTTTGATTTTCCAGTTTTAACTGAGGTAGACGATGTTCTTCAAAAGCAGTGTAAGCTGCTTTCAATCGTTTTTCAGGATGGCGATCAACAGGACTTTCTGACAAACTTAAAATGGCTATAGCTTCATCGACGGAGCGCGCAGAATCAGTATCTGGAATAAGACGATTAATATTTTCTTCTAACGGTACTTCATCATGCATTAAATCCTTTTTAAGAACTTGTGTCTTTTTACTTAAAGAGCTATGAATTTGAGCTTGAGTCAGTTTAATGGGTATCTTAACTGAAGATTTAACACCAGTCATTTCTTCGGCCAACAATTGTTTACTTTCAATTTTTCTTTGAGTTTGTTCTTGACGTTTAAGGTCTTTATCAATCTTACGTTGTTGTTTACGAAGAACATGCTTATCGTTATCAACCCACAGAGCGTCTTCTTCTTCTTTTGCTCGTCGTTCAGACTCAGCTAGCTTTGTAGCTTCCTTTCGAGCTCTGGCAACTGCAGCTTTTGAATTTTCTCCTTGAAATTTTTTTGGCATTTTTGTATTTATTTCTGTAGCACGTCTTTAAAACATTGCAAATAATTAATGCCACGGTTGTTTTTGCAAGGATTTACTTAGAAATGTATTTTAAATTTCTTATTTTTAAAATTTATGTAACTTCCTAATCTCAGCAAAAATAGGATACTTCAAGACAAACGCCATTTTAATGCTGTCACGTGATAATTAAAATACACTCTTACAGCTTTCCGTCTTTGTTTACATTTAAAAAAAAGTCAAAAATAAAATACACAAAAATTTTAAAATTCTTATTAAAATACATTAATTATTAAAATAACGAGATTATAATTATTTCTTTATTTTATAATACAGGACTGTACAAAAGTTAACGTTATTCTTAAATGAGCACAGTTTGTTCGTTGTAAATGATTTCAAAATGAATTAATCATTTTTCTAAAATTAGTGAAATATATTCCGTACAAGTTTCAACCTGGCTTGTAATCAAATTATTCTGTAAAGAAGACTACAATTAAAAGTATTACCTATATTAACGTATACGGTATATGTCTAAGGTTTCCAGAGATTATAATTAATTAGTCATTGGACATAAGATAATTGTTACTATGAATTTGGAACAGAACTGCTATAACTTAAATTTTCTCAAGTTCCAATAAAATCGATTGGAATTTTCTCCGCCAAAATTTTAAATTGCTACAGATTGCAGAAGTAGGTCGTGATAACACCAATTAAAAATTAATAATATTTGAATTATATTTCAGCTAGTTTCTTAACAAAACTTCGAACTAAAATTAAACTGAAATATAGATGTCTGAAAATTTCAGATCTTCTACTTAACAGTTAAATATTAGATAAATTCTGGGCTTAAGTTTGTATTTTGAATCTGGTGTCTGATGTTCTAGTTCCTCACTGATGAGAGCCAACAGGTCGAAACGTGTTTGGGAATGATTCTAGATAGAGATATTAAATACATTCTTTTGTGGCATTTATCAGAAGAAAGAAAAAAAATTAAATAAGCTTGTTTAGAGCTATTAGCACTGCTCTTTATATATATTTATTTGACCAATACTCCCAACTTATTAAAAAATTAAAAATACTGGTCTGCTTCATTCAAAAATTGAAGATTTTCTTATGATTCATTATATATATATAAGAATTCGTTAAAAGAAATTTTAAATAGCAAAAAAAGTAGCAAGAAATCAAGAGATGCAATTTTTATATAGGTATTAAAACATGTAACTCAATAGCAAAGATTTTTCTCTTTTCTGGGTAATTGTAATATTCATTATAAATGTTCTCAGCATTTATACAGAAAAGGTAGTCAATATATTTTAAATTTAGCTTATATTCATTCTTAACATGCTTGCGATATATAACCTATTATACTCATAGGACTTTCACTTCTTTAGTGTTCAGAGTTTATATTGAAAGCATGCTAAACATGAATAAAGGTAAATTTAAAATATATAGACTATCTTTTCTGTATAAATGTCCAAAACATTTATGTGAATATTAGGAAAAATATATGATGCTATCTTTCTCAAAAGATCTGTTGAAAGCACTATAATTAATAAACATAAGTTCTTATTAAAGCATTTAAGAAATTATGATTTCAGATATTATAAAATAATCAAAGAACTCAACAGGGATATTGCCTTTCACCAATATTATTTAAATTATATTTAGAACAAACTCTTAAAATATGAAAAATACAATATGAGAAAATGGCAATTCCGCTACAAAACAATAAACCACTTTATACATTGTGTGGTTCAGAATCATGACGGAGTTATATGGTTTTAAAATTAATATAGGAATATAGAAAATGGTGCATGGAAATGACAATAACAAAAACATATGTATTGAAGGAATACAGCAGGATATAATATCAGAAGATGAACAATGAATCAAAAAATGTAAGAAATATATATTTGTAAGCATACAGATTAGTCAAAGGAAAATGACAAATAAATGTACTGGGTAAAAAATCTAAAGCAATAATAAATGGGAAATTATGGGATCAGAATAAGTCATAAATCAATAAATGTTGAACATATGACAGTAAGAAATATATCATTAAATATAGAAGTGAGTTTGGCAATTGAAGTAAAGAATGGATGACTATAGAAATGGATTATTGGCAAAGAACTGCAACAAAGTCAAGGAGAGTGCATAAGCAATAATATTACATACATTATAGTAAATGACATTAGAATAAGACAATCGGAATGGTATGACATGCACAGAAGATGTCTCAAGAAAGATGACCAAAATAAATATTAATCTGAATATCTCCAGGAAAGAGAAAAAGAAAGAATCCAGGAAAAAGAGGGAATAAATAAAGAGTCAGAAATTTGCAGGAAGATTTATGAAAGATCAGAAAACCATAGTCTAATAAGATTTTTTAAAAAAAAAAACAACTTTAATATATTTCAAAGTAACCATATGGATTAGTTGCAAATATGCAATGCTTTAAATGGAACTTGCAAGTCTGGGTTCAAATGCCTTCTAATTATATCTTTATATTAATAAAAATATAAAACAAAAATTTGAGTGAAAATAGGTAATAATCATGATTTCAAATAAAAAAATACTGTTAAAATTATTGGAATTTGTTTACTTTCTACTGTTAACTCACTAGTTCTTTATTATATAAAAATTGTAAGTGATCTATATTTATATATTTAAACAGAAATTTAAAAAGTCTTAATTAAATAATAGTTTTTAGAAGAAAAAAAATTATTGTAAAGTAATATTTAAAGAATACACAATAATATATAGGTATAAAATAGAATCATTGGGATAATAAATTGTATATTTAACTGAGAGTAAAAATTTCTAATTGATAGTGTCAAGACAGACTTGATTTCTGGTTGAATAAAGACTTTTTAAAATATGATTTCTTGCAAAATAATTTAATTATGTATGATAAATATTCAGTACTGACATAATTGATATCTACATTCAATTTTACATTTAGTTGATGTTTTTGAACACTGCATGGAATTAATGAAACCATATTAGGCTAATTAATTGATAAATTTAAGATTCATCCTACTTTACTAACGTTAATAGACATGTAAATTTTTTAATAAATAAAACAGAAAATAAAATCTATATATGAAACTTTTTTGTACCTTACACTAAATACCCTTTTTTACAAATTAATCTAAAACTGAACTTTGAATTCTTCATTTATAGTGTTACAATTTATTTATTTTTAATTTTTTACAAAGTAATGTAAAAATAAACCTCCTTATGGATATTGATATAGTCAGTCCTTTACATTCAAAGGTTTTACGGTTTAGATGATAACTTTTAAACAGTGGTGAACAGAGCTGCTTTCTAGACTTTCTTCAGGATGTTCATTCAGTTTATCGCTAGTAATAAAAAAACAAAAAATAATTTCCATTTTAACCTTTTAATTAATTTATTGTTACAAAGCTAGTTCATTACTTTAATTCTGTTTTGTTGTAATTTGTATTGAAAAAGAAAAGCCAGTTTATTTTATGAAAAATAAAATTTGTAGCAGACAATTTTTATTTTGGCATTTAGTATTGTTTTCATCAAAGTAGGCACAAGTGATCTTTTTTTTTTTTTCAAAACCAAATAAGAAATTTAAAGATTTGAAAGACAAATAATAATAAAAGTTCAAAACAAATATGTCAATTACAAGTAATAAGAGGTTTGAAATTATACATTTAATTTATAAATTAATTTTTAAGTCAGTATTAGGTACGATTACAAGAAATCATGTATCAGATAAAAAGAAACTTCAATTTATTGATGAGTTATCCCAGTGAAGTTTGATTAGTCTATATAGTAGCTGAAGACATAAAATGGAATGTAGATACCAGATTATATTGGTACCAAAAATTATATATATTATCATTAAAATATATGTGAAGGCAATATCTAAAATATGTTGAAAAATCAATTTTATGATCAAAATATGAGTGAATAGAAATATTAACTTTCAAATTGGACTCAATTTTATGTAATGAAAAATCATTTTATAATGTCAAATATGGTAGGATTGATGGAACTTTTATAAATATTATTAGCATTATTTTATAAAACAAAAATAATAAATTTATTTATAAGGGATCATAATGACATAATACTGATGTACAGAAAGCAGCCAAGCATGCACACACACATCTTATAGTATACAAGTCTAAACTAATCATAAGAACTGAGATCACAGTAATTACTAGTGTTTGAAGACAGAAAACAAAAGAAATACTGCAAATTAAATGAAATATTTAATTAATTAACTAAATAATACTTTTGGTAGAAATAACTTGATACTAAAAGGAAATATGCCTATGTGTTTGAAAAGGATGGTTTTTAACAAATGTGTTTTACCAGTTCTTACTTATGGATCTGAGACTTGGACACTTAATAGAAGAGCAATACAGAGACTTCAGACCACTCAAAGGGGTATGGAGAGGTGTATGTTGGGAGTAACAAGAGATCGAAAACGCAATGTATGGGTAAGACAACAAACAGGTGTTACTGACCTTATTGAAAAAATTAAAAGATTGAAATGGAGTTGGGCTGGACATATTGCTAGAAGAGATGATAATAGATGGACAATTGAAATTTTAAACTGGATTCCAAGAGATTGTAAAAGACCCAGAAAGAGACCACATGTGAGATGGATGGATGAAATAAGAAAATGTGCAGCGGTGTTGTGGAGAAGAGAAGCTAAAGATCGGAGAAGATGGATTAAACTTGGAGAGACCTTCATCCTGCAGTGGATTGATAATGATTGATGATGATGATGACATAAGTTGCCTATTTATAAATTAACTCATAGAATGTAATAAAAAAATGTACATACTTTTTAATTAAGAGTTGCAATTATTATCAGAATAGCTAAGCCAGATCTTATCATTAACTATTAGCCTGAATAGTATTAGTCTAATGTTTATATTATTATTAAAGATTTACTAAAATTAAATAGGTTCATAATGATATTTCTATATAATAATTACCATTTATATTCATTTAAGGAGAATTGCAGAATTAGATTTGTAAACAATAAATACATTGTGGAATATGAATAATATATTTAAAAATATTAAATTTATGCATAAGCTATATTCTTAGTCAAGCTTGAATACAGTTGTATAACCATTTATATATATATTTTTATAGTTTTATATTTTTTTGATGTACAGTGGAATCATAATATTTATTATATTTTGGTCCAAATCTACTCTTATGCATTGTTTACTATACTTTTGGCAATCATTAAAAACATATACTTATAAGTTTTTTTTATGTACTGTATATGGTGTATATATACACGCACACACACACACACACATATATATATACACAACATTATAGTATAAACAAAATTAAAAAAAGGCTTCATTAAGGATAAATTGAAAAAACACATTTACAGTATGTAAATATTTGAAAACCAGGCGCTCTTTACAAACGTGGAGCACTGATTATATATATGTGTGAGATGATAATCTGGACCAACTGATGAATGCTGTTAGTATGTATATTGGTGATTATTTATCTTTTCTACATGTGTGGCCATGAGTATCAGTTGTATGAGATAGTGTGTATAGTTGGTGGGTGCTTGAAAGTCTGAGTTCAAATCCCCTATATTTACAGATTGTGTGTTTACTCACATTCCCATAAAAAATAAAATGGCCAATGAAGATATCAAACTCTTCTTGCAGACTTTAAGCCTTTTGACATTATATAATTAAATCTACGGGGAAACATTTTATCAGATCACATCTTCTATCCTTAAATTCATTTGCTTTACCAAAAAATATTTTTTATCATCATTATAACTTTACCATTTTAAGAATACAAACAATTATGCTACAAACCTACTTTTCTTTTCTCATTATTTTTCTACTAAATGATTTATTCTTTTTGAACATACTGACACCCATTTTCTGAGCATGACTTTTTGTTTTCACTAAATAACTAGCTTTTGTTTATTGCTTATTAAGGAAGTACAATTTCTTTTAAATTATACTTGGAAAGTATCAAACGAAATTGTGCTATATAAAATTTTTTGGGGAAAAAAGATTAAAGAAATGTCTGTGTCTTCAACATATTTAATATAAAGAAAACATATTTAATAGACAAAATCATGTTAGAATTACTGAATGTGCTGCAAGATGAAAAATGGCTGCTGATATACTGCTTATAATAAACTCATAAAAAAATAAATATTCATAAAATTTACTATATTCACAAATTTTGATGTTTTTATTTATATATATAATTTTTGTTAAATTGATTATTTATTTTTTTGGATTATATATAATTGATGCAGTATATATTGATACAGTGCATACATGGATTCATTATAGTTTAATGGTGAACAAATAACTACAAATAATATTTTGATGCATGAATAGAAATTGTCATTTTACAATAAACAGTTGATGCAATCCTTCTTGTACAAATATCCTTCATAGAAATTTTGATGAACTTTGCAATTTAAATAATATGGAGATAACCAGTTGTTAGATGTAAATATCAAAAGCAAGAAAAGCAAAATTTTGTTTCAAAAAAATTGTCTTAGCCAAAAATTAATTTTAAAATAACTACACAAATAGCTGGGGCATCATATTTATAGAATATCCAGAAAGATCAGTGAACTGCAGATATAACTACCCCAATAGTTTGTTAATTTCTTTGATTATCATCTCAAAATTTTCTCTTATTTTCATTTCAAACTGTTAATAAAAAACAAACAGTTGCTTTTCTGTTTATCCTACTATAGAAAAAGTGAATTAATATAAGAAAGGTTAATTAATTTTAGGGTATTAGATTCTGTATGTAGAAACAAAATAATTATTGTTTATTCTTAATCTTATATTACAAATGAATTAGCATATTTTGCTTTTAAAACATAAACAATTGTGTATATTTGTAAATTAAAAGAAAATTCAGTATAGCACAACTTTATATATTTTATTACTCTATAATATATCATTTTTTATTTGATGTAATTAAATCATTAAATTTACACATCATCGTCATATTCTCTTATCCTTTCATTAAAAAAAAGTGTTTTTTTTTATACCCCTTATATTTTTGTTAGTTTTATACATAAAATGTTTATACTGTAAATTTAAGGCTTCATCTTTATCATTAACAAATTCAACATACTTACTGCTGCTTAGAAGTTGTATGTATAAAATAAAATAAAAATTATTTTAAATTAAAATCTATTTACATTACATCCTTATGATGTTTTCATTATTTTTCTTCTGTATGTAAAATTTTTAAAAAAAACTAGAATCCACAACTTATCATGGCAGAAAATACTTTGCCTTTCTCCATCTGTAAATTACTTTTTATATAATTTAATATGTTGTTTTTGGCTGACATATCAATAGAATTAACAATAATGACTTTGTAAATGTTCTGTTATACATATAGAAGTGAAATTTTGAATCTTGCATAATTTTTTTTCTCTTTTTTTAGAGAATTACAAAAGCTATATATTTTTGCTTTGGGTTACTTGTTTAAAAAAATTTGCAAATTTTACTACTAATGTAGATACAGAATTAGAAAGTTTGTACTAGCAGTGACCTTTAGAGAATTTTTCATTATTTAAAAGTAACATTTTCTAGAGAATTCAAAAATATCAATATATTATTTCAATGGAGAAAAAAATGGGTGTGCTAAGAAGATTGGGTCAATATTTGTGGAGTTATTATGTAACAAACAAACTTTTGAATTTATATATATATAAAACTAATAAAAATATATTGTAAGCATTATTTAAAATATTGTAGTGCACTAATTTTTAATATTTTTCAAAATAATTCACAAAGCACTTAATAAAAGATTGTTAATTTATTATACATACTACTATTATTTTTAAAAATAATTTAGAAAAACCATATCTGAGGGATTGATTGTCTGCTCTATTGCACATAAGTTTTACTGGTAATCCTTTATCTGTTATTATTTATCCTTTCCTATATAAATTTGAAAAGTTTGTTTGATAGGCGATGGATTTTTTGCTTTATGATACTTAATTGTTTTAAAAATTTGGTAATTTTATACTAATATAGGGGACAGTTAGTCTAATATATTTTTAGGCACCAGACCAATAGGATAACAATGATAACCATTGCATAATCTAATATATTGTTTTTAAATGACATACCAATATAGTGATAACTAAAAACACAACATTCAATTTAATCAATATTTTGACTATAAAAGCAATAATTTTAATGGAACAGCTTATAGGTACTGATATACTTTATACTCTATGCTCATTTTTTCTTTCAGTTTCTGCTTTTATCCACTGCATGAAGTCACTGAAGCCATACTATGAAAATCTAATTGATAAATTGAAGATAATGCATATTTAAATATGTAAATAATGGCACATAGATTTTTACAAATTAATTTAAAAATAAATAATAAATAGTGGAGCATAGATTTATACCTTTACAACATTTGTCTGCATTTAAATTCAATAGCTTTTTAATTTTTATAAAATAATCTAAAATTAAATACATAAATAGTTGCAAAAGTTGAACATTTATGTGTATTTCATAATTGTAAAATAAAACATTTTCCTATAATGATAAATAGTTTTTACAAAGTAATCTAAAAATAAATACATTTGTTCTTGTATAATGGACTGTCAACCATCAAAAGCTTTGGCAATCAAACATTTATGGGTTGAAAGCCAAACTCAAAATTCTGAAGAAAATGAGAGGCAAGTCTGAATTATTACAATCTCATTTGGATTGCATATGCTGGAAAATATCTCAGCAAAACAGCTGTGAACAGGATCTCTTTCTAGTGTTTCTTCAGGACTTTCACCATTTATCACACTGGTAATAAAAATTTTTTTTTTTCATTTTATCTTTTTATTAAGCCATTTCATTTTTATTGTTTTATTATACTAGATATTGATTAAGTAATGCAATTTCTCTTATGAAAAATAAAATGTATATAATTTACAATTAATGTATCCTTTACTATTGTTTTCATAAAACTCAGCATTTCCAGTTTACCTTATTTTTTTGACTGTTTTGAAAGACAAGAAAATTAAAAATTTGAAAGATTAATAAGAAAATTTTAAAAATATGTAATTTACAATTAATTTGTACTTTAGTATTATATAGTTTTACAAGAATAAAATTGATTAGTTTTCACAGTTGAGCTTTAATGTCTCCACATAGCAGTGAGCATAGACCTCTTGCTATACCATTACCCAGCTTGTGTGTGATCACAATTTCTGTATCCCTTATTATTATGCATTTTCAACTGATATTATTTTATAAATATACTTTTGTTTTTATTTTCTTCATAATTTAGAAGCTTGTAAAATCCTTGACACAATTTCAGATATTTTTTGAGCACAACCCCAGTGCACTGTTATTCCAGATCCTCCATGACCATAGTTATGAACAACCTAAAAAAATGTGCAGATAATATACATTATTAGATACATAAACTTAATTTTTATTTACTAACTTTATTATGAAATCTATCTATTTGCCCCCTCCCCCTTATGTATATGTAACATTTTGGAAAGATAAACTTTTGAGTGTCAGGTATATTAAATGCAATACCTCTTCTCTTACCTATTTACAAATACATAACTCTCTAAGCACTACTTATTTTCAATTACAATCCAAGATATATTTAAGAGAAGCAAGTCAAACAATCATGCCCATTATTCAAATTGATGGAGATGTTGACACCTAAATTGGTCCTAACAGAGACAATCATTAAATTATATGAGTAATGAACACACCAAGTGCTGGAGAGTTCATTGGTTCAAAAAAATTTCATATTGATTAGTGCTGTTTAAAGTCTAATATTCTACATACACATAAAACATCCTTAAATGGACCACTATTGTATGCAAAGGTTTCTCTAGCATTTCAATCCTGAGAAATAAGGATATGACACTAAATTGTTTTTTTTTGATTATTTATTATAAAAATAAATATAAGATTTTTTTGCCTTCAAAAAAATCCTTATATCTCAGGAAATATATTATATACTTGAAAAGAAAGTTATTTTCTTGATCCCAAACTTGGAGATAAAAGCTAGTAAAATTAGAAGATCTAAATAAATTCATCATTTGAAAGTGCATTACAACATTTCATGAGAACTCAACCATATTTTACTTAATTAAAAAAAAAAGTAGTGCTGGTTATTAAAAATAGAGATGATTTCATAATTGGTGTGGATTAACTGTGCAACAAAATATACGATAATAAAAAACTCATTAGAATGCTTCACATTTTAAAAAGATACCACATATAAACTACATGTATTAAAACAAAAGCTCCAGGAAATAGTATATTATTATAAATGTTTTAAAATAAATAGATGAAATAGAAAAAGATATATTAGATATTTGGAAAAAAGCATTAATTTTGTGCAATAAGATAACTTCTTTTTTGTTTATATTTCAGATAAATCTGCAGCCTTTATCAGAGATCAATAAATATTTTATATTACTTTTCATTATAAGATGTTAAATACCAACTTCCTACATGCTTTACCATTATTATTTAAGTATATAATTATATTCTGTAACAATTAAAACTACTAAAAAACAAACTGACATCAAAACTATATATATATACTTGTATACTTATTTTTATTTACAGACTAAAACATCATTAATCTAAAATTAGTAGTTTCAGGAATATTTTGGATTTTTAAATTTCGGATTTAAAAAAAACAAATCTATATCACCACCCCCCTCTCATAGTAACCCCAGATTCTAATGCAATTGTAAATAAATATCAATTTTAGCATTTAGTAGTATATATAATGTATACTGTTGTTGTTTTTTTTAATTTTGTTTATTTTATCTTCTTCACACAGTTTGTCAACTTATTCTTCTTTATGTACTAATAAAATTATCAAAAATCAAACAAATATACCTTTCTTATTATTTTTTCAAGGCTTATTTTATTAAAATTAATTCATCTAACAGTTTTAATTACCCAGAAATCTTCCTCAGAGCTACAAAACATATGTAAGTACATAAATATGCAAATATTTAATCATATAAACATACAACATTATATCTACTTGTAAATGATTCATTTCATTACATAAGTCTTACTACCTATATTGATATATACATGTGTGTGTAGTATAATTGATGGATATATATATATATATTTGGTATGTATGCATATATATGTATATGTCAATATAGATAATAAGATATATGTAAGGAAATGAGTCACAAGTAAATATAATGTACGTTTATATGATTAAGTATTGTGTATTTATGTATTTATATATGTCTTATAGCTCTGAGAAAGACTGCTGGGCAACTGAAACTAAGAGATGGATTAATTTTAATAAAAAAAAAGCATTAAAAAACTACCAAGAAAGATTTTAAACATATAATTCTAAAATAAATATAATTTTACTTACACATATAATTAAAATTGTTATTAAAAAGTGATAAAAATATATGAAGCATATAATATATAAGCGTGAGATTATATAACAAAAATATACTAAATCATATGATTATATAAAATGACATTATATGTTTTGTAAAAAAATATGTAAATATGTGTAGGTAAATATATATTAATAATTGATTTAGTTTTATATATATATATATAGCACAAGGTTTATATTCTTATTTTTAAAATTATTTTAATTATTAAAGTATAAGCTTACATATAGTTGTAATCATTTGAAATATAGAAGTAAAATGAATTTGAGGTTAATCTTTAAGGTTTTATAATGCAATGCAATATTATAAAAATATTTACAGATCTCTGATGAAGGCTACAGGTTCAGGTGAAACAGAAAAAAACTTTTTTTTTTTTAAAAGTGCAAAAAAAATATTCATAAAAAATAAAATATTAGGAATTATATGGTTAACCATTTTCTATCACTTCTTCATAAAATATTTACTTAAATCGTTGCAAATTTTCTCTGCAGAACATCAGACTGGAGAATCGGTTAAATTTAAAAGTGATTATAGCCCAGTAGATGACATTCAAATATGGGAAGTAGTAAGATTATTGAGCATAAGTTGTCATTTTGCGTCAGATTCATAGATTCTAAAAGATATTTGACTCCAAGTATTTTTGTTGTAACTAAAACTTTGTAACATCATAATATAGGATCATGATATTATCATCAATGCATTTACTATATTATATGTCTAAACACAATTAATTAACAGTGAGTAGAATGCATAGGATCCTAAAAATTTATAAGGGTTATAATAGAGCAATTCCATCTCTCTAAAGCACTTTATAGCAGTTTTACAGAAAATATTTTGTAGATTAAAATGGAAAATAAAGAAAAATGAAAATAAATGGAAATTAGTGAAGATTTGGATTTATGGATAATGTAATCAATTCACAAATAATACTTCATAGCATTAGCTATGAAGTATGATATAATTTATTTAAAGGAAATGTTATAAGAGCTATCAAATAAAATTAAAAAAAGACTATTACTGGACATATTAATTAGAATAGTTGGAAATATAATAGATAAAATTAATTGTGTAATTTATTTTGATAAAGTATTTTGGTAAAATACTTGTATACTATTTAGTATTTACTTATGCATAAAACAAGAGCTGCTCTTTAGCGCCATCTATAGTAAGTTTGAGTAATCAATGATTACCAATAGTGCATCTAATGAAATGGAGAGCAAGCCTTGTTTTATTACATATTGTGTAAAGTAAAGAACAAGTGAAATGTTATGCTTCTGAGAATTGAAAAGTTTACAGAATTTGCAGACTATTCAGAAAAATAGTCAAATTGGGCTAGAATTAAGGGACTGATCTGAATATATTGGTAGAAGAAAGTATACTCATTTATGAAGTTCTCACCTGGATCGCAAAAAATGGATGAAGAAAATTTTTTATGAAATGAAAAAGAAATGCTATAAATTAGAAGTTTTGAAATAAAGTTCTACATTGGATCAATAATGATTAAAAATGAATACTTACTTACATATTATTATTATTATTATTTTCAGTTTTTAAAAAGATACAAAAAAAATTCAATCCATTTTCTGAATCTGACACTAAATTTTCTGATGCTTCTAAGAATAATATTTTCCAATTAGATTTGGTCAAACTTTTATTTGAAATTAAAATTATTTATAATTATATACATAACTATTTCCATTAATATATTTCAAATGTTAAATTTTTTAGAAAAATTCATATTTGTTTATAATTTTTCAAATACATTCAACTATTAATAATATCATGAAGATTAATATGGAAAACAATATTTTGAGTGTTAAATCTTCACGTGTTGCCTGGGTTAACTAGTGATAGTTTAGCATAAGAATTCACAAATGCTGAATTTTTAGATGATGCTTTAACCAATTAGGCTATTCTGCCAAACAAAACAAATAAGTGAACCTCATAATTAAATAAATAAAGTTTTTACTGACTTTGATAGAAGAGCTTAGTTGTTTACAGCATCACTTTAAAGTTCAGTATTCAGGGGTCTAAAGGTCATGATTTAATTTCTATGCTAGTATTGTTACTTGTCAGACCAGCAACAACTGAAAGGGAGAACAGAATAATATAACTCAAAGCACTGTATTCTGTACTAGATGGTGTCTTATTACTATCATTAAAATACATCTGGATTTAAATAGAGTTGAGTTTTTCTGAAAACATTTAATATCTTCATGATCAAAATAATCTAACAAAATGCCATTAATAAGCAATTAATAAGTTGCAAATTCTTGATTTTTAGATAATCAGTGAAAATGGCCAAACCAATTTTATTTTTCACATAGTTTTTTTTTATTTAAAGCTTCATTTTTAAAAAAAATATAATTATAATTTATATTATTTTATGTACAGATTTTATAAATAAAAATTTGAAAAATCATTAATATGTAACATTATCAATATTCTTTAAGGATTTTACTTTCTTTATACAATGTGTAAAACTGTATTTTATCGTAGAAGAATGAAATGAAGTTACTTTTTATATTATATAAAACGTATTATTAAAATCACATATCTAATTTTGCTATTCCATAAGATGTCTCCACAATATTCTCTTTAGAATTTTTCTTTTATTGTTAGAATGTAAATAGTGCATGATATGGCTTCCATAACTATTAACAGTAAAATCAGGTTTAAATTAAAATTTTAGTAATGCAACTTTAATAATTTAGTAAATTGCAACTAAGTTTAACATATAAAATAGAAGCAAATTTTATCAGATTTTCAATTCGCTTATTTAGTACTTTATATGTACATTTTCATTATATGTATTTATTTCACATAAATAAACACTGAAAAAATATGTAGTAGAGTCATTCTATTCCTACTGTCTTTTATGATTACTAATATCAAATAAATTCTTTTAAATAACTGTAAACTCAAAATAAACAAAGCTAATAGTTTGGAATAAATACTAGCTATTTTTAGTTTTACATAAAATATTTGAATTGCTATTAATCTCTGGAAATACATAAATGAAAATAATTAAAAAGATGTTGAGCCAGTTTTTGAATTTAGAATTTATTTTACTCAAATCAAAGACACACAATGTAAAAACAATAATATAAAAAAAAATAATTATAATTTTTTATAAAAGAAAAATTTGCTACATTGTATAAAAAATTAACAAGATATGAATTCATTATAGATTAGGGTTCTCTTAAGTTACTAACCTAAATTATTATTAATAATAATATCTATAAACATCTATATCATTAGTATTTAAGAAAGTTATATAGTTCTTATCTATGGTCATATTTCTTACTAAAATTATCTCTTTGAAGATCTTATAGAAAACACAATAATGATGAATTATATTTTTAGGAGGATTATTATAAGGCCTATTAGTTTTAAAATCTATAATTTTATAATAGTTTCTATATAATTCAATGTTTCATCATTTCTTTATTGCTGAATTTAATACAATCAGAGATTTGCAGGTTCATCCAAAACACTTAGAAGGAAAGAAAATGAAATTGTGTAATTCAAAAAAGAGAAATAGTCTTATTGTAATACTTTTTATATGGATAATGTTGATGAATAGTTTTGGGAACCATATGTTAACTTAAAGTTCTATGTTTTTTGATAACTCTGGAACTATAATATAATCTTCTTAAGGAAAAATTTAAGGTCATTAATATGTACTTGTTTTATTAGGCTTATATTAGAAGAATATTGTATAAAAGAAGTTTATAGTTCTGCTCTTATATTTTTTTGGCTTTTCCAATCTGATTGATGAGATGTTTTTACACCCATCAAACTCACAGAAATCTCAAGGTTTTCTTTTTCGATGATTATTCTTCAGCATTTTCAAAACTTTTTATGAATTTACCAGAAATTTTATTTTTCATAGACAGACACTGATTATCAGCTTTTGTTCCAACTTGAAATGATTTTTTCCCAATATTCTCAAGGGATTGGTCATTTGTTAAATTTATTATAGCAAGACAGAATAGATGAAATTATAGCAAATTTTCTGCAAGGTCTTTAGTATATTAATTCCTGTTAGTTTTCTTCACATTCAATCGCAGAAAATTGTATTACTTTCAGTTATATGAATGAGAATTTAAACATAGATAAGACCTGATTTATTTTTACTAAAACATAATTCGGAGGTTGTTTCCTCATTCATCTGCTGAATGTTATTGCAGGCTTAGACTTGTTGCATGCATAAAGATTATTTATTTAAAGAATGATTACTAGGTCATTTTATCTATTTTTGATAGAGGGTATTTGCTTTGATAAAGAATTTAAAATAAGATTAATCATATTATGTTTAGCTTCTATTTAGTCATGAATAAATGCGAAGTCAGTGATTTTAAGATGGTGAGCATTATTAAGTGCACAATGAATCTCAACAAGTGCATTAGTAGTCCACAAAATATGTCTTCATTCCTGATTTTGATATATCCTATATATTAATTGAAGTAATTATTAATTCTATTTCATAGGCCAAAAGATGATTGCTCTGTAGAGCATACTGATTGCCATAACCATGTAATTGTATATTAGTTTGATAGTCTGTGATTTTAATATTGAAAATTTCTATAAATTCAAAAATAAATATTAGTCAAGCAAAAAATAAAAGTCTGACCTAAATTCCCAACTTTCACTGTCAGAGAGTGCAAGTGAATATTATGGTTTATCAAATACTTCGGCAGAAAATTTTGTTTTCTCACTTAAACTTAAAAGGGATTTATAATTTCTTCCTACTAGCAATTTATCTAAACTAATTCCAGTTTCCTTTAATTAGAGATTTAAAAACAAAAAAAAAAGGTATTGTACAGAAGTCAATGAACAGTGCAGAGTAATATTTTCCTACAACCCAGCAAAACATTGGGACATAATAAGATTGTCATATACCTGCAAACACTCATAAGAAGCTATGTTTAAGACCCTTAAGGTTGATTCTGACAAGCAAGGGGAAAAGATTACGATTTTATGTAATCTTAAATAGAAGAAAACAAAATCTCCACGATTTAAGAAAAATAGAACAATACAATCGATAAATCGCTAGCCAAAAGATTTATCGTCTACAGGAAATGCAAACCCAGACTGACTAAATTAATTACAATGTAAAATAAGAGACAAGTGAGTTTAAAAAAAAAACTACTAATATCTGCCCAAGCATTTATCAATGGTTAGTAAAATATAAAGAGAAATAAACTAAGTATAAAATATAAACTCACAATACACTCTTGGACAAATAAATTTAATATATAAAATCTTAAAACTAAGACTCCAATACATAATAAAAAAAATATTTCTAAAGTAATTAATGATATTTAAATGATTATATATAATTTATTGTAGGTGCATATTTCTTTTTATATTAGGCTGAGACTTAAGCAAAGAGATTTTAAATCCTGGTTTTAATATAAAGATTTGTTTACCTCTGAGGCATTAATGTTCAGTCTGGCTGATTTCTTCCAGTGGATGTGCAAAGTTCAGGTCTACATAGAGTTCATTATGAAGGTTTTGATTTCCATTTATCTGGTTGGGAGTATGAAGACAATCTTTAGGATCAATTCTGGACTAGATTTTTAGGTTATGTTCATAATGTTACAATTGTGGAGCTCTGGGGTTTGTCTTTGGATTGATTTAGCACTGCATATTTTTAGGAAGATTCCCCATGGTATTTAGTTTTGGCATGGCAAATCGATGGTCATTATTAGCACAGCAAATGTTAGTCAGTAATTTTCCATTCACAAAAAAAAATATCAGCAGTTGTAATATAAAATGTGATCAGAAACTCTCAAACATATGAGACGTCCACTGTCCACAATTAACAAATAAGCAAATATCGAATCCTACAATTCAAATAAACAGAGCTTTTATATGAAATTGTCATCTTTCACCCAATCTTGATTACAGAGTTTTAACCAGGATAAATCTCTATCTCCCACTTAATCTTAATTAAAAACAAAATCCAAACAGGGCTCTTATCTATTTTCAAATATTAATTAAATTTAAGTAAATGAGAAAATAAGTCTCAGCTCCTAAAATAGATTAAAATCAACAAAATAAAAAGAAATTGATCACAATCAAAATTCTTTTCTAAATTAAAATTATTTTACAATTTCTATCTATAACTGAGTATGTATGTTATAACACATTCTCTTAATAAATAAAAAAAATAAAGTACAAAATTTTTAAATATGATTTTCTCTTTTCTTTTACAATCTTTAAAAATACATTTTAGTTTTCATTTTCAGATGGCTGCTTTTGAAGCGAATAAATCATCTGGTTCAATACATTGCTGTCTTTTTTATTATTAATGAGTTCAACATTAAATGAAATGTGGTTTCCAAGTGAATACATTTGCATATGCAAAAGCATGCTATTATTAGAATGGACTATGGAGAGATATTCTTGACCTAACCCACACATGTCATTGCATAAATGTTAAAATATGTTTTCAAATAAATGGAATAAGTTGGAACAAACTAATCACCTCATAAGAGTTCTTATTTATTAAAAAGTTCTATTAGTAAACTTTGGCAGTAAATTATTTTTGATACTATTAATAATCAAATTAATAATAGTTGAAATATACATTTACCATATTAAGTGATGAATCTTATGTTTAAATTACAGATATATATTTTGTATGTATGCAATGATACAAAGGTAAAATGTTATTTAAAAAATATACAGCTTTCTTGGTATTAAAATAAACCTCACCTGAGCACTTTTAAATCTTCCTTTTATAGGAGATCCTTTTTCAATCCGTACTACTCTTCTTATAGGTCTCAATCCAACTGTGTCTTTTAAAACTTGAGAATTCTTTAAACATATATATATATATATGTATTACATGTAGTTTTATACATGTATGTGTGTATACATATGTGTGTGAAGATTTGTAAAGAAAATTACTATTCAACACATGCACTATTAAGGTGATATTAAATAGACTCACACCCTCTCATCAAGTTTTTAAAAGTATAAATGATCCACTTATGCTTAGAGCACATGTGTTAAAGAATAATTTCCTTCTACAAAATTACATATAATAATTAATAAAGCAAGTATATATATAAATCACTATATATATATATACAGAAATGTGCTAAATTATATTATTGATTTCAATGAATGGCAGCATTAGAAAACGTACATAAATAATTATATCTGAAAAAATTTAATGACTTCTAAATGCATTTCCTGCTGAACTAGTCTTTTTAGATGGCCCAAGTTACAATTTCTTATGCATATCTTCATCATTTATTCAGTATTTATCATTATCAAATTACTATAATTTGATTTACAAGTGTCAATCTTTCTGCAGTCACACTTTTGATAACAACCATTTGAGATAAATATGTTAATGTTTATTACTACTCTATTAAATTTAGAGATTATTCCTAGACCAGATATGAATTTTAAAACATTTCAAAATTAATATACCTATTAGCAATAAAGATGTTAATGCATAGGTTATTACTTATATGTCAAATTTTAATTACATAAATATATATTCAATTATATAACATTACATTAAAAAGCTGTAATTTTTTTGTGATGTAAAATATTTTTTTCTTCAATGAAGTCATAGGTTTCTGCATATAGATAGTAAGAGCAGAAATCATATTAGAAGTTTTAAATGTTTGCTCTCTCTGAAAATTTTATATTGCTTTGCAATCACCACATTATTATATCAGTGCTGATGCATTTTTCTTCCTCCTATTCCATTTTAATATAAATTGTTACATTACTTCTGATATACTTTCTTAAATAAAAAAAATCATTACCGCTTTTGCTCTTTTTATCTCTATATTTCTTTAATTCTCTTTATCATTGTATGGGTAGTTTACAATCCTATAGGGACCAGCCTTTATTTATCCACACCACCCAATCAAACTCATTTAAATTAGCTAACAGGTGGCTGAATATGCATTATCATTATTTTTTGTAAACATCTACATATATATGTGACAAATGTTTGCTTTATTAAGTATCAAATGTCATAATGAAATAATTTCCCTTGTTCAATGAGAAGTAAAAAAACCCAGTTAAAGAAATTCTTCATATATATATACCAACAATGAATTATTTATCAATGTGTTCTACGTCATGAATAAAGACTTAGAATTAGTAAACATAATGATGACCTAATGTCAAGCCAATCTCTAGGCAACCAGGTATGGAAGATAAAAGCAGAATTCTATTACTAATTTTATTTTTTAACTACAATCAAAATAATACGTGCAACAATAGATAGCCACAGCAATGGAAAAGGAAATGGAAATGCTAGTACACTAAGCAACAGAAACTAAGTGGGGTATAAAAGCAAACCCAGTTCATTTCCATTGTTTTTTGTTATTTTTCAAATGATACAATAACTGCACAAAAACAACTTTTAAAGATCAAATGTTAGAATCCAAGAGAAGATGAATGACTTGTTCAAATATTCTAGATTATCAGTATAATTTTCATAGTGCAAAATTATAAAAAACTATAACCGACATTTAGACAGAGAAAAGTTTGATAAATTCGACAAAATAACTGAACTGATTTTAAATTGATATTTAGAAATAAAAACTGCACTATTATTCAAACACAGAGAAAAAAGGAAATAAAACATCACCAGCATATATATATAAATGATGAAGTAATTTTTTCTTATATAAGCCATTAAATTGCAAATAGTAAATTAAAAATAAATAAATTTGTTATTAACTGCTGTGCAATGTATTCTGGCTAAATTAACATTGCCATAGGATTGGAGTGCTACAGTTCTACCATAGAAGCGTGATGATTTGATCTACTTGTTTTATATAATGCCTAAAGAAACATCAAATGTCCTACACTAAGTGTTTAAATGGATCCAGAAGGAAAGCAGCTGCAGAAAATGGAAACATCATTTCAAGTGCATTATCAAGTAATTATAGCAAGTGATGAATGTCTTACCGAGGAAGGATGATCTGAAGAGAGATAGACTGTATCCATAAGAGAGATTAATGCCAAACTCATGGACATTAATCAAGATGAACTAATAAACATTTTGATTTATTATGTATTAGTTTTTTTATACATGTTTGTAAAAATTCTAGTTTTGTTTTATCTCTATACTTTGAAGCTTAAATGTGTCTATAACTTGGAAAGTCCACTATGATTAAAAGCAACAAAATGAAGGAAGGGAAAGTATTAAGTTGGACAAAAAAAAATTATATTAAATAAAGTTTAGGTCAGTTTTCCCTCCATATTGACTTGACATTAAATTTTTTGATATTATTCCATATTAAGCACATACACTACTACTACAGGGCAGAGTTTGTGTTATTTTTTTTATTGTTTACCTTTATTTTTTCAGTATAAATGATTAATCTTCTTGTGCAGATACTCTTTCCTATCAACTTTAGGGAAGGGTACATAGGTGGGGGGGCAAAGAAGATGGAACATCAATAACTGGAATTGGACAATGAGACTACTATGGATATATTAGTATAATATTATAAATTACTTAGTCAGCTTCGTGATCAATTTAATAAGTTTTTTTTATTTACTTCATAAATAATTAGTGCCATGCTATGTAGTTCTACCATGGGTAAGGGTTGGAATAATAAACACATTTAATTGTTAATATGGTAGAAATACATTCTTGACACACACACAATTATATTATTTTACCATGTTTAAAAGTTTTGAATTTTTGTTTTGTTACATAATAAATGTTATTAATTTGATTTTCATTAAAGTGGTCTCTAGTTTATCAAAATCATTTATACATTCATTCATCAACTTATAACCGGATATATACTTACACACACTTCATTCTTATATAATAATATAGCAATATGTTTGACTGGATCTTTAAATCAATTGAAACCCCTGTATAGAGGTGCAGTAGTTGCTACCTAGTGTAATTTCATCCCTGAAGAGAGCCAAAGGCAGATATCTCTCTGAGTTTGAATACTGAGGGATAATGGAATCCAAAAGAGAAGTGAGATATGGATGAACTAGCCCAAACTGTATCTAAATTTAATGTGTAAACTTAGAGCTAGCCCATTGGAGGTAGATACAATCATAGGTTAGTTACTTCATTGCATTAGTCACAGCATCCTACAGAAGACCCTTGGTCTGACCATAGTGAGATGCATTCACTCTTCTGGTGGAAAACCCGAAACGTTACATTGTGTATCCTAATTCTCTTTCAGTACATATTATAGCTTTCCAAATATTTTTAATTTGTATTTTTTCTCCTGAATAGCATCATTTACTGTTAATAATGTTTCATCTAATGTATATCTATGTACTTCTTTTTGAACTCTTAAAAAATTTCTGAATTCCTTGGTCAATAAAATGATCTTTATTCTTAAATGTTAAGACAAATACTATCATCCTATTCCAAATTATTCTACTTAAATCATATTTGTAATATAAAAACAAATCTCTCCTCCATACAATAGGGCCATCCAGTGCAAGTCAGAATAATCAATGGATGCTAAAAGGTTTGCGCATAAAATCCTTATGTAGTACTCCTCATCCAATACCCCCAGACTAGTTTCTAGTTTTTATTAGTGGCAGCTTTAGATCTGAGAGCACTGTATATAGATCTTAGAATCTAATGCAATTCTCTAGTAGCCACCTTTTATCTTTTCAGCTAATTATAAAGCTATGAGTCCAAAATGAAAGCACAATAATGTTTTCAATTCAAGCTCATTTGCTTGTATAATCATACAGATCTGAACCCAGTTCAGTATCTATATATTTTGGTATCTTTGGATCTTTAATAACCATAATCATCATAATTCCATAGGCAGGATTGGTATTAAGCCACTAAACATCATCTGATCACTATTGATTACACAAAATGTTAGAACAGTAGTTGTGTCACCCAGTGCAAGCCAGAATAATCAATGGATGCAAAAGGGTTTTAACAGCTAGTGTAGGCATAGAAAATAATAATCAGTTGATGTTTAGTGATTTAATACCAATCCTATCTTCGGGATTATGATGACTATAGTTATAAAAGAACCAAAGAAACAGATCTGTATGATTATACAAGTAAATAAGTTTCAGATTAAAAACATTTTTATTTATTTATTTTGGACTTATAGCCTTATAAATAATTAAAAAGATAAAAGGTGTTTGCTAGAGAGTTGCATTCGAACTTAAGATCTAGGGGCAGCACTCTCAGATTTAAGACTCCTCACTGATAAAATTCACAAAGTAGGAAGTAGTCTGGAATATTGGAGGAGTAGGCAATACATAGGGATTTTATGCACAAACCTTTTTGCATCCATTGATTACTCTGGCTTGCATTGGGTGGCTTTACTGTATGGAAAATTTACTCCTGTTTTAATAGCTTGTGCAAGTATAGAAAATAGTAATGAGGTGATGTTTAGCAGTTATTTGCAGTATAAGAAATATGCTAGATTTTTAAACAATCCCAATCTAAATTTGCTCAGTCCTAACTATTCAAATACTTTCCATTTTTTTCAAAGGCAATTATTTTCCATTTTCTATTCTTCAGTTTGAAACGTATTATTAATCTTTAATATTCTACAAATTTCTCTAATAATAACTATAACTTTTACATTATTTGCCAAAAGTGCTACAGCATTTCAAAAAGAGAGTTACCATATTATGCATTTTCTTGTAACTTATACAAATCTGAACATTAAAACAACTTCTATTCAGCTTATTGTGCAACTGAGAAAATATATAATAGTTGCTTTTTAAATAGTAAATAATGACAATACAAGTCACTTTTAAGGAACCCACCTCATCAGCCAGGGAAAGTTCTGATACTTCTTTAACTACAAATCAAAACAGGTTAAAAACTTATTTAATATAAAACAAATTTATTTAATTTGAACATGTGAAAGATAAAATATACAGAATTATTAAATGTGATTCTTTTCATAGCTAGAAAGCACACATGTAATTATAATCTATGGATCCTATAATGCTTGGATTATAAGCTACAGCTCTTTAATATAAATTATGTAATTGATTATGTTATATGCATATTTAATCTATTATGGTAAGATTTATATAAAGTATGATTAAATTCCTGATTAGAAAAATTTCTATAAAATCATACCTTAACGATTGTGTAAAGTTTGTCACTTTGAAGTATAGTAAATAATAAATATATTCTTATGGCAAGCTTTATAAAAATGAAATTGAATTGTAATTTCTATCTGGTCAGAATATAATTATGGGTGGGTGCTTTATAATATAAATAAGTCTGCATCATATAAAATGATGCATATCTGATATTTTTTGAAACTGGTCATGTGATCCTTATAATGCCATATTCTGTAATTCAGAAGTTAGTTGTTATATATTTCCAATTATTTCATTTCACAATAAGTTTAGTTAATTTAATTCTCTGATTCATATATATGTATATAAAAGATTTAAAAAAACATTATATAGTCATTTTAAATGAATGTCTTTTCAGAATTCATCCACAAAAAAAAAAATTACCAGTAACTGATGGGTTTTGTAATTTTCCTTTATTGTTTCACTAGCTAAATAGCTAACTATATATTGACAAATAATTAGATAGTTGGACAAGATGACCTATTACCTGAAAAAAATCCAAAGCTAGCTTGGAAATTCTAAGCAATGAAACAATTTCTAGGCTTTATCCTAATTTGAATCCCAAATCATGGATATACCAGGTGAATGTTCTGACCATTACACACAATAAAAGCATAAATATGAATAATTCTTATGACAGTTACATCTTAATATTTATAATAGATTAATTTTTCTTCTTCTTACCTTTAAAGTTGGAATTACTCTTTGACATTTTTCTAAGATTGCGTCATGATCTTCCTTACTTGGTGTCAGATTGTAATCATCCTTTTGATTTGTACCCCCTAGAATTACTTTATTTTGCCTAAATAGCAAATAAAAAAAAAACAATAGTTTTTAACATTTAAAATATGTTCTTAATTTGCATTCTACAGTTACACATATAAAAAGATAACATTTATAAAAAATATTAAAAAACAAAGACATTCTATTAATAGTTTTATTGTATTTTGTTTATAAAAAATAAATAACACCAACAAAGCTATACAATAACAAATATTTTTATTTAATATAAAAACTCTTCACCAGTCTAACATATATATTATTGTGCATGTTTACACACACTATGCATAGCAAGATTTTTTTATTTTATTTCCTGAACAACTGTTTTTTCTTCCCTTTTCATATAACAATTATATACTATACATTATAAGAAAAAAGTTTTTTTTATATTAAATAATAACATTTGTTATATATCTTTTTACAATGTTATATATTTATTATTATACGGAAAAAAATACAAACAATATAATAGATTCTAGTTATTTCCACTGTGTGATTTATTGTTTATATACATATGCAAACTCATGAGATAACATTTACATAAAAAAACAGCCAAAACAAAAAATAATGTCAGTCTCATTATTAAATATCTCATGATTCTTTTTATTAGCACCATCTAGTGGAGTAATATTTTAATACTGATATTTATCAGGAGTATGTACAAGCACAATTAAGTCAAAAACTATGATATACCTATAAAGTTTTGAATAGAAGCACTACATTTTTCAAAAGTAATATAATAGAATTTAAAAAGTAGGCCAAAATAAAACAAATTCTAATTTTTAGACATTAGATTGTATTGATTTAATTCACAAATCATAATTATATTAAATCTAATAAATTCTCATTTTGATTGTTTAGCAGTTGAATATATGTCTACAGAATGTTCCCATTATTCTACACACCTTGGAATTGGGATATGATATATCTGAATAAGAAAGAGTCAAATATCGCTATTCACCTAGATTTCTATCTCTAAGGCAAATCAAAATTGTGATGAAAATTAAGAAACAATTGTTGTATTATTGAAGAATGTAATGTTATTTTTTCTAAAATTAAATAAATAATTGAATGGCATATTGCTTGTGCGTGCACAAGAAATTTGAACAGTGATAGAGCAGAGCCATGATTTTTGGACTTTGAATTTCAAAGTCCACAATTCTACACAGAGTGTCATTACTTCAAAGTAGCATTAAATATGTGTTTGAACAGTTGGCCTATTTTTTTACTTTAAAAAATTTAATCTTTTTTTTTTTAGTCTAATAAATAAATTTATTTTAAAAAATGAATATTATATGCCAATGCAAAATGAAATATGTTCTCTTAACTAATAAATTAAACTTAAATATTATAATAAATTTCAAAAATCAATAAAGAAATTCAGTGAAAGAACTATGGTCTACATTGACATTAAGTAAATCAAGACATATTCAAATAATTTAAAATGTAGTCTCCAAGAGAAGAATACAACACAAGAAACTATTATTTAAAAATACATTAGAAAAATAGCTTTTTAAAAAAGTAGTAATATGTTCTCTCACAATTCATCTTAGAGCCAATACCCATATTCTATAATCCTGTATCAAAAATTGCTATTTTTGATATTATGTTAAATGTCTTTGTTTTGAATGAAATCAGAAGTTTCTAGATATAGGTTCTATGCTTAGAAACTCTGTTGGCCACCTTAAACATTCCCTCCTTTCAAAATATTATATGCCACAATAAATTCATCTATTTCTTACATCTTATTAAGCAATATATTTTTCTAGCCCTGATTTCTTTTTTTTTATGTCTTATTCTATTATAATAATAACTGTTTTGTAAATTTCATTAACTTATATTCACATTCCACAATTTCATTATGAAGATCTAAACAAACAACTTTAGTCTCTTTCTTTCAATCTCTTATTCCCCATACAAGTATAGTCTTTGAATAAGTGATAACAGCAAATGCCAGAAACTGAATGGAAATGAAGATTAAAGTGTCCTGTCACCATGTGAACATTGATTACTTGTGCTTGTAATAGATGGCTTTAGAATAGGAAAAGAGTAAGTTTTCTTTTTTATAATACTAATATCAATAAATATAAGATGTCTCACAAATTTCAATAATAATGACAACAACATTATCACATAACTCTATATGCTTACTCAAATGCTTTCAAAAGTAGTTGTGTTTGGTTTATTCTAGAGCCAATATACTGTAAACTTAAGTAATCAATGGACACCAGATGGCATAGTGCTATAAAATTCCTATCTGCAGGTAGATTTCTGGCTCTAACCTTTCTCAATGAAGATGAGATGGGAATTTTATAACATTATAGCATATGATTCCCACTGATTTCTCAGGTTTACAATAATGACTTTTGAGTAGTTGAAGAAAACTATTTTTGTAATGCATATCTCTTGAATTAGATTAATATTGCTAAATAGATTACAAAGATAATAAAATTGGTAAAATTTAGCAAGTCCTTACAATATATAATCATTATAAGTTGAACTATTTTCATCATCTGGTTGCTCATTAGCTTAAGAAAAATTCAAAGTTTATTTATACATTTTAAATATATTCAATTCTCAATAATAATACATAAATTAAAATGGAATATAATGTTCCTCTCTTCTTCAGGTATTTCTGGTATGATCAATGACTGTGGCAGCACAAGAATTGAATTGGCAACTTTTACATTTGTGAATAAGAAATTTAAGTAACTTGCTAACCAACAAATCTATTTTTCCAAAGACAGAATAGCCATATTCATTAGAGCTTCTCTTAAATTTAGTATTTACAAATGTAAAATGTGCTGATTCATTTCCCATGTTAGCTGTTAATGATTAGACTAAAAATATTCAAAACAGAGAGAATAATACACTCAAAACTTTGTGTTTTATATTAACTTGTGTGTTATTGCTAACAGTTGACTGTATTTGGAAAAATATAAGTTAAATTTAAATTTTTCTAAAAGCATTTAATATTCCAACTAAATGATGGAAATAGTCTATTATGTAATTACAAGCAAAATGCCATCTTCACAAATCTTCAGATGATATATATATAATGTCCATTAATTAAAACAAAATTGTAATTATAATTGAAATAATAAATTTAACGGTTTACAAACTATTATAAACAATCCTTAAATCTGCAGAAGTACTTTCGGTTACTTTCTTAAATCTGCCTCAACTGCCATTATATATATATATATGTTTCTTAAATTTAAAAAAAAAAAAGTTTGAATATATCTATAAAATAATTAAAACTGAATTGAACAAAACTTGTTTAAAAAACAAATGTCTTCAAAGAATATTATATTTAAATAAAAATACTTGCAATGACAAGCTAATAACTTTTGTTACATTATATACTTTATAATTTTAAAACTATAACTGATTACCATATTTTGGTTTTAAAATGTCAAAATATTTATACTGCCATAAAAACTAATAGAGTAGTACTAACTATATCAAAAAGATATATTTTTTCGAATTTAAAAATTAAATCACAATTTTTTACAACTTTTTTGCAATCGTAAAATAAATAATTTAATATAGAAAGTCGAACCACAGAAAATTAATGGGAACATTTTTTTATATATGAAATAGAATGATCAACAACATAAAGAACAAAATAGAGCTAGACCAAGCCCCCCAAGTTGTATTCAAGATTACTTGCCCTCAAACTGGCTGTAAGGCAACATGTTATGGTGAAACTCGGACCACAGTAAACAAGAGTAGCACAACCCTTATATATGTACAATAGAGTGATAAACAAAAATGAAAGCAATTCAATATTTGCAGAACACCAAAAAACATTTAATCATAAATTTGAACCTTCTAGTGCCAAAATTGTTTGCAAAGAAAGAAATGACACCAAAAGAAAAAGAAAAGAAGCGTATTTCATTGTGAATGATCCAAACACCATCAATCGAAGGGATGCCTGCTTTACAATATCGAAAAAATAAACAGGATAATGATTTGTATAAATTTGCATTCATTACATTTACATGTAAGAATGGCTATGAATATGGAGCAAACATACTCCAAATGCATTAAGCTAAACATTATTATTTGTGATATGAATATAGAAAATTCACAAATCTTCTTGATTAGCTAAAATCAAATAAGTTTTAATTAAAAAGTTGTAAATAATTATAATTAGTATTTGAACTTACAGAGGAACAATATAAGCCATTAAATCATACATATAAAAGTGATTAATCCATGGAGCAGAAACCTAAAAAAAAGAAGATATAAATTTAAAACTGAACCCATAAAAACACATTAAATTTACAATAATAGTAATAAATATTAATTCTTATTAAGCGCAATGTCAGCACGTAATACTTATATAAAGCTAAAACTTTAGTACATGCACCTTGAGTGCTTAATTTTAGTAAGAGAGACCTCTACAAATCATAATATGAGATTTGACTTTATAAAGATAATACAATATTGTATTATTTTTATGTGTATTTATATCAAATATAAAATATCTGCTTTTCACATTTAATTTTTATTAATGTTTGATGTTTCAATTGCTTAACAGTTTTCTTCGGAGATCTAATAAGAGATTACACTGTACTAATATTTAAATTTTATTTAATTTTATATTTTATAAAAATCCAATTCTATTGTACTTATATATTTATAAGATTTGACATATTTCAAAAATTACAACACACATATTTTACTTTATATTAAATAATAAAATGCAATTTTGAAAAGAAGGAAAAGTATTGTCTGAATAATATATATATATAATAGAAATTCAAGTAACATTACAATACTAGCCGAAAACAAAATTTTACTAAAATTCTTTTCACAAACATGGTTCATCTACTAACAAATAGACCTTTTCAAGTGATATTCAACTAAACATACAACATATATATATACAAAACAAAATAGCTTTCCCATTATTCATTTTGAAAACCAACTTCCAGTGAAATCCAACTCAACAAATAACATATATATATACAAAACAAAATAGCCTTCCCATCATTCACTTCGAAACCACAATTGGTTTTCGAAGTGAATGATGGGAAGGCTATTTTGTTTTGTATGGTTTTTTTTTTTTTCATATGTCATAGCATCTGCCGGGACGCGAACCCACACCCATTTGCAACCAACTACTTGCTTGCAACGCAGGTGCGATGACCTCTCGGCTAACAACGCTTGACTTGTTTTGTATGGTTGTGGAAGAATTTTAGTAAAATTTTGTTTTTGGCTAGTATTCTAATGTTATATGAATTTCTATTTTCTTTATAATTACTAGCATAGCATTAGACAGTATTTAAAATATACATATTAAAATAAAATACTGGAATTAATTCTACAATTTTTAATATATCAATAAATAAGTAACAACTAAAGCTAGCTTATTGCATTACTATCAACTTAAATATCATTAACAGTTAAAATTCTAAACATCAAAATTTTTACTTATTAAAATAACACATTAATATTTCAACAGGAATAAATCAACGTTCCATTTTGTAAATATCAACAATTTTTGGAAAATTGACCATTCATATTGGGATGTTAATATTATATAATTTTAATAAAATTTTGAGTTTTTTAAATTTTAACTGTTACTTATTTAAATATTGATATATTAAAAATTATATAAAGTTAATTCCATTACTATTATATATGTGTGTTTGTTTGTTGTTAATATTACTGTTATCCCAATAATTTCATTTGGATTCCATCTACCACCATCCAATTTTCAGAATTGCTACAAGAACCATGTGAGTAATGTAGCTACTCAGACAATAACAGGTATGATGTGAAAGAAATTGTTTATAACACTGATATTAATGGCAAATCAGCACATACATAAATGAATTTAAATATGTTTACATATGTAGGTAGATAAAAAGGTAAAGCAACCTTCAATAACAAACCTTTTTTAGCATCTCTCCACAAAGAGTCAGATTAATAAGGAAAATATTTCTCAATAAACTATTCATCTTCTAGTTAGTACTACTTATTATGGATTTTTTTCTAATTTATCCTCTAACTAAAGAACCAGAAATCCATTTATAGGCCAATAATTGAATGGTTAGTTGACTTGATTGGAAGACTATTTGAAAAAATTCTATTCTTATTTAGAAAACCTTGACTTACTGAAAAATTTTCACATTCAAATCCAGATTGAGGGCATGCCAGATATGCATCAATTCATCATTGTATTATAGTAATACAAAGCATTTTGAATATATACAGATGCATTTATTATAAAACAAATTTATATTTTTATAAAGGTATAATAAATTTTACTACAACATAATTAATTATCATAATATCATTTTTGCTAACAACTTGTGAATGAGTAATCCTTTCTGATTCCAAGACAAAAAATAATGTATGAGAGATGAGTTTGCCATGACTCTACAAACCAATCTATGAAACACATAAATAAATATACTGGTATTTTATGATGCCGTTTTTTAATTTTTGTAGCAACCTTCTAATTGCAGCTCTTCATTGCATTGTAATCTTAGTCTGATCTTCCCAATAAAAACAATCAATGTAGCACTTTTTTAAGTGTGTCTTTGAGATAACCTCTATGATATAAATAGTATTTCCTCTTCCATAAAACTAAATTCTTCATAAAATACTTCTTTAGAAATTTTTTAATTATTCATCAATTCACATGTTCAGTTCAATAAAAATGTTTATTACAATAAGAGACTATAGAATTACATCCAAAAAGTTGATTTATTGATCTTATGATCCTGACAAACTACTACTGATGATGATCAAGGTTTAGGACTTGGTTGATTCTTAATCGTTTCACCTTTTTTTGATGAAAAAAATACAGAATTCAAAAAAATAGTCAACATAATCTATATTTTTATTAGATTTCTTACTTTAATATTGTTATATTAATTTTCCCTTTGCTTGTGTATGTAATTCTCTAGCGACATATGTATATATGAAGCAGCTCTTTCTTATCTTTATATCATAAAGCTGGTTGTATTTTCAGAGAAGAGCATCATAATCATAGTTCTCATGCTTGTTGCTGCTGTATTTATAATTTGATTTAATTATGCATGCTATTTACATAACATGCATAATTCGATCTAATTATACATGTGCATAACATGCATAATTAGATCAAATTAACTGTGTAATTAGATTGAATTGTAAATGCAGTGGCAACAACAGCTAGCATGAGAACTGTGATTAAGGTGCTTGTCACTGAAAGTGCATTCAGCTTTATGACATAAAGATAAGAACAAAACGCGTTAATTTCACATATATACTGAGATGCTTTACCTATCTCGATATTAATTTATATGTCGGTATTAGTGCTGGCTAAGCAAACTTAATTTAGTACTTATGTATAAATCCTTTGCTCTCTTTGTCAGGCATTTTTTAATTAATTATTCATTTTCAGGGGTATCATGTTTAAATAATACGGCTGTTTTTTTTTAAGATAATTATCATATCAAATAATTTGTGGATTTTTTTTTTTAAGATGATTATAAAACACAATAAATTATACAAAACTCCAAATGATTGTAATTAAATAAAATTTAATATAAATGTAATAAACAAAATAAAAAACAATGCAAGAATACCTGCTTTGAACACATTTTGACATTACACTATTTCCTCCATTCACACATAAAGTTTCATATCATAACCATTAGCAGCACACTTTTTATGTAGGCAATATTCTGTAATTTTAAAAGTACTTCAGTGCATTTCTTTCTGTCACTGGTAGATTCCAAATTTTAGTCATTTTTGCAAAAGGTTAGGAAAAATAATTAACCAACAACTTGAATGAATGCTATCGATAAACATAAAAAAAAATCATGACAAAGTCCGCAACATGTTAACGGTTTGCAAGTTAAAAAAAAATTCATTAAATGCTGTGAATGGCATTTATAAAAAAATTATGTTTTGAAGTTAACATGAAATTATATTTGATTTCTTAATATTTTTAAACTTAACAAGTAATAATTTTGAGAAAAAAAACACAATACTTCAATGCCCCTGAAATGAATAATTAACTGAAAAATGTCCCAAGAGTGAAGGATTTAAGTACCCTTAATTTTAATTTAAGTTGAGTTTTTTTATTATTATTTAAGTTCTGTTTTTGGTAAACTGAAGTATTATATACATACTTACATACACTAATAGTGAAAATGTTTTAAAGTTGACTCAGTTATTTAAATGTAAGTTGTTTTTTAAATGTGCACTTTAAAGCTAAATTTATTATCTTTTGCTAAAAATATTTTTTTTATAGTTCAGAAAACAATATTTACTTCTAAAATGTTTTTTTCTAAGTCTAATTAGATCATTCAGTACTTACATATTAGACTTGCAATATGAGAAATATGGTACCCCTTTTCACATTCATGATAAATGTGTAACCTTGCATTCCTGTCAAATAAACCCTGTGATCTCATCTGATCCTGTTCAATAATTTGTTGCGTGATAAATTTAAAACTTTTGGTTATTATCCAGATTTCATTCTGACAAGTTCTTCAGTGCTGTCAATTGCATTTTTCAAGTGTTTTCCCTTCATTTGCATTATTTTGATTTCCTAAATTTACAGTTTTATAATTTTTCATCATTGGATTTTTTGATTTCCTTCTATACTATTTTTCATTTTAATGAGTGAGTACATGTACTTTTCATTTTGATTTACTTTTCATAATTTTCTGATTAATACAACTATGTGAAAAGATTGTGCCACTGTGATGTTGGAGTGAAAAAAATATAAAATTGGAGGCCCTAATAAAATTATCAAAATTGATAGCCTTTTCACAAAAAGGAAAAACCAACCTGTATAAATTCTTCTGGAACAGTGGATGTCCAACCTGGATAAATTCTTCTGGAACAGTTGATGTTTGGTGACTTTTGCAGGGAGACCAACAGGTGTTTCATCATGACAATTCATGATAGAATAGCAGCAACTCTGATGGAATCCATCAAACAAAATGTGGAAGAGGAATCAAAAATTTATTTGGACGGTTGGAAGGCCTATAAAACTGAATTATGAGCTGCCAATTATGAGCGTTTTTATGTGAACCACAAATATAATTTTGTGAATCCAGAAATTGGAGTTCACACTCAAAACATTGAAAGACATTGAGGTTCAGCAAAATGGCATAATAAACAACACCAAGAAACATCATGCCAGCAGAATTTATGTGGCAAAAATTGCATAAAAATGATGATGTATTCATTTGCATACTGAAAGACATCAAAAAAATTAGTCCATCACATTTAAGAAATAATAAAAGTGTAGTAATTTAAATTTCTTTTTGGTTTTGGAAAAAATACATTTACTTATTAATATTTTTGATGAAGATACCGTGCGTGCATTATATTGCACAATGACATGTTAATACTTATAATATGCTTTAAATGTATATAGGTGAAGTTAATAAAAATTTCACAAATAACGTTTAGCTTATCACTTTCAGAGTATGTTTACTTCATATTCATAGTCATTATTATGTGTTAAACATAATGAATGCAAATTTATGCAAATCATTATCCTGTCCATCTTTTTGATATTGTAAAGCAGGCATTCTTTTGATTGATGGAATTTGGATCGTTTACAATGAAATACACTTCTTTTATTTTTCTTTTGGTGCCATTTTTTTCTTTGCAAACAATTTCAACACTAGAAGCTTCAAATTTATGATTAAATGTTTTTTGGTGTTCTGCAAATATTGAATTGCCTTCATTTTTGTTTACCTCTCTATTGTACATATATATTGTGTTACTCTATTGTTCACTGTGGTCTGAGTTTCACCATAATATGTTGCCTTACAGCCAGTATGAGGCAGATAATCTTATATACAATTTGGGGGGCTTGGTTTGGATCTATTTTATCCTTTGTGCTGTTGATCATTCTATTTGTGTTTGGTGGAGTTCTGAAGCCTATTTTAAATTCACTAGATAAGTTTTTGACTAAATGTTTGACCACTTTGGAAATATAAGGTAAACTTAAATGCAGTTTGTCTTCCTTGGTATGCTCTTGGGTTAACTTTTTATAGAAAAGCTCAATCCTATTGGCTATAGCTCTGTAGTTGTATCCCACTTTTATTAAGTCTCTAATAAAACAAATAATGTTTTTTCTGTCAGCTTCGAACTTACATAAGTAATGATTCCTAAATAAGAAAGCTGAAAGTTCTGCCAATTTGTGAGACTTAGGTGATTTTGAATGTGGGTGTGTAACCCCTTATTTGTAATGGTTTAATTATTATACTGTAATTAAGGCTTGTTGTCTCCCTTTGTATTTTTAAATCTAGATATTTCAACTCGTGATGTTCATTTTCCCATGTGTAGTTTAAGGTTAAATCTGTGTGTGCTTTCAGATCCTTCTGAATGCTTATAATTAGGTTTTCAGGTGCTCTAGTAAATAAATCATCTACATATCTTGTGTATATTATTTTGGATAGTAAAGCATAGTACTTAGCAAGAACTTGTTGCTCAAAATAATTTAAAAAAATATTTGATACAATCCCACTAATTGGAAGTCCATAGGCCAACTGTCGATCATTTTAAACCATTTCCCCTCAAATGTTACCACAATATTTTCATCAACCTATTTTAAGAATTCTACAATAAAGTCAATGTGTCAAATTGGACATTTTTCTTTAATAGTTCTTCCCTAATTATACAGATAGACAACTTCCTATTTATCGACCCATATAACTCAGTTATGTTTAATGCACCAATTTTAAAATCTATTTATTTCAGTTCCTTTAATTTTCTTGACAAATTCAAAGGAAGATCTAACTGTATACACACCAAAAACAACACCATCTACTAACCATTGGTTTACTAATTTAGCTGTGTTAAAATAATGGACTCTGCTGAAATGAATAAACAGCTTCCTATTTATCGATCCATATAACTCAGTTATGTTTAATGCGGCAATTTTAAAACCTGTATTTATTTCAGTTCCTCTAATTTTCTTAACAAATTCAAATGAAAATCCAACTGTATACACACCAAAAACAACACTATCTACTAACCATTGGTTTACTAATTTAGCTGTGTTAAAATAATGGACTTTGCCAAAATCCAACATAAGTCTTAAAGATACACTGTTTTGTGATACTTTTGCATTAACGAACATTTTTGGCTGTATAGTAGCAGAAGAGTACACATGAAAATATTCCTCTCTATTAATTCCTTTATCTTTGTGAGCATGCAAGATTGACATGATAAATTTATCCTGCTCATTTTGTTATTAAAGTTTGTTATTAACTCAAACTTCAATTTAATAATGGGTGTTGACATCTTATCTCTATATTCTTTTGTGTCCATTAACACAAATCTATTACCTTTATCCTCTTACATGTAATTTTTCTGTCAATCAAAAACTTCTTTGTATCTTTAAATCTCTGAGCACCAATTATCATATTTGTTGTTCAACTGTTTGTGTCTAATTGTTTTGATTATGTCAGTAATTACATTTTCTTTAAGTTAATTATTTATTAATGCAGGCTCAGTATCCACAATTAATTCCATCTTTGGATGTCTCCAATATCTCCCACAAACTAGTAAGTCTCCATTTAGAAAAAAAAATTACTTTGTCTCCATTTTGGAACAAAATTTTATCCACTTAAAATAAAACAGAACAGACAAATTGATTGTTTTATCATGACAATTCCTGTTATATATTATACAGTATGTTTCATTTTAAGCATTTTGTAATTTAGTGATTATTTTGGCTGTATTTAAAGTAACATTTGGGAATTGCATAATGCATCATATTATATATTTTTTGTGTGAAATTAATATTTTTAGTATTGTTAAAATGTACTTTTTAGATTTATTTTTATGTAAAATTCATATTTTTAGTAGTTAGAAATTAATATTTTAGTATAGTTAAAAATGTATTTTAACAAACAAGTTCCAGTGTACATGTTATTTGGTCAAAACACAAGATTAGAAAATTATCAGCAAATTGATATGAATGTGAAAAGGTGTAGGTCTATTACATAAGTACTAATCATTCTAATTAAAATCTTAGCAAAATATAATTTTCAATCATTGAATATTGTTGTCTGGAAAATTGATTAATGTAATTAAATTTGAAATTTCTTAAAAATATTTGGCTTATCTGGCTCAAAATTTTAATCACTAGTATGCTGATTAGGGAGATTCCTTAATTTCCTGAGTGGGTAAAAAATGAACAATGGGTCTATATAATATCAACTAAAAATTATTTATTTAGTCTGCTTAATTTATCAGATTCTGCTTACTTCATCAGTTTGCCTAACTATTTTGCTTAATTAATATGTTCATTTCATCATATTCTGCTTATCCTGTTTGTGTTTTAATCCTTCCTGTCTTGAAAATGAACTCAAAACTTATACTAGTTACCATATCTGAAGTTATGTGCTGCTAAAATATCCAAAAGATGAACTCCACTCTCCACCATGAACCTATAGCCACCATAGACTAACTTCATATAAATGGCCTCCAAAACAAAGCCAATTTCTGACTTCTTAGAGACCACCATAACAAGCAATGCACTTCTCAACACCCACAAAACAAGACTCCAGAAATATTTACAAATGTCAGATTAAATACACTTATATACATCTGTACAGAAAGTACTAGTCTGATACTCACTTCACTATGAACTTAAATAAGAATCTTATCATGAACTATTCTGTAGGTGGCAGGTGTGCCAGTTAAGCCAGTGATATATAGGTAATTTTTTATCGAGTCATAATTTTTACATTTCTAATTTTTATTAATGTGTAAATTTGATATTTGTGTTTTATTGATTTTATTCTTTTTTATATACCATAAGTTATAATTTGAGTATGTTTTAGTTAAATCCTTTAATGTCTTTTATGTTTGACAGTTGATAATTAATTTTATAACACTCAATAGTTTTCTAAATTTAGTTTTTTCTCATAAATCTAACAGTTATTTAAAAGAATCTAAGACCAAGATTTGTCCTTTCCTTTGTTGGTCTTCCCATTCTATGGTTCAAGATAATGTGCATTTAGTCTCATGGTTTGTTTTAATTTTATTGATTAGAAATCCTGGGCAGCATATAAATGCCTCATCTATTGTACCTGTCAGAATGCCTACTCACTCAATTCGATCTAGAATCTCAACACAAATTCCTTGAATCCAATCATGCATGAAATAAACATGTTAGGAACACTCATGAACTCTGCCCTATATGCCCAGATTTCAGATTCAATTACTTATGAGCAGCAACTCCGATGATACTAGAATATTTAATTTACCACTGGCCAACATCACACATCAGATAAACAAAGAGACTCAGGGGGAAAATCATGGCAGGTGTGCATATATGTTGCTATAGACAAGCACATATGCTTAACCTTAGTGGGATCTTACAACTCTATAAATTGTGACATTTATACCTTAATAACCAATTTAAAATTTAACTAAATCAGTGAAATAAGTAACTAGCAATGATCAGAGATGTTTGATTTTAAAATTATATTTAATAATAAACATAACTAGAAATAAGACAATTGTACATTTGAATTACATTAAAAAATGATTAGCCTATTATTACAATAAGTTATATTGTACTTATTCATACATTAAAATAGGCATTTACAGGTAAGTTGATATTATTAGTACTTTTGGTGCGGCATTATGATATTTTGATACTGGATCTAGTGCAATTATATAGTGTACAATATGATGACTCACCCAAATTATGAGAAAGAAATACAAACTTGACAAATCCAGAAGTTACATAATTGTCAGTTAGCTGACTGACCAAATTATCACAAGTTATTATAAATATGAATATGTTTAATAAAGATTTATTTATTTCATTTACTTGATTAACATATGTGGGAGTATTTCTATAAATTATTATATATAGTCATCAAGTGACACATTAAAAAAAATTATTTAATTTACAAAATACGTTTAGTTAGACCATAACATCAGATAATAAATATGTATAGGTTTAAGCTTTTTAAAAGGAGGAATATAACATAATGAAGTGTTGCAGTGTTAGCATAATAGCTGACTAAGATTTGCGGATCCATTCTTTGGAAATGCTTTATCATTTGGAAATAAAAAGAATATGCTGACCACACCCACATCTCATGGAATCGGTTTCTTTGAGTTAAGGGTCTCAAACAGAATTACAATGGGCCGAACTTTGCCAGAATTCCCATGCATTGCTCTCGTTACATGAGTAGGCAGTCCAGGGTTATTCATTGCCCCAATTATGATCTAAAGATGAAGACGCAATTACTTGGGTGTTCTGATGCATGTCTCAAAATAAAGCTTAAAATAAGGAGTAATAGTCTATGCTAGCAACATGTTGGATGGACTAATAATTAGTCAAAATATATAGAACTAAGCTTATAACCTATAGCAATAATATCAAATATAATGGTATGATCACATTTATTAAACATAATTAAAAGGCATTATTAGAAAATATACTTTAAGTTTTAACATAAACTAAAATTCTAATCCCCTCCCCCTTCATTACATTTCTTCAATAAAACTCCACATATGTTAATATAATAGAAATTAAGTCTAAAGTATGCTTTATGAATAGTATACATATATGTTTAAATGGGCAAGGATAAAGAAATATAAAAAATAATATATATAATTAATATATTTGTTTTTAACGAATATTGCACTAGTAAAAGGATTGGCATTTGCATAATTCATAAACTAATCAAAGATGGAACTTTTAGTTTCCCCCTCTGTTGTTTATGCAAAAAGTATATTGATAAAAAAAAACATTTAAAAATCTTCTCCCAACCTATCAAGCATTTATAGTTTTAAAAGTAAAAAACAAATTAATTAAAAAAATGGCACTCCCCTTTAATAGCGAGGAGCTAAGCTAAAAATAACTAGGCTGGTGAGAGTGGGAGTCTATTGAAATATCATTTAACATGTAAAATATACAAATCAGATAAAATATTAGAAAAATAATTGCCACATCAAATTAAAAGTTAATTAAATTATGAGGCTAACAAAAATAGTTATAGAGAGTCACTTGTATTAGAATATTACATATTTGAGATTTATAAAAGTGATTATAGGATGGGTTACAGAATTTACAAGTTATTAATATTAAATTCTTAAATATTTAAGAATTGATTAAAGAAAGTTAAAAGTTCATAAATGATGGCGCTTCAACAGCATTACCTTTTGAAAGCAGGTACCAGATCTCCATGTTAGTTCTTACGGTATAGCATCAGGTTCATGGATGTTTAACAGTATAGCAACAGGCTGGCAGGAGCTGGATTAGATATGGCCAGGAGAAGATGCATCTTTCCCTTTCTACTCAATGGTGGTCATATTGAAATTTTGAGTGAAGTGGATTTGTTTGGCTGACGCTTTATGAATCTTCCTCGATGAATGAAATTGGGCCCTATTTGTACGATTCTTGTTTATCTCAAGAATGCTTTTAAGTTCCAATACCTAAGGCTATAAAATACTGCTACAGATCAACTTTTAATAAAGAATTTTTCTTTTGTTATTAAGGTAGTATAAAACAATGCAATCGGGTTGGTATATTTCTGAAATGATTGTTCTAAATCTATTTCTCAGAAATAGATTTTATTAATGATAAATTTTGTTAAGGAAATTGATTTGATTTTTTTATAGAAATAATTATTTTAAACATATTAATGGATTTTAGTTTGGAATGCTTTTAGAAGATACCAAGCCGATTGCATCATCTTGACCGCCATTACAGAAATACATATTTTCATATATTATAATTTTAAATATATGTTTTAATATAAAATATACAAACACAAATATTAATTATGCACAATCCCCCATCACCTTTAATAAATACATGTGATTTACATCTACATATGACCTAATAAAATCTATAAAATATTATTTATTTATTTTAGTTGAGAGATTATTAAATCTCTCGTTAATGGTTATTTTAAAAGAAAATTTAAGAAAAAATAGACTATATAGGTGCGTATATAAGTATATGACTGAGATTTGAATTCAATTTGGTGGTGAGGGATTGGATAGAACTGTGAAGCATAATCTGAATCACAGATTAACCACTTCACTATATAACATATAACACATGCATATTAAATTGAGTGTATTTTCAATGTATTTAGAAAGGACATGGCTTTCAACATTACCATAAATACTTGAGATGATATCATTTAATGGTGATACATCTGTCATGTTATAATATTAATCATCAAACAGAGTGACAATGTTATTGTCTAGCCAATTAACAGTCTATTATAAAATTAATGTGTTAGGAAATAATTAGATTTGATAAGTTCTAACTTTATGTTGATATACTGCTTTCTGTTAATGGAACCATAAAGTTTATCTTGACTGATGCTATTTTATGTTGAACTTCTAATTTTTTATTTTTAATTTTATTTATGAATTCAAAGAATGACTTGATAACAAAAGCACCATAACTTAGTTGGTCTGTGAGCCACTGATTGATCATTTTAATGGTGTTGTAATGATGTGTGCCTCCAAAGTCTAACATTAGCCTAAGTGGGGTGTCTCATTTACACAGTTTGACATTGATGAACATTTATGGCAATATTGCATCTGACAGGTAGAATTTGTAGTATTTACCTTTAGTAAAAGCCCAATTACAATATTTGAAGAATGTCATTTATAAACTTGTTCTTGTTCCACTTTATGTTGTAATTCAGGAATAGATTAAATTTCAATTTAGTTATTTGGAAGTTCATTTTCTCCATGAATTCAGCTTTGTTAATTAAGACAAATCTATTTCCTTTATTGATCTTTAAACATATTGTGTTGTTTTCAGAAAGGAACCACTCAGTGGTGTATATTTGTTTCCTCTAGCTATCATTGGTGGATTGGATAGGATTGTATTGAATAGATTTTGCAATTTGCACAGTGATTTTATCTCTTTTTGGGTTGTATGACAGACCTAATTCACTCTCCTCCAATGAATCTTGATCCAAGTTCTAGCACATCTTTGATGTTGGTAGGAGGAGCCTTCTTGGTAAGGATTACAAAGCTATGATCTTCTTGAGAAGAGCCTTTTACGCCTTATTTGGCAACCCAGAAGGCAATTTTGCATTTGAATTTTGTATTGAGCTTTGAGAACAGATTGTTCCATTGGATTAACAGAAATTACAAGATTACACAGAGAGAAAATTCTCTATACAGTAGCACCATTAAGATTTGTGCATAAAATTTCTATTTACTGTATGAAGTCCTCCCTCTGTGTAAACAGATTGTGCAATCACATTATTTGATATTTAATGGTTAAATTACAAGATTATTAAAGATTTTACTTAGGTGCTTTTTCTTCTTTTTGAGAGCCTGTTTATATCCAGATATAATCTTATTTAGCAGGAAAACTTGTAGCTTCAAAGCATGTCCCCAAGCTGGATATAATACTATTTACTATAATGAATCATATGCATACCTATCCACAAGAATTTATCAACACAATTATCTTTCTAAACAAGCCACAAATAATCCCAAACATAAATATTTCTTCTTCAATCATCAAAATGCAATGCTCCATACATTCAAGCCCATAGCTTCCAACATCATATATATTGAGCGAAATGACTCTAAGCAGAAAACCAAGAAAGCATGGCATGTAGCTAACAATCTTAATGTTATAAATAAAAAGGAATCCTGCTTTCCCCTTTCAAGGAATTTGGAATATAATTTGCATATATTTAAATAAATTTACTGTCTATATATAAATATATGTGAACCTAAATTACACATATCTCAATGCTATGAATACAAAGACATAATTCACCTTCGAAAGTGTTAAGCTTCAATAAAGACATTCATTATTAGCTTTTATTAGGACAGTGCTTAAGCACAAATACTTATAAATTACAGCCTTAAAAAAATAGTTCATTCCTTTTTAAAATTACATTATTATATATAATATATAAGGCATATGAGCACAGACCTTCACATGACCCACCACTCTCCACTCAATCTCATAACACTGATACACTTGAGCACATATATGTCAAAAAGATAAATAATCACCAATAAACGTACTTCATACTAAATCAGCAATCATCAGTTGGTCCAGATTATCATCTCTACACATATATGCAACAAGTGCTCAGATATATATTAAGATATCCAATCATCATACTTTAATGGACAATTTCAATCCACTCCACACTCCAGCTCTTCAACCGTCCATCCAATTGAAAATCTGATGATGGAACACTCAAAAGCATGTCAATTATTTTTTTAACTACAAGTTTTTTTCTTTTTACCTTGCTCCTTTATTTGTAAAACTATTATCTAGAATTTACTTAAATCTCCACTCCATACATTCTTAAACATATGAATGAAGACATCCAAAAAAGACAACTGGTTACAAAGATGCACATTTCTTGCTGAATCAACATTCCTTAGTTGGCCTAAGTAACTGTTCAATATTTATCAATATTAAATTATCACACTTTGATTTTCGATTATCAAACTTTGCACTTACAACTTTGGGACCAACCACTTCAGATAAGTATATTAATGATCACTACTAATCATTTATTAAAGTTTATCCATAGCCTACACCTTGGAGGTCATTTACTTTTTCAGATAACTTTGTTTGTATATTTCAAGAATGTGTAATGAAGTGGAAGTTTTACATAAATCTTGAAATGATATTGCACATGAAAAAAGATAGATAAAGTTGAGTTATTCCATAAGCTTTTGTATAAGTGAAAAACAGATATATTAATCTTTAAATAAGATTTAAACTTTATATTTAGGTTTGGAATAATCTCTAGTTTAATAAATGATTAATAATAATCATTAACATATTTATTTAAAATAGTGTCAATGTTGTGAGTACAAAAAGTTTGACATTTGTAAATCAAAGTTTAATAATACATTTCACATCAATGAAAAATAATAACAATGGTATTAATAATGCATTTGTAATCATATTGACAAGTTAAAAGTAATGATTTTTTTTCTGACTATAGTTTACATTTCTATTTATCATTAATATAGATTTATATATAAATATATTCATAGACTAAGTCTCGATACATTAACATAATTCTCAAGATAGATTGTAAAGAATCATTTTCAACAAAAACTTGCAAATAATATCACTTTCTCATATTAGTATTATTAATTAAGCCAGCTTACAATTTATAAACTTACTGAAAATTTATTAGATTTGTATTTAAATAAATCAATTATTTTATATAGCGTGATGTTTTATAAACTGTAATATTTAAACAGCATTAAACTGTTGCACATGCGCTTTGCAGATTTTAACTATAAATGACTGAATACTAACACTTCAAACACATGATAAAGTCTTATATTTATATATTACAATCTCATATACACATATGTCCACATCTATACATACTAAATATAATGCACAGACATATAACGACACATCTCTACCCATATGAAACATCCAAATCTACATATGCATTATGTTCAACAAATACAAAGTTTGTTGCTATATAACTTTTTTGGTTATTTTATTGTTAAACCTGCTATGATGAAACTCATTCTCAACTCTAAACATAACCCTAGCCCAGTATAACTGTGGTATTTCACAGCAGATCTAATTCTAAAATATCCTTTTGTAAATTGTATTTATTTGGATATATATGCACAGATTGAAATATTGTTATAATGTTGTTGTTTTTATTTTCTCACAACTTTCATCTGTTCTTTTTGATCCCAAAAATCAGTACCATAGAATTAATGATATTTTTCCAGATCCATCATTCCATGAAAGGTTACTTTATCACACCTTCTATGATAAATTATGGTACTTTTTTCTTCTAAAATTCAAAATAATATGCATATAATAATACTGTATATATAAATTCTGATAAGTAAATTTTCATAAATTCTAGTTATAAATAATTAATTAAAATAAACATAAAATAATTTTACAATTTTCTTCAAAAATTTTGATTTCGTTGTTAATAAATTATTAAACAATTCAAAATACAGCAAAACTCTCCATATAGTAGTGCCATCTTGTGCTAACAAGAGCAATCAATGGATGCCAGAAGGCTTGTGCATAAAATCCCTATCTAGTGCCTACTCATCCAATATCCCCATACTAGTTTCTGGCTTGTGGCCTTCATCAGTGAGGAGCCTTGGATCTGAGAGCACTGCACCTAGATCTTAGGATCTAATGCAACCCTCCAGCACCCATCTTTTAACTCTATTTAACTACAAAACTATGAGAATGAAATTGAAAATACTATTAATATTTTCAACCCAAGCTCAATAGCTTATATAGTCATATGGGTCTGAACTCAATTCAGTACCCATACATTTGGGTCTTTGGCTCTTTAACAACCATAGCCACCACTATCCTATTAGGCAGGATTGGTGTTAAACCACTAAACATCACATGATCACTATCTCATACTAGCACAATAATTGTTATTAAACAATTCAAAATACAGCAAAACTCTCCATATAGTAGTGATCTTGTGCTAACAAGAGCAATCAATGGATGCCAGAAGGCTTGTGATAAAATCCCTATCTAGTCCTACTCATCCAATATCCCCATACTAGTTTCTGGCTTGTGGCCTTCATCAGTGAGGAGCCTTGGATCTGAGAGCACTGCACCTAGATCTTAGGATCTAATGCAACCCTCCAGCACCCACCTTTTAACTCTATTTAACTACAAAACTATGAGAATGAAATTGAAAATACTATTAATATTTTCAACCCAAGCTCAATAGCTTAGTATTTTCAATTTCATTCTCATAGTTTTGTAGTTAAATAGAGTTAAAAGGTGGGTGCTGGAGGGTTGCATTAGATCCTAAGATCTAGGTGCAGTGCTCTCAGATCCAAGGCTCCTCACTGATGAAGGCCACAAGCCAGAAACTAGTATGGGGATATTGGATGAGTAGGCACTAGATAGGGATTTTATGCACAAGCTTCTGAATCCATTGATTGCTCTTGTTAGCACAAGATGGCACTACTATATGGAGAGTTTTGCTGTATTTTGAATTGTTTAATAACAATTATTGTGCTAGTATGAGATAGTGATCATGTGATGTTTAGTGGTTTAACACCAATCCTGCCTAATAGGATAGTGGTGGCTATGGTTGTTAAAGAGCCAAAGACACCAAAATGTATGGGTACTGAATTGAGTTCAGACCCATATGACTATATAAGCTATTGAGCTTGGGTTGAAAATATTAATAGTATTTTCAATTTCATTCTCATAGTTTTGTAGTTAAATAGAGTTAAAAGGTGGGTGCTGGAGGGTTGCATTAGATCCTAAGATCTAGGTGCAGTGCTCTCAGATCCAAGGCTCCTCACTGATGAAGGCCACAAGCCAGAAACTAGTATGGGGATATTGGATGAGTAGGCACTAGATAGGGATTTTATGCACAAGCCTTCTGGCATCCATTGATTGCTCTTGTTAGCACAAGATGGCACTACTATATGGAGAGTTTTGCTGTATTTTGAATTGTTTAATAACAATTATTGTGCTAGTATGAGATAGTGATCATGTGATGTTTAGTGGTTTAATAAATTATTAAATAGAACATCAATATATTGTCAATGTTTTCTCTAATATATACAATATTACTATTAATTCTAATTTATTACAATTCAGTAAAAATAAAATTTTAAAAAAGCATATAGTTTTATTGCTCAGAAATTTACAAGCAGTTGGAGCACCAGAAATGCAAGCACCAGAGTTAATTCTGGGACCTCTCAATCCCAAATTGGACACTCTACTAACTATGCCAAACTGAGCAGCATAAAAATGCTAATAGCCATATTGCTCAGGAGTTTATAAGAAGTTTGAGCCAGAATTATAAGTGCCTGAATCAATCCTCAGATCTCCCAATCCCAAATTGGATGCTCTACCAACTGTGTATTTAGCTATGGAGTTAGAATATATTTTTCTTGACTCTAGGGTTTTACTTAGAAATTCTATCAAAAAATTGTTTATTGAAGTTTACTAAAATCAAAAAAAAAAACTGTGTTCCACCGTAATTATGTTATTAATTAACTTAAATTAGCATATAACTAATTTCTAATTAATTTTACTATTATTTAAACCAATGAAAAGAGGTTAAGGAAATCTTGGGGGGAAAAAACCCTATCAGTATAGCTAAATGCTCGCATTGACTCCAAGCATATTAAACTCCATATCAATAAAAGATTTAAAATTTTTTTTTTTTTTTGTAAAATTAAACAAAATAAAATTATTAATTTTTATTTTATTTTATAAATAAGCTTATTACAATATATATATTGAATTATATATAATTTTAATTATTATTTTCAAATCTATCCTTTATATTGCAACACATATATGTGAATTTTACAACACATATATTTTAATATATAAAATGATAAATGAATCAGAAGTAGTACTAAAGACATACTTTGCTAAAAAATCCCAATGTAAATTGTTAATAAGAACCAAAAATAGCCACACTTATAAAAAAGAATAAACTGTTATCAAAAATCTGACAGAAAAGAGCATCTATAATAAAAAAAAAACAGTATTCTGAGAAAGTATTAATAATTATTTATTTAAATTTTCTTCCACTTTTTCTTATTTGCATTGCTGAATTATATATAATTTAATACACCTTAAATGATACTCTACAATGCAGTTTAACATATGATTTATTTTATTTCCTTACAGTTTCAACTGTCCAGCAGTCATCATCAGAGCTTTTAAAACTCGGTACTCTTTCTCCTATAACTAAGAATAGGAGAAAGAGTACAGGAGAAAGAGTAATGAGTTTTAAAAGCTCTGATGAAGACTGCTGGACAGTTGAAACTATAAGGAAATAAAATAAATCATATGTTAAACTGCATAGATGGTGTATTACATTAATTATTTATTTAACAATAAACTTGCTCTGGTGCAATTAAATATATATTAAAGAAAAAAAGTTGTATTTTATAAAGTAGTTATGGATTTATTTAACATGGGTAAATCAGAACTTGAATTACTCTTCATAGATAGACAATATTTTATTATAAACATTTTTGGAAACTTTTTTATAAGTTTCTAATATATATGATTTTAGAGTTAAATGAAGATAAAATATAGCTTTTAAGTAAAAACACAGCATATACATTAAAAACACTCTTAATAATTATAAATTATACCATTCAACAAATAATTATTTATTTAGCAATAAATTTGCTCTGATCTAATTAATAAAAGAATGAAATATAATGAGTGTATGTTAAATATATATTAATTTTTTGAAAAAAAGAATAACATCAGTGTTTTTTTTGTCTTTGAAAAAAAAAAAAGAATGGCAGAATTTAGTCAGAGTCAAAGGCATAGGGGATGGAGCTCCCTAGGAACATGTATAAAATGTTTTGAATTATAAAATATAATTACATTTGACATGTATTTAAATAATCATTAAATTGTTGTCATACATAATTTTTAATGGATTGTTGGAACTGTTTTATTCTATCTATCATTAATTTTCTTTTGTTCTTTGAAAAATGAATTGAAAGTTTCACTATATATATACATATGTATACCATATGATGATATACATCACATTGTAGTTGAGATTTTATAAATTATGTATACATTTTTAATCTTTTTTTTTTTTTTTGATAACTGCATTTATTATAGATTGGTTTCATGTAGGCTGTAAAGTTCATGAATAGTGTGGTTTTTCACTACACATTTAAGAAATGTTTAAGAGCAACACCTATTCTTTTGTTTATAGTACATACATTATATAATGAAGCATATTCATATGTGATTATAAAATATTAAATGATTATGTTTAAATAAAGTCAGTCAAATATTAAAAATAAATCATAAACAATTAGTTGCTTCAGTGAATGTAATCTATTTAAAAAGAATCAACAGATGTTTCATGAAAAAGCATTGCATTATTCAGAAATAATTTTTGAAGTATCAAATTTTGGGGGAATAATGGCACGTGCAAAATTACCATAAAAAACAAACAAACCCTTAAAGCGGAATAATAGAAATAAAAATGGTAATGTGCAAGATTATTTTGTAGTTTTGCGAATATTACCATCACATATGACTTAGGATGGACCAAACCCTTCATTGTGATTGAGAATGTAAAGAGTAGTTTTTATCAGTAAAACGAACTATTTCTAATTCCAAGGAAAATCAAATCAATTCTGGCCATCAAAAAGTTCCAAACATTTATTTTCAGATCTGTTAGAAGATCAACTAACTAAATAAAGTTACTAATATATATTAAATGGATATGTTGTGCTATATTAATAAAAAATTTCACACCAATTTCATATTTGAGATACCATTGGTGGTTCTTTAATAACTGATGTTTAAGTGAAACATCCTAGAGTTCTGTAAAGGAGCTGCAGTAGTTATGACAGTATAAAATAATTAGTTCAATGGTAAATACACCCACACACATGCACAAAAATAAACCATAAAACACAAAATGGTTTAGTCATTTATTATAGTTACAGTGAATGTCAGTTTATTTTAAATCCTAATAACACCAAGAGTTCCAATGCATGATGTACATATAGATATTGAAATGCTTTCTGGATTTTTTAAAAAAATTCCTTCAACATGACATGAGTTATTTTTTATGAGTTTCCAAGTAAATCTCTCTTTCCAGATACAATAGTCAATCCAGATGCATTAAATCTTCCTAGAAATTACAGGAATTTTATCAAAAAGTTCAGAATCACTAACACTAATTATGTTTATTTGCTTCAGAAATGGAATTTAAGTCTCTAACTTATGTAATTGTGGATCCACTCAAACTATAAATCATATAGTTAATGTCTGTCAAATCTATACCTATAGTGAGTGTCAGAATTGAAGGACTTAAAAATCATTAATGAATCTACACCCTGGTTTAATCTCTATAGTTTTCTTTATAATGATTTTTAATAGTTAACTATTTTTTAAAAAAAAGGTGAAATAAATAAAAAATCCAAATGCAAAATAAATTGCTTTAAGTGGAAACATTAACCAATAATGATAAAGTGTTATTATTTGATCCTACTAACCTACCTCTGCAAAAAACAATATAAACTATCAATTTTTATTTAAGGAATTTTTGTTTGTGCATAAGATTTCTAATTATATGTGTTTGTGGATGTGCTTGCTTATTAGACAAGTTATACTTTTACCTGAACAGTCTGTCCTCTTGAAGGATACACAGTGACATCATTAGCTATATGCTGAGCTTGAACTCCACAACAATTGATGATAATATCATAGCTATCAGCAAGCTAAATTAATTTAAATTTAAAAAACCTTTACATCAATATAATATTATCAATTTTATGAAAACTTAATATTACTGCTTTAAGAATGTCAAATGTTCTTGCAAAATTTTTGTCCATAATTTGGTTTTAAAAAGATAAAATTAATAAAATATAAAATTTAATCAAAAATTGTAATGCGTGTGTTCACCTTATATTATCATTATCATCATTTTTAATCATCATCAGTCTGCTGCAAAATGAAGGTCTCTTCAAATTCAAGCCAGTTTTCTGATCTCTAGCCTCTTATCTTCACATGATCCCAACACATTTCCTTATTTCATCCATCCTTCTTACATATGGTCTCTTTCTAGATCTTTTACCAATCCCTTAGAATCCAGTTTAAGATTTCAACTTTCCATCTATTGTCATCTCTTCTAGTAATACCCAGCCCTACTTTACTTCAGTTCCTTAATTTATTCAATGACATTAGTATCACCTGTTTGTTCTCTCACCCATATATTTCATTTTCAATTTCTTCTTATTACCCTAACATATATATCTCATTCTTCACTGAATAGTATGAAGTCTCTTAATTGCTCTTCTGTTAAGTAACCAAGTCTCAAATCCATAAGTAAGAACTGGTAAAATATATTTATGAAAAACCTTCCCTTTCAAAACCTAGGCATATTTCCTTTTAATATTATTTCTACAAAAAGCACTCCAATCTTAATTCTATAATAGATTTAATCCATTATATTTCCATTTGTGGTAATAATCTGACCAGACATTTGTAGTTGTTAACTTATTCTAATTATCATTATCAATCTTTTTTTTTTCTTTTGAGAAAATCCATTAAACATTATTTTAGTCTTCTTAGCATTTACCTTTAGTCTTACTTTCATCTGATAATTCTTGCAATATTTCCAGAAACTTAAAAGTATTATTTGCAAAAACATTTACATCATCTGCAGAATCTAGATGACTTAAATAATCTCTGTTTAGTTTTACTTTCTTAGTTTCCCATTTTATTCCACAAAATACTTTTTGTAAACCTGCTGTAAAAACTTTTGAAGATATGGACTCACCCTGTCATACACACTTTTCAATATTAATCTTCCTAGAATAAATATAATCATTGCTATTGCATTTTTATAAATATTATTCAGAAATATGACATTGCTTGTTTTAATCATCGAAGAAATGCTTATAGAATTAAATGCCTTTTCATAATCATAATGGCAACTCATATTAAAACAGGCAAAACTCTCCATACAGTAGTGCCACTCAGTGCAAGCCAGAGTAATCAATGAATGCCAGAAGGTTTGTGCATAAAATCCCTATCCAGTGCTTATTCATACAATATCCCCAGACTAGTTTCTAGATTGTGGCTTTTGTCAGCGAGGAGCTTTGGATCTGAGAGCACTGCACTTAGATTTTAGGATCTAATGCAACCCTCTAGCAGCCACCCTTTACCTCTACTTAACTACAAAACCATGAGCTTAAAATTGAAAACACAATAATATTTTCAATCCAAGCTCAGTAGCTTATATAGTCATATAGGTCTGAACTCAGTTCAGTACCCATACATTTTGGTGTTTTTGGTTCTTTAATAACTATAGCCACCACTATCCTATTAGGAGAATTGGTGTTAAACCACTAAACATCACACGATCACCATTTCTTATGCTTGCTTATAACTGTTATTAAACAGGCAAAACTCTCTATACAGTATTGCCATTCAGTGTAAGCCAGAATAATCAATGGATGCCAAAAGGCTTGTGCATAAAATCCCCTGTTTAAAGTTATATATGTATTAGAATATGTAATTTAAAGAAAGTTCACTACTAAAAGATCAGATAAGTGGATAAATAAATTAAAATTGATAAGCATAAAGGCTTCCTTCTGTAAAAAAAAAAAAACATGCATACACACATTCTACTTCAGACAATAGTATTTTTCCACATTTATCAATATCTGTGCTCATTGTAAAATCTTGATTTCACTGTAAAATGTATGTTGTAGCATCAGCTCATGATAGCATTATTTATTGTAACATATCTAACTGGACAGGTTTTCATTTTGTAAATATATTTTTCATATTTAGCCACTTAGATATATGCAAGAATTAGATATTAAATCATACTTTTCTGCAGATATTTAAATGTAATACTAAAACTATATAATGAATTATAGTAATATTGAAACAAACTAGCCTCTTCCAAATTCATAACTTTCTTCTGTTTAATTATTCCGCCAGCACTCAAAAATCTGTTTAAAAAAAAACAAAAAATAATTTAATGCTGAAAAACAAAATATTGTAAAATAAATTACTTTAATAGAATAAAACTAAAATTTTCAATGAAGTACAAATAAAAAAAAAGGGTATTAACCAAAAAATAAAATAATTTTACGTTTCAAATTCTATTAATAAGATTTCCTACAGTTCATTACCTTGTCATTAAATAAGGTAAGTACTTTTCACATTGACAAGTATATGTTGAAAAAAACCAGCCAGTAACAATTCTGAAAAGATATAGTAAGTAGAAATTAAAATACATAACAATATATTATCTTATTCAATCTCTCCCTGACCCCTCAATATTTATTTTGTACACATGTGTCACCCCATTTAAAAATTTATTAGACAAAAATTATACATGCATATATATTAAATAAATTTAAACATATTAATGGAGCAACTGAATCAGAATACATTAGTATAATAATGTGACTTAGCTGAGCTATGAATAAGTTAATATTTTCAGTATTACATATTTAACAGTCATGATTTATTTGACAGTTTATAAGAATTATTTAAATTTTCATCTTGATTGTTGTTCGAGATTGTAAGCTAGCTTGATTAATAATTATGAACATCACTGCTACTACAAAGATTCACACTTCCTAAATAATTATTCATTTATTTATCACTTAAGAATGGAGGGGTCAGATAAACGTGACCTTCTTTTGACTGACCAATAAAATGATATTAATATGAGGAAGTAAGTGTTGTTCCATGAATAGGTTTGTGTTGCACAATGTTATATATTTAATAGCCATGATTTTTTTTATGGGTTTATTAAAATTATGAGAATATTACACAAATTTGCAAGTGCCCTAATTTAGCAACAAACATTTTTCAACATATTCAAAAATGATTATTCATTAATTTTTATAAAGTTAAAAAATTTTATATTGCTTTTAATCTTAGATATAAGCTTTAAATTTAATAAAGTTAAATTATATTTATAACCATTAACAGGAGTAAATCTACAAAAAGTAGTTTCTATGGCAAGCATTGTCCAAATATTTGACATCTATATTTTAGATAACATTACATGTTTTGCTCACTTTATTTTTTTTAACTAATTATGGATATATATGTAAATTATGCCTACATCTTCCATCACTGGTGAGAATTGGTCTATGAATGTGATCTAAATCATTTTTTTCCCTTTTCCACACTTAGCAGAATAAGAGCATAGATTCTGCTTTGTATTCATTTTAAGCTCAATGAATCATTTCTCATAGAAATTTTGATGGTTAGTATTAGTTTAGTGCAAAGTTTCAGGTACATGCAACTTTGCACAGAGCAGTGAGTTTGAAAAGTTCTTCAGGTTTTAATATTTTTATGTGGACTTATCTTAACTATGTATTCAAAATTTTTTTTATATAGCTGATAAAATTTTAGCAGTTTTTCTTTAGTGCATTTTTGTCATTTTAATTATACAGTCCCTTGATATCAAAAAAGAATACGAAGTTGTCATCAGAGTCAAGCAAATGGATGAACCTTTCATCACTTTCTATTGAAAGGTGATTGAGAGTTCTCTTCATAACTTACTATTAAATCAGCACCTCTTGAATTCTTGTCAGCCATTTATTTCTGTCATTTCTGATAGTTTGCTTGCTAGATATTAAGTTTTTCTAGTGATTCACTGAGTAAATCTTTTATTCCTTTTGTAATGCTTTCAAATTTAGGCTGACATCATGGAATTTCATGTTAAGATTCTACTATAGAGAGTTTGACTTTTTAGCACATTTATGTATTCATTTCTATTTATCTTTTATCGATCTCTATCTGGTTAGGCATACAAGATAGAGCATCAGCATGCCTTATTTGTTTTTACTTCTTATATTCTAGAATATAGTCATATCCTGCCAGAATGTTAAGCCATAAAGGGTTTGGGAACTTGTTTGTTGTCTAAAATACCAAGTAAGGGTTTGTGATCAGTTATTATAGTAAATGTACATCTGCACAAGTATTGATGAAATTTTCTGACACCTAATCGTATTGCAAGAGCTTCCTTGTCTAGCTGACTCATTTTTCTCCACTTTGAACCAGGTGCATAAAGCACAGGCAAGGAATCATTCACCTAACTGTGCAGGGTAACATAGCACTGCTCTGACTTTGAATTCAGATGCATCAGTAGTAAGAGTAATTTCCAAATTGCTACTATATTGTACTAGTAATTTATTTGAAGTTAACACCAACTTTGTACGCAAAAATGCTTTCTCTTAATCAGCTTCCCATTTCACTTTCTGGTTCTTTTTAAGATCACACAAGAGTCTGACAACATGAGCTTTCCTTCCAAAAAATTTCAAAATAGTTTAAGAGTCCCAGAAAAGCTTGTGATTGTTTAATGTTATTAGGTCTCAGGGTTTCTGCTACAGCTTTAGTATTTTCTGGAGTAGGAGATGTGCCATTTTTGAAAATGATATGACCTAAAACTTGATTTTACTAGTCTTCCAGATACACTTTTGAGTATTAAGCTTTACACTAAAATTCATTAAGGTTTTTGTATACTTTCTAGATGAATTCTAAATTCGTTTTCTGAAGTAGCAATAACAAGGATATCATCAAAAAATGGAATGATACCTTCAAATCTATTAAAGAAGGTTTCAATTTTTAACTGAAAGATGCTGGGTGCAGAAGTTATTCTAAATGGAAGCCTGATGCGTTTAAATAACCCTATGTGTGTGGTTAATATTTCAGTAGCTTTCTCAGTGATTGGTATTTGATGGGAAGCAGCATTTAAATCTAATTTTGTGAAAAAATTTGACTTCTGCAGAGTCGCTATTATTTCTCTAGCATAGGAAATGTAGAATATATAAACTTAACTTGCAACAACACAAATAATTTTTAATCGTTTCTCATTATATTAAAAATATATCTAGAGCAAAAAAAATTTTAAAGAAATGATTTTACTCAAATAAATGCATTAAAAAAATAAATTTTCTTCAGTTTTCATAATATTTTTGCTATTACACAATCAAAAATAAAAGTATGGGTATTCATGTTTAGAAATATTCAGTATAATTAAGAATATTTCTATACATGAGTGCCCTACACTTTTATTTTTGGTCATGTAATCCCAAAAATATTGTGAAAAGTGAAAAAAATTTATTTTTTACTTTTTAATGCATTTATGTAACATAAAATAATTTTTAGTTATAAAATTTTATCTAGACAAATAAATTAAAAACAGAATATGTTAAATAAAAGCTTATAAAGAATGTAATAATTTCAAACCTAATAAAGAATGATAATTTGTGAACATAAACAAGAATAAGTGCTGTAATTAGTACTATCTTATAAGAATGACATTTATGAATAGCAGTGGTGTATATGAATGACATGAAGTAACTAAAGAGACCTGGTAATATTGAAATGATTTTTAGGTATATATAAAAACAACAAAAAACGTGTGTACTTATTATATATCACTACTTTAGTGATCGATATCACTTCAACTTTGAAATTAATTTACTGAAGAAGTCTTTATTATGGTTAATTGCCAATTAATGATGAAGATCAAGGATCGTCCTTTGGTTCCTCTACATTCACGATACATCATGGATGAAATTTTGTTTTTCATCGATTCCATAGGATCGTAGAAATTAAAATTCCTCTCAATGAGCTATGGCTTTGGAAAGCTATTTTGATATTATATTGACTGTAAGACCTTTTAATATATCTGCTATCAGTAGTATGTAAGAATACATCACAGTTCCTATAATTGGTTAGGACAATTTTTTTGCAATCTATTTAAGGTTTGTCTATGATAATTGATGGATAACCATTCCCTATGAGAGTTTGCTTTATGTAGGACTTCTTTTTCTAAGCCATTAGTTTCTGAACAAACATTCATGGTGATAGATATAACTACATTTTTTATGTTTCTATCATGATTAGATATATTTGCTAAATATTTCTCCATATGTGTGAGTTTTCTAAAAACTATAGTTTTTTTTTTTGTTTGTTTTTGCCATGAGAAGGTCTTATCACAAAAATATCTAAGAATTCAACATTTGTATTTTTATTCTAAATTCTATTGTGAATTTAAGTGAAGTAAGTATATTACTGATGTGTAGCTAGAATGTTAGTAATAGAGCTTTGCCATGTGGACATATAACAAATGTATCATCAAGACAGTGAAGCCAAACTTGAGGTAGAGTATGAAGTAATATTTATGGTTTATGTTCTTCTATGTAAATGTTGTTGATCATGGGTGATAATGGTTAACTCATAGCCATTCTTTTGTTTTGTTCAAAAAATTCTTTGATATATTGAAAGTATGTTGTTATCAGAAAGTTAATAGTATCACTATACTATCAATACAAAAAGTTAATTTGGTTTGTATGCAATAAACCTCATTTAGTCTTTTGCTTACAATAGATAATGCTTCATCACAGGGTATATTTGTAAACAAACTTTTCATCTATTGTTAATTTTAGTAATTAATAGGCCTTAGATAGCAATGCTATATAATGTTCATGTCCCCAGACTATGTGATATTTTCAAGGGATTTTTTAATTTAGTACTATCTCGGGTTATTGACCATTATATCATTGCTGGCATTATACAATCAATAAGCTAAATTTTAATCAATTGTACAAATTATATCTTTTTTTAAGTGTATAAAATGTATTTTTACTGAAGATAGTAAAGTTTGCAGTTAAAGTTCCATTTTAGACAATATGTAACAAATAAAATAATTAATGCATGCTAAATAGCAATAGATATCTTGTGCATAATAGTTAACATTCATTGATAATTAATATTTCCATGAATTACTTTTTGATTGAATAAAAAAAGATTCCATACTATATAATATTTTTAATTATTCGCCAAAGGCAGATTAAGTAGTAATTTTATGATCTATCCAATAGTAATTTGCATTACTTTCTTATCCACATTTTATTTCTACAAATATTTAGCATTTTTAAAATAAAAGTTTTGTAATTAACAATACATGCTAATTATAAATTTTATTTACAAACAATATTAAAATTAAATATTAACTGAGCTTTACTTAAGATTTGGAAATAACTTTGTCTTTTCTTCTTCTGTAACTTCTCTGAACCCAAGAACAGCATTTTTCCAGGAAGGGAAATCCTAAAAAGAAACAAAAATATTAAAGCAATAATTCAAAAAAGAAAGAAGAAAAAATCAATGAAAAGTAAGTTGATAATAATAAATATTGGTACTCCTAATAAGTAATAGAAAGGATAAACAAAGCAAAGCAAAACTCCATATAATAGTGCCACCTGTGCTAAACAGAGTAATCAATGGATGTCTAGCACAGGTGGCACTACTATATGGAGTTTTGCTTTGCTTTGTTTATAAACAATTATGTGCTAGTATTGGAGATGTGATCATGTGATAATAGAAAGGATAATTAAAAGCTCTCATGCTCATAAATATCTAATGAATATCAGAAGACAAAGATTCTGAATTTAAACACTTCTTATCAAATATTTCAATTGTAAGACTATACATTCATAATCAACTTACTAAATAACATTACAGTTGTATTTTCTTCATAAACATTACAAATATAATAAAAATATATAATAACTACAAATTGTAAAGAAAAAATATTTGCATAATTACAACAACAGAGATGACCAAAAACATTTAATCAAAAAATGTAGTTAATTAGAGAAATGAAACAATAGGTTATATTTAAAAAAAGAATTAAAAAAGATTACAGGGAATGTTCAAAGCAGACTTTATTTTTGGATAATAAAATTTAAAAATACACAAACAAAATGCGCAGAAATTTAAATAAAAAGACAGCATACAAATGACAACTATTTCACTCACAAACCATAGTGCTTAAGAATAAAATAAAAAATACCATAAAAGAACTAGGGAGCAAGACAAAAGCTAAATGCATAGGAAAGAAAAAAGATAATTCATCTGACTGGCTACTAAGACTAAAAGCAACTTTGGAAAGAATTCATTTAAGAAAGGAATGAAATCAAGATTTTTCTGATCATTAAAAACAAAATATTTGGTATCACATTAATAAATGAAATATCACATATGATTAAACTGTTTGAAAATGTATTCATTCTTTAAAAATTCATAAATCTTTTTCTGAGTATATAAAAGTGAATTAGGGTTTCAAACTTATTACTTTCCTGATGAAAAATGATTGTCTTTGAATTACACAAGAAAACAAAGGTATTTTTATACTGGTGGATAGTTATAATAGATTCCAACATAAGAACATAAGGAATGCATTGCTATAAACTAAGATCTGATTGATTATATATATTTCTCCAACACAATAATAATTTACTACTTACATTAAAAACAATATAATTCGGTTGCTGTAGGTTTAGGTCAAAAATGCAGTAAAAAAATAATGTTCTTCGAAGAAAATATATCTAAAATGATGTTATTTTAAATATTAATCTATTTTAAAATATTACATATAATAACATTCCACTCTTCTTACACTTTAAAGCAAAATATATTTATTAATTTTACAGTTTCGACTGTTCCTAGCAGTCTTCGTCAGATCTGATGAAGACTGCTAGGAACAGTCGAAACTGTAAAATTAATAAATATATTTTGCTTTAAAGTATAAGAAGAGTGGAATGTTGTTATTATATGTTATATATTAAAAAAGCAAAAATAAAGAAGGAAAGAGGAAGAGAAACTATTAAAATATTACAGTTATTGTAATTATATGATGCTTATATTTCTACTTCACAGCAAGCAATGGGTTAAGATGTGTACTAATATGCAGTGAAGAGAAATTTATTCTTTATAATTAAAATATCAAAATACTGCTGAGCACTTTTGAGTGACCCTATGCTCATAATCATAACTGGATTCACTTATAAAGTGATGGAGTGATAACGTGTCAGTATATATATTGTGTAAGTAATTATTAAACATAATAGCATTTTAATGCATTGTATGCATGTGCATTTATCTATATACTCATTACATTAATTTTTTGTTAAAACATTTCTGTCCTTCATTTCCATGTTGTATTTAAAATACAGTAGATAAATAAATGCATTTTGTATCTGTTTTAAATGTAAGATAATTACAAATGTACTTATTTATTTTTAGAAGCAAAAGTCATATTGAACAATAAAAGGAGTGTAATTTGTTATTTAGTAAATAATGTTGGGCAAAAAAAATCTAAACTGACATTGTCTCTAAAATTCGCTTATGTCCATTTTTGATGTTTTATATATTTAAAATTGGATAATTAAGTGGTTCTACCAAATATTACATGTCATAGTTTTAAATGTACACCTAGAATTTCTGAAAGTTTGAAACCTGCAAAATGTGTTAATTTGCTTAAAGAAAAGAATATTTTTATTATCTTTAGCTTAGAATGATTACAGTTTTCAGAAAAACAATTTGAAATATCAAATCAAAGCAATAAACATAAATAATAATTATATTTTTATATTTTATCAATAAAATTTCATTATATGTATATATAATTAAATATTTTTATAAAATTATAAAAAAATAATGGCATCTCAATAGCAAATGCATTTAAAAAAAAGTATTTTATTAAGATTATAACAATAGACTATTATTAATTGAATATCTTGACAACATAAAAGTACCAAAACTCTCCATACTATAGTGGCACCAAGTACAAACCTTTGTATTTAATGCATGCAGGAAGTTTTATACATAAAATTCCTATCTAGCCTACTCATCTAACATCCACAGACTAGTTTCTGGCTTGTGGCTTTCATCAGTGAGGAACTTTGGCCTTGAGAACACTGCACCGAGATCCTAGGATTCAATGCAACATTCCAGAAGTCACCTCACAAGACGAAAACATCATAATGTTTCCAATTCAAGCTCATTTGCTTGTATAGATCTCAACTTAGTTCAGTAGCTGGCATTTTAGTATCTTTGATTTTTCAAAAATGACAGTCACCATTATTCTATGGACAGGATAAGTATAAAACCATTAAAATATCACATGATTATTATTTCATATGTTGTTAATAAGAGTACCAAACTCTCCATACAGTAAGGCCACCAAGTGCAAGCCTTCATAATCAATGGATTCAGGAAGGTTTGTGCATAAAATCGTTATCTAGTGCCTACTCATCCAACATCCCCAAATAGGTAAAAGATGACTGCTGGAGATCTAAGTTCAATGTTTTCAAATCCAAGTCTCCTCACTGATGCAAGCCAGAAACTAGAAACTAGGTAAAAATAAGCCATATATATAAATTAGTTTGTTTCCAATGAGTAGAAAAAAATAAATATCTACTAAAAAATGAGTAGACCATTCCAACTTCAAAAAAGAGAGAGAAAAAATGCACCACAAAGTAAGTTTTGCAACAACTACACAAAACAATATGTGAAAGACAAGTACTTTCACATGTAGACCATACTGATGCAATTTTCTGTTTACTTGATATTTTTATATTGTTTTTTAGTTTCTTCCATAGAAAACTTTTTTTCTGAAATACTTTAATATTTCAATGTATTCTATTCTCTACCATATTTTCCTAATTAAAATCACTGCCATTACACTTCTTTAGGAATGTCTTTAAGAAAATCCTTATAATGTAAATGGGATCAACGTTTCTTATGAAACCCATGTTCAAGTTCACCATGATACACTTTTTTAGAAAGTCTTCCATTATTAATTCATTTTACATATTCAATTCAACAAAGGTGTTATTTTACAATAGTGGACTCAACAACATTATATCCTACAAGCTGAAGAACATATTGATTAGCTTTATGATCTTGTCATTATATTTTTAAAATTTTACAGAGCATCCTCAAATGAAACTTTTTTAATGCCTTAGATCCATACAATAAATTAGGTAAATAACAGCTTTATATATAGCTAACTTAACTGCAGTAATTATTTCCCTATGATAAAATACTCTATCTTTAAACTTGTTAAAGGCAGCAGCAGAATATTAGAGTCTAAGTCCACCTTTCTATTTATAAAACTATCAAGATATTTAAATTGGTTTATATTCTCAAGTTGATAATCATCCAAATAGAAAGTTTCTGATGATTTTTCTTTCATGATAAAGAACTTGAGTTTTTTGAACATTAATTAATAAATTGAGATCTCATAAGCATACTGTAAATCTAGAATTTGAGATTAAATTCTTATGTTTGCTTTTAACATATTCCAAATTAAAAATTCCACCATCAAACCTGTATCTTATCTTGATCCCTGTCTGATTAAGCTGCCTATAAACAATTCCAAAGACCACTGTCATAAAATTAAAATCAGTGTTGGAACAAGTACACATTTTTGTTTTTCACCAGTTTTCTTTCAAAGGCATCATATTTTCCATCTATAGTAATAACACTTCCACTCAACTAATTTCAAACAATGCCATGGACCTGTTCTATTAATTGAACCAAATGACCAAATCAATAAAAACGATATATAAATCATTATTTTGATCTAGATACTTTTATTGATTTTCCTGGCAACAAAAATCATATCTATAATCTTCTTGATTCCCTAAAGTCACATTGAGTGTCTGGTAACCATTCATCTTCTTGAAAGTACTTTTGCTATAGTGGATAATAATGATTACCACAATCTTATCTATTCCCTTTGTTTTAAAAATTTGGAAAAATAAAAGCATCCTTGGGATTGAAAGGCACAACATTGTGGGTCAAGATATTACTAAAAAATTGCAATATTTTTGAAGCTAACATATCACCACCAAATTTTAAAACTTCTCCAGGTATTTTGTCAGATTACAAAGAACTTTTTTCACTTCATTATGCCGGATATTATTGTCCAAATCTAAATGATATGATGGATATATCATTAAAAGTCATGATATCAATTCTTACATTGTTATTCAAATGATGATTAAAATACTCTTTCTGACTATTCAAAATAACATTATCATCATATAAGAGAGGGCCATTGCTGGATTTAATAGGATTGTAATACCATTTCTCAGGATAATATGTTGCTTTTAATGCATCAAACAAGATTTAGAATGACCACAATCAATGAAGATCTATATCGTCTTTCCAGTTTTAATCCACTAATCATTTTTAAATCTTCTCTGTCATTAAACTTCTACCTTCAGATCTTTATACTTATTATAAAGTTCCACATTTAATCTATTATTTTTCCAAGCAAGGAATGCTACCTGTTTTTTTAATTAATTCCCTAATTATATAATCATTGTCAGAAAACTAATCTTAATTCTTCTTTTCAGTGAACCCAAGAATAGATATGCTTCTATCCATAACAGTCTGCTTCTATCCACAACAGCCTCCTTAGGAGAATTCAATGAATTAGTAATATGACAGTTCTGAAGGTCCAAATGAGCAATTGTAGTGTTTTGCAGCTGCTAAAATTTAGTATGTACATGAGAATCTTCTGAAGAACAAATATCAATTTTCTTGCGAATATGATTGAAATAATATCTATTTTTTAATGCAACTACCTTTTTAATCTTAGTTACTAATCTATGATCTGTTCAATAATCTGAGTTTGTAAGTTCTCGTGTAATGTGAACTTCTTTGGTATTCTGATTCTTAACAATAATGTAACTTATTAAATGCTATTGTTTAAAGCAGGATGCATCTATGTTCCTTTGTAATGGTTTATTTGCCTAAATAAAGTATTGTTATAGTCAATCCATGTGGTATGCATAAATTCAATAATAGCAAACTGTTTGAATTTATAGCTCTGATACCATTATTTCTAATTACTTTCAGCCAAAGTCTCCTATTTATATCACAACATGTGCATTAAAGTCTCAGAAAAAAAAATTATTTTAGTGATATTGCTGTAACAATGCTATCCAGCAAGAAATAAAAAAAGCTTTCTTCTTAATTCTCTGAATCTAAGATTATAGACACTAATAAAATAAGCTCTAGTACCATTATGCAAAGCAAGTTTTAAGATTTTTAACCTTTCATTGTTATAATGAGGAATTCCAATAACAGAATATATTGAATTAGATTTTACAGCTAATCCAGCACCATGATTTCTTTTTTTCATTGATTGTTTCATCCATCTGTTCTAATAAACTTTTCCCCTCTGGAACATGAGTTTTAATAAGAGTAGTTATATCAATCTTAAATCTTGTGATATTTACCTTTAGTACTACTACTGCCTCTTACTTCCACTACTACTGATATTATTCTTACTATTTATATAATTTCTATTGCTAAAATGAGTAATCCACTAGGCATGACAATCTAGCCAGACTATGTGAAATAGGCCATTTTTAGACCACATTTTCTAGACCCATTCATTTCCATAGTAAGCAGGGGAATCCTTAAATTAAAAAAACCTAGCCATGGCTCACTATTTCAGTCTCAAGCTGAATCATTATTGACTGCACTGCTTCAGGCAAATATCACAACTAAAGACTGTCAGCCTACTAAACCTGTCTGCAATATTGCTTTCTTAATTCTCAGAGGTTTGAGATTTTTAAAATATATATATATATATAGGTGTCAGAAAGGTTGGGCATGTAGTTAAAGGATGGAAAATTTGTTCCCCAAGCACACAATTCCATTGTCACAGTTAATATAAAGAGGTGTCCAATGGCATAAGAGACTCATGACAACTGAGCACTACAATAACTTAAACAACAGAAAAGGAAAATATGGAGGCAGAAAAAACTGGTTGTATCAGAAACAGTACCCAGCCTTTGATGAACCGACATCCTATCTTGCAAGGCCACATAAGTTTTTAGTCAGGCATTGTTTATTTGACATTTGGAATTGGCCTTCATAACTAAAGTCTTTCCACTATTTGCCATTTGTGAAGCCCATGAATAGCACGGGTGCAGCACCTGACAAAAAGAAAAAGATGGTCCATGATTTTCCTTCCTGTAAAATAGAAACAAATGGAACTCTTTAAGATTTCACCAGTCAACTATCTAACAGAAGGATTATTATTATAAAAGTGACAATCATCTGAACAAAAAAAAAAGTGTCCCTGATTAGTACCATGAAAATTATATGAATGCAGATGTTTAAGCAAAATTTTATGAGACACAAAGTCAAACAATTTAGATAAGTGAAAATATATAACAACTGTTTTGATATTATTACTTAGGAATGATATCAAATTGTGTTTATAATTACATAAAGCATTTAATGTACTTCTATCAAAAACAAAACCATGCTGATACTTAGACAATATAAATGAAATTAGTGTAAGGGTTCACTTTTTTAAAAATAGATGTGATAATACAAATTTTGTCACCTGTAAGAACTGATTCAACTCTTAAGGAAATATTAAATAATAAACAAGAACATGTATGAAGAAATTGGTTTTCTTTAAGATTTTTGGATGTTAAACAAGTTTAATCATGCTGAATGAACACTATTTAAATGATAAGTCATGTAAGATAATTGGAAATTTAGTAATCTCCATATATAAAATGGATTTAAGGTAAGAAGAAGCAAATGACAAATCTTGTTTTGGTACACTATTTAATAACACATATGAAAAAAAATTTATTAACTAAATCAGCAATATATTTTTCAAGTATTTATGTATTAGACCTGCTGCCTGTATTTGTGATGACAGAATACTATACTTTTCTCCAGTATGTGTGTTTGTGTGTGTGGGGAGGGGGTTGTGATGGTAGAATTCCATATTAAAAAGTCACAACTATGGCATTCTGCTATCACAAAATGCTCTCCTCCTCCCAATGGAGACAGGTGCATCAAAGTAGGTCTAATATGAAAGAATCTATTTTAAACTTTCGACAAATTACCATTGTGTTTTATAAATTTAATTTGGTTTGACAAAGAATTCTTTTTAATTTTTATTTGAATATATATAAATATTGTCATAAAAATTATCATATTCTTACATATCAACCATCATTATCATCATTTTCAATCATTAACAATTTTTTGCAGAATGACCAAGTTTGATCCAGTTTCATTAATCTACAGATTCTTTACCACCTCATATCAAAAAACTTCCTTATTTTATTCATCCATCCATCATATGATCTCTTTCTAGATTTTTCACAATCTCTTGTGATTCACTTTAAGACTTTTATTGTCTTTTATTATCATTTCTCCTAACAATATGCCCAGCCAAGCTCCATTTTAGTCTCTTAATACTTTCAATATCAGTGATACCTATAATAATATGTTGGACTATTTTCATCATCTATCATTAATTGTTGAATCTATAGAAAATTTTAAACTTTATTTAAACTTCTCAAATATAAACAACTTGTTTGTAATAACACACAAATAGACAATCCAGGTTAGTATTTACACAGCAGTTTGAGTATTATTATTGTCCACTCTTCTTCAGGTGTTGCTGGCTAGACCAGTGACAATATTAGTATATGAGTCAAACTTACAACTTTAGATTTTTGATTATTGAATTTTAAAAAATGCTCTAACCAATTGATATATTCTGTCAAAGGCAACAGTTTGTAGGAATTTCATATACTTATCTATGAGGGTTGGCGCAAATCCTTCTGGTTCCTTCAATTTTTTTATCTATTGTTATTAATATTTTTTATGAAGAGGCTTCCATATATTATGTATTGCTGCATTGGATTGACTTATAGGATTATTTGCCATTTCATATTAACAGCTTTGAATTTCTACTTTACACCTTTAGCTCTCTATCCAATAATTTTGTATTTTACCAACAGAGCATATGTTCATTAGTACGTCTACTACTATTGACAAATCTGTTTTTTTTCTTTTAACAATTAGTTTGTGTTCTTTCAATCGCAGTTCAACAGGGTAACAGGTCTCACAAATATACTTCCTTCCACATTCACATGATATTTCATAGATACAGTTTTTGTTTTTCAGCATTTCCAGTTTAAGTTTTGCAGAAATCAGAATTTTTTGAAGAATGGTATAGCTTTGGAAAGCTGTTCTAATGTTGTATTGACTGCAGATTTTCTTTAATTTGCCTGTCATTCCTGATATATATGGATCCATTACAGTACCAATAATTGTTTTTTTTTTGGTGTTCTTTTTTGTCATCTATTAAAGATTTTATTGATGATAACTGATGGATAATCATTCTTCATGAGAGTTTGCTCTATATAAATCTTATCATTTTCCAAATCACTAGTTTCCAAATAAACTTTCTTTGCTCTGTTCCATAGTGATAATATAATTCCTTGCTTTATGCTTCTGGTATGATTGGACATATATGTTAAATACTTGCTAGTGTACATTGGTTTCCTATAAACTGTTGTTTTTACTTTGCTCTGAGGAAATCTTGTCATAAAAACATCTAAGAATGTCAATTTTTGTTCTCATTCTGATTCCATCATAAATTTAAGTGAAGGAGATATGTTGTTGATTTGCATCCAAAATGTATGTAATCATGCTTATTATGTGGCCATACCACAAATGTATCATTAGCATAGCGAAGCCACATTTTAGGTGGAAATGGAGTAGTATTTATGGCCTGCTCAGTTGGTTCTAAAGATGTAAGTTAGACTCATTTTGCTAATGTCACTGGCTAGACCAGCAACACCTGAAAAAGAGTGAAGAATAATACTACCCAAAACATTGTGTAAATACTAACCAATGTCATCTATTTGTGTTATTACTAACAAATTGTTTGTATTTGAAAAGTTTAAATAAAGTTTAAAATTTTCTATACATTCAATTTTTAATGCTGGAAATACTCCAACATATTATCACATTTAATATACCATCATCACAAACCTTCAAGCAAATATTAGTGATACCTGTTTGTTCTATTATTAATGTATTTCATTTTGAATTTATTTATGTTATTTCCAACATATAATTTATTCATACTTTGTTGACTGGTCTGAAGTTTTCCTATTGCTCCTCTGTTAAGTGTACAGATCTTTGATCCATATATAAAAATTGGCAAAAATCTTACTTTTCAAATACTTTTTCCGTTTAATATTAAATTATTTCTATTAAAAGCATTCCATTCAAGTTGATTTCTATGATTAATTTCATCCGTTATATTTCCATTTACATTACTCATCTGACTAAAGTATTAACTTCTTCTAGTTCATAATTATCAGTCTTACTCTGACTATTACTTTAATCTTTTTAGTATTTATCTTAATCTTATTTTCTTCTGATGACCCTTGCAATATTTCTTGAAGCTATATGGAACATATAACTTATGTATATTGTAATTAAGATAAAGTTTGCAATATCTTTTATTTTATTCCTAATAAAGGTTATTGTTGATTTTCAGTACAATTACAATATATCTCTGTAATAAAATGAAGATGAATTTCATTTAATAAATTTATAAAATAAGAGTATTAATTTATTTAAATGCACATTGATTATGTAAGTAATATTTACTAAGGCTATAAACCTCAAGAGTGTGCGCGTGAAAATGCGAAGATAGGAATCTCTACAGGTTTTAACCATGAGCTTTCTTCCAAAGTATAAGCTTGTAGTTAAGACCTGTAGAGGTCCCTACCTTCGCATTTTCATGCACACACTCTTGAGGTTTACAGCCTTAGGAAATAAGAGTATGCAAAAAAATCAAGAGATGATTATAAAACAGTTTAATAATTACAATAATTTTGTTCACCTTTTGGCTTGGTGATAAAAAATAGAATTAAAAATTAAAAAACAGAACAAAATAAAATATAAATTATCATTATTAATTATATATATATGTGTATATACTAAATTATATGCTTAATTCTATAAGTCTATCTTAAATACTGTACTTGATGTTGAGAGAATATCATGAAGCCAGAAAGAAAACCGATGCCAAAATCACATGATTTCTCTGAATGGTAAAGTTTTGAGAGGTGTTCCAAAGTCAATGTAAACCATTCCCTTAAAAAGAGAGAAAAAAAGGAAATAATATAAAATGTTTGAGTTTAATTAATATAGCAATAAACTGAATAATAGTATAAAGCTATCTACTAGAAATCCAGTCTTATCATTTATTAGAGTCTTCTGCCAATAAGTATTTCAAACCAGCAATAAAAATGACTTGATCATTGCTTTCCATCAAATTTGTATTTCCATATAAAAACTTCAATGATTTGAAAACTTCAGTGATTATGGTAGGAAGAAAGAAAATATTTTGAATGGTAGTATTTCTTTTAAATTTAAATTCATCTTTTTTTTTTTGCATGAGTTTTGCTTAAATTACTCTGCACATTTTTTGTTCTAACAAACAATATAGAAAATAATCACTGGCTCTCAAGAAATTTATTAAGTGATCACATTTAGGATTACAGAATCAAATTCAAATACTTGCTTTTAAACAACATCACTCTCAATATGATATTACTTCTATAAAATGATTTGCATAAAATTAAAATCTCCATAGCAATATAAATCCATTGCTGAGTCATGAATATTTTATCATATCAGTGCATACAAACATAATTTAAATAAAATATCACTTAGGATATTGAAACTATAGGTTTTATTCAGAACAATATAATATAAAGAAAACTGAAATTACTAGAATTTTCACAACAAAATTATTATACAAGAGAATTCACAACTTTACACATAAAAAAAAAAGTAAAAATAAATTTAGCATTGCAATAATAAATCATCAATTTTTCTATTCACAATAAAAAAGAACAGAATAAAACAATCTTTAAATATTTCATTGCAAGCAATGAACTTTCAATTATTCCCACAAAGGAACAGTGAAGAAAAAGATATTACTGTTCAAATTTGTTAATTATTGGAAATGAGTGCTTGAATGGTTTATTATTTTAGTTTTATCCTCTAAGAATAAATATCCATTTACTGCTCAATATTGAATGATTAGCTGGGTTAGCTATCTGAAAGGAAATTTATAAGTCTGACTGAATTATGAAAATTCTTATATTGTAAAATCTTTTGCCCAAGATTTTGGGAATAATAATGTTATGCATATTTTTATAGCAATAAACATATGTATTCATAACAAGTGACAATTAAAATTCAGCTACTAATTTTATTATATGATTAAGCTATGGTTTTTATTTTTAATTTTTTTAAACTTCAATTTCAGGCTTGCATTCTTTTTGCTCTGAAAACTGCTAAGTTAGCTATTTTATAACAACAGTCTTATCTAATTCTTACTTTCAAATCCAAAAAAACATAGGCACTGAGTTAAGAAGCAACACTAGATGAAATTGGAAGCAAAGTCACATGGTTGCATCTGATTCATGATAGCTATTCTGCCAACTCTCTACTCAACAACAAACTGCAGCAATCTATTTTGGTCAGGTAATTGCTGCCATTCGTTCAAAAATTTTATTAGCAAACTCTTCAAAAACTAAAATCAGACTGTTCTTTCCAGACTTTTGCAGCTGGCCCATTTGGCCATTGCTTCCCAAAATATTAAAACTATACTGTTCTGGCCAGCTAATAACCAAATCCAGACTGAACTAATCTCTTTTCATCCAGTCTTTTATATTCTTGGTTTGCTAGGTGACAATAACACATTGTTTTTAATTTAAAACTATTTTTTTCTTATCTTGATTAAAAACAATTTTAATCTCTCCAAAAGCACTTTTAATTACAAAGCTACTTTTGGAAGCAACTTTGAAATTTTATCAAAGTGTGATATACAAAGATTTTTAAAAATAGATAATTTACAAATGATTTAACAGATTTCAAAAATACCAAACTTGTTTTTAAATTCAAAATCAGAATTACAAATAATACTTATTAGACTTTTTTAACTGTTTAATTTATAATAAAATTCTATTTTAAATTCAAAGTTATTTAACCCTTTATTTATTATTTTTATTCCAGGAAATATAAAAAAATATCTACAAAAATTTATATCTGTTTATTTCTACTTTTTTTTACTATATATATATGCACACACACAACTATGTAGCTGTGTGCCATGTAGCATGACCATTTATAATATATATATAACATTAGCTCCCCCCTCTTTTCATATAACTATTATATACATCTAACAACAGTAAAAAAAGGAACAATATTATTATGTGTTACAACCTTTCAATAAGCTAAAAGCAATATTTTTTTTTCTAATCATACTTTACATTATCATTTATCAGTAATATATAGGTATATGAGCACAGACTTTCACATGACCCACCACTCTCCATAATCAGATTTTCAGTTGGATGGACGGTTGAAGAGTTGGTGTGTGGAGTGAATTGAAGCCTGTCCATTAAAGTATGAAGATTGGCTATCTTAATATATATCTGAGCACTTATAGCATATATGTGTAAAGATGGTAATCTGGACCAACTGATGATTACCTTTTCGACATATATGTGTTCGAGTGTAACAGTATTATGAGATAGAGTGGAGAATGGTGGGTCATGTGAAAGTTTGTGCTCATATACCCTATATATTACATATATTGATTCAGGTATATAATAAGCTTGTATTTCAGTTATCAGTAATATAGATTTATATAAAAATATTGATATTATTTTCTTTAATATGATCTATGTACATATTTATTTATAAATAGGAAAAAGAAATCAAATGGTTTATTGTTTGGAAAAACTTGAGCACTGGAAGAGAGATCTCTAGTTCACAATACATAGACTCTTGGACCTCTAATCTGCTATTCAACCACTGCATCAAATCACACAGAGTTAATTATAAATGAAGTATATCAATTATAGTGCACAACTGTGTATACACACATCTGCATACATAGTTATACACGTGTATATATTATATAATTTTTTTATTATTAAATTGCATAGATGCTTTGGATATTCTTTTTTTATATAAATAAATAATCAAATGGCTTTATTGCTTGGAAGTTCATAAGAAGTTCACGTGACAGAAATACCAACATTGGAATCAATCTGAGGAACTTATGCTCCAGAATGTGACCCTCAATCAGTGTGCTGAACCACATAGCAAGTTTTTATTATTATTAAATTTATTGTTATTAATTCTCATGGACTTTTTCTTCTATTAAAATCATGGGCAAAAAAACTCCAGCATATTGGATTATTTTATCTTATCATATACTAGAATTTTATTGAATTTAATATCTACATGTAAAGTTAAATGAAAAAGCAATAACAATATCATATGATTTTCTTATATGGCTTATTCATGTGTTACCAAGGGCAGACATGAATACTCTTGTTCTATAAAATCCCTTTCTGCAAAATGATTTCTGGCTTTGACTTTAATCACTAAAGATTAGAAATTCAAAACTGAGACTAATACACTTATGCATCCAGCAGCTATTGTTTACTCCTATGTACTAATCAAGTTAATATCCTGCAAATTAAAAAACAAAACAAGGTTTAAAACCAGGTTAACTGATTTGCATAGTTATATAGTTCTGACACCATGTCAATTTATATGCATTTAAGAGACTTTAGTTTTATGACTACTGTAGGTCATTTTATTCTTTGAATAAGAAGATTAATAACACCACATGTCTTTCTCATATGCTATTAAGAGCAATTATCTTCATTCCACTCTAGACCCAGTAGAATTTTAGTCTTCAGTAATGAAGGCAAAAACCAAAAATTAGTCTGAAGATGGGAATTTTGTAGTATTATATCACTTGGTATCCCTTAATTACTAAAGTATAAATGGCTCTGGAATGGGGTGACTATAACTACTCTTGGTAAGATGAAAACTTAATAAAAAATGATTAGTTATCATTTATATAATTGAAGGGTGAATGTTATGAATACACACACACACATGGCAATTTATCCATAGCAGTTTTTATGATATTTCACAAAATTTCTGCAAAATTGTTTTTTTTTAAAATAAATAAAATGGTTATTTCTATTTTTAGTTAAAAATCTTTTTTTTTTTGTTAATTGCATACATGTATAGGCAGTTAGTTAGCTTATGATTTTCTATATCTATTATTTTCTGATATTTAATTTATAGCTTACTAAAATAATAAACTGACATTATTAGACTTGGAGGGGTGTCTTGCATCAGAAAAGGGATGCACACTCCGGCTGCGACATCAGCTGTAGTATCTGGTGAAAAATTTTCTGCTATAATAGTAATCTGGACTCCAGGTATCTTCTCAAGAATTGCCACCGCAGATGATAGCCCAGAAATACTGCCACCTATAATAACGATGTTTGCCATCACCCTAGAATTAAATAGTTTCATAAATAATGCATTTGATTTCTTAAATGTATAAAATGTTTTAGAAAAAAAACTTCAAATAGTTTCTAATTTAAAAATTATAAATAATTAATTTTTAATTCACTTTTAAATATTGCAATTAACTTCTAAAATATGATTTCAAATTGATTTATGCCTAGATTTTAATCTTATATAAACTACATAAAAGATATTATGATAAGATATGAGTTTGACAAGATGATCATTACTAAAAATTATAATAATGACAACTGAAGTGACTTGATTTTATTGTTTGCTTCCAGGTCGTAGTTAATAACAATAATAAATAAATGTGTTGCTGTTGAAGTGTTCATATACAGTTTAATACAGGAAATTAATAACAATATACTAGGTGCTATATTACAGTGTAGATGCATTCATATATGTAGAGTGCACACGTTTGAGTGCATATATATTGTAATAGAATTAATATTGTGTTAATTAATAATAGTGGATGTATGTATTTGTACAATATTATTAATGGTATTAATGTTGTATTAATAAATAATGTCACATATGTATTTTGGAAATATTTTCTTTCCACTGATTATCCTATTCTTCATTGATTTATATATATAAAATATGAAAAATAAAGATAAAAATTTTTTTATGTTAAATGTTTTTATTGACTGGTGTACTAAAAAGAAATAAATAATTGTTTCTTTAACCACTTATTAGAGTTTTTAGATTTAACTTGAGATAAAGGCATGGGGGAGGGACTTATTTAAGTCAATCCCTATTTTTTATAACAAGGATTGACTTAATTAATTTCTGAAACTTTCATGCTTTTATGTCAAATTAAATCTAAAAACTCTAATTGTGGTTGAAGAAACAATTACTGTATTTCTTTTTAGTGCACAGTCAATAAAAGCATTTAATAATTTTTTTTTTTTTAATAATCTCTATTATTTTTAAGTTTTTATTATTGGCATAGTAAATGAAAATGTACAACTATATTGTACTTTAAATTGACTTAATATTTATAGTTATATACTGAAGCAGTCGGATCTGAGTTCGATCCTAGCTTCATGACATCTAGCCATAAGTCCACTTCAAACCCGAGTACTAACCTTAAATTTCCGATGCAATGGGGCTTTATACGGTCAATCCACACTAATTTTCTTAAAGAAAAACTATTACATAAATCTGTGTTAAAATTAATTCATTTGAGTTTAAATTAATCAATGCTATTAATAAATTCATGATAAAGTTATTCATGAATTTATATATATTACAACTGCTTGGATTGTGCATATATATTTATAAATATTTAAATATATATAATTGTTCGAAAGTTTCATTGCATTGGGAATGTTTTGATTTTACTTTAAATAATTTGTTAAAATTTTAGTGATTAAAAGCTACATTCTTTCGATAAGCTTTCAGATTTTCCCTTTCCAAAACAATGGGTAAAGTTTTATTAATTAAAAAAAAGATAAGTATTTAAAATGTAAGAATTTCCTAATTAAAATCATTTTTCTGATTTTAAAAATTCATTTTCTAATTAGAAAATGAATTCAAGTTAATGAGTTTGAAAGCCTTATCGAAGGAATGGATTTTTTTTAAAACAACTAATAGATTTTGTGACATTGATAATGAAAGAAGCGCTAGCCCAAAGGCATCAGATACAGTATAAATAGCTCTGAAAAGTTTGGAGGAGGAAGAAGCCATCTTTGCTGTAGAGAAGTGCCAGTAAAATCTGTGCGTCTTAAAATCATGAATTCAAATAGTGTTCATAGCATGGTGAACAGCTAAAATGTCAGGAATCTGGCTACGGTTCCTGAAGTCCCCTGAAAATCTTCAATGAAGCTGCTAAATTCTTTCCGAACCAATCATGCTGCAAAAATCATGAAAAATCAATAAAATGCTGTTCAAGTAATCGACCAAATGCATGCCTATGTTTTACCAACCCGGACATGTAAACTAAGGCAACCAGCCCCGGAAGAAATGGTAATATATTTCCATAATGAACTGTAACTTTCTGGCCAGTTTCGAACTTTACTTTAACAGCTCTTATCATTCTTTTATGCAAATCTGTACAAAACTTTCTTTTATTTATGCTTTTTAAATATATAGTAATTCTCTCGACCCCTAGTCTTTAAATTTAACTTTCCTTTCTTACGATGGTGATTCATTTAATATATTATATATTTATTGTGCGATTTATTAATGTTGTTTATTTTTAATTATATGCCAATAATCCTTCGACTCGATAAGCCCCTTTGTTCCATTTTCTTTATGCAAATAATATAATATTAAGTCTAATAATAATTCTTGCTCATTAGAACTAAATTTATACATTCTATTAATCATCGAGTCGAAAGAAATTATTAAATGGTTACTATTTTTATCATTGGCTAATAATAAATTATTAGCTCCGTTTCTAACCTATGTCCCCGGCTCCTTTATCTAATTTATAAATGTTTATATATCCATATTTATGATCTTAACATGTTTTTGCAAAAGGGTCGATAAAGGAATCAACTAAATATATTCTAATTCAAATTTCTGTTACTTTCTATTAAGATTCAAGGAGGGTACGATGTTTGGGGCATAACTAATATAATTTTATAAATGCTTTAAGATAATTTTAGTTAAAAGCTCATTTGACTTTAATTAATTTGATCAAGTCATCACATAGAGCATTGTATAATGAATTGGGTTTTATTATTAAAATGGTGACTATCAAGTCATCATCTTCGAACGTTGCTGACGAAGGGCAATCTTCTGCTCCATAGGCTTGTCGGGGATGATATCAATGTTATTTTAAATTATAGAGGAAGAAAGCATTTCCTCCCCCTGCTTATATTATATTCGGAACACCAAAGGTTCGTAGTTATAACTCGGCCTGGCTTTCCCCCGTGTTCCCATCTCTTTAAAGGGCAGTAAGACTTGTCAAATACAAGCCGCCATACTACTTAAACCACTGACCAGCGATTATCTCTCTTGTTATTTTATAGCTCATAACTCATCAGTACCGTTACCTCTTGGTTCCAGTAAAGCCCGCTCTTATGCTCATAATTTGTGATGAAGTGATTTCAATTAAAGTCAAACTAATTCTCAGTTATCTCAAATTAAATAAGTTTTCAAATAAAGGTTAAAGTTATGCCCTAAATACATATCTTGCTCTTCATGAATGGATTTGCGAATATGAAAATAAATCTCACATTCTTCTGTATAAAATAAGAATCATAATTTCCGTCACCACTGAATATCTGCCTTTATTTTCTTGTTGGGGGCATAGATAGGTAGAATTTCATTAATATTGCATAATACTCATTGGCATATAATAGGAACTGACATTCTTATTATAATTATAAACTCTGTTTTAAGGCTAGAGGTGATCAATATAATCATCATTTAAAATTGAACAAAACCATTACTATTATTATTAAAATATTTTATTAACACACTTGGTTTCTTAAGTCTTTTATTCAATAATTATTTAATGTTAAGGCTCGCTGTCTGTATTGGCAACCTGAACATATACATATGATTTGATTTAAAATTATCTTTAGTTAATTCATTATCCAATATTAGTCAGTTCAGGGGTCTCTAATCACTACCAACCATTGAGCTAGTTTCTTGGCGCATAGCACTGTGCCATCAATTTAGATCATCCATAGATCTGAGCTGGTGAGTTGGGTTTGAATTCAGTTTGGTTCGGCTGAGTTTGAATCCGACTTGCAGTTTAGGTGGTGGACATTTTTCGACCGGTACAATACATATATATTACTAAATATTTCTGATATAAGTCAAAATGTATATATCATATTTAGTATGTATACATAATAGTGTATATATTGTAAATAAACTTCTCTTAATCCATGTAATTTAATTTTAAATCATTATCACACATATAGTGTATATAAGTCATTAAATATTTTTGCAGTAAGTTAATATATATTCTTAATGTATATATTATATTTAATCAAAATTACACCAAATTCACGACACAAGCAGACTAGTCAAAGAAAATAAATTCTAAAATACAACAAATAATTTTATTGCTACAAGCAGACCTCTCAAGTATAAAGGACTACAAAGATAACAAATTTATACTAAATATTACCCACAATTTATCTTTTAGTTCTCTGCACTTGAGAAGTCTTCTTGTAGCAGTGAAACCATTGGTTGTGTTTTAGAGTTTATTTTCTTTGGCTAATCTGATTGAGTTACGAATTTGGGGTAATTTTGATTATTTTATTGATTAGTTTAGCTTTAGGCTTTTAATGTTTATATTATATTGACTATGTGTATATATTATATACATATAATAAATCAGTAACAAACTTTATTTAAAATTGTTTGGTAGATTTATTTTTATTTTCAAACAGTGGTTTTTTTAAAAAAAATGCTAAAGAAATGTTATTAAATTGAAAAAAATTATATTGCCTTCTTGTAAATATTATTGAAATCAAATGGAAATTATATGAATAATTATTAACTGTGATACATGAAATTATTGAATATTTTTTATATTTTCACCATCCTCAGTTCCATATCTATTTGTCTAGTTGACATAGTGAAAAGATAAGTGGTTCAAAGGGATTAGGGTGATATAACCTAATTATGTGTCAATTTTTAAGCAATCCTCTTGAATTTAGATATATTAAACCATGATTTTAAAATTTGATTCTAACTTGAAAACAATCAAAAGTTTACAAACAAATAAACCAATTTTCCAAAATCAATAAAAGCATTTAAAAGAGATATAGTTTTAAAAGATGCTCATAGTAGAGGGAATTACAAAGATAACATAAGAAAATTTAAAACTGCTTCAGTTAAAAATTGTTTAGAAATTGGTAAGAATTTAAAAAAACTAAATTTATCTAAGAAAAATTATAAATTGAAAAAATAGAATTATATAAAAAACATTGTGTAGTTATTATTATTAAAATGATAAAAAGATATTAAATTATTAAAAAGTTTAAAAGTAATACAAATGTAGAAAAGTATATATTAAAATTAAAACAAATTATGAAAAAGGAAATCAATTTAGATTAAGAATAAGATAAAAATTAATATTAATTAAAAGTGAATAAGAATATATCATTATAGGGATTATTAAAAAATTATATTATTTTAAAATTCATAACAGGAAATTGCTTATAGGTATATATGGATTGATATATATTACTTGTATGGTTATATATATTTGAATATTGTAGCTCTGATGATGACTGCTGGACAATTGAAACTGTTAGCAAGGAGAAATAAATTATATTAAATTGCATTGAAAAGTGTCCATTTAAGGTGTATATGGTATTTTATTTACATATGTATTTTGTATAATATTGATATTACTAATGTTGTATTAATAAATAATAAAGTTATGATTATTTTTATATAATAAAATAAAGATATTTTTATATTCGAGCATCTAGCAAATATTGTAAGGGTACTATGCTCTGTAATTACTTAATTATTAATGTTGAACCAGGCCAAATATGATCTTTTCAATCATATAAATACTGGGCACTCCTAAACAATAAAAAATAAATGAGTATACAAGGCCCCTTAAATCATTGGTTGGGGACATCAAAGATTCCTGCCTCTGGAAGTGTTGAAAGCAGGATTAGTTTTGTCTTTTTACAGGTAGCCCCAACCTTTAATTTTGTATGACTTTATAGCACTACTAATAAGTGTATATATGTAAATACAAGTTTAACAAACTATGTTATTAGTCCAAATTATGTCTTGCTTGTTAAGCAAATAAATTTGATGCTGCTCATGACTTCCAAATGACAAAACTAATAGAAACAACTGCATATGGTCAGCCGCATCTGGTCATAGCAGATTGGTGCAGTTCAAGACAGGATCAGAATTATAAAGAGTTAGTCCAACAGTCAATAGTATAGTAACAATGTCACAAATTGGAATTGGTGAATTTGACAGAGAATCTGAAAGATTGGCATTTATATATACAAAGGCTAGAAATTTTTTTTTCAAATTAATAGCACCAGCAATGATGCTGTGAATATTGCCACTTTTCTCTACTTCACTGACCAGTGATTAATATAAATAATGAACAGATTGTATAAATCAGAATCACATAAAAGGCAGATGTTTGAGAAAGTTGTGACAAAATTAAACAGGTTTTTAAACCCTCAATCATCCAAATATATCACTAGGCTACATTTTAAATACAGAGGACAGTCTAAAAATGAGAGTTTAAATCTATGATATAGTTTTGCATGATATGGCTAAATTCATGCCTTTAAGACAGTTTTCTTGAAGAAGCCTTCCTTAAGCAATTATTTTATGGTTTGGCAGCAGCTATTATCAATCAGTGATTTATCTTTCAGTGAGGCATGAGTTATTACTGGAACAAGCTAAAAAGTTTTTCAAACCTGATAAGAAGATAATCTGTTTCCATTATGGAATGGTAGGCCAACATAGCTCAGGAATGGAAATGCAAAACCTAAAAATGCTGAACCTGCAGCACTACAGCACTTTTTGCCAAAAGAGAGCATCACTATACAGACCAGAAATGTATTCAAAACTTCATAGGAGATGTAGATAATCATATATGTAGTTTCATTAAAAATGCAACCACTGGAAATATGGATCAATTTATGTTAACAGACAGAATTTTTAATAAAACGGCAACCATGGAAATAGATAGTGGTTCTGGATTATCACTCAAAAAAAATCAGGACTGGAGAAAATTAATAAAGAATTGGAAATCCGCACTATTTCTAGTAAAACCCAATAATAAAGTTTGGGATGGGAATGATAATCCTATCAAGTTCCTGGGAGTGGTTCAAATGATTTTCAAAACAAAACCTACTTCAGATCTCTATCTTTGTATAGTATTAATGGAAAATGAATTACATAATATATATATAGAGAGAGAGAGCGAGAGAGAGAGCGAGAGAGAGCGAGAGAGAGAGAGGGAGGGAGGGAGAGAGGGAGGGAGGGAGAGAGGGAGAGAGAGAGAGAGAGGGAGAGAGAGAGGGAGAGGTAGAGGGAGGGGGAGAGGGAGGAGAGGGGGAGGGAGAGAGGGAGAGGGAGGGGGGGAGAGAGGGAGGGGTGAGAGAGGGAGAGGGGGAGGAGGGAGGGAGAGGGGGAGAGAGAGGGAGGGGAGAGAGAGAGGGAGAGGGAGGGGGAGAGAGAGAGGGGGAGGGGGAGAGGGAGAGGGGAGAGAGAGGGAGAGAGAGAGAGAGAGAGAGAGAGAGAGAGAGAGAGAGAGAGAGAGAGAGGGAGGGAGGGAGGAGAGAGAGAGAGAGAGGGAGAGAGAGAGAGAGGAGAGAGAGAGGAGAGAGAGGGAGAAGGAGAGGGAAAGGGAGGGGAGGGGGAGTGGGAGGGAGAGGGGAGGGAGAGGGAGGGGAGGGGGGAGGGAGGGGGTGGAGGAGGGAGAGGAGGAGGGAGAGGGGAGAGAGAGGGGGGGGTTTGAATTACCAGAAGTCAAAGTCTGCATGATTAAGAAAATCGGCATCAATGATGAAGTAAGAAATAACTATCCCAATCTTTTCAAAAATGAATCAAATCTGGGAAATTAAAAACCATTCTAGTGAACTTAAAGCTGTAAGAAAGAACAACACTTGTCACTGGAAAACCCCATAAGGTGCAAATCACTCAGCTAAGAAAAGTAACAGAAGGATGCAAACTTGAAATTGCAAAGCCCTACAAAATAAAAACTTTATAGGCAACACTATCCAAACATGCAAATATGTTATCTAGATGCCCAGGTAAAGCCAAGACTTCTATAGCTAAAATACATGTAAATCACATAGATGATTTAGAATCTAAAATCCTTAACAATAAGAAAATAGCAGAATGGACCAAAGCAGATCCGGGTTACCAAATCCTACTAAATTGGATCACAAAAGAATATCAATATATCAATTATATTTTATGATTATTCTATAAATATACATGTTTAATTAAACTATGAAAATATAATAAAATTTATTTGTTAATGGCCTCAGTTTTTTATTCTGTGATGATCTCACATAAATGTAGTACTAGTTGCATTACTGATATAGCTTTTTTTGATTACAGATAACTATTACATTGTTTCAATGAATTAATAAAATTGCTGACTCTCTAGTCATTATTGTGCTCATTTAAGTCAGGTGCAAGCAAATGGAGAGGGTTGACATCAAAAAGGATAAGGATTTTACCCCAACCTATGTTTGTGTGAGTTTTTTAAAAAAATTACATTATTTTTATGCGTTCACACACACATATATATATTCCTTTTTAATTTGATTATTATTATGGTGTGGTTTGGTATATATATGCTAACTCTGCTAAAAGGTAGAGCATACATACAAACAGCATTGATAAAACTAGTAGAGATTTGAATATAAGATTAGCATTTATTTTATGTAGAAAACTAAAGTATGTGAATATCATATAAAAATATATTTATTTGAAGTTTGCAATTTATATATTACTAGAGTATTACTTCAGTAATGGTCATAGTCATCCTTTGTATTATGGTAAGGTGATCAAATAAAATGTTTAAGTTAAAAATCAGATTGTAGTATTTGGTGCAAATGCCAGGACATTGCAAGTGATGATTTTTTTGGTTGTTGTTAAATAAGAACTTATGACATCTAATGCAAGTGAACAATTTATAGCTTGTCTGTATACTGCAATCAGTGTTTACTACAGAAAGTGATCAGAAAAGTGATGGGAATTGCTAATCATATTATATGTAAATACAAGTATATAAACATGCACACTGTGTCATAATGATTTGAAAATCATTGGCCCACCAATATATATATATATATAATTTTGTTTATAATAGTTTCTATTTTTTAATTTTAATAAGTCAATGGTAACAAATTGGATTATTTACATTAATATCTAATATATACATGCTGGAGAACTTTTATTAGAATCTATATGTTGCTACATTGTCTTTCTCAGCCCATAGATGAAGTGGATGAATGACAGACTTGTTGCAGACTATTCTACAAATAACATGCTTTAAATGTGAAATTAATTTTGACCGCTTAAAAATCAAGCATCATCTTGATAACTTCTTTGGTTGAAAATAGCAAATTATGATACAAGCAAAAACTATTAACATGACTTCTGGTATATTAGAAAAGATATCCTTGAGGTGATGGTCCTAGATTGTCAAAATGAAAATGATTACATGGTGTTGATGACTATAGAACATCTCAAATGCTGGGTATATCCCCTATAGAGTATCATTCTCTTATAACAGAATATTGAATTTATATCAAAGTAAAAATGAAGATCCTTTATAAATTAATTGTATAGCACAATGATGATATAAATCTGGGGTCCCCAACCTTTTTGCACTTAAGAGCACATTCCATAATACCGGCCAGGTGGCGGGCATCATTTATTTTTTATCTGGACATAATTGCTGAGATATTCTTGACTTCGTTTACGGAGAAGCCACAGTTCATCACATCACATGTAAATTTATAGTTGGATATTGTTAATAATACACATAATGTACAAAAAAATATTTATTTTAAAAATTAAATTTTAACATATAATTGAAGTTTATATTTTTACGCTGTAAAAGTATAGTATGCCCTACAATTTGATTACAATATAATACAATAATTCATAAAAAAAATTCAAAAATTAAATTTATTTGTATCAGATAAATAATTTTTTATCGTGTTCGGATAGCAGCGGGCACACATAAAATGGTCTGCGGGCGCCATGGTGCCCACGGGCATAGGGTTGGGGACCCCTGATATAAATGCATTTCAGGAGATTCATCAATCTCTTAATAATGTGCATTTTACATTTTAAAATTATTGAATTCACACTGATTCTTGATATTCTAAACATGATATAATTTATCTTGGTTTCAAATCATCTTACAAAGTAAATAATTTCTATTAAAGATAAGTTCAAATAAAATTGCAATCACCATTCAGAAGTATAATTCTCATTTACACAATGTTTACAAAAATGGATCCTATTCTCCTCTTCCAAATCTTTCTATACTTTCTGTATTTATAGATTTATAATAGCTTTTGATACTTATATAAGGCTAAAACCTTAGTTCATGTGCCTTGACTGCTTAATTTTAGCAAGAGAGACCTCTACAAATCGTAACGCAAGATTCGACTTTGATATAAATTATACTGGTTATTTTTTAGAGTAGATGGATTTAAACATACATCTACTTTATGATGCCAAGCAAAAAAGATCATTTGATTTAGGCAATTGGGAAAGCAAAGATAACTCCTTATTTAAAGTGACCAAAGATAGTTCTCTATTATCTGCTCATCGTAATCATTGTAAATTAAGTCACATTACCAAAGTTAAGTCACCTTGTCCAGAGATTCAATTTAAAAAAAGCTAATGGATCCCTTGAATAGTATCTAAGTAGAACCCATTTTTCTATCTTTCTATGATAAGTTTAATAAAGTCACAACAGCTTCCAAAAAGTCTATCCCTTAAGAATATTAAAGCAATTCATTTCAGGTTGGAACAAAATTAACAGAACTATTTATAACCAATATAACAAAAATACAAAATTGCTGACATACCTATAAAGTCTTTGATTAATTTTAGAAAATTAGGAAGAGATCAAAAGAGACAAAACTGTATGATATCTAAACAAAAGACTGGATCAATTTTATGTAAGTTTGGAAGTAGAGGAGAATATAAAAGTAATTCCAAAAATTACTACTAATGAAATAACCAATCTTATATATCAGATTTCTAACCCATAATTGATAGAATAAAAAAAATTATAAGAGCAAAACTACAAGTTTTTCTTTCACAATGTTGCTCTAAATGATCTTAAACCAAAAAAAGCTCCAAAATTTCTAAAGAAGCTAGGACTTAAAACCAAAGCATGGTTGACATAAATATTGAGTATTCCAAAATTTGACTTAATAACACTATCTTAAAAACAAATAAATTTAACAAAAAATTATCCCCCAATATCATTATTATTTGTTCCCTATAAGCTGTTTGAAATGATTATATTATCTTGAAAATTTGAAATACAGCAGGTTGGATTCAATCCAAAAAGTTGTTACCATGAATAAGTTTTATCTTTAAAGACTCACATTGAAGAGAGCTTTCAAAATAAATTAAAAATTACTGCTATCTTTGGAAAAATAGATTTTTCCAATAAAACATTAAAATCCTTAAATGCAATAAAACTATCAATTTATTTGACAAAATGAGAAGAAAAATTATGTAACATTGAACGATAATATTAATAAATACAAAATTTTACAGGATAGTCAATAATAGGATTCAGTTCTTTCAACTAATTTATTTATCTTCTAGAAACTGAATGCAGGATATTTGTCTATGCTGCAGATTTTTTTCCAAAAATAGAAAAATCTTTTAATGAAGATTTTAAAGGATTTGGGTTTTAATCCAACAAAGAAGTATGTTTGACTTTTTATTGAAACAACAAGGAAACATCTTATAATTTGAAGTAAACCTAGATTGAAACATAATCTTATCACATGATAATTAATAGTAAATTCGGATCATACCCTAACTAAGGTCAGATTTTAAATAATTTATAAAAACTATTTTATTGAAAAAGTGATTGATAGAATATTCCATTGATGAATAACTGGGTTTCTGTTTGAAGAAATAGGTTATTATTAAACATTCTTAATAATATATTATTATGAGAAAAATTAATGGCTTCCTGTTATTTACATATTCCTCTATGAGATACCAAAAAATAATACCATAGTTTTATCATCGAAGATATATTTATAATTTAAAGCCTCTTTCTAAATATTCAATTAAAAATCTCTTCTAACAATCAAAGAATTATAGAATAAAAATGGACTTCTTATAAAGATCCAAACATATTTCTTTTTCTAGATCTAACAGCAAGGACATTTAGATTTAATGTCTGAAAATTAACACAGGGCAACTTGTGATTGTACTCATCTGTTTAAGAAATAGAAAATTAATAGCTACCGGCATATGTCAAAATGATCAAACACAAACCACATAAACAGTGACTATCAAAATTATAATAAAGTGATTAATAAATCTATATTCAGGATGAAATATCTACTCAATCCTTTATGACATTTGTTAATAGTTGAGCTGACTAAAAAAAAATCATATGCACAATAAATAAATCTATAACCTACTTTTTAAAATACAGGTTTTGATAAATTGATTTAAACAAAAAAAAAACAACAGGTTTGGGTTAAGTAATTTTGAATAATTATATACGCTTATAGAAAAAATAATCTGTATTATAGAGTAATTTAAAATAGCGAAAAAAGCATAACTTATTTAGATTAAAAAATAAATAAATAGTGCTTACAGTATTAGAAAGTACGAGTCTTACATTTACAAGTACAGTCCAAAGATCAAGTTCATAGATAAGGCAATAAAGAACCGTAGAAATAAAATAACTAGAAAAATTAAGCTACACTATAATTAGATAATGAAAAGGGATATTTATTTTCTTGCCAAATTAATTTAAAAAATATGTTAGTGATGTTTTACTAAAATTTCCCGATTAGGATTTAGTTATCATTAGGATTAATACTTTTTAAAATTAATAATGTAAATTTTGTAACGTATTATTATTAGCTGTTCTTGAAAAACTTTATACGAACCTTTTAATAAACACTAGTGACCTGTAATTTGAAAAGTCAATCTATAATAATAGCTGCAACGTATCCTGCGAGGCGCTATCTAACGGGCCATTACTTATTAATTCAAATGTTTTGTCAGTTTCTTTTTTTTTTTAAAAAAAAACTACTCGCACTTAATTCCAAAGTTATGCGTGTGTTAAATTCGATGGAGGTGGTGGGTGGGGTGGCAAGATTTTTATTGTAGCATCTAAAGGACAAAAAAATAATATTTTAATTTATCCATTTACTTTTTAAATAAAATGTCCAAATTATAGAAACGAGACTGGACCTATCAATTTGTCACCTGAAGAAAGCTTTAACAAATGCCCCTTTTAAAATGATTCACAATAAGCATCATAGTGCATAGGTAGCACATCCGTCTTATTATGCTAATTGAATGTAAATGCCTGCAAGCAGAAAGGGTACAAATAATGAAGTTATGGCAGAGTAAATATAAAAAAAGTGATTATACAGAAAGTGGTTTCTTGGTTTTTATTCTGGGTTTGGGAGATTTAGATATAAAGACCATGGAGTTGACAAAGATTATGCCGTGGAAATGGGATGGAACAGGATAGAGAAGAATATTGGAATGACATCTAACAGGTTTCTCTGAACATAGTGGCTGAGAGATTCCTGATTCCGAAAAAGTCACAGTGCATCACATCACCGGACCTTCAGCTCCAAATTATTTTCAAGAGTAGTAACCATTCAATATTAGTTGGTAAATGGGTATTTAAGTATACTTACTTAGAAAAGAAGAATGGAAAATCGCTCAAATCATCATTACCAGGCAAATAGCTAGTTCTGTTTACTTAAAATGGTCTATTAAACAAAACAATGAATAATAATAGGAATATATATATTTAAAATAAATATTTTTTTTTTAAAAAAGACATAAAAATCAAAAATTATAAAATTAAAACAATGTAGAAAAATAAATCGAAATATAAGAAACACAGGAAAAATATCACAAATTATTTTTTGAGCTTTAGTTTTAGAAAAAAATAGTTTGACATATTTTTTGGTAGTTTGCTGTTTTAGATATAATCTTTCTACAAAAAGTATTATTGCTAGATCACTTAATTGATATTGGAATGAGTTTAGAAAAATTGTCTTTCTTTGCTGTTGCACATAGGCTATGTTAGCAGAATTATTTGAGCCACAACAGTAATTTTCAGTTGAGACAAGACCATATATAAAGTATAGAAAAAATATGAAAATATTAAAAAGAAAAAAATCCATTAAAAAGAACTGTGTATCTGGAAATTCTGTTAATGGTGTGGAAAAAAGTAATAATGATGTAAGAAAAATGTAACTGAATTGACAAAAAAAAACTATAGAAATATAAATCAACATTGTGGTATTGTAAAGAAAGTTGTATCAGCAATAAAAAAAAAAAGATGGATTTCAAAAGCATGAAACATATGGAAAAGTTTTAAAAAAAATAGTAATAAAGAACAAGAAAATAAAACAAACGTATATAATTACAACTATATTTGAATTGAGGCATTTAAAATGAAAAGTTGAGACATGCAATTAAGTCTTCAAAAGGGGGGGGGTATAATATGTTAAAACATATTATACCAAATATTCAAATGATAAAATGTACCAGATGGTTGGAAAAATGCAATAGTGATATTAATATTTAAGAAAGATACTAAAAAGATATGAAAAATTACAGATCTAGTAGTCTTCTATCAATAAAACACAAAATTTTTATTAATAAAATTACAACTCTGTTGTGGTTCAACAGAAAATGGGAGAGGGGAATTGTATTGTGAACAATATATTTTAGATACACATACATACATGCAATATAATATAAATCTGTTGTTTGTTACAAACACACACACACATGAAACAACAGAGTAATAAAACTATAATTAGAACAGCAAAAAATTATATAGCCAGAAGCCTAAGTGGAAGAAATGCTAATGGTCATAACTAGTATGCCAGGCATAAAAAATACTTAATGGACTGTTAATTGAAAAAATGAATTAAAAATGCAAGAAATGTGCAATTAAGTTTAATTAAATTTTAAAAAAAATCCTATTATCAAGTAATAGTGTTTTTTTTCCAAGGTGGAAAAAAAAAACACTATTATTTAATAATAGGAATGTAGATCCATTTCTAAAAACAAAAAGCTGAAAAATCCAGCTATGATTCAAGCTGAGCTGAAATAGAAACTAATAGAAAATGCTGGAGACTACAGAGGCTAATTCTATGTGTCTGAAGTATCCTAAAGATGAAGAAGGATCTGACAGACATCTATCTACATCTAATACATCCCAGATGAAGCTAGTAAATCGGATCTAGGGACATTCTAAAGCCATCTCAATCTAGATTATTATTTTTGTGTTTCTTAAGATATACACAAACATTTTGTAAATAACTTACTATTTGAGTTATAACATATCTACTTCTTATGTATATTATTGTATTTAAAGGTCAGCATTTGGCGTATTGCATTAAATCTTTATTCTCCACTTAATTGTGCTGTTTTTGTTTTTTTTGTAATTTGATTTAATGTTTTGTTTGGACTTTTTCAAATATGTTATTCCTTGAGAAGCCCAACTAGTACATTGATTGGTACAGTAAGAGTCAGGATATAGCAAACTTGTCTACAGCAAACTTTGAATTTATATCAACCAAAAGAACAAACTAGATTTAGGTTAGTAAATCACATCCAAATATTGAGTGAAGTTATAAGGTACCAGTATAGTATGCACACTGCATTCAATTTTCCTTTCAGTTTTTGTTTTTACTCAATGTGGAGAGCCACTGAAACCATACTGGGAAAATTTAGAATGGGGAATGGAAGGTAAAGTGGCTAGCAGGTTTCTCTGGGCATAGTTGCTAAGAGATTCCTGACTTCGTTTAAGGAGAAGTCACAGTGTATCACATTACCTCACATCAACAAATAGAGTTTTAGGTGAGAATATTCAGAAGAATAAAAGTAATAAAAATGTGAGAGTTAATAGTGTAAAAGAGAGGGGAAAAGCATGCAGAGAATATAAGTGTGCTATTAAAAACAAAGAAAGTGAAAAAGATGTTAATGTTAAATGGAAAAATACTTAGAAAAAAAGAAAAATTGGCTAGAATAGATAATTATAGAGAATGAAATTGAATAGTAAATTGTTGGAGGATATTAATAAAAGTGGAAGAGATGGGAGTAAAAATTTTTGGAAATACATTAAAAAAAGGAATGTAGGGAAGAGAGAGATAGTATTACTAGTTGATGAGTGAGTAGAGAGTAGCGTTAAAGAAGAATTAGAGATTATATTAAATAAGTATGTAATGGTTATAGAAATGATGTTAGATGTGAAGGACAGAGTGATAGCAAACATGAAAGCATATAGTAATGAGAATATAAGATTTACAAAAGATGAACTGAATGAGGCAGGAAAAAAATTGAAAAGTGGAAAGACAAGAGGTTTAGATGGATGGGCAGTAGAGATGTTAATGAATTTAGGGTGTAAGATGAAAGTAAAATTGTTATCATGTTTTAATAAAATGACATAAGGTTTACAAAAAATAAACTGAATGAGGCAGGAAAGAAATTGAAAAGTGGAAAGACAAGAGGTTTAGATGGATGGGCAGTAGAGATGTTAATGAATTTAGGGTGTAAGGCGAAAGTAAAATTGTTATCATGTTTTAATAAAATGACATAGAAGAGAGATTTTCCGAGTAGTTGGAAGAATACAAGAGTAAGACTACTATTTGAAGGGAAGGATAACTTAAACAATTATAGACAAATAGCAGTAACATCAGTTTTATATAAAGTTTTTTTATTTATGGTGGACTGGAAGGGTTGCAAAATGGATGGAAGAGAATAATATAGTGGGAGAAATGCAAGAAGGTTTTCAATTGGATAGGTATATAAGAGATAGTTTATTTGTAGTTACACAACTTATGGATTTGAGTAGGTATATAGGTAGACAGTTATATATGGCTTTTGTAGACATAGAGAAGGTGTATGATAAAGTAAGTAGAAATAGATTATGGGTAAATTTAGACAATTTTGGAATGGATGGAACTTTAGTGGATATTATTAAGAAAGTATTTGAAAATAATTCCTATACATACCAATTAGGGACTATAGAATCAGTTAATGATAAAAAAAATGGGGTGGGACTAAGGCAAGGATACCCTACATCATCTATTTTGTTTTTGCTGTATTTGATACATATGGAGAGAACAATAGAAAAACTAGGAAGAAGGATAGAGATATCATTAATAGGTGGCAAGGGAGTATATACATTATCGGGTCTTTTATTTGCAGATGATGCCTTTTTGTGTGCACAAAAAAAGAAGATATGAAGTTTTGCTGAGGACATGTGCAAAGGTAGGTAAAGAGATGGGGATTAAGTTTAGTAAAAATCCAAAGTAATGATGATTAATACTAGGGAAAGAGAAGGCAAAGAATTTTTATTGGAGGATATAAAGTTAAGTATGGTAAATCAATATAACTATTTGGGAATCATCTTAAGTAATCAGAGAAATTGCTTGGATGAATGGGAGAAAAAATTGATAAATGAAGCAAAGAAAAGAAAGGGATTGATAAAGAAATTAACAGTGTTTTCATATAATAAATATGATGTAGCTAGAATTGTATGGAAGAGAGTGGTGGTAGCAGGGTTAAAATATGGTAATGATATGTTATGTGTTAGTAAAGGGTATTAGATTACTTGGAAAAAGTACAAAGAGAAGTAGAAAGACATGCATTAGATGCAGATGTGTGGATAGCAAAGAAGGCAATTCAAGAAGAAATGGGATGATCAAGTTTTTGAGAGATGTGAAAAGCAAAATGAAAATGTTCATTAGATTGCAATTTATGGATAATAAAAGAATAGCCAAAATAGTATTTAATTGGATTATAAATAAAAGGTAGGTAACAAGATGGGTGAGAAAGGTAATGCATTATGCAGAAGATTTGGATAAAGAATTTATGTCAGTATACTTGTACAAAAGGTGGAATGATTGTGTTAGGAGAATTGTTGAGTGTTATAGTGGTAAAGAATGGGATAGAAGAATAGATGCATTTATAAAGAATAGGGAGTTGGAGAGATGGAGAACTAATATAGGGAGTAAAAAGTTTAAATATATATAGAAGTAAACAAAATATTGAGTGTGAGTTAATTTATGATAATAGCAAAGAAAGTAGTTGACTGTTTAAGGCTCAAACTGGATCTTTACCAACAGAAGATTATACACAAAAATGGAAAAATGTGTGTGATTTAGTCTGCAAGTTGTGTAAGGAAGGCATAGAAAATATTAGGCATCTGTTAATTGAATGTAAATGCCTGAAAGCAGAAAGGGTACAAATAATAAAATTGTGGAAAGAATAAATATAAATAAAGTGCTTATACAGAAAGTGGGTTATTGATTTTATGCTGGGTTTGGGAAAAGATATGGAGGATTTAGATATAAAGGCCATGGAGTTGACAAAGATTGTGTTGTGGAAATGGGATGGAGCAGGATATGGGAAAATGTAGGACAGGAAATGGAAAGGAAAAGTGGCTAACAGGTTTCTCTGGGTGTAGTTGCTGAGTTTCCTGACTCTGTATAAGGAGAAGTCACTGTACATTACATCACATAAAAATTATCAATAAATTGAAGATTCAGAATATTTTACATTAAGGCATATTCATAAATATAAATATACTAGTCCGTTTGCGTGTGTAGTGCAACTGTCCTCAAAGCTGTAAATTGTTAATAAATAAATAAATACGAATGAATCTGCTTAGCGCTTTCGAAGGGTCCAGCCTTCGAAAATGTTAGGCAGATTCATTACCAGTCTTCGAAAGCGCTAAGCAGATTCATTCGTATTTATTTATTAACAATTTACAGCTTTGAGGACAATTGCGCTACACACGCAAACGGACTAGTGTATATATATTCTCCCTCAAAGTAAAAAAGAAAAATATTATGGTTAAATGTAAATAGTAAAACATAGATTTTTATAAAGTAATCAATAAATAAATAAATTTGTACTTTTGCAATATCTGTATTTAAATAAAATAGCTTTCGTTTTTAAAATTTTTAAAAGTAATTTAAAAACATAAATAAATGCAAAAATTGTACCATTATCTGGAAATAAATATATTTGTATGACTATAAAATATTCTTTTTTGAAAAATGTAACATTTATGCACATGTAATTCGTCATTAAAAAATAAAACATTTTCCCATAATAATTAGACATTCAAACTTAAAAGCATTATATCACTTCAGTAATACACCAGATGCTTGAACCTTTATAGGCTGAAGCCATATTCTGAAGAAGCTGAAAGACACGCACCTGAACTACTATAGTCTCCTGCTATCTTGAAACAGCAGTGAAATGGAATGAATCCTTTTTAGTCACTCTTCAGGATTTTTATTCTGTTTATAAAAGTTATTGCTTATAATAAAAATAATAATAATTAATTTTTATTTTACTTCTTTTTTAAATTAATTGTTATTAATCCACTCTCTTTTATAGTACTATGTATTAAATAAATAACATTTTATTTTCCTTGCCGAGTACTTGAAGGTATTCTTAATAATACAGCCAAGCAAATATCTATTTTAAAATAACTAAAACAAGACCAAACTTTTAATATTCAGCAAGTTTATTTGTTTGTGCTAAGAAATATTAATAATAATAATATAAATAATTAAGAATTAATAATAAAAATAATGATAAATATCCGTCAAACTTAATAACAAGTTTGTGCATGAGAATAATTTTCTCATATACTGCAAATATCCAATACAGTCCTAGTTTCCATTAATTCATTACTTTAAATTCTATAACTTGAGTATTCATTAACTCATAGTTATTTTATATTTAAGATAACTAACAGATGATGTCTTACACATCACTTTCAAAACATTTACAAGTGCAAAGAGTCTCTAAATTAGCCTTACTTGGCCTCCTGGTGAGAAAACTTCATTCTTCTCAACTAAACAATTCTTTTTTAACTCACACTCACTGGGAACTGATATCACTTTACTTTTTTAATAGTTACATTAATTATAAATTAATCTAATTTAATATTCATTAGCATTTGATATGCAAGTTTTTTAGAGTGCATTGTTAGTGGGTAAATAATAACAAGGTATATGCAAATTACAAATTTTAAAAATAAACTTTATTTACAATAGACAGTCCATACCTCTGCCTCACTCTAGAAAATAATCCTTAAACTTCTCAGGTTGTCTGCAGTTTTTCTATCTACTAAATATAGGTGCAGGTCCTTTTTCATCACAATCAGTAATTAGTTTTGCTTGTTTTGATGATCCTGGTGATTAATCCACAGTATTATTGTGTGATCTGTTATTTGCTTCAACATTATTATCAGTAGTTAGTTTCTTCATTTTGCACAATTGAGGATATATCCTTGCACTCTTCATTTACATTAGATTCTGATTTGGGATTGGTTAACATAAGTTTACCATCAATTCCATTTGATGTGTCACACAAAAGAGCATGTACGTGATTAAATATTTCCTGACAGGCAATCTATTTTTTAGTTTAATAACTCTGATAACTTCAAATACAACTTCAACAATGATACCAGGAATCCATTTCTTTTTTAAAAGATCTTTGACCATACTGTCTTGCCCATTGTAAATATTTCTAAGTTTGCATTAGTTTTCTTCCTCCAAAATACTTTTTTTTATTTCTTTCTTAGTTGGAAATAGCTTAGATAGGTGTGTGTGACACTTTTGCCACAATAATAATTCTGCCAGTTGTTTTCTAGATGCATTTGGAGCAAAATATTGGGAAAACATGATTTCTACCAATGTTTCCATAATATCTGTAATTATCCTTTCCTTTAAAGCAAACTTTAAACATTGTACAGCATTTCCATTATTCCATTGAATGCTAGATGATAGAGTGGAGTTAAATTATTTTATATTAGCTTGTCTGCCAAATATTTTTCAAAATTGGCAGAGGTAAATCCTGTTTCATTGTCTCATGTGTGAATTTTGGGATAACTATGAATAGTGAAAACTTTTTAGAGGGCTAGTAGTTTTCTCACCACAATGAGAATATGAATCCACTATGATTAAAAATATGTAACCATTTATAGGATCAACAAAATCTATATAAATCCTGTACCATGGTTTTTTTAAGACCATCCATGATTTGACTGTTTTCTTAAATAATTCTCTGTAGATTGCCATTATTTACAGTTTCAATCTATTTACTTAGATTTGACCACCAAATACACAATCATGCCAATGCTTTCATTCTTAGAATGCCTGAAAGTCTATGGTGTAACAATTTAAGCACCTGCTTACAACCTTTTGTTGGACCAGCACTTGGTCAGTTATCAGGATACATCCATTGCACACAGATAAGATCTAATGGGCATTCTAAATAGACTTGGTGATATAGTTTGGCTGGCTATTTGGCCATCCAAAATGAATTTGTCTCTCCAGCAACTTTGGCACTATTTACATTTTCTAAATTTCATCACTTCCATTAAGTTTACTTATGTGAACTTCCACTGTACTTCACTTATCATTGGAAAATACAATAAGGCATCTGCATGTCTGATCTTTTTAGGAAGTTTATAGTTTGGATCATAGTCATAAACAGCTAAAATATTTATTCATCTGTCTGGTTTGCATATTCCAGATTTTTTTTTTTGATTTCTTGCAAAATTTTCAAGTAATGGAGGATGGGACTCCCTACATTCATACTTCTACATTTGAGTCAGTTTACCGGCTCCATCGTGCGCAGGATGATTGATATACTGGCAGGTGACTTTCAGGACATTCCAGACATTTACCCAGTAGCCTTAGTACCATTTTTTTTAAAAAAAAAAAACAAATAAATCCCTCCAGCTTATCAAACCTTTGGCCCATTTCCATGATCCCACTTCTTATTAAAATTGTTGAATCAGTAGTGAAAGACAGAATCCAAGAACAACTTTACCTGCACATCTCCAAATACCAATTTGTGAGAAAAGGTGCCTCCACATTAGATGCAGTACAATGATTCATGCTCATAACAGAACATGTCAGGTTATGCAGAAAGACAAAACCGCTAGTCATACAACTCGACTTCGCATCTGCATTCGACTCTGTTATCCCAGCAATACTAATTCAAACATTGAAAGAATACAAAGTGCCTGAGCTTTTTACAAATATCATAGAAAATCTTCTATTCAACTGCTCCTGTTTCACCTCTCTAGATGGACGAATATCTGAGGGCATCAGACCTCATCTGTCGATCCCACAATGATCACCATTGGCCACTCTCTGTTTCATCTCCTACATTAACCCCCTCCTAACAGAAATTGAATGCAGCATGCCAGGCATATATATCCCTGCATTAAAGCATCAGGTACATCACATCTCCTATGTGGATGATATATCGATCTTCCTGCCAGAACAAAAGTTTTTTCTACCTCTCATGCAAATTATCAATAAGCATGTCAAAAAATTAAAACTGAAAATCAACTATGACAAATCCTCAATGTGGAAGATCACAACAGAATCAGTAATACCTTCTATCTTCACATCCCAACCTCAAAAATTTCTGGGGTTTCCCATATCAAAATCAAAGTTAGCCATGACTAAAGAAATAACAAACTCAATACTAAAAAAAACTCACAAAATTGTAACATCATTCTCCAGAGTCACCCTATCACTGCCTGGGAAAACATTCCTATTGAACATGTTAATCTTTCCCAGGTTAAACTATTTTCTTCCAGTAATTAGGCCTACTAAGACTTTTGAAACTGCAACGAACTCATTATGCTCCAGGATTTTATGGAAAGGCAAAGTAGTTGCTATAAGTATATTCAAAATGCATATGCCCAAGGACATGAATGGGTTAGACCTTCATTTCATATCCACACTTTTCCTTCAGAAAGTGATGTGCGTGATAAGATCCACATATCACAGATACCTGGAACAAGAACCATTTATTCCAGTAAATCCAACAGATACCCCACCACTATTTTGTAGCAAGTGGCTGACAGAGCTATGGAAACACATCACTAATATGATAACATTAACAAAACATATTTTAGATGGAAATAAAACATATTGGCAGATGTATAAATTAAGATACTCAAACCTCACTGCCTCTCCACAATTGCTAGGGCTAAATAACAAGTCACTGATACGTAAATCAAAGAACTGGTACATCGAGTCCAAATACATAGATTTTCTGATAAAATTAAATCTAGACTCCCTACCTACAAGTCACTTCTTGGTCACAAGAAGAGGATTCTCCAAGCTCAATACACTATGTCAGCTGTGCTCAACTGTAGATGAAACTACTACTCATCTTTTGTATTTCTGTCCTTATTTAAGCTCACTTAGATCCTACATCTGCCAACAGGTGTCCTTTGACCACAGATACTCCCTCTGTATCAAAAATGCTATTAAGGCAGGAGTTTTTTTCCACCATCAGAAAGTCCATATTCCTTATGTTTGCACTCTGGCTCACCAGGTGTGAGCACATCTTCCGGTGCTCAGATAATAATGTTAAAAGCACCTATATCAAAATTTTGACAAACTTTCGTGACAGAGATCGACTTCTGGCATCCAATAGATTACATACTGAATCCTGGGCTGGTGTCAACCTGTCCTAAGAAAATGAAATACCCCTCAGCTTCACTTGTATAAAGAGATAATAATGTCTAGCATCAGTATTTAAGTCAAAACTCTAAGTTTATATAGATGCCTTTATTCATGTATCTTTTTAACTAATAAATTTTATTTAAAAAAAAAAAAAAAAATGAAAATTTTCATTGATACATATATTGGTGGAATTTCTTGAGTACAGAAACAAAAATCAAGGCTTTCTTATCTAGTTGATTATAGTTTTTTAAAGCTGATATTAAAATTCTGGAAGCATATGTTATCAGGCATTTGTCTCCATAAGAATGATACAAAAGAATCACTCCAACTCAAGATAGAAAAAATGTAGATGTCAATATAGTAAAGAATACAGATATCAGCTGAATTATAATTGAAATGACCATCTGTGATAAAAAAGTTAACATGAAAGTTCACGGTAGTGCAGAATTATCTATACTACCCATAAGAGAAGAATAAAATTGATTCTAAAATTAAAAATAAGAAGTACATGGAAAATATAGTTGTATTAGCCATAGGTGTCAACAGAAAATACACCTATGTAAAAAAGTTGGTGCCAACAAAAGTCAATACTAGACTTAAATTACTACAATTATTCTTTATAAAAATAAACATAAACCCATTGTTATGTTAAAACTTGTTTTGTCTATTAAGCATATGTTTAAAAATAATTAAAAAAGTTCATTTGTAAGCAGAGATTAGAAATAAGTTTTCCCAACTATTTAAATTAAGATTAGCTTAATTAAAGACATGGCCAGTAGACATAAAATTACTGACAGATGTGCAGTCCATTGTGTTCAAACCATGAAAAATTCTATCTGCATTAAAGTGAAAGGTCAAGATGATTACAGATATAGTCACAAAAGATACTTTGTTGCCTGTGGAAGACTCATAGTGGGATATTCTTGTAATTGTGAAACCTGATGGGATTATTCATCTTTGTGAAGATTATTGTGTCACACTAAATAAATATATAAATAAAAGTACTTCCTTTGCCAAGGGTGTATGAAGTATTAGCCTCACTAAAAAGTTGGAATTTTCATAAAGATAAATTTAAATTCTGCTTTCCATCAGATACTAGTCACAGAAAGAACAATGAAGCTACTAAACATTAACACCCAGGTTGATGTGTTTAAATGTAATGAGCTTCCATATTGGATTACAATTGCTCCAAACATCTTTCAAGCTAAGATGGATGCTTTGTTGCAAGGCATGGAAAGAATCATTCCCTATCTAGACAATATGCTTATTACTGCTCAGACTGAAGATAAACTGGGAATATGTGATGAAACTGCTTAAAATCAATCAATGATGGTGCTAAATTGAATGCTGCAAAATATATCTGGGCTACTTCTGATATTAAGTTTCTGGGTCATGTTATAAATAAGCATTGTAAATATCCAAACCCAGGAAAGTTTAAAATGGTAAACAGTGCTTAGGATTATAAGCCTTCTTGGAATTCACGTGTTAGCACATTTATATAGTTTATTATGGAAAGAGTAATGTTGAAGATAGAAGGACAAATAGCTTTTCAAAAACCAAACAATTTGTGATGTCAAATCAACTCCTGATACATTACCAAATTGCAGTGTGTAGTTATAGTCATTTCCAAGTTGTTATGGTAATGTATCAGGAGTTGATTTGACATCACAAATTGTTTGGTTTTTGGAAAGATACCTTTTGTCCTTCTATCTTCAACTTTACTCTTTCCATAATAAACTATATAAATGTGCTAACACATGAATCCCAAGAAAGCTTGTAATCCTAAGCACCATTTACCATTTTAAACTTTCCTGGGTTTGGATATTTACAATGCTTATTTATAACATGACCCAGAAACTTAATGTCAGAAGTAGCTCAGATATATTTTGCAGCATTCAATTTACCACCATCATTTAAACATATTGTCTAGATAGGGAATGATTCTTTCCATGCCTTGCAACAAAGCATCCATCTTAGCTTGAAAGATGTTTGGAGCAATTGTAATCCAATATGGAAGCTCATTACATTTAAACACATCAACCTGGGTGTTAATGTTTAGTAGCTTCATTGTTCTTTCTGTGACTAGTATCTGATGGAAAGCAGAATTTAAATCTATCTTTATGAAAATTCCAACTTTTTAGTGAGGCTAATACTTCATACACCCTTGGCAAAGGAAGTACTTTTATTTATATATTTATTTAGTGTGACACAATAATCTTCACAAAGATGAATAATCCCATCAGGTTTCACAATTACAAGAATATCCCACTATGAGTCTTCCACAGGCAACAAAGTATCTTTTGTGACTATATCTGTAATCATCTTGACCTTTCACTTTAATGCAGATAGAATTTTTCATGGTTTGAACACAATAGACTGCACATCTTTCGGTAATTTTATGTCTACTGGCCATGTCTTTAATTAAGCTAATCTTAATTTAAATAGCTGGGAAAACTTATTTCTAATCTCTGCTTACAAATGAACTTTTTTAATTATTTTTAAATAATGCTTAATAGTCAAAACAAGTTTTAACATAACAATGGGTTTATGTTTATTTTTATAATGAATAATTGTAGTAATTTAAGACTAGTACTGACTTTTGTTGGCACCAACTTTTTTACACAGGTGTATTTTCTGTTGACACCTATGGCTAATACAACTATATTTTCCATATACTTCTTATTTTTAATTTTAGACTCAATTTTATTCTTCTCTTATGGGTAGTATAGATAATTCTGCACTACCGTGAACTTACATGTTAACTTTTTTATCACAGATGGTCATTTCAATTATAATTCAGCTGATATCTGTATTCTTTACTATATTGACATCTATATTTTTTCTAGCTTGATCTCCACCTGATTTAAAGTCCAGGTGTAGTTTAACTTTTGAATTATTTTTTTTCTACAAACATGAGCTAATGATCCTCTAATGTCACATATGTGATACATTTCTGTTTTAAATCTGCACAATTTTATGTATGTCCTTTTGCACTACATCATTCTTTAGAACTTTTGTAGATGCATTAATCATTTTTTCCCTATTTCACAAGTCTGTTTATTAGTTCACTCATTATAGTTTGAAATTCTGATGCATTGCTTAATACCATCTCATATGCTATGCATTTTGCAATTGTTGTTTTATATGTCAACTTCACCTTTATTGTCTGACATCCTATATAGCAATTAGTCCAACAACATATCTTCCAGGTCAGCCATAAATTTGCATTGTTTAGCCTGTGTTCATAGTAACAAGTTATAACTATGATAGTGTTTATGAAATAACTGCTTTCTCATTTTAAAGCATAAGTAGGCCACTCATTTTGACACTTCTGTCTGAAAATACACATTTAGAATTTCAATTAGCTTTTTATAAGATATGTTCTTGGGGTCTTAGAGTCACATAGTTGTTTTCTATCTGCAGAACATCACTTCCAGCAAAAAATAAAAGGGACATGTTTGTCATTTTCAACTTTATTAATGCACATAAAATGCTTGATGCAATTGTTGTATGTGCTCTATGTTGTTGATATATTTGCATCAAATTCCATAATACAGTGAATAAGTAGTACCAAATTTTGCTTCCAGGTTTCTCTTTTATTCACATTCAGGTAAATATTAACTTCCGACTTGCACCATTTTAGTTTTAGAATAAATTTTATACAATACATATATATTCTAATGGTCAAACGTATAATTTGCTAACAAGACCGAAAGACCAAGCAGGCACTCTCAGCCAGCATGCAGAGGGGTATTGCTAGTCTCCACTACATAATTAATACCCTTGATGTCACATAGATTCCCCTTTTCATATAGCTCTGCTCAGCTTGGGATATGCACAGACTCTCTATTATTAAACCATAATTATATGATTCCGATCAGCAATGAGACGGGCAATGAATAAATTATATGTTTATTAATAATTGATGGATTAATAAAGTGGCTTGCTTATGTACACACTAAGGTTAGAAACTGTTTATTGAACTTTACAGATATATAGAATTATGGATGATGGTAATATGCATAACTAATAAAATAGGGTATCTTATTATTTATTTACAATGTAGTAACAAGAATATTTATCACATATTATGGGTCAACATTAATTATATTTTCTTTATGTAGTTTATTATTTCTAATGACTTTTTGATATCTGAGTTAGATATATTGTAACATAAGGTTATGGCTAGATGTATAGGCATATACATAATAGAGAGGAATAAAAAGGATTCCGGACTGCATTAATTATGTGCGGATCAATAGCTATCGAGAAGTGGATTCGGCTTTGCAATCTGAAGATATGATTCACGGACGAATATAGATGTCCTAGGCTGCAAGGGTGTTCCTGCTTCTAACTATAGGCGCCTCATATGACGAAAGTATATATACGGGATGCACTAGGATTTTGGGGCTGGGATCTTCAGTCCTATTGCTCTACTTAGTCCGGTGACAATATTTATATATTTAATTATTTACGAAGACTCGCCGGGTACATATAATATATATAGCATGCACTGGACGCTCTTTCTAAGCTAATGCGAGTGAATCATATTAATAATTTAATGAAATATTTGAGATAGCCTCGGACAATACACATCTCTCACGCAGTATGCAATAATGGATATAATAAACATATAAAGCTAAGTTATGCCTATGCCTAATTTAAGTAACGAAATATTCTATAATTATAACGCACGTATCCCTACATAATGACATAAATTTATAAGAAATATAGCTCATCTACCCGTAATTATAGCTTATTAATACAGCTAAATTTATTATAATAGGAGAGGAATTACCAACCCATAATCAGTGATCTTCGATCCGATCTCTTATCATATTAAATTCATAAAATTATAGAAATTGCGATTCGCTCTTTGCTTTACATATATAGAGTGATCTAATATACATATATACTTGAGAACACGATTGTTATAAGCAAATAAGTTTTAAATATATTTTACCCGTGAAAAATTTTAAAAATCAACTTTTACTTTATCATAATTTCCACACGCGACACGCCTAAACAAATACATTTGTAAAAACTAAAACAATAATATCACTCGTCATCCTTCAATAATTTTCTTCCAACAGTAAAAAAAAATAACATTTACTTAGAATGATGGGAGGAAAAGAAAATCTAAAGAATAAAATTAATTATAAAACTTTTAACTTTTACGTTAACTAATTTCCATTCTTGGCTTCTATTCACTCCGTGGGGTCCCTTGAGATGCCACAAAGACAAATGCAATATGGAGTTTCTATTTTGTTAGACTCATCCCGCCATTGTTTAAGTTTTACAAATTAAATAAAAGTAATTAAATATTTTTAGCCCTGCAAACTTACATCATAAAAGAAATCTAAAAATATTAAAACTTAAAAGAAACTAGTGCATATTTAAATTTTATTTACGATTAATAGAGTTCGTTAAATATTCTTTTATATTTAAAATAAAAGAACTTTATAAATGTTTATCAGTATGTAGTGGACTAGCGCTTGATGGGAGAAAATTTATAATGATGGATAATGTCTGTATAACTCATGGAGCATTTCCCTCCATCAATTGCAATGAGTTATGTAGAAGGCAGGCAGGGTTGGTTTCTCTATCCACATAAGAATGACAGGAGCACAGAATACTTCTCTCTCGCTGGATCTCATCTTCGGGATGCTGCTCTTATTTTCTGATGACACTGGGAAAGCTGACATCAAAGTACTCGATCATCATTTGATATGTAGCTTCTTAAAATTATGTTCTGACCTCAAGACAAAAAGAAGAATCCATAACAATGCATTTCTCGAGTTTTTATACTCTTTACTTTGCCTTGGGAAGCTTTTTCAATTTTCAAAGTGGATTTTAATGGCTTTATTAGTTAATAACTTTTCCATTTGTTTTTCTCTTATTTATTTTTACTTCTTACTTTATCTTATCTTTGTTTTCTGCCTTCTTTGTCTTTATTTTGACTGTAGCACCTTTTTGTCGCATACTCACTACAAAGGTGTTGAACCATAACTATATTGCTGATTCTTGTAATTGATTTTAAAATAAGGCATCGATTTTACTTAGTTAATGGATTAATTCCATTAGCAAACTCTTTTCTACTGCTTCTCCTCACTTATTTTACATAATTATTTCTTTTAACTTGCTTTAAGTTTGCTTTTAATCTATTTTAATATGAATACGCAAATGCACACACACGCGTGCCGAATATATATGTGTGCGAGGGTTTAAGGGAAAGATGGCGAAATTAAGAAAAAATGAAGCCAAGTATATGTGCGAACATATATGCACCGCTTCAATATGTACTGATATTTCAGTTTAAAGGAATGTATATACATATTTAAGTTTAAAAGAAAAAAATATCAAAGAATACTACGAGTATTTTCAATAGCATTCAGTAAATTATATTATTATTAAGAACATTTACAATAAAATTGGAAATAGAAAATGCATCTCACTAGAGGTTAGAGCACTGATGGACAAGTGGCTACAAAAATGCCTGATGAGTGATTTTTTTCTCTCTTTGTTTTATTGTCTCTAATTTGTTTTTAAAAGTATTAAATTTCTTGCATTACTATTGTAAAGATAAATGCACCATAACGCATATAGTATAAATGCTGTGCTTATTTCTGTGAAGCATGCATTTGTAAAAGACTTTCTGATAAATTTTTGTAACATAAGATCGAGTGTATTGTAGGCTACTGCATTCAAAGAATATATGTTTTTAATTCTCTTCTGATCTGTGGCACAACTCATATATATTGTCAATGTTAAGTATGTTTTTCTTATATCTCATGAAATATAATGTTGGTAATAACCACATGTTTATTTTGAGTAGAAAATCAAAAAATTTTGGCTAGAGTGTCCAATACTATCTATGCATTAGTTGCTTATTATTAATGCCTAGTAATGACAAGTCTAAGTTATAACTTGTGTATAGAAGTACATATGTATTCCATTAGTGCCATTGGTCTTGTGGGAAAGTTATGTTGTATGCAGATATTTTGTGTATGGAGATTTGTCTGTAGGTGTTATTTTAAGAATGATTTCTAAATGTGGGTATATTCTTGTCATAGATGATATTAAGATTAATAGTCTTTTGTATTGTAAATACATAAATAGAATATAGTCCTAGTCCATTTAGGTTGCTATGATACTATATTTGCCTGAGTGAGATGGCCACTATTTTTCTTCCCCATAAAAATTTTCTATGCAGTGAACAAATCTTTGATGTAAAGGATTTTGTGAAGACTATAATCAGTGTATAATAATAGTTTTTGTAATAATCAGCATGTTTATAAGTGATACTTTTGAGTATAGAAAAAGATATGCTTTTGAAAGGAAGGATATGATCCATTCTGATGCTTGAATTAGTTTGTTTTGTTTTTGATTTCACATAGTTATGTAACTTAAGTAAAAGAGGAATTCTAAATAGGCTGTAGGTTTATCCTGAAATACATTTGTATGTGTTTTACCTGTATATATGCATCATGCACATGTTTTATCATGGTTAAATTCTAGTTTATAGATGCAAGTGTATTCATGTAATATATCACTTAATGTTTGCATTTGTTTTTTGATTGTTAGAAAAACTGTTATATCATCCATGTAGACTATACAGGCTACATTATGACCAAGTGTGGATGTATAGATCACTGGAAATGATTTTTCAATGTTATTAAATAGTGAATTTATGTATGAGGTGAATAGTAATGCACTAAGTAGAAATTCTTATGGGATTGATTGATGTGGATTAAAAGGAAGAGATATTTTTTCATTTAGAGTTATGTATATTTATCAGTAAGTTTGTGAATAAATATAATATTGATTTTGGTATTATTGTTTTCTCTATTGTTTTATGAGTACATCAATTGATACCAAATCAAAAGCAGTCCTTATATCCAGTTGTACTGCCACCAGGCTGTACTTTTTTGCATTTTGCACAGTATCACAGACAGATTTGAATACAAAAACTTCATCTTGTTGATGAGCCTTTTTAGCAAATTGTGACTGTTATAACAAAGGTATAATATGTGGTTCAATTTTGTTTTTTATTGCCATTTAAAGTAATTTAATATCTAATAAACTAGTGAATATTGGCTTTATGTTTTGCATTGTATAGAATGAAGTTTGTTTCTTCATAAGTAGAACTATTGCTATAGAGTATATATTCCAAATATGATATATTCCTTTTGACAGAAAGTTAGCTATGTCTTCAAGATAAGTAGAAGTGAACTGGCTTAAGTATGCAAAACAAACTTTGGTATACCTGGTGACCCTGGATGACATGAATCTGGCATCTTCTTCAAACCTTGTATAAAATCTTTAAGTTTGAATATTTCTGGATCATCCCAAATTCCAAAGTGGTGAAAAAATGATTTGAATACTGGCTCATTTTGAAGTATTTGTAGATTGTTGTTAGAACATTATCATCTGTGACAATCACATTTCCAGTCACTAATGCTGAAGGAACTCTTATTGCAGGTTGGCCTATTGCCATTGAATATATTCAACCAGATATGTGATTGTGTGATGAAAAGCTTTTTCTTTTTTGTAGTAATGTATTCTTTTAACATATCACATGTGGATTTGTAAGTTTTTTTTTAGTTTAATTAATAGATGATTATTTTCTTTAGTTGGAGTACTATATATTATCATTTTATGTAATTTATCAAGGACTAAAAGTTTTGGTGTGGTATGGTGATTCTTGTGACATAGTTTATAGTATGTGATATTATTTGTCTGTGAGATATCATTTTTGTACGAGTCTATTTTTAAGCTGTTTAGTTTAGCTAATAAAAGGTACATTTTTGAAAATAAAAATTCTGTTATTCTTATATGTAATAAGATTCTTATTGTTCTTTTGTGTAGTGTTACATGATATGTATAACTTAAATCAAGAATGGCCATTATTGCTGCATGGTCTGAGAGAGAACTACCTGAAATTTTTAGTGTGTGGTGAAGTGATGATAAAATACTAGATTTATAAGTGATGAGTATTTGCTATTATTGAATAAAACAGAATTACTCAGTATAAATCTTTCACTATTTTATCTCTTTTTTTTTTTGACATTCTGCTATCATTAACCCTGCAAAGATAGATTCCATTATCAGCTACATCACTCTGCTGTTATTAATTCCACAGACAGGTTCCACTGTCCATTGGACCACTCTGCCTCTTTTATTTTGAGAAAACAAATATACAAAGAGATTACTTTAACTTCCTTTGTTTGCAAAAAACTATACCTAATTTCCATTACATATTTTTCTTTTAAGTTTCTTTATAAATAAAAACCCATTTATCTTTTTAAATGCCATCTCCAATGTGGCATTGTTTCAATTTGAAGCACACACAGAAAATTATTATTTTCACTTTATTTGGGTCAAAAAAAAAATAATTGCTTCCTTCGGTTTTAACCCCCCCAATTTAATCTCACAAAGAAACATAGATCAGTTTTCAATACTCATCGATTGTGAAAGCCTGTTAAAAAATCTAGAGAATACAGGACTTGAAAGTAGTGCTAAACCCTCAAAAACGTGTATAATCTAAAATCTAGCAAAAAAAAAAAAGTCTTACAAATTCTACCATAACCTTTTATTACTTTTAAAAAAATTATTTTGTTCAACTCGTTTCAATTTTTTTCTTGCTTATTTGTTTAATTACTTTGATAACTAAATTTGGATTTTTTACTTCTTGTTTATATATAACCTTTTATTTATTTTTTTAAAAAATTAAATTTATAAACTGTTCAAGTTTTATATTAATGTTTCTTTGTACTAATAAATTCATACTTGTACAACTGAATCATTTTTTTTTCCATTTATCATTTAGATGTCATGTGTTGTGATGCACTGTGACTTCTCCTTATACAGAGTCAGAAATCTCTCAGCAACTATGTCCAGAGAAACCTGTTAGTCACTTTACCTTCCCTTTCCATTCTCCACTCTTAATTTTTTCCATAATCTGCTCCACCCCATTTCCACAACATAATCTTGGTCAACTCCATGACCTTCATATCTAAATCCCCCTTATCTTTTCCCAAACCTAGCACAAAAACCAATAACTCACTTTCTGTATAATCACTTTGTTCATATTTAATCTTCCATAACCTCATTAATTGTACCCTTTCTGCTTCCAAGCATTTACATGAGACATAATACAAAATATGTGAAATGTAATAAATAATAAATGTAGAAAGATATTATGATAAAATCAGTTATGTTCTAATAAATTACTAAAAGTTTGACAGAATTTGGATTGCATTTTATTTTTGTTTGGTAAATTACTCTTTGATAATCATATATATATAATGTTACTTATACAGACTTTTAATGTAGAGTTTTTAATAATATAATTGTATTGAGTATACTTTCAATATTTTCATGTCATATTCATGGCCAATCTGAGAGCATTAATTTTTTGTTGATTTGAATACTATTACTTTTTTGGTTCATTACATATTCATTTTGTGTAATGAACCACACCTCTTATTTTGCATTCACAATGTATCTCTCTTCACATACAACTCAACATCACTCAGATCACAGCTATGGCCATGTTCTCTTTCATAACAGAGTTATATGAGAAGAGAGAAACAATCGCAAAAGCAAAATAAAAGAGGTATGGTTCATTACTCAAATGAATATGTAATGAAACAAAAAAAGTAATAGTATTCAAATCAGCAAAAAATTATTGTTCTCAGAAGATTGGCCATGAATATGATATGAAAATGTCAAAAGTATACTCGGTACAATTATATTACTAAAAACTTTATATTTAAACTCTGTATAAGTATTATCTTATATTAATATCTAGAATGGCAGAGTATGGGAATGTAATTATATATATATATATATGGAATGGTGTAGGTTTCTGTGAAAAAGTGGGTAAACATATATTATTATCTATATAAGTAAATAACTCCTTTAATATTCTGATTTTTCTGCTATTACCTAATATATTTATGCATTGATATTTGATCTAATACATGTTTTGATTAGGTGGCTGAAATATCTTTCACACTTTGAAATAAACTGTAATATATTTGATATATATTTATAAGGTATTTTGTTAAGCCAAAGGATTTAGGTTCATCAATGGATAAAGCCAAGATTTGTAAATGAAATCGGATTCTTATTAAAATATTTCATAATTTTTCAGTGAAATGGATTTGTGACAATAAAATATTTTCTTTACATATTATGTACATTTCCATTTTCAACCTTTTACACAAAATACATATATTGGGAACATATATCTTTTTCACATGTGTGTGGTCAAGTATATTGGTTACTTGAGATAGATTGGAGAATGAATAGACTACAAAATCCTGAATTCAAATCCCTCTATTTACATATATAGGAAACATTCAGTATAAGCAAATGAAATACTGCATTCAAATTATATTATTCATATTATATATATACTCCTTCTCTCTATATATATATATATTTTAATAAAATAAATAAATAAACTGTCTTTAAATTATAAATATTAAACGCACATATGTATATACATGTGTGTGTTAAACAGAGAAAAATAATCGTGATATGATTATTAATAGCAAAGTGTGCTTTAAACCAAATGGTTAAAATTCCAGAGCATGTTTAGTGGAATGCTGGTATATCTCTGATTAATAACCATTATTTGATTTGGCAATAACCCAAGGCTCCTTTACCTTCCTCTTTCTATCATTAGGAATCACCATAAATTCATTGATTTTTTGAGGATAAAATTCATGTCCAGCATTTTTCTCATGATTAAAAAAAAAACAGAAGTAAATATATATATATATAAAATTGATGAATTTTGTAAATAAAAGATATAAACATACATTGTTATAAACATATACAATGTATAGTTGTTAATATCAATATTATATACATATCTCTATTGATTATATTTAATATTTTATCTGACCAATGGAAATCATTCAAGTGGATATGACAGAAATATTTTTGTTTACATATATATAATCTTTATATTGTGGTATACAAACATCTTCATTTGTCATTTTCTATAGTTTATAAATTACTAAATAAAGAGAACAATTCAAGGTTCAAATGTTTAATAAGATATGTTATTGTTTAGAATTAATTTGGAATAAATAAATCATTATTTATTAAATTTTAAAATGAAATATTTTTTTAGTTTAAATTATTGCTGAATGATAACAATGCCTTATTATTAGAATTTCAGAAGGAAGAGAATCATTATAATCAAAAACCAGAATTTAAAAAAGACTGTATTTTGTGTTGTCATAACTACAGAAACAATTTCATCTAAAACATACACATTTTTTTTGCTTAAAATTTTGGCTTTATTTTATCTTACCTTTATAAATATATTTGGAACATAACAAAAAATATGGATTATGAATAAGACAACTTAAAGAGAGGGGGGCATGGGCAACATTCATATGATATCGTTATGATGCTCACTACCATAGAGTCAAGATAATTGAATTCACCTTGGATTATAGTATCAAAAGGAATAGTAATTGGAGGTCATATAATAATTCAAATTGCTTATGGACTCCTATGTTTGTTTGTTTTTAGCAAAAAGGTACCAAAAGAAACATTGTCAAATAATGGATTACCAGCTAAAGTCACATAGACAAAAGTGTGGTAGCAGACACTCATAGAAACCATAACACTGTTATATAAGTTTTATTTATTAAAAAATGGTTAAAAAAGGGAACACGTATGATGAAAGTTTAATGGTAAACATTTATTTTGTTTTTATTAATAATTTCCATTAATGTAACCTACTTGACATTTGTTATCATTTAAACGATATAAAAAATATATTTTAAAAAAGTAACAAATACAAATTTTTTTTTATTGCTTTGTTTAAAGAGTTTATAATTAATCCTTTTACAATTATATGCTTTATAATTTGAATGTATATCACATTTATCAATCACAATCATAAAAGACAAAAAGAGGGGAGATGACATATAAAAAATATGATAGGATATTAAATTGCAGTTGGTAAATTAAAATTAGAATCTTTATTTTACCCACTTAAATGAGTTAATGCTTATCTCAATAAATTTATATTATTATTAACATAGTTATTTTAATTTGCCTATTACATCAATCACTACAAATTGTTTTATTATATAACCTATTTTACAATTAAAATATTTCACTGCACATCCCATATTACACTTTATCATAAGTTATCATTTATTGAATTGTATCTTCTTTGCCAGACAAGATACTCATTATTTGGACCATTGGCACTTTTTACAAGTTTATGAGTCCATTGTAAATATAAATTTAAACTGCCATAGAGCCATTTGTGAATCATCATATTTATTTATTTATTTTAGTTATCTATTTTAGTTGCAAAAATATAACATTTCATGCAGCATATTTAGATTGTCCAAATATTTAGTATATAAATGGAGAAAACCACTTGGTTCATGATTTATTTATTATATGTGGTTGCCCAAATTTATGAGGCATTTGCAGGCCAATTAGCCATAATGTTATATTTTATTTTATTCATAATTACCCAAATGTGTAAATTATTCAGTGAACAGCACTTATTTTAATTATATTTTGGTAGTCTTTATTAATTTTCCTTTTACATTTGGCTTATCCAACTTCCATGGAAGGAAAGATTGCTATTCATGAGACAATGTTTGTTACTTCATTATCATTGTTTTTATATATCTTAGATTAGTTTCCTTTACATTTGACTTGCCAAAAAATTCTTTGGGGCATGATAGTAGTAATATATTTATAGTTCTATTTACAATATATATTCAAAAATTCAACAAGAAGTTATAACAATTAACAATTTTTCAATACCTTTATATATATCATTTATCTTTTTCATGTCTTGGATCATGTAATATGTGATGAAAGAGAAGTTTAAAATCTATTTATTTATATATATATTATAATGATCCGGTGAAAGCTACTTAATGTAATCTGCACTACAGGGCGCCATCTAGGTATTTGAACCTAGAAAAATTTATATAGTAGGCAGATACATAAGTCAAAAAATTTTTTTTATTTTTTTCTATTATTTTGATTTAATATATTTTGATTCCGGTCGTTAGCCCATTGTCACTAGCTCAATGGAACAGCAGAGATTTATATTTATAATAATATCTTATCTAAGAATATTTAAAAAAAAAAAAGAATAAAATAAGCCACTGCCAGTAATTAACATACAAACATTTATTTATGCACATATATAAAATTTAGCATTATTTTAGAATAACTTTTACTTTGGATTTTAACTTGATTTTAGAATTTAAATTTACATTTTAATTTTTATAATATTATAAGTTTATATTTTAATTTTTTATAAGTTCGCACAGATGGGTTTATAAAATGTTTTTACTGTTGAATATAGATCGGTTACATAGATTACATGGTCAAAAAACATTTCAAAATAAACATAAATGATCAAAATACAAAGTCATTGATACCATCAATTGCATAGGGAATACAAGAAAACCAATGGTGTTCATCATAAGACACCGCATTGACACCAATAACTTAAAAGACATCCGACATAAATACATCTTAGATACTCACCATAAGGTATCAGTATTTACCGAATGTCTATATATTTTGATCAAATATGAAAACCAAAAACATAATCAACCGGTAACGAACCCATGCAAGCATCTATACCCAACTTAAATTTAATGCATCTTTATTTAGAGTGTCGAGTATGAATAGACTACATAGATTTACATTTGAAAAGAAAATATTCAATCCTTGTTTAACCTTAGGCCACAGGTTTGCAGTCAAACCAAACTTCAATCCATCTGATATATCGATGTGTTCAATGTAATATGAATATGGCAGCACAATTAGGTTAAGAGAAGAAATTGCTTTTCGTCAGATAGGAATATTACATCCATCTGACGATGAGAGCAATAAAAAAAACTCCATAGGAAGGAACTGCGGTCTCCATCTTATAATTCCTCCCATAGGCAAAACGAGTGTATGTGGCGTATAATAGCGATTCTGCCCATAGCGAATCTCGTACTACATCTACTAATTACACCAATATATCCAATCCATTGACCTAATTCAACTATGAAACGAATAACCTAAGATTACCCTCCCATAATATAACTTTACAAATCTATATAGCCATTCACGCCTGACTTAAGTTTAATATTTATATAGTTTAATTTATCGAAAAACAGAAATCACAATAAAAACTTAAAAGAACAAAAAAAAAAAATGGAAATGATTTTACAAAAGAAATACATCAAATAAAATTATACCTAATTAATAAATAATTTAGTTTGGTCAGATAGGAATCTATTTCTATTTTTTTTTTAAAATACGGAACTAGTTTAGAAGTAAAGTTCTTATTGTTTAGAAATGTTCATTAATTATATATATTTAAAGCTGAGAGTTCAAAAAGCTTATGATTTCAAAATGTTCCTTTTATCCGTTACTTGCCATTTGAACGTGAATTCCCACGCCGTCCTAAAGAGACTGATATTCTGCTGGCTGATTTATTTATTCATCCGGAGGTCTTTTGCTTTGGCTGATCCTCAATGTAGAAAACGATGTCATTTCTTTTTTTTTTTTTAACAAAACTGAAGGGATTGAAGAGTGCGTCTTTTCAATCCCTTCTCCTTCAACTCCGCACTAACACATATAGTCACATCATAATAACTAACTAATAATTTCCAAACTTTTCCTTTTATATTACCTTTAGGATCCAATGGACATTACATCATCGTTGATGATGATCCTTCCATTGAGGTCCGATTTCCCGATGGATTTCTCTCATTTGCTATTAGTTTCTATTGTTTTCCTATCTGACCGTTGCTTATACATTTAAATGCCCAAAGACTAGTTCACTTTGACTAATTAAAATAATCATTTCCATTTCTGATTAATTAATGTATTTTCCAAACTTAAAGATATTTTTATCTCTAAATCTTTTTGTTGAAAGATTTAGTTTTTCTATTTTTAATAAAGTTTATTTTAAATAATTTTTTTTTTTTTATCTGTATGGTTTTATATATATACGAGTTTAAGATGATTTTTTAATTTTCAATTTTTAATTCTTAAAAAAGAAATTTTTATTTGCGAACTTTTTTTAAAATTTTTTTCATGTTCAATAATAAAACACAATGTAACGTCGTCTATGCCCATTACATATCAGTAAACTTGCTTTAAAAAAAATAAACAAAAAAAAATATTTTACTTAGGGTTAGTAATTTACAAAACATTCAATTAGTATGAAGACTATATATAAAAAAAATGTTTGCTATTGTTTTCCTAAGGACCATTTATGTTCATCTCCTCCCCACAAGAGTTCTATTTTTTTATACATTTTATTTTTACACATGGCATAACAAGCAAATTTTATAAATTATTTATTTAAGAAGGTTGCATTGAGGTAAATATGTTTTAAGAAATAATGGGTTTAAACGTGTATATTTGCAGCACAATTATAAATACCACCAACTTATTTATGACTGACTGAAATGCTTACATAGGATTACACTGAAGTAAATTCCCAAACAGTACTCATCGTAAGATACTACATTTACGATCATAAACTTACGTGGCTGTGCGCACTTATACACGTTAAAGCATAATATATTGTGCCAGGCATTATCAAATGTCCATGCACAAAATCTGCTGTAAAGAATATTACAGCAGATACATTTATGAATTTGTAGATATTAAGCACAACAAATATATAAATGTGCTATTTTAGTAATGGAGTGGTCCGAGCATTAAAATACCCACACACACCAATTTAAATAATATGAAATGGACATAGAAAATATTGTAGTAAACTCATGTATTTTTTTGGTTTTATATTTCCTTTTTGTATATGTCTTATGATATGTTATTTTATGTATTTGGCTTTCTCTGAAAAATTCAAATAGAGAAAAGCAATTGTTCCAATATAATTGTACATATATTTTTTTTTTTTTGTAATTACTTTTCTAAAAACTAATTTTATTCTGTAAACTAAGAATGTTAATTGCTTGTGCAAAAATCTGATCAAAAGCAAAATGTTTGATAATGCTTTAATTAAACTGTTATCTTTTTAAAAATTCTTTTGAATTGATTTTGTGAGCAAGTGGTCTGAGTAATCAATAAGGAATGTTATAATCTAAATGATAAGATAAATTGAAAGGATTGGCTGATTCATGCTTCTCAGGGGGCTAGTGGGATTGATATAGTTTGATCAGGGCAGTGAGATTCAGTCTTTCGTTGGCAGCCATTCTGGGCAAGTCATTCTGTTCGTTGCTCCAGAATTCTCCAAGCAATCAGCTACTTTGAGAGTCATTTATGAATAGTACTATTAGTGACATTCGTTAGAACAAATCTTTTATACAGTTCTTTTAAGAACTCTTGTCTTTGTGGATTCGAATAACTATTGGAGACAGCCTATGAAAATTTATTAAATAATCCTCGTTACTATTTAGATATATAAAAAAGAGGATATGAAGCAATATACTAGAGATTCCGGCAAAATGACCATGGGGTAGACAACTAGTCAGTGCACCACCCTTTCTCTGTCCTAAGCCGCCCAGATGTGACCACGCCAATTCCAACCGCCCAGGAGGATGACCAGTGCCGCCTTACTAAATGGAAGAAATCGTCACCACACAGCCAGTTAACTTGAAGCCCACTCAGCCCAGAGGAGAAGAATGAAGACACAGATATAAGTTTATTTTAAGATATTTATTAACATTGAAATAATTAACTTTTCTATTTCCGATTGGATATATATATATTTTTTTGTTATTATTATTTATCATTTAAAAATGAGAGTCTCTCGCATATGTATAAATTTACGGTTATTGCGGTCATAAATGGTAAAGCTTTTACTTAAATCCTTTGAGTGAATTTTTCTATTTCAAATTAGTATTTTCAACAAAGATGCATGTATATATATGTGTATGCGTACATACGCTTATTATATTCGGTAAATACGATATCTCATGCTGAATATCTAAAAATGTATTTAACCGGATATCCTTTTTAAGTTATTTTTTTTTGTGACTGCTACACCTCACGATGAGTGTAAGAAGGGATTGATTTATTATAGATTCCCTGCAAGCAAGTATTCTAATAACTTTATATTTAAATAATAGTAAGAGTATAATTGGGCTGCACGTATATACATGTATAGAAATTTATCTTTGGCAAAACAGAAATAGATACAGTACCTTATGGTGAGTACGATAGGGTATCTGAGCCAACGCAACACATTGACTTGTTGAAAATATAAAATTAGTGATATATTTCATTGTGCAAATATGCATAGTTTTTATTATTATATTTCCTATCAATAACAAGGTTTTAAAGTTATCAATAAAAGCGTATGCCTGTATGACCGAAAATCTCATATCTGTATATCAAATCACACAAATTAAAATTTATTTCTATTGGGTAAAAGGAGCTCAGACCACTTCCATTACTTATAAACATTGTCAATAGTTCTAGGGAATTATTATTGTTCTTATTTAAATTTGGATTTTATCTATTTAAACGCTTTGAAAATCTATATATATTGGGATAATTAATTATTTAGTATTTTGTTATTATATCATCATTTATATGAAACGGTAATGGGTATTTGGGACTAAATAAATATTTAATCACATTATTAAACTTGTTTCGTTTTTATAGTATTAGTTATATCGATAAAATGTGTTCTTTCCTTATCAACCACATACCTGTAATAATCATTTAACTTACCCATTTGAAGATCCTAGATGTAGAGTGACTGAGCTAGCCACAAAGGGATATCGCTCTACCGAGGTGTTATATCTTATTCTTATGCTCCGCTGAACATATGGTATTGCACACCCTTCTAGGAGGGTGAAAAATTCATTTTTTAGATTCTTTTCTAGAAGTGGCGCGCAAAGGTCTATTTTGTAAATAGATTTTTCAAAGGTGTGTACTTGCCATTGTTCTCAATATTCGGGCATTCAAATAAGATATCAACTAAAGGGTGTTTTTAACTGGAAGAGTCCTGTCAATCCACTCTTTCTATCAATTTAGCTAGAAGTACAAATACACATGAGTACAGAAATCAGCTAAATTGATATCCATTTCTTTACCTGTTGAATCTTGATCACTTCATGCTCAGTGCAAGATTAGGAAAAGAATCGAGGGAGTAATGGCCCGGTACAGTAAAACTGGCGCCCAACATGGGGCTCGAACTCATGACCCTGAGATTAAGAGTCTGGCGAACCAACTCGGGCCGATCTTTAATAAACCACAAATACCCTGAGCAAATTTTGTCAAAATGAAATATTTTTATCTGTTTACATAAGTCGTATACTTGAAATCTTATAAAAGCACTGCCAGAAAGAAATAGGCAATATATTAAACAAGAAAGTATAAATAATTTTAAAACTAATTTTTGTTAAAAAAAAAAAAGTAAAGGTTGCGATTGATATGTTTTTGTTGTTGTAATATAAATTATGCTTTAAGGTGTATAGGAGCACACAGCCACGTAAGTTTATGATCGAAATGTGGTGCCTTACGATGAGTACCTTCGGGAATTACTTCAGTGTAACCCTATGTATGCATTTCAATCAGTCATAAATAAGTTGGTGGTATTTATAATTGTGCTGCAAATATACACGTTTAAAACCATTATTTCTTAAAAGATATTTATCTCAATGCAACCTCCTAAATAAGTTATTTATAAAATAACTTGCTTGTCATGCCGTATGTAAAAATAAAATGTATAAAATAAAATAGAACACTTGTGGGGAGGGGTGTAAACGTAAACGGTCCTTAGGTAAGCAATAGTAAACATTTTTCTTTTTGTATATAGTCTTTTTGTAAAATTATTAACCGGATGTTTTGTAAATGTCTTCGTCAATCGTGTACCGTAATTACTAACCCTAAGTAAAATATTTTTTTTTTTGATCATTTTTTTTAAGTAACTTTACTGATATGTAACGAGCACAGACGTTCGTTACATTGTTGTTTTTTTTTTTTATTTATTAAACATGAAAGTAAATTAAAAAGTTCGCATTTAAAAATTTTCTTTAAGAATTAAAAATGGAAATTAAATATCATCTTAAACTATCGCACAGATAATGAAAAATTATTAAAATAAAAATTTATTAAAGAAAAAGTATTTTAAAACTAAATTTTAAAAAGATTTGGAGATAAAATTATATCTTTAAATTTATCTTTAAACATATTTTTGATTTGGAAAACAGGTTAATTAATCAGAAATGGAAATGATTGTTAATTAGTTAAATGTAAACCAGCCTTCGGCATTTAAATGTAAAAACACCGGTCAGACAAGAAAACAATAGAAACTGTTAGCAAATAAGAAGAAATCCCTATGGAATCGGACCGCAGCGAAAGGACCATCGCATCGGTGACGTAATGTTAAGTCAATCCTTCGAATACGTATAAAAGGAAAATTTGGAAATTATTAATTGGTGACGAGTTATTGATGATTATTACGATGTAACAGCTAGGTGTTAGTGCTGAGGGGATTGAAAAAGACGCACAGCTTCAATCCCTTCAGTTCTGCTAAGAAAGGAAGAAAAATGAACCATCGTTTCTACATTGAGGACCCACTACACTAAAAAATCTCCGGATGGATAAATAAATCGGCCAACAGGATACCAATCTTCGGACGATGTGGGAATTCACATTCAAACGGCAAGGAATATATGAAGATGAACTATTTAAAGAACCGTAAGAACTTTAAAATTTATGAACAGTAAATTAAAAACTTTCCAGATTTAAATGATTGCAATTTTATTCTATCTGACCAACATTATTTATTAATTAGTTATAATTTTATTTAATGTATTTATTTTGTAAAATCATTTCCATTTATTTATTTTTTGTTCTTTAAGTTTTATTATGATTTTTGTTTTCCGTTAAATTAATTATAAAAATGTTAAACTTAAGTCGGGTGTGAATGGCTGTATAGATTTGTAAAGTTATATTAGGGGAGGGTAATCTTGGGTTATTTATGTCGTTGTTAGATTGGGTCAATGGATTGGATATATTGATGTAGTTAGTAGATGTAATCGGAGATTCGCTACGGGCAGAATCGTTTATATATACGCTGCACTCACCCGTTTGCCTATGGAAGGAATTATAAGACGGAGAACGCAGTTCCTTTCTATGGAGTTTTTTTTTATTGTTCTTCTCGTTAGATAGATGTAATATTCCTATCTGATTGAGAGTCAATGTCTTTTCTTAATTCTTTTGGTGCTGCCGTATTTCGTATTACATTGAATACATCGATATATCAGATGGATTGATGCCAGTTTGACTGCGAATTTTAGCCTAAGGTTAAATAGGGATAGAATATTTTTAATTTCAATGCAAATCTATGTAGTATTCAGACTCGATTCTAAATAAAAATACATTAAATTTAAGTTGTTTATAGACGCTTGCATGGATTGTTTATCGGTTAACTATGTTTTGCGTTTTCATATTTGATCAAGATATATAGACATTCGATAAATAATGATACCTCACGGTGAGTATCTAAAATGTATTTATTCGGATGTCTTTTAAGTTATTGGTGACAATGCAAGTATCTTATGGTGAATACTATTGGGTTACATATAAATTTCCCTCCGCAATTGTCAGTAATCAATAATTTTATATTTTGATCGCTTATGCTTACTTTGGAATGTTTTTAACCGTGTAATCTATGTAACCGATCTATAGCAACTTATTATAACAAGCTTTGATAATCCCATCTGTGCGAACTTAATTAAAATGTAAAATCAGAATGTAATAGTAATTAAAGGTAAATTAAAGTCAAAAATCAAAGTTAAAAATAATGTTAAATGTTAAAATGTAAAACTAATACTAAAATAATTTTAAATCTTATATATATGTGCATAAATAAATAATTGTATGTTAATTACTGGCAGTGGCTTATTTTATTTATTTTTTAATATTGAAATATAATTAGATAAGATATTATATTATTTAATCTCTGCTATTCCACTGAGCTAGCGACATGGGCTAACGACCGGAATCAAAATAAAAAAAATTTTTTTTTCTTACGTATCTGCCTACTTTATAAATTTTTCTAGGTTCAAATGCCTAGATGGCGCCCCGTAGTGCAGATTACATAAGTCTTTTTATCCGGATCGTTACAATATATTAACCAACAAAAAAACATATCAATTGCAACCTTTTGACTCTTTTTAACAAAATACAGTTTAAAATTATTTATATCTTTCCATTAGTTTTTAATATATGTGCAATTTCTTTCTGGCAGTGCTTTTATAAGATTTAAAGTATACGACTTTATGTAACAGATAAAAATATTTCATTTTGAAAAAAGAAATTTACTTAGGGCCCTGGTAGTTTATTAAAGATCGGCCCAAGTTGGGTAGCCAGTTATAACGATCCGACAAAAGCTACTTAACGTAATCTGCACTACAGGGCGCCATCTAGGTATTTGAACCTAGAAAAATTTATATAGTAGGCAGATACGTAAGTCAAAAAAAAATTTTTTTTTCTATTATTTTGATTTAATATATTTTGATTTTGGTCGTTAGCCCATTGTCACTAGCTCAATGGAACAGCAGAGATTTATATTTATAATAATATCTTATCTAAGAATATTTAAAAAAAAAGAATAAAATAAGCCATTGCCAGTAATTAACATACAAACATTTATTTATGCACATATATAAAATTTAGCATTATTTTAGAATAACTTTTACTTTGGATTTTAACTTGATTTTAGAATTTAAATTTACATTTTAATTTTTATAATATTATAAGTTTACATTTTAATTTTTTATAAGTTCACACAGATGGGTTTATAAAATGTGTTTTTAATGTTGAGTATAGATTGGTTACCTAGATTACATGGTCAAAAAACATTTCAAAATAAACATAAACGATCAAAATACCAGTCATTGATACCATCAATTGCATAGGGAATACAAGAAACCCAATGGTGTTCATCATAAGACACCGCATTGACACCAATAACTTAAAAGACATCCGACATAAATACATCTTAGATACTCACTGTAAGGTATCAGTATTTACCGAATGTCTATATATTTTGATCAAATATGAAAACCAAAAACATAATCAACCGGTAACGATCCCATGCAAGCATCTATACCCAACTTAAATTTAATGCATCTTTATTTAGAGTGTCGAGTATGAATAGACTACATAGATTTGTCTTTGAAAAGAAAATATTCAATCCTTCTTTAACCTTAGGCCACAGGTTTGCAGTCAAACCAAACTTCAATCCATCTGATATATCGATGTGTTCAATGTAATATGAATACGGCAGCACAATTAGGTTAAGAGAAGAAACTGCTTCTCGTCAGATAGGAATATTACATCTATCTGATGATGAGAGCAATAAAAAAAAACTCCATAGGAAGGAACTGCGGTCTTCGTCTTATAATTCCTCCCACAGGCAAAATGAGCGTGTGCGGCATATAATAGCGATTCTGCCCGTAGCGAATCTCATACTACATCTACTAATTACACCAATATATCCAATCCATTGACCTAATTCAACTACGAAACAAATAACCTAAGATTACCCTCCCCTAATATAACTTTACAAATCTATATAGCCATTCACGCCCAACTTAAGTTTAATATTTATATAGTTTAATTTATCGAAAAACAGAAATCATAATAAAAACTTAAAAGAACAAAAAAAAATAAATGGAAATGATTTTACAAAAGAAATACATCAAATAAAATTATACCTAATTAATAAATAATTTAGTTTGGTCAGATAGGAATCTATTTCTATTTTTTTTTTTAAATACGGAACAAGTTTAGAAGTAAAGTTCTTATTGTTTAGAAATGTTCATTAATTATATATATTTAAAGCTGAGAGTTCAAAAAGTTCTTACGATTTCAAAACGTTCCTTTTACCCGTTGCTTGCTGTTTGAACGTGAATTCCCACGCCGTCCTAAAGAGATTGGTATTCTGCTGGCCGATTTATTTATTCATCCAGAGGTCTTTTGCTTTGGCTGGTCCTCAATGTAGAAAACAATGTCATTTCTTTCTTTTTTTTAACAAAACTGAAGGGATTGAAGAGTGTCTTTTCAATCCCTTCTCCTTCAACTCCGCACTAACACATATAATTACATCGTAATAACTAATAATTTCCAAACTTTTCCTTTTATATTACCTTTAGGATCCAATGGACAGTACATCATAGTTGATGATGATCCTTCCGTTGAGGTCCGATTTCCCAATGGATTTCTCTCATTTGCTATTAGTTTCTATTGTTTTCCTATCTGACCGTTGCTTATACATTTAAATGCCCAAAGGTTAGTTCACTTTGACTAATTAAAATAATCATTTCCATTTCTGATTAATTAATGTGTTTTCCAAACTTAAAGATATTTTTATTTCTAAATCTTTTTGTTGAAAGATTTAGTTTTTCTATTTTTAATAAAGTTTTATTTTAAATAATTTTTTTTTTATCTGTGTGATTATATTTATATATATATACGAGTTTAAGATGATTTTTTAATTTTCAATTTTTAATTTTTAAAAAAGAAATTTTTATTTGCGAACTTTTTTTTATATTTTTTTCATGTTCAATAATAAAACACAATGTAATGTCGTCTGCCCATTACAATATATATATATAGTTAAGTGCAATTATCAAAAACTATGTGTATATGATGTTAACTTGTAACATGTGCTACATGGCTTAAAGTATATGTTTCTAATGTATCTGTAGTACTGAAGATTGGTCTGACTTCTGGGCTGAAGGATAGTTGGGATAGGATTGAGAAAAAGGTAAATTATGTACTGCTAAAATCAAAACCTTTCAATATATATATATATATATATTTAAAGATTATAATTGTGACACATAATAACTTCTCTAGCTGATTCTAATAAAATATATATACATAGATATATATAGCGAGAGAATGAAATAACAATGAAAAACTATTAACATTTCCATTGCCTGATAGTTAGTACTGAATACACCCTTATCTTGAAATAGGTTGATTAAGTACTGTTTTATATTTTCTTTTTACTTGTAATAAATAAAAAAGACTTTAAATGGCTCACCATGAAACAAAGACTTCTACGATACCCTAAAAGACCAATGAAGGAGAAACCATTATTAGTTATGTTTTGTGACAATTTGCTAGTGATATTTTGCACTTTTCCATGCTTATTTTAAATGAAAATAGGTGAATACCCAATTACTGATCAACCAAATGAATTTTCCTATTGGATTTGATATAGAAAAGCTTTCTGAAAAAAATTTCTGAATCTGTTTGAAATCTGAAAAAAAAATTATTTAACCTGAATTTGCATTTCAAGTCATTGGCATAGCAAGAAAATTTGGTAAACTATTCACGAGAATATATATATAATTATAATTGAAATAATAAATTTAATGGTTTACAAACTATTACAAACAATTCTTAAATCCACAGAAGTACTTTCGGTTAATTTTTTAAACCTGCCTCAACTGCCATTAAATTCAAAAACAAAAGCGAAAGTAAACGTCATCAATTCAAATTCCACGAATTTTGTATTTTAATGTTAGCAGCTTGTCGATTATTAAATGCATTTTATTCCTATTTATAAAAATTGCCTCTTTAATTTTTCTTTTACTATGGTTTCTCTCTTCATGAAGAATTTTCACATTTTCAAAATCAAATTTAAATTTATATGTTTTTTCATGATCAGAGAAAACTGAAGGAGATATTAAATCACCATTATTTTTACTTTTTACACGCTTATATAACAATTCATGCTCCTTCAATCTTTTCTCAATACTGCACTAAGAGGCAATTTTTATAAACAGGAATAAAGTGCATTTAATAAATCGACAAGCTGCTAACATTAAAATACGAGATTCGTGGAATTTGAATTGATGACATTTGCTTCCGCTTTTGTTTTTGAATTTAATGGCAGTTGAGGCAGGTTTAAGAAATTAACCGAAAGTACTTCTGTGGATTTAAAGATTGTTTGTAATAGTTTGTAAACCATTAAATTTATTATTTCAATTATAATTACAATTTTGTTTTTAATTAACGGACATTTTTATTTATTTTACACACACACATTTTATTTACAATCTATTATCAGATGAAAAATGAGAAAGAACAATTTCATGATCAAAACATCACCAATCAACTTGTTCAAAACCCAGAAACATTTCATTACTATTTCATTTTAATGAGAAACAAATTTTGATTACAGCATATATACATATTTTCATTACTCTTATCTCAGTGCATCTTTCACTTTAGTTCAATCACATCACAACCATTCATCAATCTAGCGTTATCATTCTGGATGCATTTTTAAACCACCCAGTTCTCTTTTTTCAAGTGAATAAGACATACATTGCTCATATTGTAATTTTAACTTCATATACACTTTACTTTTAGATATATTTTTAACTTTATATATATATATTTCAAACTTCTATTTCATCACAATCTCCATATAAATTTTGTGATGAACCAGCACTCATCAATTGGTCCAGATCACAATTACTTTTGATTATTTGCTTAGGATTTTGTATATAATAATTTATTATAGTTTGATCACAAATGTTAAACTTTCTGCAGTCACAACTTTGCCACAAACCACTTTATACAATTACATTAATGAATATTGTTAATTATTCATTAAACTAGAGATTATGTGTAGCCATAATATACTCTTTAATTCTCATCTAATTAACAATGGGTCTAATATTATAGAGGCATCATCACCTGAATTTTTTTTACCCATATTGACAGTTTTGATAACTTTCATGTGTTACACCCCACTTGCACAAAGCATGGACTGGATTTTATCCCATTTTAATATCTTGTGGAGGGGTATATCATCTTTTGCACTGCAATACATTTTTCAAATTTTATGCTTATCTTAGGTCAGTCATATCACAATCATTTTTGAGCCCAGAAGTCAGACCAACCTCTCTCACACTAAATACATGTTTGAAACACCCAGTTTGAAATCTGAAAAAAAATTATTTAGCCTAGATTTGAATTTCAGATTATTGGCATAGTAAGCAATTGTAGTAACCACTGTTCATGAGATTGTCCATTTATATATATATATATTAAGAAAATCAAATCATACATCACATGATTTAACCTATTAAGCTTGTACTACAAATGTAGTATAATGAGCATGCTAATAGCTCTAAACAAGCTTTTCCAATAAATACCGAAAGACAAAGTATTTAAAATCTCTGTCTACTTAATAGTTAAGTATTAGATAAAGGCTGCACTTGATTTGGTATTTTGGATCTACTGTCTGAATATTCTAGTGCCTTAATGAAAAGAGCTATCAGCTCGAAACTGGTTTGGGAATAGGGATAATTAGATAAAGAGTTTAAATGTTTCCTTTTCTAGAATTTAATGCAAAAACTTGTTTAGAGCTATTAGCACACTCCTTATATTACATATATATGTATAATATTGGTATGTTTGCTTTAGTTAACATTTTATTATTTCTTTTATTTACAATCTAATGAGAATAAACAATTTCATATTGAAAGCATCACCAATCAGCTTGTCCGAACAAAAAATATTTTATTATTATTTCATTTTAATGATATATATATAAAATTAAGAGCATGCATTCAAATCATTTTTATCTTGGATTGTCCCCATTCTCAGACCGGTTTTGACCTATGGGTCTCTTCAGTGAGGAGTTGGGACATTAGATTCAAAAAACCAACTCAAGCAAAGCATTTAGCTAAAAGTTAATTGTTAGAAGAAGATTTGAAACTTTTAGACATCTATATGTCTTTAAAGTCAGCTCTCCAACTGAAAAAATCATATGAGCTTGAACTTCATTCAGATACTCCATATATTAGTAGGCTTAGCCATTTAATTTAGCCAAAGTCCCAACAGCAAAATAATAATAGTAATAATAAAAAGTCAGATGTCACATGACTTATATATAGCTTGCACTTACAAATATGCAAAATTAAGAGCATGCTAATGAGCTCTAAACAAGCTTTTTTATTTATTTATGATAAATGCTACTACAAGAGAAGGCATTCAAATCATTTTTATCTTGGATTGTCCTCATCCCCAGACCAGTTTCGACCTATAGGTCTCTTCAGTGAGGAGTTGTCTTGTAGTAGCATTTATCAATAAATAAAAAAAAGCTTGTTTAGAGCTCATTAGCATGCTCTTAATTTTACATAAGTGTAAGTGCAAGCTATATATAAGTCATGTGACATCTGACTTTTTATTATTACTATTATTATTTTGATTTTGGGGCTATGGCTAAATTAAATGGCTAAGCCTACTAATATATGAAGTATCTGAATGAAGTTCAGGCCCATATGATTTTTTCAGTTGGAGAGCTGACTTTAAAGACATGTAGATGTTTAAAAGTTTCAGATCTTCTTCTAAAAATTAACTTTTAGCTAAAATGCTTTGCTTGAGTTGGTTTTTTGAATCTAATGTCCCAACTCCTCACTGAAGAGACCCATAGGTCGAAACCGGTCTGAGGATGGGGACAATCCAAGATAAAAATGATTTGAATGCCTTCTCTTGTAGTAGCATTTATCATAAATAAAAAAAATCTTGTTTAGAGCTCATTAGCATGCTCTTAATTTTACATATTTGTAAGTGCAAGCTATATATAAGTCATGTGACATCTGACTTTTTATTATTACTATATATATATAGTTTGAAACAATATTGACAATGTTTAATTGTAATAACTATCGGATATGTCAATTAATAATATTAATCACTTTAAAATAACCTTAAAACAAATTGTGTGATTGATTAATTCATTTTCACCTAAGTATTTCTGACATCTCTCTATATAAGAAAATAAGATAATGATAGAAGACAGAATTATTACTTTATAATAAAAATTGTTGTCTTATGTTGTGTCTAGAGGGCATTTTAATTATCTATTGTAAGTACTATGAATGAGTCAATATTCTGTATTAACTCATTACTTGATCAAAATATAAGATGTTATATAAGAGCTAAATTGTGAACTACAACAATATGGTTCACAAGGTTAGTTTCAGGAAAACCTTTTTCCATCAGCTGAGCAAGCTCCAGTATCACTAACCACAAATCAGACTAGTCTTGAATCTTAAAATGCACTTGTTCATAGTAATATATAGCTCTATAATATTTTATATATAAGATAGTTTTATTGATAATATAATGGTTTTAAAAATAAAAACTCATATAAGTGATCTATCAACTCACCATATAGAAATCATGAGAATATGCAAGTTTGCACTAAATTTTATGACTCTCTAGAATAGTATGCGTGTATATACTTTGAATGCAATGCAATATACGATGATCAACATGGTTTGAACAGTTTTATAAATCAAATTTATTTTTAAAAATAAACATATATTTTAAAAATATATCATTATATAAATGCTTTTAAAGTTTTGATCTTTGTATAATTTCATTAACTATACTTGCAACATCTTGAGCACAACCCCAGTGTAAAGTAATGCCAGAGCCACCATGACCATAGTTATGTACAACCTGAAAAAACAAAAGTTTCAAACAAAAAATATTTTAAAGATAAATTTAGTAAATTTATTTATTTTAAACTATATCTTTAATCTACTACTGAAAGAAGTAAAAAAAAAAAAAAGTTTTGGTGGGTCTTATTATTTGTTACATGCATTTTTTAATATTTCTGCAATCCTGATTAAATCACCAATCACTAACTTTTTGTCTTTCAATCTTTTGCTTTAATCAAGTGATTAATCAATAAAAAAATGCAACGCAAACTCTTTTCCAGTAAATATGGCAAAAATTCTTTTAATAAAACCACTTATAAGCATATCTTAGAAGTTCATCATATTAGGAAAGATGCAGTATCAATTGCCCATTTCTTTTTCTTTTGAATATCACCTAGATTATGTAAAGTTTTATTTATTTACTTTCCCATTTCCATTAAAAAAAACTTTATAAAATAGAATAACAAAAAATTAACATTCCTAATATATTATTGTATAATTTTTCTATAAAATGTCAACCTTTGATCAGGATTATTTTCTTTAAATTTCTTTGAATTAAAGTTTATATACTGTTAAATGTAATCCATAATAATGTTGTAATGATTTTTTTTTTTTACATATCTGTTTCATCATACAATTGTCACAAAGATTTTGTTAGTTCCTGTTAAAATAAAAAAGGATGTATATATTTATATTCCTCAGCCACTAGGCTATTTTTGAACTGCTACATAATTTATCATGTATGAATCTAGTTTCCTTAAATTTTACAACTTTTCTAAAACAATCGTGCATTAATGATACATGTGCATGAAAAATGTTAAACTTACTGTCAGACTTCAATTTTGAAGAATAAAATTATTTAAAGCCATTCTTATCATTTGAATGCCTATAAAAAATTAATAATGCAATAAATAATATGAATAATTTAATTAAAATGTTATATTAACTAAGCTTGTTTTTTTGGATTATCCAATTGAAATGGTATGATTGTGTGATTCACATATGCATATTAATTCAAATAAAAGTTCATTTGCTCTTTACATTAAAAGAATAATGCTTTATGATTTAAGTGAGTTTACATGTTATTTGAACAAATATCTCTGTATAAATATATGTGGAAAATATAAAAAACCTTTGTATTAATTTGGCCAAGAAAATTTATTAATATTCTTAGAATGATAATAATATCTTCTAAATGTACTAGCTATGTAATATAATAAATATAAATATACTATACAATTAAGTAGTTCCAAGTATGTCATTTCAAATATATATAGGAGTGCAATTAAATATCAATGCTGCTAAAAATATCAGTTAATCTTAAAGTCAAAAGTTCTTTAACAAATAAATAGTAACAATATAATAAGTTTGTTCTATTGTAGATGTTTATGTGCTCCAGAGTATTCATTTTCTTCAGCAAAAATTAATAAGTATGATAAAAATATTAAAGCCAAGGCAAATACCTATACCACAAAAATATGGATAACTTTTGCAACAAGAACAATTGAATAAAAAGTTTAATCACATCAAATACTATGATCAAAAAAGATACAGATAAAAATTCATTATTTAACTAGTAATCTTGATAATTTCACTTTTAACGCCCATAATTCACAAATGTAAAATAAAATCTCATTGCCTACACACTTTTAAAATAGTTTTAAACATTTGCTAATAATAATATAATTTTGAGAACAGATTTTTTTTTTAAATAAAAAATTCATTACAACTTTAACTAAAAATATTTGTACATGCATACACTTAAAAATCTATCTTTGGTTTTTTTTGTTTAGATTACAGTTCTCCTAATAGGAACTATATAGACTAATCACAAGATATTACTAAAAATCAAGTTATTTTAAAAAATAGGTGTATATAATTAATATTTGTTACTCATTTCTTTATCTTTAGATTTTCCTTTCTTTTTGCTGTATATTTATTTAATTTTAAAGGCAAGAAAAAAATATATTTTATGCATAAAATTGTTGAAAAATGAATTATTTTCAGTATGAAGAAAAGAAATTGAAGTTCAGAATTATACAATATAGTTTATAATGATTATTGATATATTTGTTTGATGAAAAACATGAAAATCAAGACAAATGGTTTAATAAATTTGAATCATTTGTTTCTGTGAATTAAAGGCATTAAAATGTCACATGGAAAAAAAATCTCTGTTGAAATTTGTTAATGCATTAAAATATTTATTTAGAAATGATGAAGAGTTTTCCATATACAAGGAAAGATGATTAATTTGATGCATATAACAATTTCATCATTATCTAGAAATCATGATCATTATCATTGATGATGATCAACTACTGAAATAAAATAGATCACAATAAAGTTAACAAGATTAAACATTTTATAATTAAACAAATAAATAAATATAATAGATTAAATAATTTTCAATCAGTTTTCTTTCTTTCTGTTTTTCCAAATTTATAAACTTTAGATAAAAAAATATATTAACAATTATTTATTAAGTTATTGAAGTTTTTTTAAAAAAAAATTGTCAATTTTAAAAATGTAAACTGTCCATTTTTTATGGAATCATTGATCTATTGATTTATTCTGACCAAAGATGAATTTCATTTTTGTCGTGTATCACGAATACAGATAAACACAAACAACACTTTACTAGTTAATCATTTATTACTATTACTATACATAATGCTTATAAACACTAGGGAAGCATAATCACCGTCCTAACATGGCTTCCCTCTGTAGTCTCACAGTTGCGATAATAATCATTCTGCAGTAACTGTGACGTCACCACGAATACACTACACTCCTTCCCTTTCCCCCCTTTTTTGAGAAGTGTCATAGTCCAACAGACGTGCAGGAGGGCGGCGTACTCGCCGAGGGCGACCACTAGGTGTTTGTGGTTTACTCTCTCGGTGTATACTGGTGGTAGGTGCGGCCACCTGAATGTGTTCTCCAAGTGCTGTCTCATTCTGACTATCCTGGTTTGCCGCAGTTTCCTCTGTGTGGGCATTTACCGCTCTAGGTCGCAAGTGGTCTACATGTCTTTTTTGAATTCCGGAGTCCGTTAGAATCTCGTATGACAATGGTCCTGTCTGATGTTGGATAACTGCAGGTATCCATGGTGAGTTCTTTCCAGCCCTACGTGTCAAAATTGTATCCTGTGGTTGGAATGTTCGTACCCTTTGTATCGGTATCTGAGTTATTTGCGGTGCCCTGTCAGGGTGCAGAAAATCCAGGCATGTTCTTATGCGCCGCTTGAACAGTAGCTCGGCCGGGCTAAGTCCCGTTGCTGTTGATGGCGTAGTGTGTTGCATTAGTAAATAACGTGCAAGCCGCTGACTCCAGGTCCCGTTGCGTAGACGTTGCAATCCCTCCTTAACAGATTGTACTGCACGTTCTGCCAACCCGTTGCTTGATGGATGATACGGAGCAACTCTTGCATGGCGAATGCCATTCCGGTGAAGGAAGGTGGTGAACTCCATCACAGTGAACTGAGGACTGTTATCTGAGACAATGCATTCAGGAAGACCGTGTGTTGCGAAAAGTTCTCTAAGTGCTGAGATGGTAGCTCCAGTCGTTGTCGATGGCATTTCACGGACGTCGATCCACTTCGAGTGTGCATCCATGACAACTAAAATCATTTCCCCCTGGATAGGTCCAGCGTAATTCACATGTATTCATGACCATGGCAGAGCTGGAATCTCCCAGTGATGTGTTGGTGCACGTGGTTGCTGGTGTCGTATCTCTTGACAGTTGTTACATTTAGCTATTAGTTGTTCTATGTCCTGGTCCATTCCAGGCCACCAGACGTATGAGCGTGCAAGTGCTTTTGTTCTCACAATTCCCATGTGTCCCAGGTGCAGCTCACGAAGAACTATGGGTCTAAGAGATGTCGGTATGACCACCCGTGCCCCCCACAGTAAACATCCTCGGTGTGTTGACAACTCATTTTTTCGCGACTGATAAGATCGAAGATCTTGTTGAATGTGTGTTGGCCATGCTGTCAGGATGCACTCCTTTACTCTAGATAGCACAGGGTCTGCTTTAGTCTCTTTCTCGATCTGTTCTGCAGAAACTGGTGGGTTTTCCAAGTCCTCAAGGAATAATACTGCTCGCAGCTTCTCCTCACTCTGCTGAACTGCAGGGGATGGCCACCTACTCAGTGCATCTGTGTTCCCTATGCTCCTCCCTGGTGCATACTGCAGTCTGAAGTTGTAAGCCGTCAAGAGGCATGCCCACCTTTGCATTCGGGGTGATAGAATGAATGGGGTCGGCCGGTCCGACGTGAAGATTCCCAGCAGTGGCTTGTGGTCAGTCACTATCTCGAACGGTATTCCATATACGAAATGGTGGAAATGTTTCACCCCGAATATAATAGCAAGTGCTTCCCGGTCTATCTGAGTGTAATTTCTTTCAGACTTGGTGAGTGTTCGTGATGCAAAAGCAACCGGTGAACATAGGCCGTTTGCATACTTCAGGCTAAGTACTGCTCCCACTCCATATGGTGAAGCGTCGCAGGTTACCACCACTTGTTGGCGGGGATCGAAAGGCACCAGCACATCGTCGGACGTCAGGGCCTCCTTCAATTGTGTGAATGCTCTCTCGTGTTCTTTGGTCCATGACCATACTGTATCCGCCTTAAGCAATTTATGTAGTGGTTCGGCTGTCGTAGCTCGGTGTGGCAAAAAGTTACTGTAGAAGTTGAGCAACCCCAAGAATGCCTGTAGCTTCTTCTTATCTGTTGGTGTCAGTGCTCTCCTAATAGCAGCCACTTTGTCGGCTGCTGGGTGCAGGCCCTCTGCATCCAGGGTGTATCCCAAAAAGTCTATCGACGACACTCCGAGGACACATTTGTCTTTATTTACACTCAGCCCACAGGCAGCCAATTTGCTGCAGACTGTTCTTAATTTGGTGGTTAGGTCCGTATCAGATGTTGCACATATCAGTACATCATCGAAGTATGGGAAAACTCCCTGAATACCTCCTAGTATGTTGTCCACCATTCCCTGAAATATTCCTGGGGCCACGCTAATGCCGTACTGCAATCTCTTCACTCGGAAGGCTCCCCGATGAGTGATAATGGTCTGTGCATCCGCCGATGCCTCATCTACCGGCAGTTGTAGGTATGCTCGAGCTAAGTCTATTTTTGCAAACACTGAACTCCTAGGAAACGATGCGAGAAAATGGTGTACTGCTGGTATTGGATATGGGTGATCTCTCAATGCTTGATTTACGGTCACCTTATAATCACCGCAAAGACGGACCTCTCCTGACGCTTTGATGATGGGCACCACTGGTGTTGCCCATACAGGGTCGCAAACTGGCTCAATGATTCCGTCCTTTAATAAGGTGTCCAGCGCTGCGTCAACCTTTGGTTTCATAGCCAATGGCAATGGCCGGGCTCGGAGGCGAATAGGTGGTATTTTTGGGTCTATCGGTAAAGACACTGGCGATCCTCGATATCTTCCAAGAGTAGTGCTGAAAACCTGGGGAAAAGCATCAATGATATCTTGCATTGGTGAATGTCGAACTGAATGCATCCCCGATAAAAATATTCCCAAGGGGGCAAACCATTCATGGCCAAGTAGATTTGTACATGCTCTTTCCGCAATTAACAGGCGTAAACAAGCTGAATACTTTCCGTATTTGACGCTGACAAAGCACTGTCCCATAAAGGTGATCCGGTTTTGCTGAAAATCTCGCAGTGTCGTTTGCACAGGTTCCAACACTGGCGGTTTTCCTTTGCACAAGTCTTGAAAACCCCCCCGAGATACAATTGAATATTCCGATCCGGAATCTACTTCCATGCAGCATTTAGTATTGTTAATAAGCACTCTTGCTGTAGTTCTGAGAGTTTTGCTGTCACTATGGAGCTTGTATATTAAGTCCAATGCCCCATCAGTATCCAATTCCCCTTTCACTGCCATGCACTGGGTGGATGATGTCTGAGTGTCCTGTTGTCGGGCCTTACATATCCTTTGGATGTGACTTGTCTTTCGGCAAAAATGGCATTTTGCTCGGCGAAAAGGGCATTCTGTACGAACATGTGTACCACCACAGCCGCAACATGGCACAGTCGGCATTATATGTTTTTGTAACTCCGTTTTGTATTTGGTAGGAAACTGCCGGCGGTGTTGTATTAGATCCACTGATGATGACAATCCAGAAGCATGCATCTCCCGCACCTGGGTCCCCGCTGCCTCGGCTGCTAAACTCCTCTGCACTGCGGCATCTAGGGTTATTCTTCGGTGAGCAGTCGGCGCTGTACACTTTCATCTCTCAGTCCACAAACAAACTGATCACGGAGGCGCTCGACGAGTGTCGTGCCAAAATCACATCCTTCCGTGAGACGTCTCAGTCCCGCGAGAAAAACACTAATAGTCTCTCCCTCTTTTTGTTCACGATGGCAAAACTGGTAGCGCTGATAGATTATAGAGGGCCTTGGATTGAAGTATTGTTTTAACACAGCGATGAGCTCGTCATATGACCTTTCTAACGGCTGAGCTGGGGCTATCAAAGACCGCAATATCGATAGCGTTTGTAGTTCGCAGGCTGCCAACAAAGTAGCTCGTTTCTTGTCTTCACTTGTAATATCATTCGCCAGACAATAAAATTTGACTTGTGATGCATACGTATCCCATAGTTGTGGGAACTCGACGTCGAATGCAGATAACTTCCCGACAGTTGCCATCCTTGAGCATTAACGCCTTGTTGAACGTCTTCGCGAAGAAAAAAGTATTTCAGTAGTTTCTTGCCGTAATCCCAAGGTAAAGAAAATAATGCAGCTAGCGGCATCCCATCCTCGTCGCCAAAGTGTTGTGTATCACGAATACAGATAAACACAAACAACACTTTACTAGTTAATCATTTATTACTATTACTATACATAATGCTTATAAACACTAGGGAAGCATAATCACCGTCCTAACATGGCTTCCCTCTGTAGTCTCGCAGTTGCGATAATAATCATTCTGCAGTAACTGTGACGTCACCATGAATACACTACAATTTTATTTAAAATTTACTAGAGTTGACAAGCATATAATTAAATTCAGAAAGTTCAGAATCAAGTTTGTAAATTTAGGTTTAAAACTAAGATGAGATATCCAAATTGAACATGAAGACATAATGACTAAGTAGGGAAAGTTTGCTTATTGCAATAAGCTCCAAATCATTCCCAAAAGAGTTTTCTTTTTTTCATTTCATAGGCAATACCATTTAATGGATATAGTAATATGGTGCTTGAACAAAGAATTGGAATATTGAGTGACAACTAGGTTCAGAAACCCTAATAGATAAGTTTTTAACATTGTATGCAATACAATTTGCATAGTTTTAGGTAAATGAATTTTAATAAACATTCTCATACTAATAATATTAGAAAAACCAGTCCTTTTATAATCTTTAGTTGGGTTACCTGATTTTTAAAATAGCATATGATACAACTGTACATTTTATTATACTTTAGCAAAAACTTAATAAGCTATTAAGTAAAAAAAAAAACACATAAAAAATAATAACCTTTTAAATAATTTTTAACAAGTTTACTTTCAAGAATTCTCATATAAAAATATGGATGAAAATTATGTCTTTTCAAGAATAAATTTTAATTCTAAAAATTGTTTTTATATGTCTTTTCAAGAATAAATTTTAATTCTAAAATTGTTTACATCAGTGGTCTTTTGAAAGTGAACTTTTAAAATAAGCCAGTTTGTTCAAATACAATTAAATTATAATTTGCATATTCCCACACATTTCTTAAAATCATTAAAAGTAAAAATTCAAGTTATTATTTGTAGATGTATATGCTTATTTATTTATTTATGTATGTATTTAATTAAAAAGATTGATGCAAAAATAGAATGAAATTGATTAAAACCTTCATTTAGAGCATATTGATTTATGGTTGTGGCTCACTGTCCTTGGGAAAACAAGAAAGAAAAAGATTGGAAAGAATGGAAATGTGGCTAAGGAAAAGATTAATTAGAACAAGTTTGGATGAAAAAGAAGACTAATGATCAAGAAAAAAATCAAGTTTTTGACTCACATTTTAAAACATGATAGCTTTTTATAAAATATTTTGAAAGGCAAAATTTTAGGAAGATGAGTGAGAGGCAGACCAAGAATATCCTATCTTAAACATGTGATCTGTAATATTGAGTGTTTTTATGCAGATATGAAAAGAATTGGTGACAATAGAACAATATGGCTGAAATGACAAGGCATGGCCTTTAGAAGCTGATAATGTGCTTATTTGTCAAAAAATGAGAAGTGTGTGGGTGAATGGTTATATGTGTTTATATTAACAGTTCTAGTCTATATATATATATGCATCTACATATATATATATATATATTGTAATGGGACAGGGTAGATGGTCATCCCTGGAATGATGGCAAATCATCATCACTGCCAAGTTCAAGATATTTCAAATAATAAAATTTAAAGTACAAGATTTAATATTAAAATAATTTTAAACTGAAATATTATTTAAAAAATGTTAGGTAATGTTTAATATCCAAAAATATATGTGATAAAAGTAGAATTAAAGAGAGCATGAGATCTCTGAAAGAGATCAGCTAGCTAGAGATCAGTAACTTCTTAGAGCAACTATAAATATCATTATACATCAACCAGCATTATAATAAATCAAAGTAAGTATGAGTAATACTCCAAGTAATAACCATCCATTAAAAGAAATCAGCAGTCCATCTGGTGACTGGATTGGAAATGGGTCTTTTGTAGACTAGGCTAACTATTGAGTCTTTGCAATCTTGGACAATTATTTAAACATAATTTTGAGGCAAAACTAAGTACTTATCCATCAGAATACATAATAATAAAAAGTCAGCAAAAGAATAATGCTGCGACATTAAAACATGCTGATCATCATCAATGCCCTTGTCACTTGTACTGGCCAACTATAAACTTAACTTCTAATAAGATTAAATTAAAATCAAATGTAATGCATGGGCTTTAAAGAGTATTCTCTTTTGCACTGACCAGGATGATGATTGATTATCTCTGAATGCCCAAAAGCACTAATATACACTCCCATTCATATATTTAACCATGCTCGAATCTAGTTCAGAAGAACACAAGCTCATTATTGTCATTATTATTCCAAGTGAAATGTAGAAAATATCTACAAAAAATTATGTCTGTGTTTATTTCTACTTTTCCTTTCAACTTTATATATATATATATATTTGTGCACACACACTATATTATTGTGTGCCATATGACAGACCTGTTATACAACTCCCCTTCTGGGAAAAAAGAAAAATAGAAATGAAACAACTTACTAACAATATTTTACATAATCTACATGTATAATCAAAATAAAGTTCATACCTAAAATTATGTACTCATCAATTTTTTTAGAGACTTGACAGACAGTTAACAGAAAGAATAGTGATCTACAATTTTTAGATAGATAAAGAATTCAGCCATTGGACTATAAGTACATAATGCACCATGAACACCAAGAGGACTACCTCAATTGAGACAATGTTAGCTACTACAGCCCATGATAAGAAAAATGCAAAAATCTTTGCAAAGCCCTCTTCCTTGGAAAGGCTGGAAAATATGAAACTATGCCCTGCTTTTTTGAGCTTTATGGGCTGGTAAATACAAGCTATGCCTTGCTCCTGTTCTTTGGAGACTTAGAGGCTGGAATCATGGCAGGACTAGGTTAGCTGCTCTAAAAAAACGGGATAGAACACATCTCAGAGTTGCAGAAAACATTGCATCCTCAAGCCAATGACAAAAATCTCTATCCATCATCAAAACTGAAAATACAGCTAAACACACTTCAACAATCAAATACCTAATCCAATCTCTAAAATCAAATATTTTCTATTTAACTCTAAACATGAACTTCTTTAATTAAACATACATGAAAAATACTATTTTATAATTTACAATCATCATCAACATTCTTGTCACATATAATTTTTAAAAATTAATTCTGCATAAAATGCATACTTTTTTTTTTTTTTCAGTTGTGGTTTGAGATCAAATTGATAAATGTGAAGTGATGATCACTAGTGTGTGATCATCATCAGCCTTATGTTGGGAAGACATCTATAATGATTGCCACAAATACATGATCATCATCAGCCCTCAGTTAGATTGCCATTTGTAATGGGACAGGGTAGAAAGAGTGGTCATCCCTGGAGGGCAAATCATCATCACTCCCAAGTTCAAGATATTTCAAATAATAAAATGTAAAGTACAAGATATAATATTAAAGCAATGTTAAACTGAGATATTATTAAAAAAATGTTAAAGTAATGTTTAAAATCCAAAAATATAAGTAATAAAAGTAGTATTAAAGAGAGCATGAGATCAAGAGATCTCTGAGAGAGATCAGTTAACTCTTTAGAGCAACTATAAATATCATTATACATCAACAAGCATTATATTAAGTCAAAGTAAATATGAGTAATACTCCAGGTAATAACTATTTATCATCATCAATGATTCATCAAAAGAAATCAACAGTCCATCTGGTAACTGGATTGGAAATGGGTCTTCTGTAGATTAGGCTAACTATTGAGTCTTTCCATCTTGGGCAATTATTTAAACATAATTTGGAGGCAAAACTAAGTACTCATCCATCAGAATATATAATAATAATAAATTAGAAAAACAATAATGCTGGGACATTAAAACATGCTGATCATCATCAATGTTCTGGCCACTTGTACTGGCCAACTACAAACTTAAAACTAAAATCAAATGTAGTGCATGGGCTTTAAAGAGTATTCTCTTTTGCACTGACCAGGATGATGATTGATCATCTCTGAATGCCCAAAAGTGCCAATATATACCCCCATTCATATATTTAACCCATGCTCGAATCTAGCTCAGAAGAACACAAACTCATTACTGTCATTATTATTCCAAGTGAAATGTAAAAACTATCTACAAAAATTTATATCTATGTTTATTTCTACTTTTCCTTTCAACTTTATATATATTGTAACGGGCACAGACGACGTTACACTGTGTTTTATTATTAAATATGAAAAAAATAAAAGTTCGCAAATAAAAATTTCTTTTTTAAGAATTAAAAATTGAAAATTAAAATTCTATACTAAACTCGTATCCATATAATCGCACAGATGAAAAAAAATATTAAAATAAAACTTTATTAAAAAAAAAAGAAAAAGTGTTTTAAAACTAAATTGTCAGTAAAGATTTAAAGATAAAAATATATCTTTAAGTTGGAAAACATATTAAGTAATCAGATAATGGAAATGATTGTTTTAATTAGTTAATGTAAACTAGCCTTGGGCATTTAAATGTATAAACATCGGTCAGATAGGAAAACAATAGAAACTAATAGCCAATGAATGAAAAACAATGGAATCGGACCTCAGCGAAAGGACCATCACATCGTTGTGACATAATGTCCACTGGATCTGAAAGGCTACTATAAAAGGAAAAGTTTGGAAATTATTAGTTAGTTATTACGATGTGACTATATGTGTTAGTGCGGAGTTGAAGGAGAAGGGATTGAAAAGACGCACTCTTCAATCCCTTCAGTTTTGTTAAAAAAAAAAGAAATGATATCGTTTTCTACATTGAGGACCAGCCAAAGCAAAAGACCTCCAGATGAATAAATAAATCGGCCAACAGAATACCAATCTCTTTAGGATGGCGTGGGAATTCACGTTCAAATGGCAAGCAACGGATAAAAATGAACTGTTTAAAACCGTAAGAACTTTATAATTAATGAACATTAAATTAAAAACCTTCCAGTATTTAAAAAAAATAAAAATAGATTCCTATCTGACCAAACTAAATTATTTATTAATTAGCTATAATTTTATTTAATGTATTTCTTTTGTAAAATCATTTCCATTTATTTATTTATTTGTTCTTTAAGTTTTATTATGATTTCTGTTTTTCATTAAACTAGTTATATAAATGTTAAATTTAAGTCGGGCGTGAATGGTTATATAGATTTGTGAAGTTATATATATAGTTTAAGGGAGGGTAATCTTAGATTATTCGTTTCGTAGTTGAATTAGCTCAATGGATTGGATATATTTGTGTAATTAGTAGATGTAGTATGAGATCCGCTACGGGCAGGATTGCATATATATGCCACACACCTTTGCCTATGGATGGGTTTCTTATTGTTCTACTCGCCAACAGATGTAGCATTCCTGTTGGTAGAGAGACAATGTCTTCTCTAACTCTATTTACTGTTCAGATGTACATTCCTGACAGTATAGTATTTTGTGTTGTTGTATTTTCATGCTACATTGAATACATAAATGTATCAGATGGATTGGAGCCAGTTAGACTGCGAACCTTTGGCCTAAGGTTAAATAAGGATAGAATATTTTCTTTCAAAGGCAAATCTATGTAGTCTATTCATACTTGACACTCTAAATAAAGATGCATTAAATTTAAGTTGGGTATAGATGCTTGCATGGGATCGTTACCGGTTGATTATGTTTTTGGTTTTCATATTTGATCAAAATATATAGACATTCGGTAAATACTGATATCTTATGGTGAGTATCTAAGATGTATTTATGTCGGATGTCTTTTAAGTTATTGGTGTCAATGCAGTGTCTTATGATAAACACCATTGGTTTCTTGTATTCCCTATGCAATTGACGGTATCAATGACTTTGTATTTTGATCGTTTATGTTTATTTTGAAATCTTTTTTGACCGTGTAATCTATATAACCGATCTATACTCAACATTAAAAACACATTTTATAAACCCATCTGTGCGAACTTATAAAAAATTAAAATGTAAACTTATAATATTATAAAAATTAAAATGTAAATTTAAATTCTAAAATCAAGTTAAAATCCAAAGTAAAAGTTATTCTAAAATAATGCTAAATTTTATATATGTGTGTAAATAAATGATTGTGTGTTAATTACTGGCAGTGGCTTATTTTATTCTTTTTATATATATATATATTCTTAGATAAGAATTTATTATATTATTTAATCTCTGCTACTCCTTGAGCTAGTGACATGGGATAACGACCGAATATCAAAATATATAAAATAAAATTAAAAAAAAATGTTTTTTTTTTTTTGACTTACGTATCTGCCTACTTTATAAATTTTTCTAGATTCAAATGCCTAGATGGCGCCCAGTTATAACGATCCGGAGAAAGGTAGCTTAACGTCATCTGCACTACAGGGCGCCATCTAGGCATTCGAACCTAGAAAAATTTATAAAGTAGGCAGATACGTAAGTCAAAAAAAAATATTTTTTTTTAATTTTATTTTATATATGTTTTCCAACTTAAAGATATATTTTTATCTTTAAATCTTTACTGACAATTTAGTTTTAAAACACTTTTTCTTTTTTTTTTAATAAAGTTTTATTTTAATAATTTTTTTCATCTGTGGGATTATATAGATACGAGTTTAGTATAGAATTTTAATTTTCAATTTTTAATTCTTAAAAAAGAAATTTTTATTTGCGAACTTTTATTTTTTTAATGTTTAATAATAAAACACAATGTAACGTCATCTGTGCCCGTTACATATCAGTAAACTTGCTTAAAAAAAAAAAATAATAATTTTTTTTTACTTAGGGTTAGTAATTACGGTACACGATTAACAAAATTTACAAAACATTCAGTTAGTATAAAGACTATATACAAAAAAAAAAAAAAAACGTTGACTATCGTTTTCCTAAGGACCATCCATGTTTACACCTCCTCCCCACAAGAGTTCTATTTTTTTATACATTTTATTTTTACACACGGCATGACAAGCAAGTTATTTAAATTATTTATTTAAGAAGGTTGCACTGAGGTAAATATGTTTTAAGAAATAATGGGTTTAAACGTGTATATCTGCAGCACAATTATAAATACCACCAACTTATTTATGACTGACTGAAATGCTTACATAGGATTACACTGAAGTAAATTCTCAAACAGTACTCTTCGTAAGGTACCACATTTACGATCATAAACTTACGTGGCTGTGCGCTCCTACACACATTAAAGCATAATTTATATTAACAAAAAACATATCAATTGCAACCTTTTGACTTTCTTTTTAACAAAATACAGTTTAAAATTATTTATATCTTTCCGTTGGTTTTTAATATATGTGCAATTTCTTTCTGGCAGTGCTTTTATAAGATTTAAAGTATACGACTTTATGTAACAGATAAAAATATTTCATTTTGAAAAAAGAAATTTTTATTTGCGAACTTTTATTTTTTCATGTTTAATAATAAAACACAATGTAACGTCGTCTGTGCCCGTTACAATATATATATATATTTGAGCGCACACACACTATATTATTGTGTACCATATAATAGACCTGCTATAATATTTACTTTTATAATTTCAATTTAGTTTCTTTTTTTAGTACTAACTTTTTGGATAACTAACGTATCATATAAAAATAAATTTAAAAAAAAATTCCCAAGTTTAAATTAGCATTCTTATAGTGAAATATATATTTTTTCACAAACACATTTATTGATCCTTACAATATATATATATATATATACATAAAGATACCCATATATATGTATATGTAATTGTGAATATTAAATGTCTAACAAAAATGTAAAATTTATGGATCAATAGAGAGCAAGAAGCTTGATTGGAGTTGAGAGAAAAAATGGAAGAAGCAATTCTTGCTTGCATAATTATTTTTTTAAAATCATCATTCCTTCCTAATACAATACACAAACTATCTTGAAAACTAGTGATAATAGTTAAGCCAAATAATCTTACTTCAGCATATTTTTTATATCCTTTAACAGATTGACCTTTTTCTAGACGTATTGTTTTTCTTACTGGACGTAAACCAACTTTGTCTTCAATAATTTTACATTCCTAAATAATAACAGTATAAAAAGTTAGGCATGTGAATTTTTATATGAAAAAACAAATTCCCAAAAATAATAAAATATTTGTTAATAATATTTAAATATTTTTTTTTTTTATACCAATTAAAATCTGAAATCAACAGCACACTTGAATTGTAATGACTTGAAACAGTATGCCAGATACAAAATATTAAAGACTAGATGGGTGTTTTTAGTCACTAAATAATTAATCTAATTAGATATAGTAATATACAATTATAAACAATGAGTAAAAAAAATCTTATGGCATAGTGTTATCCACCTTTCATATCTATCACTTTTAGATTGTGTAAGACTTTAATTTTTTTTACAAATTCAATACAAGCTTAGGATTTATCATTCTGGTAATCAGATTATAACCAGCTTAAATTTAATCAATAAATAGATATCTATTTTTTTTATTTGAAATATTCTAACTATCATTTGGAAAAACCAATGAGTAAGATCTTCCTTCATGATACTTTTTTGAAGGAACTACAGAGAATTATTTAAAGGTTGCTTTATTTTTTTTATTTTACAATGATTTAAACTTCCTGGGATTTTAATTCTTTTTATTTTAAGTAATATTTTTTCTTGTTACGTTGCTGTTTAAGATTAAGTATAATTAAGGTCAAATAAAAATAAGGTAAATGTACAATCAAACAGTTTTAACATATATTTTGCATGAAATTCTTCGGCTACACAAAAACTCATTAATTTTTGCTCAGTTGCCATGTGAATAAAATACAGTATAGTAAGATTAGTGCAACAAGTGATTACTCAAGCATATACTAGATGGTGCTGATTAAAGAAAAGAGAAGTGCTCTTGTTAACTATATTAAGCAGAAAAAAATCAAGTGTGTTGTGCTGGTGCTAATGTTATCAGTCAAAGGGGGGTGGAGGGTGGGGGTGAATACAGTTAAAATTGAACAGGATTATAAAAATGTATCGTTACTGATCTCATGTCAGATTTAGAGCTATATATGAAGTGATTGGACCGATTGTGCCCAGCCAATCCTTGCGTTTTAAAGGGGCTCCATACCTATGAAAGTTTATATAATTAAAAATTGTAGTAACAAAAAAATATAACTCATTATCTCAAAAATTATAATAATTAGAAACACTTATATATATATTCAAATACTTTTCTTTTTACATTATTGTTAGTTATCTATTTTACAGTACAGAGTTGTCTAATTACATAGTTGCTTCTGCCAACTTGCTGCACATAGTGTGCATATAGCAAGTTGTTATCTGTGTAGTCACAAAAATTAAAGATATGCCATATGTTATCAATAAAAAAATTATGTTGGCAAAATAAATTAACATTTATTTTACTAAATTGTTAATTAAATTATTTACATACATGTGAATTATTTGTACAGCAAGGTAATTAATTTTAGTATAGTTTAATTATTTTATATGACAGACAATTTAATAAACTTATCTATACTAAATTCCTTTATTTTCCAAATATAAATTTATTTAGTGAAATAATTACATGTTTAAAAAGGTGGTGTTAAGTAAAGGGCATAATATTGTTGTGACGTAAGGTCGTTCATCTTACATAGTGTTTTTTTGATGAAATTTAGCTTAAGGCATTAAGTCTTAGGTATTTGTGGAACTGTGAATAGGTTCCAGGTATCTTCATATTCCAGTTTTGACGTAAGCATTGATCTCTATTCCTCATTTGGGTTAGTTTTTGACTGAAATAGGAATCTTCATTCAGGTGCAGAGTAGTGAAATATTTCATACACCTAACTGTCCATATGGCATAAGTTAAAAAAATTGAGTCTTATTACTGCAATTTTTTTTGATTTTAAGGCAGTCTTTAAATGAGAGAATTTTGTAGTAATCAATTTTTGAGTTTTCATAGATAATGTTTAGGATATTTCCCAGACCAGTGCAGTTGAAAATAATGTGATTAAATGTTTCTTCTTGTCTTTTGCAGTTGCTGATGAGTCTATTTTGGCTATTTGTCTTTTTTAGTATAGAAATGTGCTGGTAGGCATTGTATCCAGATTAATTTTGATTATTAGGTTGAGCTACTTTGGTTCCATGTTCCAATATTTGAAGCATGAAGTCAATTCTGTTATTGGTAAGGTTGAGCTTGGAGTCTCCTGTTCTGATATTTGGGTCGAGAAGTTTATAAGCATCCCAGATTTTAAGTTTTCCCTTGAATGTTTCATTTGTTATAGGCATGACTGAAAAAAGAAGCTCTATGATTGTGTTGATCCAGATTTTTTTTTCAGGAGGAGGGTGGTCTGTAGGGGATATTGTTTCTGTGATTTGGTTATAGCCATGTCTTCTGATTAGACTGCAAATTAGGCTGTGTGATTTTTGTAGGCAGAAAGCTCAAATAGAATGTAGTGACATGCCATTAAATTTCTGGGACTGTTGCATCCTCTGGATCCTTACCTGCCCAGAATAGTCTGGCACTAAGGGTGTTTATTTTTTTAATGAAGGTTTTTGTTATATTGATTATTGAGCAAAATAAATTACTAAATTCTTTTTTTAACATAAAATAATAAAAAACAAATAACTTAGTTATTCAATTAATTGTTCTAAAATCTTAAATATTATTCTAAAGATATAAAACTCTAAGCTGGTAATTTATATTGTTTATGGCAATTTTTCAATAGTTTTTAATTAATAGAAAATTGTGAAAATATATTTGCTTATTTTAATGCAAATTTTAAAAGTAAAAATCAATGTAAAAATATACTATCATTCAAACTATTTTTTCATAGAATATCCAATCCAAAATGAGAAAGAGATGGGGGAAGAATATGCCAAAGTGGTAGAACAAAAAAAAAATTATCTGAAAAAAGGAAAATTACAGCTGAAAAGCAAAAAGTCAATTTGTGGAAATTTTTAAGAATTCACAATAATGACACAAAATCGTAAATGAAGATATCCATATAAATGAAAATGTCTTCAAAAAATGTATTCAAGATATTAAGATGGATATAGATAATAATCCTGAAGAAACACATTTACATGAAGAAAACAGCATTCTGGAAATAATTCAGTGTGGTATGCCTGAGAATAAAGATATTAGTTAATGAATTAATAAATAAAACAAATAATCATACTACTTAGCCAAAGAGAATGAGCCAGAAAATAATAGATTATTTAGTGAAAAATGGATCACCAGAAGTTTTGTGGATAAATTTCCCTGCCAAAATAATAGAACTCATTTTTCAAAAGTCCATCTTAAAAGAAAACTTCTAAATTGTGAAATCATATATCATTCCTGAATAATATATTCTTATAAAAAAGATAAAATATTTTATTTCATCTTTTCCACAAAAATATAACAATTGCTTTGTCTACATCAGGATTCAATAATTGACCAAATACCCATACCAATAGGCAAAACATAAAAAATCAAAATGTTCAAATGGACAGAATTTCAAAAGAGACTTTCAGATGTGGAAAATATAGACAATCAACAGAAATTACTGAATCAAGAAAAATTGTAATTATGTCAAAATTTTGAAAGATTATTATCAGTAATACAATTTTCTAACTATGTTCATTTGGTATTTTGAGGATATATTAAGAACACAGGTAATTTATGTAATGGAAACATTTTAGGAATTACTGAACTTCTTGGGAAACTTAATCCAATAATTCAAGACTATCTTCGACAAATTGCCAATGAACAAGATCAAGAATATTATCTAAAAAAATCAATTCAAAATGAATTAAGTGAATTTAATGGGAAGTAAAATCCAAATCCAGATTATAAATCAAATAAAATCAGGCAAGTATTTAGCTGCAATTCTTGACTGTATCCCAGATATCAGCTATTAAGAACAAATATCCCTTACACTCAGATATGTCTGTGATAGGACATCATTTTATTTAATCATTGGTGTTTATGAACAGTTTATTCAATTTATAAATATAAAAGGCAGTTCCAGAGAAAATTTATATGTTGTGTTGAAGGAAAAAAATTATTCATTAGGATTGAATACTAATAATATCAAAGGGAAAATGTATGATAATGGTTCAAATATGAAAGGAAAAAATTAATTTTGTTTTGAAATGTATAGCTAAAACTTGCTTTAATGCATTAACTTTCTTTGGTATATATCAAACCTTTATATTTTATTAACATCATCCACAAAGAGATAGTCAATTCTCCATAAATATGTTAAAGATTTTACGATGAAATCTATTTAAAATATAAGGTAGAAATATCACATTTAAAATATTAAGGTGGTAAGATATCAAGTAGGTAAAGACTATGATGCACTTCCTGAAATATCAGAAGATCATCAAGTTAAAAGAAATAAAGAATCACTTGTGCACTCAATAAAAGATTACAAGTTTATAATATCCCTCATTTTTTGGTATGATTTACTTTCCCAGGTAGCAGGGAACTTCAAAATGATTCCATAGATATTTCTTTAGTGCTTTCTTCATTTGAAAAAACTATTGTGTTAGTTAATCAAATACAGGAATACTGTATTCTATGAAGTATTAGTTGAGGCAACACTCACAGAAGATTTGAAGAAAATTCCAGAATTTCAAAATAAAAAGTTGAGAAAAAGAAAATAATATTTTACTTATAAAGCCAATGATGTGCCAATTGTTATTCTGAAAAACTGTTCAAAGTAAATTTTTTTAATATAGTTCTGAATAAAACAAAACAATCATTACAAACTGATTTGAACAATTGATAAATCATATGAATTTATGGGAAAAAATTTTTTAAAAATGGAAAAAGATGAACTAAAAAACACAGCACAATTCATCTATTGATTTTGTAAAGGAGATGGATTTAGATGACAATATGCTGATTGATGAACTAAAAGTTCTACAAAAATTTTCATTAGAATATTTCAGAAATCCTTCAAAAATGTTTCAATTTCTAGCAAAAAATGATAGACCTATAGCTTTTCCCAATGTCTTCATTGCTCTTCAGAGATATTTAGCCATACCAATTGTTTCTGAAGAAAATGTATTTTCTAGATTAAAACTAATAAAAAATTATTTAAGGCCAACTATGATCCAACAGAGGTTAAATAGTTTAATGATCCTATCTATTGAAAATCAAGAAACATGGCAGCTGGATTTTTATTCAATTTTAAAATAATTTTCTGAGCAAAAAGCTGGAAAAAGTTTTTAAACAATATTTTATATTGCTTGAGTATAGATGATATATATTTTGTTCAAATTATACTATTCAATTACTAATTTTTTTAATTTAAAAAAAGGTGTATTTACTTATAAGAGTTAGAACTATATTTCGGTGGGCCTGATAAGATCTAGCATTGGTCAGATTGATATTATTATAAAAGCAGATTATATGAATTCAAAATATTAGAATTTTTTGAATTTCAGGATATTAGACTGATAGTAAAAAGAAGACAAAGATGGACACCAGATGCATGAGTACATTGGTTCTTTTCTAAGTGTTCATTGATAAAAATAAAAACCAAAAACTAGATATAGCATTTGAAAAATATTTAATTTAAATATAACTTCAAATCAAATTACATTCATGATGCTAAAAACAAAATATGATTTTGATTATGAAAATGGGGCAGGGGGTTATAAAAGAGCTAAATGATTTTTTTAATACAAACAAACAATTTTAATGTATGAAATGCATTAGTAAGAGCACCATATTTTTATTCCAATATATTAAAATATTATTCTTAAATTACTTATTTTCCAACAAACATATTAAAAATCTAAAAACAATCTAAACAAAATAATATTCAATTTTCTTCTTTTCGGCAGATTGCAACATTTCTTTATAAAAATCCATTGAATCAAATAAGTTTTTCAAGTTTTTTTTAAAGTTTATTTTTGAATCTTTGAAATGAAAGTAAGTAGATTATCATTAGTTTGGTTACAAAAATAAATGTAATTAGAAATAAGCTTACATATTTGTACTTATGTAATATTAATTTTCCCTTCTTAATATATGTAATTCTTTTGCATATGTAGGCATAACAAAGTGGTTTCTATCTTTTAGCTGAATGAATTTTTGGTAATGAGGACTATAATCATAGCTGTCATGCTGTTTATACACTGATCTAATTATCCATGTTATGTAAATATGTGCTACATATATTAAGCCATTTAAATGTTCCATTTATATAATCACTGGACACTGTTTTCTCTTTTGTTTATTACATCATTATAATTGGTCATAAAACACACTTCTGTCATCTTTCTTTTCCAATCATCATGTTCTATCATCAAGCTGACCATCTGTGAATGAAGCTTTGCTTATATGTTTGTCATGGTTCCAAAATACAGACTGTTTATTACCAACCATAATGATGTAATAAACTAAAAAACAGTATTAGCTATCACATAAATGGAACATTTAAATGACTTAATTTACATAGCATGTATTTACATAAAGTGCATAATTACATGAAAGTAAAAATACAGCAGTAATAACAGCTAGCATAAGAGCTATGATTATAGTGCTTGTCACCGAGAGCGTATTCAGCTTTATAATATAAAGATAGAAACTGTTTCATTACACATATGTATGCTAAAGAATTATGTATTTTTTATGTATATTTGTGAGTTATTACATATGAAAAATTGATAATCATAGATAACTGTCTTTCTGAAATCTATATTGTATTAAAATGTATATTTATATAAATGGCTTGTATAATAATAATAATGTGATAGTTAAAAGTTACTTACATATAAATAAGCAGATAGAAAAAATAATTTCTTATATTTTTTGATAAAATACTATTAATGCAAAATTCCTGCTTCCAGTCTTTTTCAGATTAAGGATTTTTCAAATTTTAAAAATAAATCCTTTCTCTTTCAGTGTAAACTTGAAATTTGCCAAAATAGGGGAAAAATACCAACTCAATCAGTTATTCTTATTAATTTGTAAGTATTTACTAAATGTCTTTTTTTTTTCATTACTTTTGTTTGTAAATATAACATGAACTAATTTATTTATTATATAAAATCAATAAAATTCTGTTTTTATAATAAAAGTTTTTGAATAATAAGTATTTCGATTATTAAGATTCTACTTATATTTATTAAAAGATGAGTAATGTCATTTATTTTATAAACATGTAAATTAATATTATGAAAAGTATGCATACATTAGAATGTATGATAATGGAAAATCCAAGTGTTTTCTTTTTGGTTTTAGTCATTGCATTTTCTAAGACCCATAGGGGCAGCCTCTTTCTTCAGTAAATATGAGACTTACACAAATGTTTTTATTTACACACCGAGAATAAGAATTTTAAAAATGACTACTGGATAGAGTCAGTAAACATGAACAACATTTAGAAAATCGTTCTTAGAATAAATTCTTATAAAACTTTTTGTTTAATGCCTCAACTTCAACATTAGAAAGAATGCATGAAAATTAGTCAAAGAAACACCACAACTAAGTTTTTAAAATGTAAATTTTATTCTAATGTCAGTACTAAATAAAATATGCTGGATAAATTAGAAAAAATGAATAATTAAATAATTCTGAGGGGATTCTTCATTTCCTCCAATTACTACTGAATATAATAAACACACAATAGTTTTTATATAATTTTAAATAATATATTTTGCTATTCAAAGTACATTATTCTTAATTTCTAAATTAATTTCCTATGTATACATTTAAGTAATTATTATTTCAAATATTAATTTTTTATACTTGCCACATGCTTGCTTTTGATATTGGATGGCTTCAAATATCATTATGAATCAATTATGCCCCTGGTTGCAATAAAATGTAATTGAAAGAGAACTATAGAAGCTGTGATTTCTGTTGCTTCAACGTAACTATCAAACTATATATATTATATATAATCATCCTCAAGTATAATGTAATTAAAAAATAATTATTAAATCATATAAAACAAATCTTGTGTAAGATTTTTTCATGTGCTGTAATAATTGTTTTCAATTATATTTTACTGTGAATGTTTGAATTTACATTTGATTAATGATTTGATCCTTCACAAAATTGTTGATACCTGCTATTACTATTATGGCTGATAAAAAGATCTTTGTTATTTAATAAACAATAATAGAGAAATTAATATTTGTGAGATTTTATCATGTGGTTTCTTACATATGATTGTTTCATGTATCTAATATTATTTTCAATTACATGTATAAAAGGAAATAGAAACCTCATAAATATGGATATATTAACAAAGATATCACCATACTTGAATGACATTTTAAATGATTTTACAGTTAGTTGATAAATATTTATTGAAAAATATTCATATAAAAATGCTATTTTACAAGTATTACTCAATTGTTTCAATTTTGAATTAAATATCTGATCTTAAAACTATTGATAGAAATAAAGTGGTAAAAATTGTTAAAAGAACATTCATAAAAATTTGACATTTATCAGCATTTTAGAAGATATAAAATGTTAATTAGACAAATATTAGAATTATTTATAAATTTTCTTTTAAGTGTTTTCTTAGAATTTTTGCATGTTAATTAAATCTACAATAGTATGCAGGGAAATATTTTTTATGCCTCTGTTGTAAGTTCTCAAAAAGCCAGACAAAGTCTTCGATGGATCCAAAATGTTTGCATTTGACAGTTAAACATATGCACAACGAGGAAAATAAAACTTTTTAATAAGTTCTAGTAAAAAAATGAGAATATCAAAAATAATACTATATTACCTTTAAAGTATTAATCATTTTACAACATCTTTCAAAAATTCCATCATGATCTTCTTTTCTTGGAATCAAATCATAATCATTTATTTGATAGGTTCCTCCCAAAATTATAAAATTTTGTCTGTAATAAACAAATACCAAAACTTAGTAATTAAATATTTACATTTATAAAATTGGCAGGAAAAAAATAAACAAACAAAACAAAACTTACAAATACAAAGAGAGCATTTAATTTTATAAACAATTATGAATAATGTATTAATTAATCAAAATCATATTATTTACATAATTTAATCATTAGATCAATAATTTTTCCAAATACTAGTTATATCAATATAGTAACAGGACTGTTACATGGCACCCAATAATATAATGTGTGTGCACAAATATATATATAAAGTTGAAAGTAGAAACAAATACAGACATAAATTTTTGTAGATATTTTTTCTATATTTCCTGGAATAATAATAAGTAAGTACACCTGGGTCTCTTTTTACGCAGACTTATTTAACACGATTTTGAAGTTACGCGATTCGTGTTTCACCGGAAGTCGACCTCCGATAATGTGCTATTACTTTAAATAATAAATTTCGCGCACTTACGTTATATTGAAAGTAATAGTACATTATTGGAATTCTACTTTCATCTTAGTAATTTCAATATTTTCAGTGCTTTATAATAGTAAGATTTTATGCAAAAATGAAATCAAAATCATGATTTTCACATTTTATGTATACACACATTAAAATTTACAAGATTTAATATAAATTTGTTCAAACATTGTGCGTGTTAAATTTGCATTTTAAATCATATTCTGTTTTTGCTTTTTAAAAAAGAATGTAATCAATTATTAATCATTTAGTGTCCACAAGTTTATTTTTAAAAGGTCAGTAATAGCAGTAGGCACAATTAAAAATTAAAATCTGATTTTTAATTGTAATTAACAATTTAAAAATTACTTACGGGCGACTTGAAATTAATGTGATGTAAAACGAAATTTGATTTTTAAACGGAATTGAAAATTAAAGGCAAAAATAAGAATTTAATTTTTAGTTGTTAATTTTAATTAAATTTTTCCCAGCAGTGGTGAATAAATGCCTTTTTATTATCATAAGTCTAAGTTCTTAAACAATTAATAAAATCATCGTCGTCGTCAACAGAAAACTATTAACACAACATGAGAGTGAACTTGACGCTAGTTGTATTTCCTCTTGTGAGAATAATTGCTGAGATATTCTTGACTTCGTTTAAGGAAAAACCAAATACATCACATCACATCACATGAGAATCTGATTTTTTACTAGTTTGCAAACGAATGTGTTTTTGGGCAAATAGTGATAATAATTAAAACGTGTATAAAAAAATATAAATTACTGTACTGTAAATTATGCATAAAAATATATTATTTTGAATAAAATTAAATATTATAGTTAAAAAAATTTTGTCTTGTATCAATTTTTTTCAAATTTGAAATTTTTTATTAGTCATATTTTATTTCCTTATTTTTTTTTTTTTGCACGAATTTTAAAGTAATTTTACATTGGTGCTTTGCTTTTACGCAAATTTTGAAAAATCACAGACCGCATCCCCCCTTTTTCAATATAAGTTACATCTATTTTTGCGCGATTTCATTTGCGCGTGTTTTCTGAGGAACTTATCTATCGCATAAAATGAGACCCAGGTGTAATGTAAAATAAAGTTTTATTATGAAATAGTTTAAAAAGATTTAATGAATATTAAAATTATATTCTGATTTTGAAATTAAAAACAAGCATGTTTCTAATAATTGTAAAAATTTATATTATTTATTTTTGAAATCTTTTAAGTAATACTTGTATACATTCTAGTATCTATTTTTAAAAATCTTTGTATATCACAATTTGATAAAACTTCAAACTTGCTTTGAAAAGGATTAGACAGATGAAAACAGTTTAATTAAAAACAATGTGTTTTTATCACTTCAGATGACTCTTATAGAAAGAGTTGATAAAGAGATTAGAACAATCTGGTTTTTAGTATTTGGCTAATATTATTTTTGAGAAGCAGTTGGCTAATAACTAGCTGCAAAGTTTGGCTTTTAGTTCTTATTGGTGTTAGCTGCAGTTTGTTGGTAGTTGTATCAGAATGCTACCAGAATAGATGGTTAGCAGAGTTACACAGAAAACTCCTATGACGATGTAAGAATGCAAAAAAACAGCTGCTCAGCAGTTCAATGGTGGAGTTTGAATTGATATGGGGAAAAAAGAGTCAGCTTCTTTGTAATTTATAGCTACAAATGTGTTCTGAGAAAACAGCTAACTTGCCTGGAACAATCCTAGACAGAAGGGAACTGATTCAATGCTAATGTTTAACTGATTATGCCTTTCCCAATTCTGACAAGTGTCTGGATTATGCCTGTCCCAATGATGATACTTACCTATTAGCTTGCCAAAAAATTGTTATACATCTGGCTGTTTATCTACATATGCAGAGAAGTACAGATAAGCATATTTATATGAAATGAGTTGTTTAAAATAATTCATTTAAAAATAGACATATAAAGAACAATATTATTTTAAGTAATTTAAAAATCTATATATTTTAAAAGATAACAAGTAACTTTTGCTTGAATTAAAAATCACATTTAAAAAATATATAACTTAAAATAAAACAAGTAAATGATTTTACTTAAGTTAAACATCTAAAAATAAAGATTTAATTGATAAACACTGATATTTGTTTTTTTTTTCAAGAGAATAAGTAAAAATATTTAAAATCTATATTTTAAAATTATTCAATCGACAATAATCCAGTCAAGATTGATTTTTATTTTTTTAAAAAAAAAAGAAGTAGATATATATTTAATATTTGACTCAAATTATTTTTTTTCTAATATACATATATATATATATGAATGTTATATACTCTTAATGTATTTTAATCTAGGAATTAATTATGAAAATATAATATTATTGTAACAAATTAAAATATACGATATAGACATTAATGTGTGGCTGCAATTCAATATGCACACACATATATGTTAAATGTCATTTATTATTTTGACAATTTGAAAATGATAACTAAAAATATTTATTTTGTAATAAGTAAAATATGTTTAGAAATTACATGCACGTATATGTGTGCCTATATATATCAATGCTCGTCAAGTATAACACATATGTAAAGTTTAATCATTTTTTAAATTATTAAATGTCAATTCAAATATGTATTCAATGTATATTATAAATGTGCATCTGTATGCATATTGTAACGAGCACAGACGTTCGTTACATTGTTGTTTTTTTTTATTTATTAAACATGAAAGTAAATTAAAAAGTTCGCATTTAAAAATTTTCTTTAAGAATTAAAAATTGAAATTAAATATCATCTTAAACTCGTATATATTAAATCGCACAGATAATGAAAAATTATTAAAATAAAACTTTATTAAAGAAAGAGTATTTTAAAACAAAAACTTAAAAAGATTTAGAGATAAAAATATATCTTTGATTTGGAAAACAGGTTAATTAAAGAGAAATGGAAATGATTGTTAATTAGTTAAATGTAAACCAGCCTTGGGCATTTAAATGTAAAAACATCGGTCAGAGAGGAAAACAATAGAAACTTTTAGCAAATGAAATAAATCCATTGGGAAATCGGACCTCAACGAAAAAGGATCATCGCATCGATGACGTAATGTAAATGCAATCCTTCAAATGAATATAAAAGGACATGGTTGAAAATTATTAGTGAGTTATTATGATTATTACGATGTGACCGATAGATGTTAGTGCGGAGGTGCGGGAGAAGAGATTGAAGGATGCACGTTCAATCCCTTCAGTTGTTATAAAATGGAAAATGAAACATCGCTTTTCTTATATTCAGAGGACCACAGGATCATCGGGAAATTTAACGCTGGATTTCAAACGGCAAGCAACTGTAAAAGATGAACATTTCTAAAACCGTAAGAACTTTGTAAGATATAACGAACAATATTAATTTGAAAACACTAAGAACTTTACAATTAATGAACATTAAATTAAAAACTTTTCATATTTAAAATAATGACATTATTTTCCTATCTGACTAAAGTAGTTAAAATGTTATTTGATGTATTTTTTATTTATTTGTGTAAAATCATTTCCATTTATTTAATTTTGTTCTTTAAGTTTATTTATGATTTCTGTTTTCCGATAAATTAAAATATATCAATGTTAAACTTAAGTCGGGCGTGAATGGCTGTATAGATTTGTAAAGTTATATTAGGGGAGGGTAATCTTGGGTTATTTGTTTCGTGGTTAAATTGAGTCAATGGATTGGATATATTGGTGTGATTAGTAGATGTAATATTGATTCGCTACGGGCAGAATCGCTTCATACGCCGCACACTTCCGTTTGCCTATGGAAGGAATTATAAGTCGGATACCGCAGTTCCTTTCTATGGAGTTTTTTGTTTTATTGCTCTTCTTTGCAGATAGATGTAATATTCCTATCTCATGAGAAGCAATTTCTTCTCTTAACTTTTTGTGCTGCCGTATTTTATTACATTGAATACATCGTTATATCAGATGAATTGATGCCGGTTTGACTACGAATTTTAACCTAAGGTTAAATAGGGATAGAATGTTTATTTTCAAAAGCAAAAATGCATTAAATTTAAGTTGTTTATAGACGCTTGCATGGATTGGTTATCGGTTAAGTATGTTTTGGGTTTTCATATTTGATCAAAATATATAGACATTCGATAAATAATGATACCTTATGGTGAGTATCTAAAATGTATTTATTCGGATGTCTTTTAAGTTATTGGTGACAATGCAAGTATCTTATGGTGAATACTATTGGGTTACATATAAATTTCCCTCCGCAATTGTCAGTAATCAATAATTTTGTATTTTGATCGTTTATGTTTCTTTTGAAATGTTTTTGACCGTGAAATCTATGTAACCGATCTATATTCAACATTATAAACAAGCTTTCATAAATTTATATGTGCGAACTTAATTAAAATGTAAAATTATAATATAATAGTAATTAAATGTAAATTAAAGTTAAAAATAATGTTAAATGTTAAAATGTAAACTGATACTAAGACAATTTTAAATCTTATATATATATGTGCGTAAATAAATTTTTGTATGTTAATTACTGGCAGTGGCTTATTTTATTCTTTTTTTTTTTAGATATACTCTTAGATTATCTTATTAAATCTCTGCTATTCCACTGAGCTAGTGACATGGGCTAACGACCGGAACCAAAATATTTTAAAAAAAAAAAATTATTTTTTTTTTTGACTGACGTATCTGCCTACTTTATAAATTTTTCTAGGTTCAAATGCCTAGATGGCGCCCTGTAGTGCAGTTCACGTTAAGTCACATTCTCCGGATCATTACAACTGGCTTTCCCAATCTGGGGCCAATCTTTAATAAACCACATATACCCTGAGCAAATTTTATCAAAATGAAATATTTTTATCTGTTTACATATAGTCGTATACTTTAAATCTTATAAAAGCTCTGCCAGTAAAAGAAATTGCGCATATATATTAAACACAAGAAAGTGAAAAAAATTTTAAAAACTAATTTTTGTTAAAAAAAAAAAAAAAAGTCAAAAGGTTGCAATAAATATGTTTTTTTTTTGTTGTTGATATATATTATGCTTTAACGTGTATAGGCGCGCACAGCCACGTAAGTTTATGATCGAAATGTGGTACCTTACGATGAGTACCATTGGGAATTTACTTCAGTGTAATCCTATTTAAGCATTTTAATCAGTCATAAATAAGTTGGTGGTATGTATAATTGTGCTGCAAATATACACGTATAAATCCATTATCTTTCAAAACGTATTTAGTTCAATGCAACCTTCTTAAATAAATAATTTAAATAACTTGCTTGTCATGCCGTATGGAAAAATAAAATGTATAAGAAAAAAATAATAGAACTCTTGTGGGGAGGAGGTGAACGTAAATGGTCCTTTGGAAAACGATAGTAAACATTTTTCTTTTTGTATATAGTCTTTTTGTAAAATTATTAACCGGATGTTTTGTAAATGTCTTCGTCAATCGTGTACCGTAATTACTAACCCTAAGTAAAATATTTTTTTTTTTGATCATTTTTTTTTAAGTAACTTTATTGATATGTAACGAGCACAGACGTTCGTTACATTGTTGTTTTTTTTTATTTATTAAACATGAAAGTAAATTAAAAAGTTCGCATTTAAAAATTTTCTTTAAGAATTAAAAATTGAAATTAAATATCATCTTAAACTCGTATATATTAAATCGCACAGATAATGAAAAATTATTAAAATAAAACTTTATTAAAGAAAGAGTATTTTAAAACAAAAACTTAAAAAGATTTAGAGATAAAAATATATCTTTGATTTGGAAAACAGGTTAATTAAAGAGAAATGGAAATGATTGTTAATTAGTTAAATGTAAACCAGCCTTGGGCATTTAAATGTAAAAACATCGGTCAGAGAGGAAAACAATAGAAACTTTTAGCAAATGAAATAAATCCATTGGGAAATCGGACCTCAACAAAAAAGGATCATCGCATCGATGACGTAATGTAAATGCAATCCTTCAAATGAATATAAAAGGACATGGTTGAAAATTATTAGTGAGTTATTATGATTATTATGATGTGACCGATAGATGTTAGTGCGGAGGTGCGGGAGAAGAGATTGAAGGACGCACGTTCAATCCCTTCAGTTGTTATAAAATGGAAAATGAAACATCGCTTTTCTTATATTCAGAGGACCACAGGATCATCGGGAAATTTAACGCTGGATTTCAAACGGCAAGCAACTGTAAAAGATGAACATTTCTAAAACCGTAAGAACTTTGTAAGATATAACGAACAATATTAATTTGAAAACACTAAGAACTTTACAATTAATGAACATTAAATTAAAAACTTTTCATATTTAAAATAATGGCATTATTTTCCTATCTGACTAAAGTAGTTAAAATGTTATTTGATGTATTTTTTATTTATTTGTGTAAAATCATTTCCATTTATTTAATTTTGTTCTTTAAGTTTATTTATGATTTCTGTTTTCCGATAAATTAAAATATATCAATGTTAAACTTAAGTCGGGCGTGAATGGCTGTATAGATTTGTAAAGTTATATTAGGGGAGGGTAATCTTGGGTTATTTGTTTCGTGGTTAAATTGGGTCAATGGATTGGATATATTGGTGTGATTAGTAGATGTAATATTGATTCGCTACGGGCAGAATCGCTTCATACGCCGCACACTTCCGTTTGCCTATGGAAGGAATTATAAGTCGGATACCGCAGTTCCTTTCTATGGAGTTTTTTGTTTTATTGCTCTTCTTTGCAGATAGATGTAATATTCCTATCTCATGAGAAGCAATTTCTTCTCTTAACTTTTTGTGCTGCCGTATTTTATTACATTGAATACATTGATATATCAGATGAATTGATGCCGGTTTGACTACGAATTTTAACCTAAGGTTAAATAGGGATAGAATGTTTATTTTCAAAAGCAAATCTATGTGGTCTATTCATACTTGACCCTAAATAAAAATGCATTAAATTTAAGTTGTTTATAGACGCTTGCATGGATTGGTTATCGGTTAAGTATGTTTTGGGTTTTCATATTTGATCAAAATATATAGACATTCGATAAATAATGATACCTTACGGTGAGTATCTAAAATGTATTTATTCGGATGTCTTTTAAGTTATTGGTGACAATGCAAGTATCTTATGGTGAATACTATTGGGTTACATATAAATTTCCCTCCGCAATTGTCAGTAATCAATAATTTTGTATTTTGATCGTTTATGTTTCTTTTGAAATGTTTTTGACCGTGAAATCTATGTAACCGATCTATATTCAACATTATAAACAAGCTTTCATAAATTTATATGTGCGAACTTAATTAAAATGTAAAATTATAATATAATAGTAATTAAATGTAAATTAAAGTAAAGTTAAAAATAATGTTAAATGTTAAAATGTAAACTGATACTAAGACAATTTTAAATCTTATATATATATGTGCGTAAATAAATTTTTGTATGTTAATTACTGGCAGTGGCTTATTTTATTCTTTTTTTTTTTAGATATACTCTTAGATTATCTTATTAAATCTCTGCTATTCCACTGAGCTAGTGACATGGGCTAACGACCGGAACCAAAATATTTTAAAAAAAAAAATTTTTTTTTTTGACTGACGTATCTGCCTACTTTATAAATTTTTCTAGGTTCAAATGCCTAGATGGTGCCCTGTAGTGCAGTTCACGTTAAGTCACATTCTCCGGATCGTTACAATATCGATATATGTGTTGTATGGAAACTTATTGGAACATATTGTAAATCAATGTAATAGCTTGAATTTTGTAATAATTTTGTAAATCAAAAATATGATAGTTTTATTTATGTATGTTAATCAAAATCAAAAAGCTTATATGTGTATAGTCATATTCTGCAGACCTTAATATTATTTTTTTGTTGTTAATAAACTTGAATTCAATTGTTAAAATTGCATTGCATCATTATCTTTTGGTCACTATAACAGTTATAGAAAATATGTTCTCTGAGCTAGATTTGTGCATAATGGTCTGATATATAAATGGAGATGTATTTAGTGCTTAAGGGCATATGGTGCATAAGATTATATTCTTTAAAGTCCCTGACTACATTTTATTTTAGTTTAGTCTTATTAAAAATTAAGTTTATAGTTGGCCAGTATATTATTGTACTAAGTGGCCACAGCATTGATGATGATCAGCATGCTTTAATATTCCAGAATTATTGTTTTATGGCTGTATATCCAGATATAAGAGCACTTAAGTTAGTGCATCTAAATTAATGGTTTAAATAATTGCCCAAGCTGACAAAGACTAAATAGTTGGCCTGGTCTACAGTAGACCCATTTCAAATCCAATCACAAGATTGACTGTTGATTTACTTTATTATTGATCATTCTTGATAATGGATGAGTATTACTTATACTTATTTTACTTATTGATAATGCTGGTGGATTTGTAATTATACTTATAGTTGTTCTAAGGAGTTAACTGCCTGATCTCTCACAGAGATCTCATGCTTTCTTTCATATATAAAATATTCAGTATCATTACTTATATATTTTGTAATATCTCTTACTTCAATCATTACTTTATTTTAAATATTTTAAATCTCATTAATTGAAATTTTGTACTTTGGGTTGATGATGATTTGCCATCACCTCAGATATGACCCACATTCATTCACCCCGAAATCCATCCCATTATAATATATTACCCTCTATTCTTAGATTTGCTTTGAAAATGTAAAATGAATCTATTTTTATTTGTTTTTCCAGTTTTTATAAGGATATTCAATATGACAAATAATATTAGAGTAAACATCCAAATATTGTCAGACATCAATTGTGGTTAATAATTTAAAATTACAAAGTAGAGTTAATTTCTACTCATTTAAATCCTCTTGCAATAAATAACTAAATACTAATTTTTTAATAATAATTCAACACTAAAATTACACAATTACTGAATTAAAATTTTTTCACAATAATAATTATATGACTATTGTTCAATTTGTTTTGCAAATAATTACATAATTTTTATTTTATTGTAGAATAGCATCAAACGGCCATACCATTAAAAAGTAAATTAAAACATCACAATTCTAATTTTAATCATGTAAAGAAAATAACATATTTCACATGTAATAATCTATACATTATGTGTCTTGAGATCAGAAAGGATCTATTTCCCAAATAAAAACACATTACATAAATGCATAATATTCTAAAAGTAATTTGTCAATTTATAACAAGTTATTTTGTTAAATATTCACTACAGTTTTTTGAAATTTGTTTCTTATTTTTATTCCACATTTTTTATTTATTGATTCTACAAGTTACCATCAGTGCTTATATAAAGATAAAAGTTTTCTGGAAACTGTCAGAATAATTGTCTATAACGACTTTCTTTGTCAAAAAGATTTCTAAGAATTATAAGTTAAAATTAATAATACAATGTTTCATGCTGCTTGAGATTAAATTTCCCTCTAATCTTATCACAAAACAACTTGATGAAGAAACCACTGTATTTTGGGAGATTTCCGATGAAGAGAAAGGATGTATACATTTATTCTATCAGCTCAAGGAAAACTTGATTGTTTCTGCTACATATTTGCAAAACAAACTATTAAAATATCACAGCAAAATAGATTAAAATAGTATTCAATAAATTTACATACCCAGTATGCTAAAATTAAGTCTTTATTGATATGACAATCAAACAATATATCCCCCAATGATATAAAGTCTAAACTGCACAAGTTAAAAATAAAATCTCCAATGCCTTAGTTATGAAATATAGAAATCTTTATTTGCTACTTCCCATAAATTTATAACAATCAAACAATATAAGTTTCTACTTTACCATTTGATAGTAAATTCTTGGAGAGTCTTGTCAGGTATATATGAAATACTAAGATCAGAACAATCTGTATTCAGTTCTAACCAGCTCATTAACTTTCAGGTAACTGGTTCCTGGAACCAGTATTTTCATGATGTCTTGCAGTGCCAGTTGTCCACTATATATCTTTTCTACTAACTGATAGATGATGAAGGAAATGATTTGTTGTGCATAATTGTAAAAACTGAGAAACTCTGCTGTGTCCTTTTTTCTTCCACTCTTTATATATCTCTGAATTTCTTATTTTCTCATTAATTAAATTCTGCATTTACAGATTTAATTAGTGGATTTTAATGTATTTAGACAGCCTAATAATTTCCTGTCTTATCAATTCACATTGCATCCCCTCAACTTCTTATTTCATTAGCTACAGATTTAATCAGCTCATTTTCTTTTCATTAATTAAAGTAATATATCTTACATATTTTCTCTCTATCATTTCGAAACATAAAAAGCCCCTTAATCAATTATTTCTATTTATACAAACACCACTATATATTTATTCTCATTTCCTTAAGTCATTTCCCAAATTATTGATTCTTATCTTTTCTTTTGGAATGCTTTTCTTTTTCTTTTAAAATTCAATGTGCCTTTTAAAATTTCAACTTTCTCGTTTCTGGTACTTCAAATTATATGTAATATTTCTTTTTTACTCACCCTTTTATATAAATATAACAGTTTTCCTTCTATTATCTAAACATGTAATACTATAAAATATCTATACAAATGTATTTTACAATAACATTTTAAATTTTGTATATCATTAAGCATCACATGATCACCATCTCTTATACTAGCACATAATTGTTTATAAACAAGAATTTTATACACAAGCCTTCTGCATCCATTGATTACTCTGGTTGGCACAGGGTGGCATTACTATATGGAGAGTTTTGTCTTGTTTAATTTTGTATATCTAAATGCTTGTAATAATTCATAAAGACAATAAAATAAATCTATAAATATAAAATAAAGCTGTACATCTTTAAAGAAAAAGTCAGATTGTAAATGTATCAGTACTATGTAATAATATGCTTTGGAATAGAGAAAAATAAAAATATATTAGTATATTATAATTTGCAATATTTGGTATCAGTATGCAATATAAAAGAAAAAAGCCTGCTCTTCATAAAAAAAAAAAAACATTCCATGAGAGTGCTATGTCTACCTGATCTAAGAGGTACTTCACAAAAGTACAAATCACCATTAAACAGTTAATATTTAGATAATTTAATGAACAATAATTAATAGCATGTTAACTATTTACATACATACGATTATTTTATATAATAAGGTTTGAAGGCATACTTAAATAATATAGATCAATATGACCTGTAAGAGTCCTAGCTGGCTGTTCCCACGTTCAGAGGCCAGCTCTCTGCACTTGAAGTCTCTGTGCCAAGAGAGATGTACTGCTCCAGCTTATGTCCACGAGCACAGGTGAAGCTCCAAGAATCAAGTGAAGTCTTCTTGATTCAAATTGTACTGAGGTATTCATTGTTTCAATCCCTGAAGTTGATTGGCTCATACTCCCATCCATCCGCCAGGTGATTCTTCATTTCAATGCTCCATACAAAAATTTAAATCGTGGTCTCTCTGACTTTAATTAATGAGTTATTTTTTAGTTAACCGTTTATCTTATGAATGAAATCTAAATTCGAATTCCTTTAATTGTTTTATTTCATTAATGACATAATCTACTCTCCTTAATTAGACTGTTATTACTTTTAGAAAATAATCTTTTTCTAATCTTAAAAGTTATAAACCTTTTACTTATTATTTTAAAAGAATCAGTCTTTTAAAATTTTTTATTTAAATTTATTACTTTTTCTCATTAAGTTTACATCTCTATATGTATGTGCATTTAAGCATACACATACATATCAAAGAGGAAACTACTTTTTTAATTCCAATTTTGTCACCTATTATAAGCTTGTATAACTAATAATTGTTATATGGTAACGCTTATTGAATCCTTGTCTAAAGATCCAGATTCAAATAGCTTATTGATGAAACAACAAACTAATCTCAAGACATGAAGAGAGTAACACTAAATAGGGATTTAATAAATACTATTATTTTTTGATTGCCTAAGTTTTCACTAGATGGCAGAAAAGAAATAGTTTGTTTCTGTATAACATTAAATACAATTGTTATAAGTGTTTTCACATACTGAGTAAGTTATAAAACATAAGAATACAGAGTTATCAGCAATGATGTAGAGTCATCATCACACTCTCCACAAAAAAGGTTGGTGGAAATTAAATATGTAAGAGTTATTTCCACTTATTATATAAATAGGATCCTACATGGTTTAATGCAATCTTAAAATGGCAGACCTAGAAATCAAGATCCATGGGCCACAGATCAACTATATTACTTCCAACACTCAAGTTTCTTTTGACCTCCTGAACAATAAACTATTTGACTATTTTTTTTTATTGAATGAAATTAATAATTATAATATTTATATAAGAACAAAAAAGTATAGCATTGCATTCAATTTTCAATATTTGATCAATCATAAACTAACCTTTGGTCACAGTAATACTTGATCGATGAGTTAAAAAATTTCTGCTCTAGATGATTAATTGTTTCATATTTAAGGTATAAACAAAGTTATGAACACTCATGACATTTATTTTCTAAGATCCCTTGCTCTATTTAAAGAGTTTTACAGCTATATCAGACAAAAAATTCTATGCTCATTCTTATAAAATTTGTCAGAAATGTAGCAGAGGCAATCTAGTAATTTTAAAGAGTTGCAGTACAATATTACTAACTAAAAATCTGGGAGAAAGGTCAGCATCATTTTTTCTATAAATCTACACATTCAAATGTTAAGGCACATATTAAAAGCATCCAAAAGTTAAATAAAAATTCATATTATAGACTAATAAGTATATCTGATTTAAGCTTTTGAAGATAATATTGATGAATGATTTAAAAGTTATCATAATATACTACAACAAATCTATTGCCATAAAAAAATATAAGGCAATTTAAATAAGAAAAATTATCATGTAATATTAATCTTTAATCTTATAACCTTAAATATGAACCAGAACTAAGCAAAAACATACCGAGAGCACAACTTTAAACTTAAAAACAAAAATTGCTCTTCATGAAAAAATTATGGTTTCAATGATAAATAATGAATGATCAGTTCTTTCAAAAGCATTATGAATTATATAGTTAAAAAATGAGAACATTGGTGTGTTTAGTGATATAAATTTATTAAAATAGTAAACAATTAGCATTATACTTTTTACAATAGTGCTATAAATGTTAATATATATTTTTATGTAGTGATATGCTTGAATGCTGGAACTTTAAATATTTGCTAATTTCCAATTTAATTAGCAGTAATTGTCAACACTAATCAATTGTTAGTTTTACTTTAGTTGTTGCTTTACATTTCAATTTGATTCTTACAACCAGGAAAATTAAACAACTGAGATTAATTTAACTTATGTTGCTTACAATCTGTAAGTTATTTTATTATTCAAAGATTAGAACATGTTGCCATTAACATCTTAAAAATAATTGTTGATTGCCTCAAGCAATAGCATTATCAATTTAGAATTAAATATGGGTCATCTTTAATATTCTATATAGATGTTTTTTAAATATATTACAATTATACCAAATAGTTTTTGCTCTATAGATTCTTCCAGACATCACATTTTCTGCTGCTTGTTTTAGTTCTTGATAAAGTGTTCTTCAGTTCCATCATAGATCTCATGTAATTGTCATTAGTGATCAGCAATCATTTTCAGTAAATTGTGTTGATCTTCTCATAAACAAGATCACATTTTTTTAGATACTTTATCAATCATTATTAAAATAATACTGATTGTTATCACTTTAGAAGTATAATTCTTATATCCTCTCCTTTACCTTTTTTTGCATTCTTTCATATATTCATATATAATACAATTCTCCACATATACACTCTAATGCAATTTTTTTTTATATAATTTCTCTAAAACAGTTTTAACTGTCTTGCAGTTCTTCATCAAAGTTACAACATTTAAACATATAATCATATAATCATTGTTTTATAGGGTTAAAAATAAAATGTGATTATGAATAATAATGTAAAATATGTATTTTTATATGGATATAAAATAATGGTTATATGATTGTATGTTTAAATGTTGTAGCTCTGATGAAGACTGCAGGACAGTTGAAACTGTTTTAAAGGAATTATGTAAAAAAAAAAATTGCATTTGAATGTATATGTGGAGATTTATATAAAATATATACCACTTTCTTTAAAAAAAAAATTAAATGTATTACTTCTGAAATCACTCAAATATGAAAAATTATCTATAACATTTGTCAACTTTCTAACATTTCAATTCTTTTTCATGACCTTTTTTAAGGATATAATATATAATTTTAGACCAATCCTTCTATTACATTTCTGAAAATATAGATATTACATCTTATCAGCATGAATAAAAAGTAATCATTTTAAATATTAATTAATATAGTTTAAAATATTTAAATAAATAATTTAATAAAATATCATTACATAGCAGCAATAATTTTATGTATATTATAAAAATAATACTATTACATAATTTACTTAAATATGTGAAAAAGGTAGCAGAGTGAATTAAATTTCCATTTTTGATGATAGTTTAAATTTTATAATTTGGAAAACAAAATTTTTTATTCAGCTTTATTACTGTTTTATTTTACATTTTTTAAAACCAGCTAATTATTTTAATCATTAACCTATTTATAATTTCTAGTTAAAAGATATAAAATTAAATTATAAATAGAGATGTTTAAAAATTGTAGTTGGTTAAAAATGTAAAATAATAAAATGTATTTTTTCTTCAAATTTTAATATATGAACTCTTATAGTTTAGAAAACATTTCATGATATAATTGCATTTTTAAATTGATTAGTATTTGTTAGAAAGACATCTCTTTTTTCCAGTTTTGAGAAATCTAACATTTTCCAAAAGATGCTAAAAATGTTTGAAATCTAGTAAAATGATGGAAAGCATTTTTCATATTTGATTTCATTTGTAAAAAAATGTAATTTTTTTTTTAAAGATAGATTTTGAATATTATTTTAATAAGAGAAGTTTATCCAGTTTTATAAGTATTCACAATAAATAATTTTTTTTTTTTTAAGTGTCATAGCATCGGCCGGGACGCGAACCCGCAACCCGGGCAACTGCCTGCAATTGCAAGGCAATCGCGCTGACCTCTTGACCACCAATGCAAGACAATAATAAATAATTTTTTGGATCAAGTTATTCCAAATAATCAATTTTCCTATACTAATTTTTGACTTACTGAAATACCCCAAGAAGATTAGACAATAATAATCTTAAAACAGGCAAAACTCTCCATACAGTAGTGCTACTCAGTGCAAGCCCAAATAATCAATGGATGCCAGAAGGCTTGTGCATAAAATCCCTATCTAGTGCCTACTCATCCAATATCCCCAGATTAGGTTCTAGCTTGTGACTTTTGAGGAGCCTTGGATATTTAGAGCACTGCACCTAGATCTTAGGATCTAATGCAACCCTCCAGCAGTCACCTTTTATCTCTACTTAACTACAAAACTATGAGAATAAAATTTGAAAACAAAATAATATTTTCAATCCAAGCTCATTAGCTTATAGGTCTGAACTCAGTTCAGAACCCATACATTTTGATGGTTTTGGTTCTTTAATAACCATAGCCACCACTATCCTATTAGGCAGGATTGATATTAATCCACTAAACTTCACATAATAGAATAGTGGTGGCTATGGTTATTAAAGAACCAAAGACACCAAAATGTATGGGTATTGAACTGAGTTCAGACCTATATAAGCTAATGAGCTTGGATTGAAAATATTATTGTGTTTTCAATTTTATTCTCATAGTTTTGTAATTAAGTAGAGATAAAAGGTGACTGCTGGAGGGTTGCATTAGATCCTAAGATCTAGGTGAAGTGCTCTCAGATCCAAGGCTCCTCACTGACAAAGGCCACAAGCCAGAAACTAGTCTGGGGATATTGGATGAGTAGGCACTAGATAGGGATTTTATGCACAAACGTTACGGCATCCATTGATTACCCTGGCTTGCACTGAGTGGCACTACTGTGTGGAGAGTTTTGCCTGTTTTAATAACAGTTACGAGCAAGCGTAAGAAATGGTGATCATGTGATGTTTAGTGGTTCAATAATAATCTTCTTTATGACTAAAAAGAGTAAATTTTTTGAAGTCTGCAATTATTATATCCCAATATAATATTTTTTTTTTTAACTTTATTAGTAACAAAATATTTACAAGAATTAGTATATTTACATTAAGAGCTTTTTACATTTTTTTTTAAAATTTTTAATTTCTTAGGATGTTTTTAGAATATAATGATTTAAAACAAGATTATTACTATCATGGCATTAATGAGCAGCTAAGGAATACATTGCTTTGCCATATTTTTCTTGTGACCTTACTAGGTATATATTTCTGAGCATAAAGATAAATGTTATACCATTCTTTGTTATTTTTTTTAAGTACATTGTATTTTTTGTTATCAAATATTACAGCACAACAGGCAAGCCATATTGTTCTTAAAGTGTGAACGGTTACAAGGGCATTGAATGGTTTTAATTTCTTTATATTATTTATTAGGATATTTTTAAAATTAATTGTGTCTTTGTGGAATACAAAGCGGCATAAGATTGAAAAGAATGGACATGTCTCAAAGATATGTGATTAATTTTCTGGGAACAAATTGCATAGTATACAAGTATGATCAATGTTTAGTTTAAATCAATTTATGAAAAATAACTGTTGGTATTATATCAAGTAGCAGATTATACAGGAATTTTAATATATCGTAATTATACTATATATTCTTTAATCTGGTTGAAAATAATAGGCTTCTTTGTAATGTATACATGCATATAGAAGCTATTCATAAATGAGTATGGTTATTCCAATTCCAAAAACAGAAGATAAAAAAAGATTTGCACTAGAAATACTATGCAAATCAATCTGTGAAACAGGTACATCCACATATAAAATATGCTGATCCATTTTTCTGCTTGTTTGATATTTTACAATGCTTTCTTTTAATTTCTTTAGCACAAAGTTTTTCTTTTTAAAATATTTGAATACCATGTCTAATTGTAGTTTTCCAAATTAATTCTATTCTCTGCCACATCTTTCCAATGGAAGTAATTAATATCATACCTTTTAAAATATTTTTGAGATAATCATTCATGATCTATCTTTCCCATGAAAATCATGCTTAAGTTCACTATAAAATACCCTTTAGAAAGTCTTGCATTGCTAATTTATTTTACATGTCCAATCCAATGACACCTAGAAAATTAAAAAACATATAATTTTGCCATTGTATTTTAAAAATTTAATAAAATATTGTTAAATTAAATCACTACTTTTGGAAAATTATAGTAAATAAGTGTGAAGGGGAAAAAGAATACTGCAGATAGCAATAATTGAGAGCATATCTATCATAAGCCTGAATAATCACTAAACATCATATGATCACTATCTCATACTAGAGAGAGTTTTGCCTTGCTTAATAAGCCTGAATAATCAGTGATTACAATACAGGAGCATAATTTAATCCCCATGCCCAACTACCAATTACTCAATGTTAAAATAAAAAGGGGGGAAACTATAGTTTAGATTGCACAGTTGATAAGAAAAGGACAAGTGTGAAATGCTTCTTAAAATAAAGTATTTGTAGTTAATAAGGTTAAATACCTAATTAGCAGAGTTAATATTATTAAATACTTAACACCAACTGCACTAACCAATAATCAAAAAAGAAGCATGAGAATATATTCACATAAAAATATGATTTAATCAGAAGAAAAGACAGCTAAATAAAGATGTGTGTAATTGTAAAGGCAGAAGCACAGAAAGTTTAAAAGACTTTTATGATATATTATTTGGGATTTTTGTTTTATTAGTGTTGAGGGTATTATCTCATAGCAGCATAATATCCCCCCAAAATATAACAGGATCTTAAAAGACCATGCATGCAAACAGATATTTTCTTTTTCAGAGTATAATCTAAAAACATAAATGTGGTATTCTTAGTGATAACTAGATTGAACGTATTAATTATGTTATTTTGTTTTTTGATAATTTAAATTATGTTATTTTAATATCAGAATTAATATGAAATCTAGTCTCTAAAAGCTACAATAAGATTACAAGGCATTTATATTATATTTTTATTTACTTTAGAATAAATCAATTTAAAAAAAAAAAGGCTTTTAAAGACAAAAAGTGAATTATTGACTATACTTTGATGACCATTACCTTTTTGGATTTTTGGGGATATTCCAACTAACAAAAGATGATTATTCTTTAACAAGCGATATTCACAAAAAAAATTGTAATTGCATCTGGCACATAAGTGATCTTATCTTTGCATAGTAATTATTTCCTGGATTAATAGTTTAAAAAAATATTTATGAGTAGCTATCAAACAAATCTCAGTTTTGATTATGTCCAATGTTTATAATAATGAGAAACAAAAAATCTTGGCTATTTGGTTTGAGGAATATCTTATATTTCTCAATCTGCTTTAGAAAAGATATTTTGTTTAGTTGAAATTTAAATATTATATGTCAAAAGAGTGATCAGATCTATCATTAGTCAGTTAATTTTGTTTACTCAAAGCTCTTACCAATATTTGATAATAACAGTTATTTTATGACCACAATTTCCTTGCATTCCCTTTTAAGAGTTGCTTATCTAAGAATACATATTATGATATAATCAATTAATGAATTTGGATGTGATTTGTAATAGATTTTTTTGCTATTCATTATTTGAAATAACTCCTACCATAGCAATCTAACTATAGAGAGGAAATTTTTTGTAAATATAATGACCCATATCAAAACATAATTGTTAAATATTTTTTAAACAAATATAAAATAGTACTGTATATAATTTACAATACATACTGTGGTAAAATATAACAATCCTCATCCAGACTGTAATAATTTTTAATCCAAGGAGCTTCAACCTTAAAAGAAAAACAATAATATACACAAATAAATTCTGGAAAAAAAAATGCTTATTTAAACATCTGTGTTTAATCTAATAAGATACTAAACCATAACATTTGGGCCTGATATAAACTTACTATAATTAAGCAACAGTGATCTCTATTTTTAATCTCTATATAATAATTTGTAAGTAAGTATAAAGTAATTAATTGACACTAGATGACAGTGCCAACATTTTGATGTAACTAAATGGCTTTCTTTTGATAAAAAATATTGCTTCATGTTATACTGATTCCACAGTCACATTATGCTTACTTTATAGTATTAATGACTTGAGAATATCAAGTACCATATGTTTTTAAATCCAAACCAACTTGAATGTTATTGTGTTTGATCTGGATTGCAGCACGAACAACAATAACAAAAAAATATGAACACCTGAAGTTCAATTAATATGTTTAATTAGGATTAAATATATTTACATAATATACAATCAATAAATATACTGCCATGTAGATAGTCTTAATTAATGCAAGGCTAATGATTCCAAAAGACTCTATTCTCTTCCAGCTGTATGAAACAGTGTGCCTTGTGAGTTTGTCAAATGACTCTTCCGACTATATTTAGACAACTTGCTTCAAGTCGGCTCTGGTCTTAGCATCTTCCAGTCCTATTGTGGATTTGCCTAACTGCATAGATCAATAGTGTAATGGATACAAGGGAAATGCTCATTGTTAGCAATGGTTTCAATGGAGAATGTGTACCATTGCTTAGATCAGACAGATGTTCCCTGCCTTATCTCCAAAAGGCTGACTATTTATTGCCAGATCCCTTACCCCATTAAAAGAAATCAGATTCTGAGAGCATGACTGCCTATTGGACCATGTTAATCAATGGATGATTTTTGTCTATCTATTTACTCATTGGTTAGCAGCAATGAATGCTCAATCTGGAAGAAATCTGGATTAGTCCACTTCTCAAGGCAAGGTGAAATACAAAATATAGAATTGACACTTGACCTATATCTTAAATAGAGCAAAACTCTCCATACAGTATTGCCACCTGTGCTAAACAGAGTAATTAATGGATGCCAGAAGGCTTGTGCATAAAATCCCTATCCAATGCCTACTCATCCAATATCCCCAGACTAGTTTCTGGCTTGTGGCCTTCGTCAGTGAGGAGCTTTGGATATGAGAGCACTGCATCTAGATCTTAGGATAGGGATTTTATGCACAAGCCTTCTGGCATCCATTGATTACTCTGTTTAGCACAGGTGGCAATACTGTATGGAGAGTTTTGCTCTGTTTATCAACAATTAATGTGCTAGTATAGGAAATGTGATCATGTGACCTATATCTTGATGACTTACGTCATTTGTTAACTGTTGATACCTTTGATTTTCTGATGAAATAGTATATATATAAAGTATTGCATAATTTCTTCAGGACATTATGATATGATGTAAAATAAAATGGTTTCTTCTTAAATAAAGTTATAAGTTACTGTACATAGATTATATACCTAGAAATTCTTTTAGCCAAAATAAACACTTACTTAATATAAAAGTCTTACATGCTATACTCTTCTACATTTTATTCCTTATTATTTATATTATTTTCCCAGCTCCTATTCATTTCCCAGTTTTTAATAAAAGCTGTTTTGATAATTCCATTATTATCACTCTATATTTCCAATTTTATTATAAAGATCTAAACAAAAAAATCAGAAAATCTCTATTTCTTTTACTCTCTTTTTTAAAAAATTTCTCTCATTCTTTATATAATTTTTCTATATACATGCATCCTCATTCTTTGGATAAACAATATTTTTTATGTCTCTCAACCAAATGTCTAGTTTTTTAAATATTTAATTACAGTTATTGTTGCTTTCAATAATAATTATTTATAAAGGCTAAAAGTTTAAGTTATATAATATCATCATCATTTTCTATCATTATTGATTCATTGCAGGATAAAGGTTTCTCCAAGTTTAATCCATTTTCTCTGATCTGTAATCACTCTTCTCAATAATACATTAGAAAACTTCCTTATTTCATTTATCCATCTCACATGTGATTACTTTCTAGGTATATTGCAATTTCTTGAAATATAATTTAAAACTATTTATCATTATTCCTTCCAGCAATAGGTCCAACCTAGTTCCATTTTAGATTTTTAATTCTTACAATGAGATAAGTGTACATTTCACTTTAGATTTTTTCTTTTCACTTCTAACATACATCTTCATATTCAATCTGTAATCTGAAATCCCTATATTGTTCTTCTGCTACATGATCAAGTCTCAGATCCATTAGAAAGAAATGGTAGTAAAATGCATATATTAAAAACCTTCCTTTTTAAACACATAGGCATATTTTCTTTTAATATTATGTTATTTCTACCAAAAGCACTACAAACAATTTTAATTCTATGATTAATTTCATCCATTTGTTTCCATCTGCATTAATAATCTGACCAAGATAATTGTAGTTCTTAACTTCTTATTATTGTTTATTTTCTTCATTTGAGAAAATGTATTAAACATTACTTGAATTTTTTTATACATTTATCTTCAGTCTTAATTTCTTACTTTCATCTGATAACTGTTGTAATATTTCCTGAATCTTCAAAACATTACTTGCAAAAACAAACATACCATCTGCAAAATGACATAAATAATTTCCATTTACTTGTATTTCCATAGCTTTTTACTTTAATTTACAAAATAGTTATCGTAAAACTGCCATAAAAAAATGTTGGATATAGAATTACCTGTTGTACACCCTTTTCAACATTAATCTTCTTTGTACTATCATGTAATTTAGTCATTATTACTATTGCATTTTGATAAATATTCTTCAAAATATGCCAATATCCTGAATCTATATCTTGATGATTCAATGCTTTAATTATTGTAGAAATGCTTATAGAATCAAATGTCTTTTTATAATTTACAAATGCCAATTCACATTCATTTTTCATTTCTATAACCTCTCCCAATATAGAACTTGGATGTAACACACTGTGTTAAAACTCTTTAAATTCCGCTCACTCTTTTGACTGATTAAAATCCAAAGTTGACTGTAGATGTAATTTCAATTATCTTGATAAAGAATTTTATTTAATTCTTTAAAAAAAAGCAATAACTCTGTATCACCTTTCTAAAATATCAATATTATTGCTTCATTCTTCTAATCATCTGGTACACTTTTATCACTTAGACATTTAGAATATAGCTTTGGTAATATTTTTTCTATTTCATCATCTGCTTCTTTTAGGATGTCAATTACACACACATATATATATATATAATGAACTTGAAAGAAAATGAAGAAATTAACACAGACAAAATTTATTAGATATATATTTATTTTAAAATATGTAATTTGGAATAAATTAAATAATGGTTAAATAACAATTTTGATATTTTTAAAGTACTCCAAATTATTTAATGTAAATAATTTTATTTTTCTGATTTTGACAAAAATGTAAAATATTTCAATGTAACAACATAAAAATATTTTGGATAAAACTAAGATTTTCTTTATAAGATACATTAATTGTATTTAATCTATTTTTTCAGTTAAAGGATTAAGCATTTTTTTAAAAACTAATTGGTTTTAATGTATGTAAGTGAAAAATAGTACAATGTAATTAGATTATTTTGGTTTTTATTAATCAAAATTAAAAATTATTTATTGTAATTCCTTTGTTTTTAAATTCTACTGTATACCATAAACAGAGGGTACATATGATTAGATATAAAGACTGCAGATATAGAGAGAGTGCAAGCCAGTTTAAAAGAAAGAATAATTGCTTTAAGTCTCAACTTTAAATTGACATAGAAGTGGGAAATCTTCTCTGGTATCCTTCATGAGAAATAAATTGTTTACCTAGATAGAGTTCAGAAATTATACATGCTTAATGAAATTAAGAATTTCCAATAATTACCTATATTCTGGACACGACAGCAAAATATCAGCTTATTATATCTATATGTTATGCAAAGAGTAAACAAATATATTGGTGGTCAAATATACTATATAGGGGTGAAATCTCTTTTAACAATGTCTGGAATACAAATGGAAGAAAGTGATTAGTAAATAAAAATATATAGACATATTATTTCCAACTTTAATTTTCTATATTAATGAAGATTTACATTTATTTTTACAGTTCTTACTTATGAATCTGAGACTTAGACACTTAATAGAAGAGCAATACAGAGACTTCAGACTACTCAAAGAAGTATGGAGAGATGCATGTTGGGAGTAACAAAAAGAGATCGAAAATGCAATGTATGGATAAGAGAACAAACAGGTGTTACTGACCTCTTGTTAAAAGGTTAAAATGGAATTGGGCTGAACATATTGCTAGAAGAGATGATAATAGATGGACAATTGAAATCTTAAACTGGATTCCAAGAGATTGTAAAAGACCCAGAAAGAGACCACATGTTAGATGAATGGATGAAATAAGAAAGCGTGCAGGGGTGATGTGGAGAAGAGAAGCTAAAGATCGGAGAAGATGGATTGAACTTGGAGAGACCTTCATCCTGCAGTGGATTGATAATGGTTGATGATGACTTCTGTTTTCTATCCAAGAAAAAATATTTATTCTAATACTAGATTTTCTACTATAATGATTTATTCTAAAAGTAAACAACTTTTTGAATCAACTGCCTAGATAATAATACTAAAAAATTTTGAAAGTAAATAATAAAAAACCGCACAGACAAAGTTTAAAATCTCCAGAGGACAGAAAGTAGGTAGATTTTCATATAATTGTGTTATATGACTCAAATAGACTTGTTTTAGATTTAGAAAAAGTTATAATGGATTGACCAATGTGCTTTTTAATAACAGATAAAACTCCAGATTTTAAGTAAACAAGATATAAATTAAAAATAATTTTAAATGCAAACTCTAGAATTAATAAGTGGAAATATTTCATTTTTATATTAGATTAAGCAAGTGTACGTTTATTATTTAATCATTTATATATTGTTAATATAGGATAATACTGGTCTATAGATTTAATGAAGATTAATACTAATAAATGAACTATTATTTGTATATTATAATGCACTGTGTATATGCTTATCTATATGCCTACACATATATTTACGATTATTCACTATTTATTATTAAAATAGAGCAATATTTATTGACTTATAGACGAACGGGAAAATTTGAATTCACCATATATGCATGTATGTGTGTTTACATATATGCATTGTGTAAACTACTGTTGTAGCCTCGATTGTTTTGTTTGTCAATATATTTTTAATATATATATATATTTTTACAATACAGGCTCTTTCATACCTGCACTTCATTATATAATATATAGGGGGTTGAACTCAGATTTTCACACGACCCTCAACTATCCACGCTATCTTAAACTGCTGACACACTATTAAAAGAATATCTTTATCTGTAAGTCGAAATCAGAATGATTTATATGTATTATAGAGTATGTTATCTCAGTGAAGTTAATTAATGCAAGAATAGATTGTTTTTTATATTTTCTCTTGTTCAGTCACCAAGGTCCTTACAATCCTAGAGGTAATTTAAGCATAATAGTATTTGCAATATATATTATACCAGTAAGTGATTTGAATCACCAGCCCATCGCCAAATCATTGTAATGACATTAGTATACAGAGTTGACCCACAGTGAACTTGGAGTGATGGCCAATCATCATCATTATCCCACAGTTGGGTAGCTGAATTAGTGTAATGGTATGGAATCACAGTAAATACTAAGCAGTTAGTGTTGTACCATAATCGTTTGAAGACATCAATGTTTCCATCATTTGAACATAGAGGTCCTTAGCATCTATACCCAAATATTATATTATATAGCATAACTAACTGTCTGTGTTTTATTATTTTCGGATGGGATAATTAATACCCATCCCTTGGAACAACACCTAGTTCCCATCTTTATAAGATTGGCTTCTGGGTCTTAGAGTCACTTTGCCTATTGACAGGAGATTAACCACTAAGCTAGCTCAGAGATAAACAAATAAATCATACGCACTGCTATATGATGCATATCTACCCTTCTATATAAATACTTTCTGGTAATAATACTACTCTCATTCTCCTTCAAAGGCACAAAACGGAACTAGAACCCAAATACCTATTCACCTACTAGGAGGTTGTTATATATACCAAATATATATTTCTATGACTAAGATTTTAGATATAGTGATTAAAATTATCCTTTTTATCTTTTTACTGTGGTTCATAATATATTTTTATCTGATGATGAGTGATGAGCAACATCTATAAGAGGTTTTTATGATTGATAAATAAACATATCATCATCAACCATTATCAATCCACTGCAGAATGAAGGTCTCTCCAAGTTTAATCCATCTTCTCCGATCTTTAGCTTCTCTTCTCCACATCACCCCTGCACACTTTCTTATTTCATCCATCCATCTCACATGGGGTCTCTTTCTGGGTCTTTTACAATCTCTTGGAATCCAGCTTTAAAATTTCAATTGTCAATCTATTATCATCTCTTCTAGCAATATGTTCAGCCCAACTCCACTTCAATCTTTTAATTTTTTCAATGAGGTCAGTAACACTTGTTTGTTCTCTTACCCATACATTGCGTTTTCGATCTCTTCTTGTTACTCCCAACATACATCTCTCCATACTTCTTTGAGTGGTCTGAAGTCTCTGTATTGCTCTTCTATTAAGTGTCTAAGTCTCAGATCCATAAATAAGAAATTGTAAAACACATTTGTTAAAAACCTTCCTTTTCAAACACATAGGAATATTTCCTTTTAGTATCAAATTATTTCTACTAAAAGCACTCCAAACAAGTTTAATTCTATGATTAATTTCCTCCATTATGTTTCCATATGTATTAATAATCTGACCAAGGTATTTGTAACTGTTAACTTCTTCTAATTCATCATAATCAATCTTTATTTTCATATTTTGAGCAAATCGATTAAACATTACTTTAGACTTTTTAACATTTATCTTTAGTCCTACTTTCCTCTGATAGCTCCTGAAATGTTCCTGCAGCTCTGAAGCATTATTTGCAAAAACAACTACATCATCTGCTAAATGACTTAAATAATCTCTCCATTTACTTTCACTCCTTTAGTTTCCCCATTTTAATCCACAAAATACTTCTTGCAGCACTGCTGTAAAAAGTTTTGGAAATATGGAGTTACCTTGTCTTACACCTTTTTCAATGTTGACCTTCCCAGTATCATTATGTAATCTAATTGTTGCTGTTGCATTTTTATAAATATTCTTTTAAATATGACAATATCCTGGATCTATACCTTGATGATCCAATGCTTTAATCACTGAAGAAATGTTTATAGAATCAAATGCCTTTTCGTAATCTACAAATCCAAAACATAATGACAACTCATATTCATTTGTCCTTTCTATAACTTCTCTCAATACCTGGATATGATCTATTGTACTAAAACCACTTTTAAATCCAGCTTGTTCTTTTGGTTGGTGGAAATCCAATGTTCTCTGTAGACAAGTTGTAATTATCTTGGTAAAATTTTTATATAAAACTCATAAAAGGCTGATAGGTCTGTAATTTCTAATATCTTCTTTGTCACTTTTTTTAAATATTAATATTATTACTGCATTCTTCCAATCATCTGGTACATCTTTATCATTTAGACATTTAGTATATAACTTGCTAAAAAAATTCTATTTCTTCACCTGCTTCTTTTAATACATCAATTATAATTCCATCATTACCTGGAGCCTTTCCTTTCTTCATACATTTAATTGCATGTCTCACTTCTTTATCTAAAATTCTGGGCAATTCGGAAGATGTAATAGATATGGGAGGTACTTGTTTTTTATTACTATATAATTCTTGATAAAAATCTTCTATCCATTTCATGATGTCATCTCTCTTTTTAGTAGTAATAATTCCATCTTTTTTTCTTATTGCAGATATAAATTTCCTACGAATACCAAAATGTTGTTTAACATTCTTGAGATTTTTATTTTCTTCTACAGCTTTCCTTGCTAGTTCACAGTTATACTTTCTTAAATCATTTTCAACTCTTTTCCACACCATTTTACAAAATTCAAGATATTCAATCCTTTTTAATGCATCATTTTTGTATATCTTCATATTCCTTCTTTTCTTCATAAATTCTCTAGTCTCAGTAGAAATTTTATTGGTCAATTGCTGCTTTTTTCTACCAGCTATCTTTGTTGCAGTTTTTAAAAGTGTATCAGTTATTTTCATATTAATTTCATTCAAATCTGAATCATGTTCAAAATCTACTAATACTTGAAACCGATTTGTAAGTTCTAATTTAAATTCATTAGAATGTTTCTGAAGATTAGGAATATCAACTGTAAATATTGTTTTTCTTAATAATTTTTGTCTCTCTAGTTTTACATTAACGTGTATCTTACACCTTACTAATCGATGATCACTTCTTGTGTTAAATTTATTAAGAACATTACAATCTTGAAATATGTATTTCCTGTTAGTCAAAATATAATCCAATTCTGCTGTACCTTCATTTGCATGCTCTCATGTCCATTTCCTTTTAACATTTTTCTCAAAAAAAGAATTCATAATATAAAGTTTTTCTTTTTCTGCAAACTCCACAAGTCTTTGTCCTCTCTCATTTCTATTACCATAACCAAAATTACCTACAGCATTTTCATCTTTCATTTGTTTACCAATTTTAGCATTAAAGTCTCCCATAACAATTTTAAAATGTTGTTTACTCTGATCGAAAGCAGTTTAATTTCGACATTTGATTCATGTTTTATACCAACATTACAAATAATATTTATTTTATAAAGTGCAGACGGTATTGAAATAATTTGTAAATCCCCAAAACAATTAATTAAGATAAAATTAATTATAGAATTACTAAACAGTTAATGATTAATAATAATAATAAGAGAAAAAAATGGAAAGCATCACACATCTTTTAATTGTGGTATTTAAATGTCATTTCACCTAGTGTAAATATTTTGGTCCCTTGTGATATTCATATAATTAACAAACAACATTAAAAAAATGCATACACACACCCCATCGTGTCAATAATATTGAAATGTAACTATTACATTTCATCTGTATCCATTCATAGCTCTGCGTAATTTCTGCCTTTAATAAATCAACACTAAAAAAAATAAATCTCTCATCTAGTTACTATTATCATTTCATAACCCCCTTTATCATTTTATTTTAGTCCTATTCACTACTCCCATATATCTATGTACATACCGACATCGTTCAGGATGTATTTTAAAATAAACTATATCAAGATATATCAACATATGTGTGTGCAAATGAATGTATAGAATATGATTGATAAAACAATTGAAGATATAATAAAATAAAATAAAAAAGCATAAATAATATTTAGTAATAACAAAACCCTTAATCGCTAAGACCTAATTTGATATTTGAAGAGAGAGAGAGAGGATTAAAAAATAAATGAAATATCAATAGTTAATAAAATTGGGTTGTATATTACCGATATCTTGGGTTCCTGCATTTGTGAAGCATTATTAATTAGCTTTTAAATACACACTATGGACAAATATATGTATAGATGACACACTGATTATCACCCATGAAGTTCCTTGATAATAACAGAGAAAAAAAGAGAGCAAAATGTCTTTTAAAGCACACACTGATTATTACGCGCAAATTTTCTTCAATTTAGCCTGGTTACTATTTTCAACATGATTGTACTTAAGATGATAGAAAATTTATAAACTAGTTGATGTCTAAACTTATTCATAGATAATTCTGAATTTGAATCAGAATAGTCTTTCTTCATGCTTTTCCCTTGCTCTGATATTTATTTTCCCAAAGTAGATTGAGGCATGAGGCATTGTAGACACTGCAGCCATCACTTCTTACATGGTCAACCCTGGATGCGTTTCTCTAGTCTCCCAGTCAGATGTGCCTGGACTCCCAGGGTTTCCAGCCCTTTGAAACAAAGCAATCTAGCATTCAGCACTGCATATTTTTAAATTTTATCCACAATGAGTTGGCAACACCAGTTCAAAAAAAACAAACAATAATAATGTTCCTGTTTTAGCTTCTCTCTGATATTTATTCATTTTGTATTACTGATGTCATTGGTTCCTTAATAACAGTAGCTTCTTGATGGCAATATGTGATTTAAGTATCTACTATCCACTTAGGTGGTTTGAAGTATTCTTATCTTGGAAATGTCAATTTATGATTAATTAGTAGCTGAGTTCAAACTAGCTTGGTGGTCAAATACAATCATTTGATTTAACACATTTGCTAATAATTTTCTCTCTCTCTTTTTTCTTCTTTAATGTTAACATATAAAAAAAAATAGAAATAACATATAAATTAAAAAAAAAACTATGTCACATAGAATTAAAACTTGAAATATTAATTGGAAGGCATTTAAGGTAGATTATTCACACATGCATATTGGCCCACACACACACAGCCAGAAATTATCCCTAATATAAAGCTAAAATTAGCAGTAATCTTGAATTTTACCCTCATTTCATTTTCCTTTCTATATTCTATCAATGAGTCAATGAAATATACATATAGCTGATTAAAACAAACACAAAAAATAATGTTCTCTTACTACTTTTTTCTTTTTCTTTTCTGGAATAATTGAGGTCTTGCTTGGGTCTCCCATTAATACCCTACAATGTGTATGACTGTATAAGGATATCCAGTTGATTTTCTAGATTTATTTGGATGGTGCTAAGGTCATAAAAATTCCTTTAAAGTCCATAAACTTCACTTTACTTTATAGACTTTATAATAATAATTAATTTATTGGTGACTGCATTTTCTGTCAATACTTTCAGATGTCCTATAACTAAGAATTATATCTGAAGGCAAACAATCTCTGGCAGAGTTATTTCTTTTTGAGATAAACTTATTATTTTTTATTTTACATAATTTAGTTATTTATTTTCATCTATTTTTAAATATATTTTGACAACAAAGCTGTTAATTGCTTGCATTAAAAAATTTCCTCTATTAAAGTTCAAAATGTCACTTTTAGTGTTTAAATATCACATAAGGTTCTCAAACAATTAACCAGTGATTATTTTTTAAACTTTGCCAGCTGGATATAGAATATTCTGAGAGTGATGTGATAAATCATCATACTAACACTTCAAAAATTCAAAAGCAACAATTGAATCTATTTGTTTATGGTTATGGATATGCAACATTTTTGAAAGAAAATTTTATTTACAGTTGTTATTTAGAAGTTTATATAAATGGATAGTAAATTGTTGATGAATTTGTATGTACAGATAATTTCTGTACTTCCTACTTCATTTCCATGTACAACATATATCCTTTTTAGGATTGACATTATGCGTACATAAATGTTTCAATGACAGTACATTATTCTAATAAGTTTTTGGCTGTTTTTATACTAGTTTTGGTTTCATTTAGCATGAGGACTTAAAACTTTAATCTTAATAATTTATAGATTTTTAAAAATGAAATTCATTTTTATATTTGAGTCTCAATTGATTATTTAATTTTTCAATTTACTATTCTTTTGTAAATTAGTTTAAACTGAGATATACATATTTGTTTTAAACATTAAAAGCATAAAGCTAAACTAGTCAATAAATAATCAAAACTATCAGTGAAACCGTTGGTTGTGTGATTTTATTTTCTTGGCTAGTCTGGTTGAATTTTGGATTTGGGGTAATTTTGAATATTTGTTTTACATTCTTTTCTATAAGAAACATTTTAGAGGACATATTGAGACAAGTTCACTGCTTTCTTCATTGTTTACATTATTACTAATTTATAACATAAACAAAGGCAAAACTCTCCATATAGTAGTGCCACCCTGTGCTAACCAGAGTAATCAATGGATGCCAGAAGGCTTGTGCATAAAATTCCTATCTAGTGCCTACTCATCCAATATCCCCAGACTAGTTTCTGGCTTGTGTCCATCATCAGAAACTAGTCTGGGGATATTGGATGAGTAGGCACTAGATAGAGATTTTATGCACAAACCTTCTGGCATCCATTGATTACTCTGGTTAGCACAGGGTGGCACTACTATATGGAGAGTTTTGCCTTTGTTTACAACAATTATGTGCTAATATAAGAGATGGAGATCATGTGATGTTTAGTAATTTATAACATACAATCGAATTATTAAAGATTATTTTTTGTGCATAAATTGTCTCAAAATTACAGGGATTTTGAAAATCACTTACAGCAAAAATCCTATTATAAATGAATTATATTCATGTAAAATATCACTAATCAAAAATCCCTGACTCCAGGGCTTTTTTGGGCTTGTGGATTTTTCAGATTTCAAGATTATAAATATAAACTCTTCCAAAAATATAAATAAAGTTTTAATTCTACTATTACAATTTATTAACATTGTGCTATATAAATAAATACCTTATTATCCATAGTTTTGTTTATATATAAATACTTTCTATATAAACCACTAAACATTACATGATCACCATTCTTCATGCTTACACAAGCTGTTTACACAGAGGCAAAGTTCTCCATACATTAGTGCCATTGATTACTTTGGCTTGCATTAAGTGGTGCTATATATGGAGAGTTTTGCCTCTGTGTACTTTCTAAATAGTGTATAATTTTATTTTAATATTAACTATTTTAAATGTTAAAATACAACATATATTTATTTTTTTATTAGCATAAAACTTATTTTATGGCAATAATTAAAACAATAAATCTAAATAATTCATTTTAACAATTAACTCCTTTGTTTTTAATTTCTTCTTCAAAATGCAGATCAGCTTTCCACATAACAATTCAATGTAATCTTTTTAAATTATTAATTATAGCATTGATCATAAATTAAATAAGTTTTTAGATCAAAATGAAAAAACTAGGAAGTTCTCTGCAATTATGCTTATTAATTTATAGTTATTTTTTTAAAATTTTGTTTGTAAATGTATGTATAAATTAATTAATTTATATCAAAAAAAGTTAAAGATTATTTTTAAAATTTTGTTTGGATAATAGAAGTTTTTGAATAATAGATATTTGTATTAATGGAAATCTACTGTGTTTTATTTTGTTCCCTTGATTTCTTTGATTGTAGCAATAACAGTTTCAGAATATCCACTTTTTTATTCTCTCTTGTTATCTTCTCTGGACAAACCAGTTTTGATCTTGTTTATCAACTAAAAGATCTGATAACTGTGTGTTTGATATACTAAATTATTTTATTAGAACCTCTAGTTGAAGAATTAATATCTAACCAAATTACATTGGCAAAACATTTTCTTCTTTTAATTCTTTAAAATGCTCCATTTCATTTTTTGTTTTATGGTACACCAAGTAGTCACATTTCAATTCCATTTTCTTTCTAAATAAATGTAACCATCAAAAACAGAAGGTAAATACTATGTTTTTATGTGGAAATGGCTTTAATGGTCATTCTCAAATTTAAAATGAGAATTCTCAAGAATAAGATGTTTAGTAAAACATTTTTTGTATGTATATTTTACAATACTCACATATTAATTAATCTGATATTTTTATTGTTCAACAATCGACTTCAAAGTTTACCTTTCTTCTATTGTTTAACAAAAAAAAAGTCTTTGAAGAATATTAAACAATCTTAAAACATTAGATTAATTAATAAAATTTAAATATTTCAAGAAATAAGTAGGAAAGCAGATATTTAAATAAATTCAATGATATGTAATGTTATCAAAAAGAAGAGAGTAATTCGAATAATAAAAATTAAATAATATATAAACTGCAATTTCTGTTTACATCAATGACACCCACTAATTTTAATAAAAAAAAATGTTTGAATTTCTATTTAATGGAAATCAAGGAGATATTAAAATTGTGCTGTGGGATACTTGTCTTGGATAATTGATTATATGATGATTGTCAATAGTTTTCCATCAACAAAATTATTAGAAAGGCTCAAATGGAAATATCAGTACTTATAAATTCTAGATTTTTTGACCTTGCGTAGTTTAGTACAGTGGTAAAGAGAGAGGAGGGACGACTTTGGACCTCAAGATTAATGATTACAACTTAATTATGTTATTTCCAGTAATTGAATTTATTATGAATTCCTAAGTAATAAACAACTCAATTATTTTTATTTATATTCTAAATAAATGAATAAATATCACTTTTGATAAATAATGTCTAATGAAGATAATTTTTCAACTAATTTGATTAACCATCTTCATAAAAGTAATATCAGAGATTTCTAGTGATATAACTATAGTAATGACATTTTGTAAATTTGTGTTCTACAGACATAATATAAACATTTAAAAAAATATATTTAAATTACTTACTTTAATTAGCTGACCTCTGATTGGATAGAGTGCAGAATCTTTAACAAGATCGCGAGCACTAAGACCACAGCAATTAATAATAATATCATAATTATCTGCTAACTAAAAAACAAATGAAAAATTTGTAAATATAATGAATCATATACGTGTGCATACTGTAAAATTATATTTTTATTATCTTTACTTATTGTAATTTTATGTGTACCAATATATATATACACACACACTTCTAATTTAAAAAATACAAACAAAATCCTATCATTTTTCTTTTAAAAAAAAAAACAACATTTCCATCTATTGCAAGTTTGAGGAATGAATGGATAATAGATGTAGTGTTTATTAAATCTTTATCCAGCACTATCCTATCCTTATTCTCGGATTACTTTCAGTTTAAGGCTTTCTAAAGTGAAGAGTTTTGGACCCGGATCTACTGCATTTGGATTTTTTAGATTTAATGCATTTTTCATACAACAACCATTTTATAATCCTTTTTTTTTTTGGTTGCACTTATCAAATTATTAGCCTAAAATTTAAAACATCTTAATGTTTCCCAGCCAGCTTATTTGTATAATTTATAGATCTGTTACAGCTCAAAATTACATTTCAATAGTTTTTAATAATATGGTGGATATAATTAGAAGTTGGCTGGTGTGCTCTTGTTTGTCAGATATGCCAAAGATCTTTAATAGAAAAATATTAACAAGTAGATGTAATTTCCCTCCTGCAAGACGACATATCTCTAAAGATAACCCTTTTGGCTTTTAATTTACTCAATCTCTTGATCCAAGCATTTATCTCATATCTTAACCAAGTTAAATTGTTCTGGTATTTATACAATTATAATTTCAGCAATAGTTTGATAAATATTATTTTCAGTTTTTAGATAAGTTCTAAATCATTAAAAAAAAAACCACAACCTAAAACTGAGGCTGCAGTAAAAAAAAAAAAAAAAAAATCACCTCTAATATCAAATCAAATTTTTTATCTCTGCTTAAGAGAATTTGTCAAATAATTTTAGTTTTTTTTTTTTTTTGGAGGAGAGACAGGGAGGCTAAAACGATTGATGTGTTATTCATTTCACTATCAGCCATGTGATCTTCTACATGATAGTAACTTGGTTTACATTGTTGTGAGAATGCTAATAAATATAGCAATCAAAAGTTTTAGGGAAAATTATATAAATTAAAATGTGAAGCTTAAAATAAAATATTAAATTTAAAAATAATAGGTATATTCAGATGTTAGAATAAATCATTAAAACATCATATATTAAAATGATAAATTATGTAATAGGTTTGTTAAAAGTGTTTAAATTTAAGAGAAACTTATAAATTATATAAACTATATTAAAACTGTTGCTCTTATCAACGATTAAAAGAATGTATGGAATGTATTCAAAAATAGTTCAGTTAATTATACTAGTGTTATAAAAAATAGACTTTAAATAATTAGATTAAAAAAGGTTAGTAAAAATGATTAAGCATATTTTGAATACGAGATTCGGAAAAAGTTCAAGCAATCAATTAAATAATGAAATTGTTTTTAATATTCTTGTAATTAAAATAAAATGAGATCATAAAGATGTTGAAAATAAGAGATTATCAAATGTGTGAAAAACAAGAGATCAATAGTCAATTTTTCTTAAAAATTGATTAGTCCAGAATTTTACTCTATTCAAACATTAAATGCTCATTAGGATGACAGTAGAAAAAAAGAGGAAAAACTGATGAATGTTAAAATCTAACCCCTTGTGAATCTGACCAATTTATTTAGCAGGAATCTCTACTCAAAATTGAGGGGAAATGTTTAAATTTCAAATTTTAAAAACAGGAGATATATAAAGTACATTATAGCAACATGTAAGAAAAAAAAACATAATTATAAATAGAATTAATCAATGAAAATGATTGTCAGAGAAATATTAATATGCAAAAAGAATCCTCACAATGAACTGGAGAGAATTCTGGATATAGAAATTATGCTGTGTAAGTTTAAAAAAACTGGTTAGATGATTATTCTAATATATTAATTATTGTAAGTTTTATTTTCGATCTCTTAGTATATATCTAATTCTAACAAAATATATTTTATTATGCACAGGCAAAACTCTCCATACAGTAGTGCCACTCAGTCCCAGCCAGAGTAAAATGGCTGGCACTGAGTTTTGCCTGTGTTAACAAGTTATGTGCAAGCATAAGAAATGGTGATTGTGTATTTTATTATGTATAGAGTTTATATAACATATTATTTAATTGATTGATTAAAGGAAGAAATGAAAGTTTTTTAAAAAGAAAGTTAGCTTTTATTGCTAAGCTTATAAATACTTGAGGGGCACTTTAAAACAGCTGAAAAAAAATTGGGATTAAAAAAAAATCATTTCCTTTTATTTTTATTTATGTGCAGAATAAACAGTTTTTATATTTTTATTTTTTATGTGCATGTGTGGAAGCATAAGTGTTTAGATTTTTATTTAGCAAAGATTAATTTAGTTTAGTAGAATATTTATTAAATAATAAATTATTTATTTAAAAGTCAATTTAAATGGAATAAACATCTGAGAACTTTATACTTTTATGATTTATTTATTTTAAACACATGTTTGCAATATTATTTTTAAATCTTGAAGTAAAGATAAATCAACTTCATTTTTAAAGTTATTCATAAAGTTTTACTTCAAAAATTTCAGTGTCTAGCATTTCCCCCAGTAATTTACCATGACAACTTCTTCCAATATTTCATGAACAAAGAAACTCCAATGCATGATAGAGAATATTCTGTAATCCAGACATCATGTGACAACTGGCATAAAAGCAGGAGTTTAGAAAATCCAGATAATCATCACAAATTTTTATTGCATTCAGGGCATAAACAGATTCAAATTTTTAAATAGCCATTTTGTTTGCCATCTACATGTTGATTGGCTAGATAAACAGCTAAGCAGTTGCCTTTATTAGGCAAATGACTTCTCATTATTCTAGAAACAAGATGGATGGCAAGAAATATTAATTAATTAATTAATTCTTTATTTCAAAAATTTCATTTATTACAATCAACAGTTAGTGGGAAAATGAATAAATTGACTTATGAAGTGCTGTCTCACAATTTTAATAATAAATCACTGAACTTTTTCATTTGGAAGTAATGGTAAATAGCTTATATATTTTGGAAAATTATATTTATTAATTTTAAATAAGTTGTTGATATTTATTTTCAAAAATATAATAAAATAATTGTTCTTTTACTTCAAGAAATGTACATATATGTCTCAAGACTGTGAACTTATCTAGTCTTTAATTATGCAAAAAAAAAAATTTAATAATAATTTTTCAACTCGAATATTCTTCCACAAACTTGCTGCTTAGAGAAATGAACTTTAATTCAAAAAGTAATGAAAATTGCTTTGTCACGAATGATAAACTATTTGCTTTATCGGAGATGTGATCAGAATTACTGGCATCATGAATTAAGAATCTATAAATGAATAGATTAATTATATATCTCAAATTAAAGAAGTAATGAACACTAATCTTTTGAATAAAATTATAACATCTGTTCAATCACTGTACGAGATAAACTGAAATGAACTATGATTTTGTATCCAGTGCATAAAAAAATTGCATTATGGATTATCAATGCTATATATATTTAAATAACATTCAATGGATAATGGATTAGAAAAGCTAAATATTAAACATGACATTCACGAATTATGAATTATTAAGGCAAGTCTTAAATATGATAAATATCAAAGTTATAAGCAATCTTAAAAATAGATTAATGTGTTAAATATAGATTATCTTGAATTATTAAGTATGCTAAGTGAAATTTATTCCTCTTTATTGTTTTTTCCAGAAAGGATTATATTATTAAAATGAAATTAATCGGCTGTGATCCTGTTATTTTAAAAGTGCTTGTAAATTCTCAAGCACTCTGAAATATTTTGCAAGTATCAATATCATCGAGATAAATTTTAAATCATCAAAACCATTGGAGGAATATCTAATGCATTTTCATATAATTGTTTATTTTTTGATTAGTTATTATTATTAATATAATAAAATTTCTCAGATATTACTATGCCATGCACTGGTAGTATTTTATTTAATATTATTATTATTAGTGATAGTGAATGGGATTAAAGGTGATTTATCTTAGGTTTAGGTTATATAAAGGTAAGTAACTATTAAACTTATATAAAACTGTGCCATAGTGCAATTATTGTATGTTTTATGTGTACTTAAGTTCAACCTCATAGTTAAATTGGAGTTAATCATCCTTATTTAGATAAGTTAATTTGTAAGGAATATTTTATGCATCACTTTTATATGTTAATATTAATTTTTTACTATTATATAGTAAGTATATAACAAGGCATCCCTAATGATCTAGTTATATTTTGTTAGTGGAGTGATACTCCTAACAATTAAGTCTGCAAGTAAATCCAATAAAGGATCTTGAGGTAAAATAGGTAAGCTCAATGTGGTAAATATAATCTAGATATGCTAAGTACTTGCATCTGTCTCGTAAAAGAGTGAAAACTTCTCCAACATTATTAAGTGAGGTTGATTAATAATTGATTAGTTAGTGAAAAAAAACTAATTAAAAATCACGTAGAGCATTTATCATTCATTGTTATGATAATGATTATTATCCTCCATTATTTGAATTGAGATTTTTTTTTTTAAATAATAAAAACAACCTATTCCTATTTAATGTTAGGATCTTCCCAACATTGTCTGATAACACACTTTTCATATACCAAATTCAAATTGGATTTAGAAAATAATATTTATTAGATATTTAATACACTTTTCTTATTGTTATTATTCAAGTATAGAATAGTTTTAGCTTATGTGGAAATATATAAAACTTGTATGAATTGTGAATTGCAAGTCAAGTTAGGGATAGATGCATTTCTTCCACACTATCATTCTTAGTCATTTCAATTAGCTTTCTCCACATTATTGACTGCAATATCAATACACTGTCTCAACTGTCATTAAGATCGCAAATGGATTTTCTTGTATAGTTTCAACATATATTTGGTTGCATTCATTTCAAAAATCTTTATGATGCTGAAACTTTAAAGAATAGTTTGGTAAATATAATAAAAATATTCATAAAATGAATTAAGATTTTGTTTCTGTCTTAATGAATATTAATTAGCCAAGAACTTATCATATAAGTCAAAAATTATTAACTTGAAATGGTCATCTAGTTATGAAGATAGATATTATTAGTGTTCGATGCAGAGAATTATAAAATATAAGCTATAAAAAAAAATAATGCATAGAAATAATTCTTGTTACATTATATCACTCTATTTCAAAAAATATAATTAAAACATATATATAAATTGAAAACCTCAATCATGTAAAGTGGTGAGAAAAGTGATTTTAATAACAGTTCATTAAATATATTTTAGTTTTAAAAACATATTTTACCTCAGAGAGGTCTTCAATTTTATTTTGGGTTATTATTCCTCCACCAGAAAGGAACCTAAAAAAGAAACAGACACACACACATATATATATATGTGTGTAATAGGGAGTCAGTCATTTAATAAAGATAAAAAGAAAATGTTCATTCCTTATGGGTCCTAATTTTAAATAACTTGATTGCATTATTGAGATTAAAATGTTTTCCAAGAGTTATAAAACTTTTGACAAAGATGCTGAAGTTTTGTGTGTTAACAATTTCTCTAAATTCCTTTCATGTTGGGAATAAATAAAAAACACATTAAAAATTTTTGATGATTAAAAAAAAATTTGCAAAGGTTTGGAAATCAATTCAACTCCCCATGCCTATTGTGATATATATATAATTTATCTGGAATATAATTTACAATAATAATACATGGATTAACATTAGATGTCATTTATACAATGCTAATAGAAATTTCATCATTTAGCTAAACTATATATATATCACATCATCATCTTTTCTTACGCGCTTACACAAACTATTATGCTAAAAATTACTCTGGAATATTGGATAAGAAAGATTTCACTAGATGGCACTACTATATAAAGAAATTTATTATTGTTTTAAACTACATATATTTCTAAATGCATTAATTTGTTAAATGTATATATGAGATTGTGATGTACTTGATTTAATGTTACTTACGAGAAACAACCAAATACACCTAATTCAAGTAACTATTATTCTCTTGCATAAAATTAAGATATCCCACTTACAAATACAAGATTTTATTAGTATGAAAATAACAATCATTTATAAACAGAATTATCATTAGTTCTACTAGCGCCTGTAAGGCTTACAAAAATAACAATAGGACAGGTATAGTCTGTATAATTACCCTAGGTCGGTCTTTGGTACCTTCAGACCCAAATATCTGGTTCTCCTCCCATCGTTGGTCCTGTTCTGAATTCGCGCTACACTTAAGTTTCTCAGAAAATCAGGACTGACACTAATCTGTCTTTTCTCTGCTAAATTATATCTACTTGTTGTTCTATTGTTTATTCCTTATCAATTTTAATTACCAAAATATTCTGGGCTTATTTCTGAGTTAATTAATTAAATTGTTCTTTACATTTTTAATCTTTCGTTTAATTAATTATTTATTCGGATCTTCCATCTTGTTTTACACCTTGCTTTTTATAAAATATCTATATGAAAAACCATTTGTAATTTCTGATTTTCATTTTTATCAAATCAACTCGTTTACTTTCACATGTAATTATTTAATACTTTTAACTTCTGGAGTACACACAGTTTCAAACGTATTTTTTCTTAATATTAATCGTACTACAACATAACAGAGATCAAAGTTCATGCACCACCTAGAAAAATTTTCAAATTGCTTAAATATTAATAATTGACTAAAAATATTCAATCTTAACATGATGCATTTTAAAATTCCACTCTTATCAGATACTCTAGAAATAACCAACATTTCGTCAACATAGCATTCTTATTCTCATTTAAATAACCACTATCATTATTAAAATGTGATTATTCAACTTAGGAGGATATTTAATATAATCTTATTTTAGTTATTTTAATATAGCTATACTTTTAATAAAGTACAAAACATAATGCTTATTTTTTCACAAAGAACTTGCATTCAAACAAGGGTCTAAATAGGTAAATAAGTAATTTATCAGCACCGGAAATATGTAAATAATCAAAGCAATATTGCCTTCAAGTGGCTATCTAGTAATTTTTTAAACTTTTTACTACATATCTAATGATAAAAAGAATCAGCTAATCTTGTCATATGTGTTTCAGACCAATCTCATCAAGCACAATAGTCGAGCTTTAAATAGCGCTATCTTGTACATTAATATTATGCTGTTAAAAATAAGGCTATATCTTGTTTGAATATTCAACTTTTAACATCAAACTGAGTATATGTATACATAACATACTATGATAATAGAGTATAAGTAATTTCTACGGCATCTGATGAGAATAAAACTCTAAACACACCTCATTGCAATACTGGAAATTTTATTAGTCAACAAGTAACATTTAAAAAATTTAGAAAATTTTCTAAATTTATGTATGAAGATTTAATATTGCTTCAATTATTTAGATATTTCCAATATTAATAAATAATTTACATAATGCATATGCAAATGATAACTTAGACTAATATAATTCTACCTGGTCATATATATTCCATAAGAGCAGCATATAAAGTCTCACAAATATTAATGTTCAAATCATTATTTTTTAACCAACAAAAGGAAATCCCTTACGCTAACCACTAGATGTTATATATAATAGTCAATTCAGGCATCAATAATCAGTAAGAATAAATTGTATTTCAAATGGCCACAGCAATAATGTCATTTTGATATATTATTTCCTAAGGCAGAACTAAGTATTTATGTTTAATAATATTGGAAAATACCAAATCATTAATTAAATTGAAAAAATTTTTATGGTCAGTATAATTATAATTGAAAATAACTATCAGATCACTTGATAAAAACTTTTATGAGAACAGCATGATAAAATCTCATAAATGTTAACACCCAAATCATGATAATTATTTTTAATTATATTTGACTTTGAGTCATCATTTGTTTGCATTTATTTAATGATTTTATCTTTCTTGTGGATATTAAAACTGAATACTTAATGGCTCTGCTTTCGGAAATAAAGTAATTCTAACATTAAGCTATTTTTGTGAATTTTTGAAATTCAATTAATTTCATTTTAGTAAGTTGTTGATGTTTAAATTTGTTCTTATATGCAACAATTAGTGGCTAACGAAAGACAGTTTGTCAGTTAAAAAATAATTTGTGTCTTAACATTTGTGAGACTTTACTATTCTGTTCCTGTGGATAATTTTATTTCATGATCAGGTAGTTGTTGTCAAATATATGCATATAATTGCATAAATGAGTTTTTTATTAATTAAAAGGATGCTTTTTGATTCTTCTTTGAGAATACAAAGAAACAAAGTAATTCAAATTCCTAACATTCACACCATAAATTTTTACTGCTTACCTATTATTTCAATATGATTACCCATATGCACAACATATACAGTTGGGATACAAATAAAGAGCAATCAACATGAGTTTATTGAATTTTACTGTTAAATTTTAGTCCACAAAAACAAACAAACAAACATGAACTTCTTTCTTAGATGTTGTTAATTTTGAAATATCAAATGGGTTTCCTTGAAAATAGGATAAATGGGCATGTGTAAAAGTTGATTTTCTTTTATTCTTATAATTATGATAGACAAAAATAGATTAAGGCCTATCATCTTCTAAAGGTTATAAAATTGTTATCCAAAATAAGGATTGAAGGCAGAAGATGTTAAAGATTTTCTCATACAAACTTTAGTGACATTCATCTTTTGTTTAGCTATATAGAACTGTAGATAAATTTTTAAGCAAAAGAAAACTGCAAGACATGGGGGAGGGGAGATCTAATATCAAATAGAACATTGATAGACTTTGTACAGTTAGAAAAGGAAAAAAAGATCCTGAAAAGTGGATATTATTTACTATAAAAACACAAATATTTGAAGCACAAATGGGATGAGATTCATTATAAATAAAGAAGAGCAACAACCCTGTAGAGTTGATGCTATAAAAGATAGAGTGGCAAGAATAGTTATTTAACTTATCAGAAGATGTCAAATGCAAATAATTCAGTTTAGTGCCTTACTGTTATGAAGTAAATAGTTTAAATAAATATACAGAATGCTTTTGATTGACACTAACATTTAAAAGTTATCATAGAATCTTTTAATGCTAAGTTTGGGAAATTATTAAAAGATGAAAGTGATGAGAATAAATTAGCTAAGAGACAGAAATAAGAAAAAAATGTAAAATTCTAAAATTTGCAGAGAAAACGGTAATTTAAAAAAAAGATGAAAGTGACCAGAATAAATTAGTTATAGAGACAGAAATTAAGAAAAAATCTAAAATTCTAAAATTTGCAGAGAAAATGGTAATTTAAAAAAAAAAAAAAAAAATCCAAAGCAAAATGGAAATAGGAGCTAAAATTAAGGTGCGGTAGAGTTGGATTATATTTTAGATAACACAATTTACCTATTTTAAGACTATAATGTGTTTGTAGATTTAGCACAGATGAGCATCAATTAGTGAGATATAGTGCCAAGATAGAGAGAAAAGCAATGAAAAAAGGTAAAATTAATAGTTGCTATATTTAACTTTCAATAATAATTAAAAAAATTTAAAATCACTTTAGACCATTACAAGATTTTAAAGATAAGTCAAATTAGAATAAAGTCTATAAGATGACTAATACTCTAACAAGACCTGCTACACAAATAACTAATGCAAAAAAAAATCATAAATAAATTATCAACTATAATATAGTAAGTAATATAAGAAGAAATAAAAGGATATGAAAAAATATAACAATTTATTTAAAAGAACTGAATATCTAGAATTCTATAAAATAGTACAAAAGAATTGATATAAAGAAATACTGCATATAATTGTAGCTATAAGAGAGAATAAGTCTCAAAAATATAGAAGATCATCTTAGTAATGGAAAAAATGTTATTTTATTGAGAGTGTGGTTCATTTTGCAGTAATGCAACTTCAGAAACATTGAAAAAAGCCTTCAAATGAAAGCAAGAAAAGAGGATTAAATATAATTGTGAAAAAGATTAAAGTAATGTTTGATAGCTTTTCAAAAAATATTATCATAATGAATTAGACAAAATTTAACAATTATAGGTACCTTGATCAGGTTATTAATATAGATTTAAAAACTATTATGAATGAAATTACCTAATCATACAATTAAACTTGTATGGAGTGCTTTCATTAGAAATAACTTAAAATTGAAAATATGTTTATGTACTTTAAAAAAAAAGTTTAGTAAATACATTTTACCAGAGCTTACTTATGGATACGAGATATAGATACTTAATAGAAAAGTAGTACAGAGACTTCATATCACAAAGAGAAATATAAAGAGATACAAGTTGAGGTCAGAACAAGAGATTGAAAGTGAAATATATTTCTAAAAATTCAGATAACAATGACATCAATGAAATAATTTTAATGCTAAAATAAAGTTAATCTGACTATATCTCAGAAGGAGGTAATAACAGATAAATAGCTAAAACTTTAAACTAAATCCTAAAAGATTAGAGAAGACTTGATGTGGAGAAGCTAAAATCAGCGGACTTGAATTATACTTGGAAAGATCTTCACTTAGCAATGGAAAGACAGTGATTGAATTCGATTCATATATAAAAATATATATTAATGTAATGTTCTCTATTATTGAAATTATTTATTTACTTGTGATACATTATCATATACAAATAATAATATTAGACAATTATATTTATTAGGATAAATATCAAATCAGGGCAAATGTTCATGCAGCCTCATTTGAAATGGCTTGTGATTCAAATTCACAAGGCAGAGTTAATTTCTTCTCATTTTACTAACCTTGAAAATAAATAACAAAAAAAATTAGATATGTAAATATCAAATATTACAGTGCTAAATAGCTTGTAATAAATTAAAATAAATAGAAATTAAGTCCATCTTCTGAATTTAAAACACAAGCCAGTTCAAATGAGGCTGAGTGAATATTTTCTCTGATTTGCCATTCATCCTAATAAATATTATTGATTTATAATACTATTCATATAAGATCTTGAACCACAAGTGAAAAAAGATGTAGTTTTTATTCATAAAATGAATTATTTTATTACTAGAAAATATCACATTAATTTGTAGATACAACTTTGAAAAGAAGTTTATCACTCTTATTTATTAATAATATAGCAATTTTTAAACATATATAAAATTATATGAAAAAAAAAGTAACAACCACACATGCACTATAAATAGATATGAACTTCCCCATCAATAAATGTTTTAAAACGATAGGTAATCCATGCATACCTAAAGCTTATTTATAAATAAACCGACATTCATGCTACAAATGGAGCTCGATCTTATTAAGAATCAGATTTTAAAATCATTATATCATATGTACTGATTTAAATTATATATCTTAGAAAAAAGAAAGTTTCTTATTTTTAATTACTTGCAGCAATGAGCCTCATTAGTTTATATAGGTTAGTTTCCCTCTATATAATTTCACATTAAAATCACTGCTATTAATTTATATCTATATAAACTAATATGGTTTATTATTGCAGATAGTTAAAAATAAGAAAATTTCTTTTTTTCTGAGATATGTATTTTGAATTAGTATATTCAGCACACTGATTTAAAAATATGTCTTTTAATAAGATCATACATTTCTAGCATTATAAATAAATGTTGATTTATTTAAGAATAAGCTTTAGATATGGATAGACTGCCCATGCTTCTTGGAGCAGCTTGTTCTTTAGCACATGCATGAAGGTTAATTCCTTCCACGAAAATTCATATATATATATATATGATCTATTTTTAAGCTTTAAATGGTTCATAATGTTTTCTCTATAAAATATATAATATTAATCAATTTTATATAAAAATAATAATAGACAATTTAAGCTTAAATTAAACTTATTTGCATCATTAAAGTAGAAGTAGATATCTTGAAAGAATCCTAAAACAACAAAAATTTTGATGACAAACTTAAATGATTTATTATAGCTTCATATAAAATTGATCAATATTATATATTTAGATAGATACCAAGCATGATATTGAAGATAATTTTATAAAGTGATTTAAAGCTGAGATAATTCTAAGAAGAGTATAGTTTTTTAAAAATAAAATTTAGTTACTTTTTCAAAGAACAAATTTATTTATTACATCATCTTTGTATATTTCCAATTTATTTACAAATTTAAACATTTTTTATGTTCCATATTTGCTCTCCATTGTTCTGCCTTATATTACTGAAATTATTCTCCTATTATTTCTTTACTACTGTAATAATTAACCCTCACAATACATTCATGCACGTTTTACACACACACATTAATATATATAATACATACAAAATCTTTATCCAACTTTTAGCATACAAAACTATTTTTATTAACTGATATTGCTCTTTCTTTAAAATCTGATTAAAAACTATTTTAATAAATCTATTTCTATCTATTTAACTTGCTTTTTTGAAATCCTCATGTAAACATTTATTTATTAAGGTTTTTCTTGAATTGCTTCATTTGCTATCCATATCTACATCTTCCTACTTCTTTCTGAATTATTTCTAGAATGTCTTATATCTTTTCATAAACATACAATACATTATTTCCATATGCTAAACTTGGTACGACAACTTCCAATGATTTGTAAATAATTATATTTATTTGTTTCTTTCATATTTATTTCCCTTAAAAAAACTCTTTGGCATTATATAATTTCTTTTTTCCAATAATTTTAACCTTTGCACAACTTTCAAAAATACTTCCATGAATTTTACTTAGATGAAACCAAAAGTTTTTGTGCATAGAACATATGTTCAGAAATCCTGTTAGCCAATGATAGCCCATCTAATTTCAATAAATCCTTATTCTATTCCCATATTTCCCAATTGTATTAAAAGACATAAATAAAAAATCATAATATCTATTTCTTTTATTCTGTTTATAATTTCATTCACATTCTATATAATTCTAATGGATCCTTTTTTAGCATCTTACATTCCATAAATAATTTTACAATATTTTTTCTACCATTTCCACATAAACAACATTTACAGTTTAAATTTTTATTCATTTTCCTTTGCCTGGTATCTAAATCTCTTGCCCTTACACCAAATAACAAAAACTCCACTTAATATTATCATACATCCTTTCATATTTTATATAATTTGTATTCTTATATAACTCCAAACTATTTTTTATTTATGTTTGTCTTTATCTATTCTCTTTTCCCGTCTCTTACAATTGAACATCTGTAATATATTCTTTACATATTTATTCTATTACTTATATAAATATATGTAAATAAATGAACTATCTATTAACTTTGAATACTAAGCCAATAAACATCACATGATCACTACTTCTTATGCTTGTTTTAACTTTGTAAAACCTTTCTTGTTCAATGTGTTTGTTGTCCATTCCACATAATCCAATTCAATGATATTTTTACTAATCTTTTTTCATTCGCATACTATGACCTTCTAAATATTTTAAATTCATTTTCAATTTCTCTTATTTTAAAAAAAAACTCTACTCTATTTCACTGTGAATAGCTTCATTTGGTATCCAAAATTTTCCACCCAATGCACATTTATCTAATTTTTTTTGCATTCTATTTAAAAGCTTCTGACTTCCTTGTATGATGTAAGGTATATCACTTTCAAATATTAAAAGAGGTATCATTGTATAAAAACATGCCAGATTTTTATCAATAACTTGTATTTTTTTTTGGTTAATTCTAATTTTTAGTTATCTTTATAGTTTCTTTTCATATTTAACAAAGTACTTAAATACTTATATTCCTGTACATCTTGAAAAAATATATATATAATTTTCCATTTTTCAACTTTACTTTCCCATTAAATACTAGATTTTTTTTTGCCCCCATTAAATTTAACTTTCACACTTCTCTGATAATATCTTCATATCTTCTATACTGTTTGCAAAAAATGAAGTATTACCTGAAAAACATGCACACACATACACACATTATAAATTCTTTCAGTTCCAACTGTAGGAATTCCTATCCCTACTCCTAACTTTTCTATCTCAAGCTCCAACTCTATTAAAAATAAAAGTGATAGTGGACATATCTATTTCAATGTAATTTCACATTTAACTTTCTCTGATTCTATATCTCCAACTTATACTCTAAGTCTATTCCCATATTTTTCAGCTTTTTCTACAAACTATTTCTATCTACTCTATCATAATCCCTTTTTTATATCTTAAAATGCAATAAGAAATATTTTTTTTTTATTTATAAGCCATTATAATCAATTGAAATACAATGAATAAACTATCCTCTTCTTTTCCCTGAAAAAATTACATTTTGAATTTTCCCTAAAATTTCATGTTCTTTTATTTGGTTCTAAGTACACCCATTAGCATGTAAATAATTTATGAACTATGAAATTTATTGCTAGTGGTCTATAGCTAGATACTGACCCCTCCACCCACCCCCCTTTATATAGTAATCTAATTCTCATACCTTTCTATTCACCTGCAATCTTATAATTAACTATAGTTTTATTAAAATTTTCTTTTAAATCAAGTCTTACATATCCTTTTATAATTACTACCACTTTAGCTACTACAACATTTAGTTCTCTTGCTTTTCCTTATTTCAATCCATCTATTTCCCCATTAAATTCTGCATCATTACTCTATCCATTTTCTCATAAATTAAATTCTCTTTTAAATCATATTTACCAACATTTTTTAAACCAAAGTTTTTATTATAAATTTTTTATTTATTAGCCAAGTTCTTCCCTATTCTTACATTCTTCTCTGTACTTGATAATGTAACACCTTTTTATTTTTTTAATTTTTTTATATATGTTCATTAAGTTCTTATTAATTTCATTTGATTTCTATTTTAATTCTATTCTATTTTTTTTTCTTAAACAGCTTTATTATTTTTTCTATTTTGTAATAACTACATGCATTTTTTTTACACTTTCTAAAGGGGTTCCCCCCTTTATTTTCTCTTATTAATTCTATTAGTTCTAAATAATACTAACTCCTTCCCATAACTATCCATTCTTCAGAACTTTTAAAATTGCTGTCTCTCATAAATGTTTCCAAAATACTATTAAATTTACTCAATTTAACCTTATTTTTAAATTCTCTTCCACCCCAGTCACCATTCTACAAATTTCAATATTTTGCCTACCAAATACTTTTAATTCTATAAAGAGTAAATTGTACACTGCTGACATCCAGTTTTTGCAATTACTTTTGATGGAATTTGTTTTAATTCTTCTGCAATTGTGATAATCTTCTTTTATCCAGATATTAAAGCTCGACAACTACCTTCCTCAATAGTGGCTTTTTAGAATTTTCTATTGTTTTCATTATTTTGAGATTTTTTGACTATTTTTCTCAAGGCAAAAATCTTATAGTGATGATTTACAACGTTTTAGAAAAATATGTCAATGTTGTTAATAACTATTTATTAAGCTTAAAATTATAACAAAAGCTTTATGAAAATTGTCTCTAATTATTTTCTCTGGTATGGATCTATTTTAAGCAACAAATATGGATATCTTAGCTAACGTCAGCTAGAAGTAAAACAATGATAAAATACCTCTCAAATCCTCACCAATTGGCAAGCTTGGTAATTATTGTTTTCCCCTTTATCATTTTTCTGTAAGATGTTGAAAAGTCTTTGCCCTGCAGTCAGCTATTTATTTAAAGTGCTCATTTCACAGAACTTTATAATATAGAATTCAAAGCAATTGGCTGTTATACCCATAAATTAAATTCAAATCTTGGTTGAGACTATTTTTTAAAAAGTAGTTAAGAATTTCTCAAATAAGCTTAGGATTTTTTTTATGCAAATGGACATGGACCACACAAGCAACTATCCAATAATTAATAGTAAAAGAAATGTGACTGTTCTTAGATGAAATCAAAGGCCTTAGATGATCTAGTTTGGTCAGATGTAGTATCAATGTGTAGACTACAGAAAAATCATAATTCTCATGGATGTAGCTGATATTATATCCTGAATTAATTTATTCTTTACCATCGCATTATTTATGCAATTTTTTTTTTATATTTTAGTATCAATGTTGCCTCATACCACCCTTATCTATCTGCTGGTTAACAAAAAATACTTTGCAAGAAAGATTTTGCTTCTATAGCAATTTATGTAATCATAAATGATCAATGGTAATGTAATGTTTTAAGTTACAGATTCACAAATTTGAAGAAGTTTTTTGCTTTGCTTCATTTGAAAGCAAATGGGTTTTTTTAAAAAGAGGTAATGCACTGTAATTATTAATAACAGCAAAGATCCCAAAATTAGTTTCTGCAATAGAAAGCAATACTGGATTACAATGCTAATAGCAAGAAAATTGTTGAAACTGGCTATAACATATTGTCATAACTGCCATTTTAGAAACAGAATAATGATTACTTACTCTTTATTAAAAAAAACATCACATGAGATAGCTAAAAAACTGTTGAATGAGCTGGCTATCCAATATTGTCATAATTGCCATTTTAGAAGCAGAATGGTAATTACTTACTCTTACATAAATGTTTCTACACTTGTAATATAGTATTAATTATTATAAAAAACATCATATGACCCCAGCTTAAGCAATGCTTTTTAGAAGCAAATTCTATACTATTCCAGTTCTACTATCTTCTGCAAGCTTGAATGATCAATAGATGTAGATAGGAAAGCTTATTAAATACTTACTAAACTAGTTTCTGATCAAAATATTAGTCATTAAAAAATTGAGAAAAATGAATTTCAGCTAATAGCTTGAAAATACAAAAAAAAGAGTGGCCATTAAATAAGATTTATAAAATCCAGGTTCCCTACATCCATTGCATAGAAATTTAATAAGCATTACCATCTAACATCTGTTGATTACTTAAGATTACATTAGGTGACAGAACCGGAGTAGAATTTTTAGCTGAAATTATTGATTATTGCTCTTATTACAGATTTCAAAAGTAAATTAAACAAGCCACATGAAGATTTACTTTGGTTATGATAATTACTATGATTATAATCATGAATAATCCTACATACAAATATATGCACATATATTCATGCATAAATGTATACATATTTAAAACTAAGTGAACCATCTCTTTTTCTTTGTCAGAAATATTTGCAAGAATAAATTGACCATTTACTCTTATAGTCTCAGGAGTAATGTGGTTTGATTTTGCTAAGAGTCCTATAATTTGGAAAAAATTCAATCCAAACCAAATGAAAATCATGTTTTGTAATATCTGGAGTCATAAGAATAAATGATAACTTATTAAAGTTTTTTGACAAAAAAAAATCGACAGCAGGTGGAAAAATGATAGGTTTCTTGTATATGTTAATGTTGTGATTAGTGATATGTATGTATATAAAAAGAAATTTACCTTGAGGTTAAATATGGTAAATAATACTGGCATTCACACATGAAAGTTGAATAGAACCAACCAGTCATAATTCTTAAAAACAATCATGAATTAAAAAATATGAAAAGCATTATAATTTCATTATATAATAAATTATAACTCTTAAAAACAATCATAAAATTAAAAATATGCAAAGTATTATGACTTCATGTATATATTGAACTAAATATTTTCATGGATTATTTTATAATAAAGAATAGAAATAAGAAGATTATATCCTTGTAAACAGAAATAACTTTTGTCTTTTCACATTTTCAGCAAACTATCAATTACTATTAAATGGCAATTACCCCAAGGCTAATCAAGTTTATATCCATTAGTCCTATAATAACTCTTTTGTTGAGGTTTTTTATTGAAGTAAATATATATATATATATATAAATTGAACAATTATGGAAGGAGAAATTTTAATATGTATAAAATAGTGAAACATTTAAATAATTCCAATACAGTAATAAATTATTAAAATTTATCTAGACAAATGTATCAAGATAAAAACATAGAGCTTGTTGTAGTTATTTGTAGATTTAACCTATTTAACAGCTTTTTATATATATTAATTTTATAATTTTCAGCCATTAACTATATAGTTTAGTGCAAGTAATAAAGTGATTGAGAGCTAAATGAGTCATAAATTGTCACTTCAAGTGCTTCTGGGTAGCAAACCATTTTATTTTTTTAATAAGCCTAAATATACTTCCAGGCTAAAATGTTATTGGTGATTTTTAAAGCACATGGCATTAATTTTTCAGTATAAAAAGTGGCTATTTAACTAGAGAATAAAATAAGAGGGTTTAGGACTAAAGGTTTATAGGTTGTTTCCATCTAATAAAATGATGGGACTTAAATTTTTATGTGAGTGCTCATATATCATGTGATCTTCAAAAACTAGCCATACAAGTATCTATTATAGATAATTAATTATTAAGGTACTATGCATTTGATAATATGCAGAAGATAAATTTGTATAGAGAATTTCTGGTTATTATAAAAAGATATTTTATTATAAAAGTGAATATTCTATCTTGATAATCATCATAACCAACAGAATTGATAGGATTTATTTCTTATTACACATGCTATAAATATTTTTGAGATAATAGATATGAGAAGTAATGTGGCAATGAGTCTTAATTCACCATGTATAATATTTGTGCATTTGCTCTATAAACTATTTTCATTAGAAAAGTTATTGATCATTCACATAATTTATGGCAAAAAATAAAAAAATAATCTAATGGCTTTATTTCCTGGAAATTCATAAGCAGTTTGACTGCTGGAAGTGTTAGAGATGGGCCATAATCCATGCACCTTGAGCTTCACAGTTCAGCCACTCTATCACTGCATGAAACTATACAGAGAAAAATCAAAAGACATATTTTTCAAGAGTTCATAAGAAATTTGAGCACCAGAAATAATGGAGCAGAATGATCTATGAATCTGCCATTACTGCTGCTTTCAGTTACTAACAAGTAATCATCAACAAATAAAATATAATCTTTCATTTTCATTAGTGATGCATTGTAGATAACTATTGTGATGTGAAATTTTTTTGCAATGAAGCAAAGGAGATATAACAAAAGCTTGATTGTTAATACTGTTAAAGAAATTCTTTTGCAGTAGGCTATATTTACAGAAACAATGCTTCAAAAGATGATGATTCTAGAATAAACTGTTAAGCCTTTTAAACAAAATGATGATAGCTTACATTAATTAAAGCTGATTTAAATTTCAGCTGAATGATGTAAAGATTGGTGATATTGCTAATAGTAAATGCGATGTGAAATGAACTTTTGACAGTAGTGACATCTCTTGAAACTTCAGAAACTATAATCTAAGCAAAAAGCAAAGTCACTGAATATTAAATGATGGTGATCTGCACAACTTCTACTCAGCTTGTCAATTCTCGTCTTCCTATTTAAAACTGATGATTTGAAAATTCAGACATCTTAGACATTGAATCCAAATCATTTAGTATCCAAATGACAACTCATTGTGTGGCATCTAGTTTAAATAAATTATCACTATTTTATAATCATGTAAATTAAGGAGAAACCATTTTACATCATCATATAACATCATCTAAGAAAAAAATCAGATATGTGTAAAATCAAATCATTTAGTAATTAGGAAAGATTTATTAAAAACTTCAGTGTTTTTTGAGTAAGCAAATAAAGATGTATGTAAAAATTTAGGATGCACTGTGAATCTTGTTTAATAAAAATGATGGCAGTTATCTATGATACTTCAATTAATAGTAGTTGTGCTTGAAAGTGCAATCAATATCAGATATATCCCTGATCCACATTTTATTTTGCCATATTTGGAATATTTTAAAAAGGCTAAGACCACTTATAAGAGATACGAGCAATTTGTGCTTTGCATGAATCAGTTTATTTAAGTAATAAAACTTAACCATATGTATTTCTTGTTATAGCAACATCATCAGGTTAATGAATAGATTTTTTTTTAAAATAAATAATAAATATGTTAATATATAAAAAAATGTCTATTCCAATCATCGTGTATAATATGGTGGCAGCTATAGTAAAAAAATGTATTATGACTCATGGCTGTCATTGATAATTTATGTGATTATAAAAGCATATTTAAATTGGCCAAATTCAAACTCTAAGTTGTGTCTTATCTGAATTAACTCTGATAACTAAAAATTGATTTTAAAAATCTGTACTCATGGATTATTACACTTATACCAATCAATTCTTAAAAAAAAAAAACCATCATAAAAATTTTTGAAAGCAGTTTTTTATAATAGGCTTTTGGTAAAGAATGTTGCAATCAGGCAATGAAAATAAATTCATCAGTATCAATGTTCAATACATTATTTTAAAAAATACAAAAAAAAAAAGGAGATAAAAGTAATAAGATACAAACAAGAATGGTTGAAAAGGATTGTTGCTACCATTAATATTTAAATACCCATTTCAAACTTATGTATGTTTCATTTATGTTTATTTATGCAATATTATACATTTCTCTCCCTCTTTTTTTGCATGGACTATATTATAATAAATATAAATAATGACAATGTTAATCACTTTCTATACACATTTAATACAAGTAGTTTATTTATTATTTCCAAATCTAAGATGTCAGTTTTAACCATTCAATAGCCCTTCTCAGAGCATATACTGTATTTTATTTGCTATGTGTATTTTAAAAATAAAATCTACATGGATAATTGCATATGGAAATTGATTATTGTAAAACAGTAGTTATATTAAATAGTTTTTTTCATAAAAATTGAATTATATTAGATATGATTAGTATTAACATCTAAATCCTAAAAGGCTGTAATTTCTCTGAACATCTGCTATCTGTTTAGATCCTTAGTTATTTTTGATTACATATTCATAAAGGTGATTAAAATCTACACATCTTGACACCAATTGTTTCATTTCTTTTTTACACATTCAATAATAAAGAGTAATCACAAAACAATCTTGTATTTTATATCCCACAAATAAAAAAAAAAAAATCATGAATAATTATAATTCACATGATTCAATGCAATCTCAGAATCTGGAGTATAAATCCATGGATTATGCTCAGCTCTGACACTTCCGGGTTTTAAATTTTTATAAATTCCTGAAAAATGAAGCCATTTAATAATTGTTATTATTATTAATAATTCATTCTTAAATAATGTATTGGATTATTATCTTTTGAAAGATCTTAAGATGAATTGGTTAGAGTGTCTATGACCTGATGTTCAAATCTGGAATAAAACTAATAAAAATTTAAAGTCAATGAAGAATTTCTTACTTCAATACTTTCAACTCATCTAATCATTCAATACTTGTTGACAAGAATATATATCAATCTGCCATTGAAGACTAGGCAAACCTGTATTCAGAAATATTAACATGTTTTTTTAATTTAGAACAAATAAGTGTACTTGGAAAGAGAACAATAGAAAGGGGTGATAGTAAAGATAGATAGCTTTTACATTTTACTATCTATTTCTAAATTCTCTACAAAAACAACAAATATCATATATATTTTTTGATTTAAAATATAATTTTGATTATTCCTACATATATGTGCATCTACAAATTATTGCTTTAAGAAATATCTAGGTTAATACTTTTGGGTCCACTAATGGATTGCTTGATCACTTAAATGTTATTGGGAAACCCTTAGAATCAGCCATCCAGTAGAAAACTAACATCCAAAGAACTTTTATTAAAAATTAAAACATATACTAATTCAACAAAAAATTATCTTGATCTGTTCAAAGCTTTTTTAGCAATTAATCTTTATGATGATTATAAAAAAAGAAAATTAATGTCTACTATTAACACAAATGATCTAATTAATATATAAATTACAATAAATTCCTTTTTTTACTCAATAGTTGGAAATAGCTTTTTTTCTTCATCACTCAGGTGTCTAAACCCCATGACTAAATCCTTCCAAAATGGATCTTCCTGAAAAAAAAAAACATATATTTAAGTTTTTATTATATAGTGCAATTGTATATGCATGTTTATATATATTGAATTAAATATTTCCATGGATTGTTATTATAAGAAAAAATAAAAATAAAAAGATCACATCCATATCAAGAAATGATCAATTACTACTAATTAACAATTCCTGAGGCTCAACAAGTTTTCTCATTTATCTATAATAGCTCTTTTTTTAGAATTTTTTATTGAAGTAAAGCTTAAAGTTTATCTCTGTTTACATGGATATGATCTTATTATTTCTATTCTTTATTATATATATATAGTACCAACATTGTGTTGGCATATAATAACTTTCTTTAAAAAATTATTAAAATAAATATCTTTCGTAAAAGAAAACGTTAAAATAAATAGTTAAAAGTTTAAGAGTTCTTGAAATAAAAGTTACAATTAATTAATTAAAAGGGGGGAGTGGGAGTTTGCTGTAGAAACAAACTAAAAGTTTTATAAAAGAAATAAAGAGTTTTTGGTATTATTATCAGTTGAAATATAACTTAAAGTTTAAAAATATAAATATCTTTTATTTAAGTAAAGAAAAAAAAGTAATCTTAAAATAAGAGTTTATTGAAATAAAATATACAGGTACGTAAATGACAAATTAATGTGTGCTTGTTAATAAAATATATATGTGCAAGAGTAAATAAAGAAATGATAAGAGTGTGTTACAAGAAAATAAATATTAAAATGAAATAAAGGAAAAATATATTTAAAAACACAGTGATGGCTACTAATAAAAATATAAAAACACATTTGCATGGCTACTAATTAAACGATCTTCAAAAACATGTAATTAAGAGATTATCAAAGGAATTTCGACAACAGATATTGCCGGAGGATATCAAAAATGACAACACGTCGTACGTATAAATAGTCAATTTTTTTATCGGACAGTTAGTTGAGTTAGTTGTGTTTGAGATAACGGTTCAGTACAATCTATCAGTGAGTTATATCAATCAGTTTATTATGGATCCAGAATCAAAAATGCAGTGTTAAAACCTCAGAAAACATATGACTTTCTCCAGCCTGAAGTCTGATGAAAACAGCCAATCTGCTTGATAAAAGTGATGCCTGCATAACAACCTGAAGCCACTCAATATCTAATTGTCTTAAAATAAAATGTCTCAGAATAATAAGCATCAAATCTCCACAAGAAAACTTCAAATCTAACCAGTTAAAAATACTTCATTAGAAGCAGCAAACAGCAAGAAGTATCCATGTTCAAAATCCTAGGTAATAACATTTTTCTTATACTCATTCCTAAAGTAGTCATTACATTCATAAAGCCTCAAGAGTCAAGTTTAAGAACTCTATACCACCCATAGATGGACTATTTAATATGTGTGTTTAAAATGTTGAGTGTACTCATGTGTTAGTATATTGATTTCATTGTATTTTGTATTTCAAATATTATTTAATGCTTTCTCATAAGATATGATAGTGTGTGAATTTAAAATGTGCATGTGTTATTGGTAAATAAGATTTATAAAATATTTAAATATAGTTTAATAAATGTTAATTAAAATAAATTGTCTTTAAACTTAAAGCTTTATTTGTCAGTCAATTCTTTTAACCACTAATTGAAACTATAATTTGTTATTGAATTAAAATAATAGACTGAGCTAGTTAAGGGATTTTTCGAGTGCTGGATTATGTGCCTATTGTCCGAACATGTTAGTCTTAGACTAGCTGGTGCCTGGGGTTTACTCTGAAACAAATAAAGTATTTGGATAGTAGGGGTTTGAATCTAGCAGCCAAGGTGCGCCATGATCTTGAAATGTGATTGTGTTATGTGTTGCATAGCTCGATCTGATCGTGGGTTTTATTGACAGCCCTGCTGTCAATAATATTTTCCACTTTGCTCGAACATGACAGTTCGTTCATGTAATATTTATAATTAAATAAGATTATAAATGTATTATAAATAAAATGTAAACCAGCTAAACCAAACTTGCAGTGTAAGTAAGATCTTCATCGGATCGAACCCGGTACAATATATATATATATATATATAATGAATTTACACTTAAACACTCTCTATTAAATCATTAATTCACTAAGATATAATATGTTTTATAATAGTGAAATTTTGAATTGTAAACTATGACAATATAAGACTCACAAGATCAGTTTCAGTAGAACTTTTTTCAATACTTGTGCCAAATCCCAAAATCACTAACCACAAATAACATTTTATATTTTAATTGAATTATGAGATAATACAGAACACTTAAATATAATAATTCATAATCTTATAACATACAATTCTGTAATATATAAATTATATAATTGATTCCTGTATATTAAATATGTAAATTCTAATACTTTTAATAAGCTTAAAAATAAACAAGGATTATTCTATTATATATATATTAAAGTGAAAATTTTTACAGCTAAAAAAAAAAATCAATGTTAATATTACCATTAATCATTTCCCTATTATTAATATTAGAATTATTCTGTGTTTTGACTGGATCCTAATACAATCTTAAAACAGCAAAAATTTATCAGAAATTTTGAATATCTCTGCAACATCCTAGAAGACCTCTACTGCTCATAAGATGGGTGTGGAATCCTCCATCTCCCAAATATGCACATATAATACAAGTTAAAATTTGGTGTTTAAAGCAATGTGAATAGTGATAGAAAACTCAAAATTTACAGTTGAGACACCATGAGTAGAAGCTTTATAAAATAATTTGTAATATTTCATATTTGATTTCCTTCAAAATAATAATATATTATAACGGGACAGTCCTTTTCAGGCCTTGAGGAAGTTGCATCTAACTATAGTCGGACTCAGGGTCTTCTTATAGAATGCCATGGATGAAATAATGTAAAATAAAATCCAATCCACTCCTCTATTAATTACCTCGTTACTCTTGGAATTCGAGCTCAGGGAAGAAATTGCAATTGACTCTCTTCGGGCATTTCCACAAATATTTCATAGTAATGATAATCAAAAGGTTTCACAAGATGTTGGTGCTGAAAAAACATAGTATTTGGGAGGCTGATTGACATTTTATCATTGAATTTTCGGTTAGCAATTTGCACTAAGTCTATTTTGACTTAACAAAAGAAAAAAAAAGAGATCTTTCCAGAAATAAAAAATCTACCAGTAAGATTGTGGAAAAGTTTGGAAATCTTTTTGAAAAACAGGGGTCTTATTCTTAACTCAACAAAGACAATATGCCTAACTTTTCATTTAAACTATATGAAAATTTCTCATAATTTGAATATAACAACAATAGAATGAAAAATAATCTTATCCCATGATACTTAGAAGCAATATTAAATCAAAGACTAATTATCTAATATACCCTTTAAGAATAATCTCCTTGAAAAGCTGGATGGCATTATTCTGAGTTGTGATAAAAGTATTTAATATGTAGCTTTTTTATCACTAATATTTTCTACTTATTAATACTGCGTATGGAAAAAAAGGGATTACACTAAACTTTGGGAATTTTAGATATTACCATGAAGAATCTTTCTACAATAGCTTCTTGTTTTTTCATACATTCCTTTACCAGATATTAGAAGAGATATCTTCACAAAGAAAATGTATAAAAATCTCTTAAGTAGGTTAGATTTGCCAATAATTTAATAAAAGTTTCACCATCTGAGACTTGTCTCAGATCAAAATTCTATTTCTGAATATTCTTCGAAGAATTATGGCATAAAAATGAATTTCTTATAAGGATTCAAATGTTTTTTTTTATAACTAACATTAAAACTAGGTAGATTTGATTTTCTTAGACGTCACAGAACTCCCATCAACAGATTCAAAACAAATCATAGTCATTATAGTCATGTATTTCATAAATGGAATATAGCGACCATTGGTCTATGTAAATGTGGAAAAACACAAACTATGAAATACTTAGTTAATAATTATTGAATCTATAGTTATAGTAGCAGAATTGAAGGTCTTGATGATATTACTAATGCCTCTATTTCTTGGTTGGAATCTCTACAGTTCTTCATAATATTTTATTAATTGTTAAGCTGTCTAAAAAAAATCCATATACTAAATAAATAATTAATCATATCGATCACTTTTCATCTGGAAACATTTTAATGAAACTGATATCACATTCTGTTAATATGCTGCGTGAAATAAATAGCTGACCCACAGCTTATTTTCTAATTGCATGAATGGGTTCTTTTCACTCTCACTGATTCTAAGATTGCCCTGTTTAAAATATAAATGGAAGCAAACCAGAATAAGGTTCGTAAGTACTATGATGGTGTATTTTATCTGTAGTATATAAAAATATTACATCATTTTTTGTAATTAATGTACTGTAATGGTGATCTTTTCGATGTAACACGGGGACACCTTAATTTCTGAATATTGTAAGCATTGTCAAGATGCATTTTTTAAATAAAATAAACTTTCAGAATTTTTTTCTAAAAGTGTTTTAAAGTCATAAAAAAATATTGAGCTGAATGAGGAAAAAATGTAAACACCTAATAAATCTACAATTCTTTTATATATTGTGTGTATCAATGAATTATCTATGATTCTTTTAATTTATTCATATAGAAAAAAAAGTTTTTTTTTGTTATTTCTGTAGTGATCTTAATATTGTTATGATAGCACTAAAAAATTTAAAAATCCACCAAGCATCAATCTTTCATGAGCCAAACACTAAATATATCATCAGAATAACTTAACCTTATAGTTTTTTTAAATGATTACATTAAATATTGTTGCCTTTAAGTTTTTCATAAAAACAAAGTTTGCAGTTGAAAAAATTGTTGACGCTGTGATTAAATCTGAGGTTTATTTATACATTTTTACTATTGAATATCAACGTATTTTGATACCTAAAGTTCAATTAAACATGTAACAAAATTCAGGAGCGTAAAGGCTTCATTTACAGGCATGTAAGTAAAAAAATAGTATTCTGTTACATGTGCTCTGTTAATAAGTTGAAAAAATAAGCTAATGATAAAGTTGGTGTACTATAAGTAATTATAAACCAGTCTTAATGGAACTACTTGTTTAGAATTTTTGATTAAATCTATAATAAAATAATATATTGAGCCTTATGGATAGATCAATTGTAAAATCAATATCATGAAAAAAAAGTGCATCTTACAGTTAGAAAAGAATCTACTATACCAATTATTTATTCACATATTAAATTAACAAACATGATATCAATATATCAATTTTTATTAAGTATATGTTCTGGTGAAAACTTACTATTTTGATCAGAGATTACTGGAGAAATTGTAAAGATTTTTATACAGTGCAATAGCCTATAATCATGAAAATAAGTAAATTAAATGCTACCTAGGAAAAATTATTAGTGGGAAAAAGTTATTTCATGATTTGAAACAGTAGAACAGATTTATATTGCGTAGAATTCTTATATCTTAATAAAATGTGAGCAATGAATTGAAACGGAAACCTCCCAATCTCTTTCCGTTTCACCATCAACCTAATGACCTACTCGTCTGAACTAGTTTCGAACCTGTCTTAAATGTAAAAATGTTATATATAAGTCTAGTGGTAAAACTTTGTTATCATGGCCGCTTAAATGGCATCATCCATTTACATACGAAAACACGCTATAATTAGACAGGTTTGATAAAATCATAGCGTAGAAATGCTCATAAATTATTATAAAATGTTTTATTAATTTTCAGTCAATTCTTAATTATATTCGCTATTATATTCGTATGTGGATGGATAAGTTAAACATTGGAATGATATATATATTTAAGTTTAAATAAAAATAATGTAAAATGTTTTCTTTAAAATATATTTAACGGTTTTCTGATTTAATGTTTTATATATATAATTGAAACTAAAGTATTTTCTTTAAATTTGCTTTTTTTTTTTAAAACAAATAATATTGTTATTTTGTAAAAACAAATATGTTAAAAGTTATTTCAGTAAAATAAAAATCGGTTTATAATTAAAAATGAGAATTTTGTGTAAACAAGAAATCAATTAGTGACCGCACCCTGGGTAAAAAGTAAAATCTGTTTACTGATTGATTTTGGTTTCAACAAAAGACGTTATCATTAAATCAGAATACCGTTACTTCTGCTAAGCTTTAACATTCTATAACACCTAAAAAGGAATTTAATTAATGAAACTGAATCAAATTATATAATTTATATATTTTAATAATTTTAAGTAAATTAAATATAACACCTCAGAGACTTTATCAGTAGTAAAAATTATATTATATTATTTTGTTTTAATTAAAAGTCAATTGGTCCTGAGGCAAACGAAATTCCAAAAAAGTGTAAGGTTTAGTGAAAATGTATAAAGCGGGAGGATACTCCTCTTGTGTTGAAGAGCTGTTAATATAGAAGTTAAAATCCTTTAATTTTACCATGTCTGGCTAAAGTCAGGCAAAATTTTGCTGCGTTCCCATGATGGAAGCAGAAGTTCAATCCACCAATGAGCAACAACCAACAAGCTTATACCAAATAAAAGATGCCGTAAGCCGCTAAAAAAGGACTTGCCTTCATTCCAACACCATTTTAAAATCGTCTCCCAACTAAATTGAAGATGCTATAAGCTGCCAAACAACTCACCTTTGTTCCAGTTTGAATATCTCCAGTCCATCTACAGGAGAACTGTTTTAATATTTAAAATCGCAGAGCTCTGTGTGAATTTCAAAATCAATCATTATTTCTTCAAAATCAGGTTAGCTAACCATATTATTGTAACTCTTTCCAAATAATATTTAAATTCTATAAATGTAATAATTTTGCTCGTTTTTCTTTATTAATTCAATATTTTGCTATATAACTTAATCACTGCAGTATATTTGCTTTCCTTTTGATTATTTTAATAATTATTAGTTATACCTACGCTTTGAAACGGCGTGCATTTAATTACCAAATATGTTTTTTTTTAAAGATATAATTTAAAATCTTTGAATTATTCATTATTATAGTATCATTTCATGCGCTGTTTCGAAAAACCTAATTTCTAAATAGCGGCGACACGTTTGTGCTCATTGTTATTTAGTCATTTATTTATTATTATATTTTACTGGTGCCTAGCGTATTAGTAAAATCTCTATAGTCAACTCTGCCTCCCTAATATGCAATCTTCAGCATTGAACCAAAGCATTCTTGAAAACCCATAAAATCTAAAGCTATCTGGGATGCTTGATGCCCATATTTAATATAAAAAGTAATTATAATCACATGTATTATTAAACTTCACTCCAGACTTGGTTTGATTTCATGTATAATAGCCACTCGAACTGATTATAAAAGGACATAACTAATAAGTTAATGTAGTGATTAGTTATATAGCATGATATCAATTATTGTTCAAATGGCCTAGAGTAATATCACTTAATAAATAAAATGCTTGCGTGCTAAATAATGTTATATCAAGATACATATGAAATTTGTCAATAAATATATTTTACAATTCATTATCTATTAGTTTCTGTCTCATTATTAAATCAATCCAATTCACGAATTGCCCATAGCTATTCATTAGTGAAACCCCTATTAAATTAATATATTAGATTTTATCTTTGGAATGTCTCTAGTATTAAGTTGTTTATATATATGTTTAAGTCCATGAGCCTTATTGTTTTCTCTGATTTGCTAACCGGCCAGATTAAGAATTAATTCTCATGTGCCATCATTGTTATGTTGTCCATTAGGTGTTTGACCTGGGGCTTGGAGAGTGGGTTCAAATCTAGGCTGGTCCCTGACCAAAATCTTGGGCTCGACTGGGTTTGAAGTACATTTTGTGAGTTCCAGTTCGTGTTAGATGGATAAGCATATTTTGACCGGCACAGAATTAAGTATGTTGTGCTCACAATGAAATGTCAGCTATACCTTTACTATATATCTCATAACATTATTGTTATAAACTGCTAATAATCTTTGATAGACATCAAAATACATTGTGGGAAACTACAATAGAACAACAAGTGCAGACAATATTAATAGGATGATATTTCACATTGAAAAATAATATAAAAACATATTTATCAATGAAAATATTTGAATATACTGTAACACTAGTGAGATATGTGTTATAAAACTTACATATATCTGTGTTACATGTTTCATAAGTTAAAAATAGATGATCAAATTTATTTGAAAGAATAGGTAGGAAATAACTGTTTAAATATTTTTAAAACATAGTTTTGTAAAAATAAAAAAGGTTGCATTATATTTTCTTTTAGAAGAGAATAAAGCTTTTATTGACAACAGGATAAGAAAAAGAACTAGAAATAAAGATTTAAAAACTTCTTTTTACAAATTAAAATAAGCAAATGTGAAAACAGAATAAAAATTAATTAATAAAAGCTTTGGAATGCAATTAATTTGCAAGATTACTGGTTGATAATAAAATTGAAATTAATAATTGAAGTAACTACAAGCTATGTAAACTATCAATGAGATAGTAGATTAATCTAAGAAAAAGATTAGTTAAACAAAATATAAAATTAATTAAAAGACAGATTCAAGTTAAAATAAAAATAAACAATGAGAGAGTTAAGATATAAAAGAATGACTTGGCTATTGTTCTTGAGTCCAGTCAGAGGCCAGTCCAGTTCAAGTCCAGTTCAGATTCAGTTTCTGGTATTCATTTTGTGATCAAATTATTCCACTCTTGAGTCAGTAAATTATTTCAATTTTCATTTTGTGCTGTTACATCATTCATTGCTCCAGAGAATCAGAAATCTATGTCCAGTCAGAGTCCAATCAGTTTGGATTATTATTATTCAGTTCAGACAGAATGCAGAATACAAACTCAGAGTTTTTCATTGAGAATCCAAACAATCAGAGATCCAGATATTTGGAAATTGTAAATGTAGTAGTAAGGCAATCAATTACTGCTGTGGTCAACATCAATGCACCCTGCTAAAATCAATTGTACTCACCTGGAGCCAACACCTAGATGCTGCCACATATTTTATCTCTCTTCCATTGTTGAGCCAAAGAAATGAAGACAAGCCCTTGAACCATCAATGAAAACAAAAAGACAGCCGGTTGGAAAATACACACAAATACCTGGGTAAAAATACTTTAAATAACTAAATAGACACTTGATTTTAAATGAAATTAACTTTAATGAAGGACTATTATCACTATAGCCAAAAGTCATCATTTACATTTTCTTATATAAAAATTTATTATGTTATATTATGTTAAATATATATATATGTGTGTGTAAATAAATAATAATGTTGCTTAATTATTATTTGATCTATTTTCTCTCTCTCTTGTCACTGCATCACCAGTAAATTAGTATATAAATGGGCTAGCTTGGGATATTTCAAGTGCTGGATTGGTGAGCCTGTCATCTGAGCATGCCAGCTATATATAACCTATATAGTTAGCTGGTATCTGAGTTTGATCCTCAAAATAAATACAATGCTTTAGTTAGCAGGTTTTTGTTCTAACAGTCGAGATTGGCTGTGGTCAGCAAAGGTGATTGTATTATGCTTTGTAATAGTCTGATCTGACCATGGATATCATTGATGACTATTCTACCAATGATATTCTCCTCTCTGCTCGAAGGGCTGATCCATCACCACAGTTATAAAGTTGCCAAAAGTTTGTTACAAAATTGAAAAATTTGAATAAATGTGCAACTTCAATGGAACCCATTCAATACATATAAAATTACATTTTATTTTAAAATACCAAAAATTTTTGCAGTCACAACTTTGACATCAAACTACTTTATAAATATATTAATAATTATTACTAATCATATATCAAACTAGTTTACATCTATGCTAGGAATAATCTTTAGTTTAATAAATACTGATTAAATGATGAAGTCATGAGTGAGAGATTGTGACTTGAGCTAATTGAGTAGTTTTGATTCTCAGTAAAGTGTACATCTTGGAAGTCATTTATCTTTTTCAGATGCATTGATTCATATGTTTAGAGAATGTATGGTAGAGTGGAAATTTGAAGTATATCAAAAATATATATACATATATAATACAACTACTTTACCAAACAAATAGTAACACAAATAGTTTGCTCAGCTGGCTTTCAACATTTTCCTATTGTATTCATGGCAACGATACTGAACTAAAATGAATCATTAACATGAATATGATGTAAAAATTATTTGGGTTATTTAAAATCTGTTTTTACTTTTTATTGTATATATTAAATTGAACGCTTTCATGAGTAAATAATGTGAACTAAATTGAATTCACTCACATATATGTTTTCTCACAGATAACATTAGCATTGTATTAACATTTCAATTGATTTCATAATCATATTGTGGATTGTAGAAATCTTTCCAAGATACTCAAACATATCCAAAAGTTAGGTTCACTGCAGTATCTTTGAATGACATGTCTTAACTAAAAGATAGGTGGTAGAACTCAATTAGAATGTTAGTACAATGCTAATGTTAACAATAAACAAATGTATATATAGATAAATCCAAAATTCATATTCATATACACATGCAATACTATTTATAGTAATAGTACACAAAAGCAATAAGTGTGATATAGAAAGCTTGATATTAATAATATTTCAAATTATTTTAAAGCTTCTAATTTATATGATTATAGAAAAGGCAAAAATAAGGCGCAGGCAGAACCATAATTTAGAGGAGTCATGACTTCAGATGAGAATTAAATAATAAACATATTTTTTATACATTTAATTAAAAAAAATTATTTATTTATTAAAAAAACACAGAGATATATAACTAAATGTATGTTCAAGTGATTATTTTACAAAATTAGTTTTTAGATTTCACAAGATTAATTCACTGATACTAATAAAGCTATGCTCTACCCGTAAGATGGAGCCACTACTCATATATCAACAAAATAAAGAAAAAAATAATAACTTTTTTTTCATAAAAAAAACAAAAGCAATATATAATTATAAATTTTATTAAACGCACATTATTATATTAAGTAATATTTACTAAGGCTGTAATCTTTAGGAATAAGCGTCTGAAAAATTCGAAGGTAGGGACCTCTACAGGTCTTAGCCACAAGCTTATGCTAGGAAGAAAAGAGGAAAACCCTTCTTTACTTCAACCTACTTACAGCCTTAGTAAAAACAATATGAAAGCAATGTATTTATCAATCAAAACCGAATTCAGTGATTGCAAAACAAATTCATTCAATACATATGATCAAGACAAGCATTCCATAAAAATTTAATTAGAAATGAGGACAAATGTAATTCATTAAGGAATTAAATTATAAAACCAATCCATGGATTTAATATAAGCAAGGACTTAACAAGAATAACAATAAATAAGTAAGGCATGTAATCTATATGAAAGTAATAGCCAGCAATAATTCTCTAAGAAATTAGATTCCAAAAATATATCTATGTATTAAAAAAATTAAAAACATGGATGCCATACAAAGTACACAGTTATTATCATAAAAATATTTTTTACCTTATTATTTATGTCCAGCTTCATGTATTTTTTATTATAAATGCATAAACTTCCATAAAACAGACAAAACATATACTTATGACAACAAATATGAAGTATAGTCACAGAAATAAATATTAAGGCAAAAGTATTTTCAGGCAACTTTTTTGGATGTTAATTTCTTACGATGGTTTTATTGACTTTCTTAGGAATTACAAATCTTTTTTGTTATAATTGTTATATATCTACATGTCACTAGCATACACTTTCATCCGTGTTATTTTTCTGATGACTACACTTTTTATTATCCTTGTACACAAATAATTTTTTGGAATTTAATTTCTTATGGATTAAGTAATTTATTTCTTATATTTTTATGATTATTAAATCTTTACTTATATTCAATCCATGGACTGCTTTATAATTTTAAGCTTTATTTATCCTCATTGCTCAATACTGATTATTCTCATTCAATGCATTTGTTTTTTAATCATTGCACAGTGATTTGGTCACTAAACCTATTATTTTCAGGTTTATTTTCCAAATATATTATTTTCACATTACAGTACTTTGATGTAAATAGATTAAATTATTTTCATGGTTTTTTATTTATTTTTTATGAAAAAATATAAAACTTAATGATTCGTTTTATTTCTCTGCTTCATTGGTATCTGGATAATGATACTACCTATAGGTAAGTGCAGGCTTTATAACACCAATTCAATATGGGTCAATATAAAAATAGTTTTGGTTTCAGTAAATAAAACAAAATAATTACAACAAGTAAAATTACTTTAAAAAAAATGACAAAAAATTGTCTGGTATTGATTAAAAGTACAATATAAAATTTAAAAAAAAAAAAGTTTATATTTACTTCAGGTTTAGTAAACAGAGTAAATCCAGAAACAAGACTTATGCCATAATCATGTGACTTTTCTGTACTTGCAAGACTTTTGAGGTGATTTAGTGTTGACATAAACCAGTGCCTAGAAAAAATTAATTTAATATTTTTTTATACTATTATTCTTATTAATTCTTAAGAATTAATTATATATGGATATATTGAAATTAAAAGACAGATATATTATAAAAAATGTTTTTTATTTATAATAAACTACCATAATACATTTAAAGATATATGTATATATAATAAAACTATGTAATGGAAATAATTTTCCTTTAATAATATTTAAAAATTTTATTTAAAAAAATATTACTAGTCTAGTATGACTATGTTTTATCTGATTAATAAAAAAAATATTTAAAAAAATGTTTTAATTCAATCTTAATTTTTGAATATTTATTAACGACGTATTTATTAGTAAATTATTACTTTATTTAATCATTTTAATTGATTTATACTAAAAGTTAAAAAAGTCCAATATATAAATAAAGATGTTAATTATAGTATTTATATCACTTGTGCATGCTACATTTAACATACGCTAAAATAATTTATAATAAGTGACAATTCTGATTGTGAGAATTAGAGGATAAAAAAGGATGTGATGTGATATAACTACTCCCAGAAAAACCTGTTAGGATGTGATGTGATATAGGTACTCTTTTATCAAAATCAGGAATCTCTCAGCCACTATGCCCAGAAAAACCTGTTAGCTACCTTACTTTCCCTTTACATTCCCAATCTTAAGTTTTTCCCACATTCTTGTCTATCCTGCTCCAACCATTTCCACAACATCATTTTTGTCCACTCCTTAGTCTTTATATCTACATCTACCTTATCTTTTTCCAAACTCAACATAAAGACCAAGAAACCACATTCTGTATAATTACTTAGTTTATATTTATTCTCCCACAACTTCATTATTTATACTCTTTCTGCTTATAAGTATTTACATTCAATTAGAAGATGCCTAATATTTTCCATGCCTTCCTTACATAGCTTTCAGACTAAATCATTCATATTTTTCCATTTATGTGCATATTCTCTTGTTGCTAACAATCTTGTTCGAGCCTTAAACTACTTTCCTTGCTATTATCATAAATTAACACACATATAATGTTCTGTTTACTTCTATATATATTTAAACTCTTTTTACTCTCCATACTAGTTCTCCATCTCCCCTGCTTCCTATTTTTTATTAATGCATCTATTCTTCTATCCCATTCTTTGCTACTATAATACTCAACAATCCTCCTAACCTAACCATCCCATCTTTTGTACAAGTATACTAGCATAAAATCTTTATCCAAATCTTCTGCATACCATAATATCTTTCTCACCCATCTTGTTGCCTGTCCTTTACTTGTAACCCAATTAAATACTATTTTGGTTATTTTTTACTATCCATAAATTGCAATCTACTGAACATTGTCATTTTGCTTTTTGCATCTCTCATTTAAAAACACAACCATACCATTTCTCTTTGAATTGCCTCCTTTGCTGTCCACACATCTGCATCTAATGCATGTCTTCCTACTTCTCTTTGTACATTTTCTAAGTAATCTAATACCCTTTACTAACACATAATGCATCATTACCAGAAGTTAACACTGCTACTGCCACTCCTTTCTCTACAATTCTTTTTACATCATATTTATTATATGAAAACATTGTTAATTTCTTTATTAGTCCTTTTCTTTTCCTTACTTCATTTATCAATTTTTTCTCCCATTCATTCTGATTACTTAAGATGATTCCCAAATAGTTATACTTATTCACCACATTTAACTTTATATCCCCCAATAAAAATTCTTCCTCTTCTTTTTCCCAGCATTTATTATCATTATTTTAGATTTTACTTCATTAAGTTTAATCATCACCTCTTTCCCCATCCTTGTGCATATCTTCAGCATAACTTCAATATCTTTTTTACTTTCTGTGCTCAAGAAAATATCATCAGCACATAAAAGACCCAATAATGTATACCCTCCCCTGCCATCTACTAATCATATCTCTACCCCTCTTCCTACTTTTTCTATTGTTCTTTCCATTTCTCGCAAATATAACAAAAACAAAATTGTTAACATGGGGCATCCTTACCTTAGACCTACTCCATTTTTAACTCTGAGTCCATATTTCCTAATTGACAAAGTAATTACTTTCATACAATCTCTTAATAAGAACCACTAAAATTCAATTTATTCCCAAATTTATTAAACCTACCCACAATCTATTTCTATTTACTCTATAATATGTCTTTTCTGAATCTATAAAGATCATATATACCTGTCTATCTATATTTCTACTCATATCTATGAATCGTGTGACTACGAATAAACTATCTTCTATACACCTATTCATTCTAAAAAACCCTTGCATTTCTTCCACTATAATATTTTCTTCTATCCATTTTACCATCCTTCCAGCCATTCTATATGGAAAAACATATAACACTGACATCAACACTACTGGTCTATAATTGTTTATCTTTTTATGATCCTTACCATTTCCTTTAAATAATAGCCTCACTCTTGTATTATTCCAGCTATCTGAAAATTTTGTCTTAGATTTAATTTTGTCATATTTCCTAAATTCATCAACATCTCTACCAAACATCCCATTTATACCTCTTGCCTTTTCAACTTTTTCCCTGCCTCATTCAATTCATTTTCTGTAAACCTAATATTTCTATTACTATATGCTTTTATGTTTGTTATCACTCTGTCTTTACATCTAACATCTTTTCTATATTCATTACATACTTATTTAAGGTTATCTCTAATTCTTCTCTAGAACTACACTCTTTTTCTCATCATTTAGTAATACTATTTCTACCTTACATTCCTTCTTTTAATATATTTCCAATTTTTTTTTATTCCCATCTCTTCCACTTTTATTAATACCCTCCAATAATTTATTATTTAATTTCATTCTCTCTCTATAATTGTCTATTTTAGCCAACTTCGTTTTTTTAAAAATAGTTTTCCCATTTAATATTAACATCTTTATCACTTTCTTTGTTTTTGCATTTATGTTCTCAGCATGCTTTTTTTCTCTTTTTTGCACTTTTACTAATTCTCACTTTTCTATTACTTTTATTCTTCTGAATATTTTCACTTAAAACCCTATTTGCCACTTTTTCTATTTCACCACATCATTACTTAATACTCATCCTCAATAAACTCTTTCATGATTTCTTCTACTTTTATTTTATATTCTTCTAATTTATTCTTATCATTAACTATCTATCCACATATTTTACTATCTACTTTTATTATTATTTTCCATCACATTACTAACCATTTCTATTATGAAGAAATTATGATCAGTATTACATACTCTCTCTTCATTATCAAAAACTTTAATTTTCAGTACTTTACTAGTGCCATTTCAAATTGGTGCGATTTCATTAAACTATTTTTTTATGATTACATATATTTTTTCTGCAGTCTTTTGATAGTTAGCAAAATATAGAACAGCAGGATGAAACAACTGTATTATCATGAAAGAATGGCATTTAATTTTTTTTTTTAAAAAAATGTATACAATAATAAATCTTACTAAAAAAAATACCTACATCACAATAATGAGAATGAGTAAATACATACAACATGATTTTAAAAAATAGAAAGTTTAACAGAAGATTCACAAAATGAAAACATTAGTTGCTGAAAATATTGTTTCACAAGCTTATTCTCTTCCATTATGAATTCCATTTATGTTTGAAAACTCATCATCTCCAAATAACTATTGTTTATAAAATAATTATAAATAACAATTACTTTTAGATGAGAAATTTATTTTGTTTTAAATTTGAAGATAAAATACTATTTTCCTCAAAGAAAATCTTAGTTTATTGGTAAGAAAATATTTGTTTATTTTAAACATTTATTTATATGTTTAATTTTACATCATTATTTGCAACCAATTGTATTATAAGTGCATTACAGACTTATACTTTAAACTATACTACTATGAAAGAGAGGATTTAATTGTTATTAAACTAATCTCGTTAGATTTATGCAATCATAGCTCATAATTCAGTATTTGGCTTTTATATTATATAACATGTTATTTGAATAATAGACAATAAAAGATGATTAAATACTCTCATTTATATTTGTAATTTTAGCAATTAAAAATGTATTGATAAAATTAAAAAACTTTATTATAGATAAATAAATAAGTAAAAGAAGATAAACATAAAATATATAACTGAACAAGTCACATACAAAAACAAAAAAATCAATAGTTCCCTTAATATTTTCACATTAAATGATAGACAGATGGGCAAGGTAATAGGTAAGCAGGTAGATAGATAGACAAATAATAAGCATTCTCATGGTAGGGAGATAGAGGTAGATATTGATTTATAGATAGAAAGATAGATAGACAAACAGATAGATAGACAAAAAGATAGATAGACAAATAGATAGGCAAAACTAGATAGAAGGCAGAAGTAGATAGTGGACAGTTACAAATATTAAGAATGTTGGCAGATAGTTAGATAGATATATAGACAGACAGATAAATAAAGATAGATAATCATTTTTATTGACACTCTCGGCCTCAGGGTGGCCTTTGAGCATTTCATCATCAGATTTTCAATTGGATGGACGGTTGAAGAGTTGGAGTGTTGAGTAGACTGAAGCCTATCCATCAAAGTATGAGGTTTGACTATCTTAATATATATTTGAGCACTTATAGCATATATGTGTGGAGATGGTAATCTGGACCAACTGATACTTGCTGGTTTAGCATGAAATATGTATATTGGTGATTGTTTATCTTTTCGACCTATATGTGTTCAAGTGTATCAATGATATGAGATAGTGTGGAGAGTGGTGGGTTGTGTAAAAGTCTGTGCTCATATACTCTGTATATTACATATATAGACACAGGTATATAATAAGCCTGTATGTTTCAGTTATTATTGCCAAATAGGAAATATATTTTCAGACAAGGCAAATGTAAAAAAATCTTTATAATTACAATCTATATAAAATGTTTAAAATTTCTTACTTTGATCCTCTGTGCTAACAAAAAAAGTATGTTGGAAAAATTCTTTTAGCACTAAAAAGTACTGTTATAGTCCTCCCTTCTCTCAGAAGTGGACTATTCCAGATGCCTCCTTATCTGATCGGATAAAGCATTGTTTGCCACAGGCCAATAGGCTGATGTATAAATAAAAACATAGCCAATGATAATTACAGGACAATAAGCAATGATGCTTGCTGAATCCAAAAGTTTTCAATAAGGTCAGGGATCTGGCTATAAATAGTCAGCCTTTTGTGAGAATCAGGGAAGAACGTCTGTCTAACCTGAAAAGACTTTTTGCATTCTCCTAGAGAATCTCTGCTAACCTGAACAGCAGCAAGTATTCCCATTGATAGCACTATGCTATTTAGTCTAAGCAGCTAGGCAAGTCCCACAGAGACCGGACACTGCTAAGACCAGTCTAGGCTCGAGGCAAGCTGTCTTGTACAGATGGAAGAGCCATACACCCTAACCATGAGGCAAGCCATCAGGTGTAAATGGAAGCGGTAGACAGAACCCAAAGTTTACATTGAACTACAATATTCAACATTGTAAATATTCACGTGTATATATACTGTATATTGTATTGTATATATTTGTAGATATAATAAATATATTAATAGTAATACTTGTCTTAGTATTATTTCTGTAGGTTGGTTCTGTAATCCAGACCAAACATAACAAGTATTAAATCCATGTAAAAGAAGACTCCATGTATGCTTCCTGTTGAAGAAAATTAATTTTTAAAATTGCTATCACTCAAGTGAATGAGGTTCTGGTAAGCAGGAGTAGAGATTTAGCCTGCAAACATAGATCAAAGTATTAATAAGATTTAAAAAAAAACGATTGGTTATAAATATCCAAGTAGTCATGAGTTCATTGAAAAAATTAAAAATATTTTTAATAAATGTTTTAAATATCAATTTTATTTATGATTATTGCCTTAGTCTGCCATGCTAATGACCTGAGTTCAAACTTAAATAGAGCTAGAAATATTTACAATGGCTGAAACATTTTAAGAAAGTTCAGGATTTTGAGGGAAGCCAAATCATCATCCATATATTGTTAAAAGGCGAGTGCACTATTATTTTTGTGATCACATAGACCTTGTTTTTCTTTTGAAAACTTAATTGGTTGACAGAGAACATCACTGATAAGTATTTGTGACATGAGAAAAATATGCAAATAGTAGGATTTATTCACTTTATAAAGAATCTGTAAACTTTTTAGAAATCTGTAATATAATTTAACATTTTCTAAGTAATGATATTAATTATCTTTATATAAATAGGGTTACACGCTATTTTTTAATAATTACAATATATTTAAAATCAAAATTACAAATCTATTAGATTTTCTTTATTAAACAAAAAACAAATTCTTACACACCTTAAATACTTCATTTGAATATTTAATGAATTCATAATAAATATTTTAAAATTTATCTTTGCTATAAACACAAAATAATCAGAGAATTCTAGCAAAAATGTACAAATGAATGTTAAAGATTGCCAGCTCCCCAATTTCTGACAAGTAGGAATGCTTAATTATTAATATTTTAATAATCTATTATAGTTACCAGTAAATGTACATCCAGAATAGCCTAAGTTCAGCAACACAAAAGAAATAAAAATAAACATTTTTTTTTTATTTGCAGTATAATCCAATTATGTGAGATTTTTCTAGAGATAGAAATTTAACTGCAATTACAGAAGTAATACTTAGGGCTGGACTCTCAACTCACATTTTCTCTTGATATTTTTAAACATCTATTGTTTATCTTTTAAAAGGGAGAAAAATTTGTTTTGCCAATTAATAATGTTGCTAGGCATTCCACTAATTTTCAGTATTCTATCTAATTATCAGAAATTGATACAAAACAGCTTTACTTGGATACCCCAATTTTTAGGGGTGCTATATAGCGGAATCAATATGATCAGAAGTTCTCCAATCCTTATTTGACATTAAATATCCTTCACTTTTGAGAATATGTAAGCAGACATTACTATTGAGATGTTCATTAAGACATGTGTTGCAGTCTTTCCAATTGCTATATCACATCATCATCGATTAAATTGCATCTTATTCCTTTGAATTAATTTATCAGTGTGGATTATCTGAAATCAACTGCAGATGTTCTATCATTTTATTTACTATTTCTGTAAAAATAAATTTAATCACTAAACATAATAACTGACAGAAATTTGATGCATTTGGTTTGTGTAAATCACTTGTATATAGTTTCATATTTCAGGTAGGATCATCTCTCATCACCTGCTGTAGAAGCTTTATATGAATATTTGTGAATTTTAATAAGCCTTAAGAATTTAATGAACATAACTTTTTGATATTCATTTAAAAAAACAATTAGAAAAAAAAAACTTTATGAAACTCTTGCCATACAGCAAAGATACTGTCCTCTGGTATCATTACTAATTGATTTTCTTGAGAGTTCACCTACCATTTATCATGCATAAATTCTATTTTCATATATTGTGCAACAATTCTGATATAATATGAGCTCAAAATCAGGATGCAATCATTTATATTTTGCAAGTTTCTTTTTAACTTCAATTTATAAATAATGTAATTTATTTTGACTTGCTGAACACATTGTTCTACAAATATATAAAAAGTATAATTATGTGCATGCTTGATGCTATGAAGATTTAATAATTGTGAATGTTTCACTTTTCACACTATAAAACAGAACAAATGAAACCTTTTTTGATGTAAGATTTGAGTCTATTTTGATTTGTAGTTAATAAATTTTGGAAATAACACAATTAATGAAGGGAATGTATTGTCATAATTCATAATTTAAAATTTGCTTACTATCCAAAATCTTATATCTTAGTGACATAATGAACTAGTAGAAGATATATGTTAATGTAGAGCAGGAATTAAGAATTATCTGTTTCACACACACATACACACACACGGGATGATCACAATTAAAAAAATGTTTCAAGTTTAATATAAAGACATGAGCCAAACTTAATATAAATGTTCTCTCAAACGTGTAATTATAATTTGTGATAATAACATTTATTTCAATGTTTTGGAATCAAAGAGAGATGCTGGAGGTTAAAAATGTGGCCTAGAAAAATCTAATAATTTTTTTAAAAAAATATTTGTTTTGGTATACTTTGCAGTTAAAATGCACATTTTCTATGATAAAATGCAATTAGTCTGCAATAATATCTCAGATGATACATTATTCTGGCTTTTAAGGCTTCCAAATAAGCACAATCTTGATAAAACAAATGTGTAAAATGTCTTTTGGACAATTAAAAATATGTACAGATTGAAGAAATGATCTACAATGAAAAAATGTCCAAAGATAACAGCAATAATAGATTAGTTCAATGTTTAATTTTTTTTATTCTTGAATAGAATCACATATTTTTAAACTAAATATCATGCTGTCCTATGTCAACATATGGAAGAAATCTATTGTTATATTTCTTAGGTCAGTCCAGGAGTTACTAGTTATGGGACAAAATACTATGTAATGACAATGTTGATTTCTTTTCACATATTGAAGTAGGTGACTAGCTATTATGGGCAGTTAATTTATATACATTTATTTTGGATAAAACTGCATATATATGAATTTGTACTTGACAGTTACATATAATTATATCTATATAGAAATATATATATATATATCTTTATGTAATTAAAACAGAAGTAATTATACTTCACACTGAGTTAGATAACCATCAACAAACTACAAAAGATAGAATGAGAACAGAGTTAAAAAAGATTGGTATCATTCAATCTTATCATAGTTTGTTGACATTTACATAACTCAGTGGAAGGCATAGTTACTTCTGTTTCAATTAAAGTCAAAGAGTGTGGGTTTGCACATATATATTAATTTTTCAAGTGTTTTGGCTTTTTCACTCTTGAACAGAATCATGCACTTCTAATTAACTATCAAATGATGTCAAATTACCATAGGGATGGAACTCATGTTATACCTTCTAGGCACCTGAAGAGTTACCAATTATAGGACAAAATAATATACAATTATTTTTATGTATTGACATGCATAATCAACTATTAATTCAGTTATATATATGTGAAGAGTTATGGGACATATTTGTAAAAGCAAGGATTCACTATATATATGGCAATAATAAATATTGCAAATTCAATAAATTTCCTATGTCAAAATATAAGTACAGTAATTTAAAAAGTTGGTTAGATAAGATCTTTATCAAATGAAGCAATGTAAGTTGCAGATGAATGCCGGGAATAATTGGTTTTATATATTAAAGCAAAATGTAGCTATAAAAATTAATTTACGTTTAATCAAAGTTTATGCAATTCTGTTAATACAAAAACTGAATAAATTGTGTAAATACTTTACTGAGATCTATTTCTACATTAGTCACAAATTACACCAACTTATATATTATAAATTTACCTTTGAAAATGCAAGGGAGTGTCCTCTATTAAATGTGGGCTACAAAATCCAGCAGCTACATCTCCTGTGGTCTGTGGAGTAAAGCATTCAGAAATCAGTGTAACATTTGATCCTTTAACATTTTCCAAAATATTAACAGCTGAAGATAGACCTGATATTCCACCTCCTAGGACTACAATATTTGACATTGTCTATTTAAAAAGTAAAATAGTTAATAAATCTCTAAACATGCCAATTTTTTCAAGAAATATTTAAATGTATACACACATATCAGAATCCCATATGACTCTTTCTCATTCAACCTATATATATATATTATGACATTCAAAATATGATGTACAATAAACAAAGAGACTTGCTATTTTTTTAAACTATGAACTTGCATTAACATTTCTACTTTGTAGATATTAATAAATTATTAAAATTAAAAATTTTCTTTTTTTCTTTTATGCCTATGTATCAATTCATTGAATAAATAGTAAATTGTTACATTTTCATTTACCATTGTCAAACTTCCTCCACTTATAACTTTGACGCCATCCATTTCAGATAAATACACTAATGATTATTACAAAAATCATTTTCGAAACTAGAGATTATCTCTAGCACAGATATAAACTTTAAACCTCGGTTAAAGATTAATATATCTGATTTTTTTTTTAAAATTTACACACACGGAGTTATTCACCTTTCTCTGTCCCGTATGTAATATCTTCATAGATATAATAAACATCCCCATACTTCCCCATTCTTTTTAAATACATATAAAATAAAGTTTTAAAAAATCAGATATATTAATCTTTAACTGAGGTTTAAAGTTTATATCTGTGCTAGATATAATCTCTAGTTTCGAAAATAATTAGTAATAATCATTAGTATATTTATCTGAAATGGATGGCGTCAAAGTTGTGAGTGGAGGAAGTTTGACAATGTTAAATGAAAATGTTAACAATTTACTCTAGATAAATACTTTGCATATAATAAAGATGTATACGAGAGATCGTGACCTGGGCCAACTGATGAGTGCTGGTTCAGCACGAAATGCATCTTGGGGGGCATTTGTCTTTTATTATATCTTTATTTATATGTATTTAAAAAGAATGGGGAAGTATGGAGATGTTTATTATATCTATAAATAAAAAATACTAACACATTTTTCTATTCACTTTAACAATGCAAATACAATATTTAGTTTTAGCTATACAACAGTTTTATCCAGAAATTTTTTTCTATTATTTAAAAAGTTTAAAATGTCAAAGAAAAAAGACATAAAATATACATAGCAAACTTTTTTTATTCAGTTTATTATAATCACAACTTACATGCCTGTGCAAATGTCATAGAATTTGATTATATTAATTGGTTAATTTCAGATAGGAAAATACTATGACAAATGATTTAAGATAGCTAACATTGGCTTGCCAAAACAGGAAACACATAATGTGATCATACCAAAAGAATAATTTAATCTATGATTGTGATTGTTATTGTACCGCTGTTATATTGATTTCTAAGTAACTTACTATTTTTTTATATTTTTATAATCATTCCTGTTTACTTTGTTCAATAAAAATGTGTTCCTTATATCATTTTTGGATGCATTTATGATAACATATTTATTTACATTTCAAGAGGTTCTTTTGTAAGATTCATATATGTGCAAATAAATAACATGCAACAATATACACATTATCATTAGTAAAGAAAAGAAAAACAATAATAAAAAAGATTGTTGTGCAATTAAGAGATGGATCATCTATAATAACACCAGTTTTCTTTTTTCACATTTATGAGCAATTGTATTTATTTATTTTCTTCTGTTCTGGCTGAACTTTCATCAGAGATCTATAGAATTCAAATCTGCAGAAATAGTGTACTTTTTTTTTTCATATATCAAAGCATTGGGTTGGGAGGTGAACCCGCAACAACTATCTGCAACCAACTGCTTGCTTGCAAGATGGCTGCGCTGACCTCTCGGTTAACAACGCTTGATAAAATAGTGTACTTGTGTGATAAAAAGGAATTTGACTAGTATTTTCATTGAAATAATTTTAAAATTTTTCAATGATGATTGGAACATTAATTGTATTTTTACATATTTTTTAGATTTTATTTGCTTTCACTGAAGAATTTTTTAACATTTTTAGATTTATGATGTTAGTGATTTTTTTAATTACTTTGTCATAATAAATAAATAGCTATTAAATCATGTATTGTTTATAGATATCATGGGCACAATTTCAGAATGAGTATTATTTTCTAACAAATTTTTAGTAACATTTTTTGTATCAAGCATATACTATCATGCTAATAAATAATTATTTAATTTAGTGCCACATTAATAATGCTTAATAGCAAGAATAAATAATATTTTTTCGCCTATACATTTAAATTAGTTCTTCTCTTTGGAAGTACCCTCTACTTATTTTCCAGATACCTATAGAAATTTTACTTGCTGAATTAATACTTTGTCAATATTTTTTACCATTATTATGTTTGTTTTGTTACTTCAACATCTGTGATATAAAATATGTGACTACCTATTATTTTTAAATAGGAATCTTGACAGATATAACTGAAAATAATTTTGATTAGTAGCACCATTACATTTAATAATTTTTATTTGAGGTTTTTCCAGATTTTATAAGTAAATATTTATTTATTATGCAAAAACTAAAAATTTGACTGCTTCTACTCATATGTGATAGACAATGTCAGCACTTTCATGAGAAATATATACATATACACTTATATTTTTCAAATTCAAAAGTTCTGTCTTTATTAAAAATGAAGAATATGAAATATTATGTTAATTAAATTATTATACTCATCTGCATATTTATTTAATATGAATGTTCTTAGCAGGTCATTATGCATTTGTATACAAAGTAACTGAATTAGCACACATACATATTAATTGCTTATATAAATATATAAATAAAACTAATAAATATAATGATAATTAACTGTTACATACAGTTTTTCAATCCACAGAGGTATTTCTGTTTTAATTCCTTAACTCTCAAAGTATTTCAGCAGATTGAAAGATGGTATAGAATAGTTAATTACAATTATATTTAATAGTTTTGTTATAACAATTAGTTTTTTAATTAATGGATATTTTATTTGTATATTAAAAAAAAAATGAAGTCAGATGTCACATGATCTAATTTAATAAGCTTGTATTACAAATGTTATATATAGAGCTCACAAATATGAATATCCTAGCACCTCGCTGAGGAAGCCAGTAGCAGAAATCGGTCTGAAGTTGGGGATATTCTGCAAAGCTTGTCAAAAGCTTATTTGCAAGCTCTATATATAACATATATATATTGTAACATATGTTGTTGGCTAACTTTGGTGCTGTTGTATCTTACAAACCTTCTAAATCATTCAGGTTTAAGTTGAATAAATAAAATATTCTAGAATGTTTGAAAAAAAATTAACAAAGAAAAAAAAAGATTCTCTGGATTGATGTCTTATATTCATTTAAATATATAATTTAAATTATATTTAGGTAATTAATATAACAAAGTCTGTATATGTGTAAATTAACTAATATATATATATATATATTAATCTACAAAAAACATCAACACAAGAATTAATAGATAATAAAGCTAATTCAATCAAATATATGATTAAGAGTAATTGCAGGATTAAGCTGGAAAAGAAGGAGGAAAACAGCAAATGTAAAAATAAGAAGCAAAGGCTTTTTGAAAAAAGTTGCTCTTAAGTGTACAAAAGCTATAAAGGAGAAAAAAGAGAAAGAAAAACCCATCAGTAAAAAACCAACCTGCATATTTCCAGCATTGCATAGGTTAAAAATACCTCAATTTCTAGCTTCTGAAGCATTATACATTATCTAAGAAAATTATTGTTATAGTTCTTTTCAGAACTGACATAAGCAAGTAAAAAAAAAAAAAGAACCATGATTTGTTAAACGCATCCAACATGTGCCAGTCATATACTGCACAATATACTCACCAATATTGAAAACACAATAAGTAAATATAAAATATGACTTTTTGCCCAAAGCAGAACTGCTTCTCATCATCTGCATTTGTATGATCCACTCATTTAAACAATAGATTACTCCAGGGTCCCCGACCTTTTTGCACTTAGGAGCACATTCTATAATACCGGCCAGATGGCGAGCATCATTTATTTTTCAGTGTAAATTTATAGTTGGATATTGTTAATAATACACATAATGTACAAAAAAAATATTTATTTCAAATATAAAATTTTAACATATAATTAACGTTTATATTTTTACGCTGTAAAAGTATAGTATGCCCTACAATTTTATTACAATATAATACAATAATTTATAAGAAATTTTAAAAATTAAATTTATTTGTATCAGATAAATAATTTTTTATCGTGTTCGGATAGCGGCGGGCATACGTAAAATGGTCTGTGGACACCATGGTGCCCGCGGGCATAGGGTTGGGGACCCCTGGATTACTCAGAATCAAGAAAAATCAAATCAGAATAAAACAGAGATTCTAATATTGCATCTAAGATCTGAATTTATCCAATGGTAATATACTTACTAATTGTGTAGAGAATCCTATGATAAGAATTTAAAGTAATGTAAACATTTTTTAAATAAAATTATTTTATTATTGACAAAAAATTTTTTGTAAGTTCTTTAAATGTGTATGTATATTTAATTGTAACATTTACAGTGAATGATATTTATTATTATTATAGTAATCAGGTAATTTCAACATCTGATCTATAATAAATGTTTTTATTTGAATTATTTAGGTGGGTGTAAATACTTTCTTATCTCCAATGGGTACATAACAGTCCTTCACCAATCCTAAGCATTAATATTCTGAGCTAAGCAAAGCAGGATTGTTAACATGAAAACTGCTATAATGATGCCAGAGGGTAATTGTTCTAGAAGAAAGTAGCATCATGAATTAGGATTGATGGAATTCAAACCCTATACATTCAAATAAACCATTATACCTGAATGTTAAATAACATCCTTTGAGATTAGATTTGATATATGATGACCAAGAAATATAAACTGGATATCTTATATAAGCAGTTATTAAAGAAACAGAAGATTTGATCAACATCATCATCAATATTCATTTTTAATTAAATTTGATTACTTGAAATTCAAATGTCAATTAATCTTTGAAAAACTGATGAAATGCATATTATTTTAAAATAATCTGTTGATGTATATTATAATTGGACCACCATACAATCCTTTTATTACTTCAGTTGTAACAATTTTCTGATGAGCATGTTGCAGGAAGGACCTATCGATTGGCATTCCCCAATGCAGATGTTACCCCCCCCTCCTACAATAATATTTCCTGCTCATCACAGGATGTAGCACCATAGAGACTGGAAGCATCTAGACATTTCTATGTTTGGTTTTCCAAATGGCACCACTAGAGTTCCATCTCACTACAACCTGACTGACCTAGGTCTAGTTATGCCATATGTAGCTCAGGAGGCATGAGCGATGCAATAAAAACAAAATAGAATTGAACAACTGAATAACTAAGATTAATTTTAAGTAACAATAATTTTATTTAATAACAGATTTAAATAAATGCCCATCAAACAAAGTATTTCATTGACAGTCCATTGTGTTCCTTCGGCCTACTTCCAATAACATTTTAGATGACTTAGAAAATGTAATCTGTTGAGAGTGTAAAAAAGTCCTTCTCTCAACAGTTCTTTAACAGTTTACATCTTTAATCATTTAATTAGTTCACAGAGAGGAGTGTGATATATTAAGACAACAGAGAGAATAATGAAGACAACTAATAACATTTAATTCAGAGTTCCACTTAACTGTGACTTGTATTATTTTAGGTAGTAGTCACATGTAGTGCGGTTTAAATTATTCATGTATGAATACAGACATAATAATGAATATAACTAATAGCACTGCATTTAATTCAGAGTTCCACTTAATTTTGATTTATAGTATTTTAGATAGTAGTCACATGTAGTGTGGTTTAATTATTCTTGTATGTAGATATCCTTTACAGATATAATAATGAATATAACTAATACCATTGTATTTAATTCAGAGTTCCACTTAATTTTGATTTGTAGTATTTTAGATAGTAGTCATATGTAGTGTGGTTTAATTATTATTGTATGTAGATATCCTTTACAGATATAATAATGAATATAACTAATAGCATTGTATTTAATTCAGAGTTCCACTTAATTTTGATTTGTAGTATTTTAGATAGTAGTCACATGTAATGTGGTTTAATTATTCTTGTATGTAGATATCCTTTACAGATATAATAATGAATATAACTGCTAGCATTTTATTTATTAGCCAGTTAAAGTTATATGTAATAGCTCTGTATTTCTGACTCTTCTAGGTATACTTATTTGTATATTAGTAATATAAATCGTACAAGTAATCGTGTTTAGTTTTTCTTAATTCAAATATATCTGCAGATGAGAAGTCATTCCTTATTAAAAATGCCTTTTGATTATAGATATTTTTTTTATATTTATCATTAATGAAATGTATTTTCACATAATTCATTATAAGAAAGATATTCATTTTTTTTTCTATTTCTATAAACATGTATAAATATTGAATAAAATACCCTTTGATTATTGACATTTATGACATCTAGCATTTATAATTTATTATCAACAAAACGTATTTTTACACAGCTATTTTTATTAATAATAATTTATTTATTTATAATAAAGATGTTTTGTTTGTCTTTTAAAAACACATATAATTTTAGTTTCATTTATAATAAATGTATTTTCATATAGCTACATTTATTCATAATTTTAGTTTAAGAAAGACGTTTTGTCTTGTTTTATAAACACATAAATATTGAATATCTTGTAAAATCATTACCTTCATTTTTATCCAGTTGTTTCCTTCATATCCATGATGTGACTACATTAAAAAGGGGGCATTGATTTCAGTTGAATGGCATAATTTACTTTGTATGATGTTTATCCAGGCAAATCTCAGAGAAACATGGCTTGAGATGAAGCTGTTTGTTTAGCCTTCCATTGTTATAATTTCCTTAATAATGTTTTCCTTTTCCATTATTAACAGTGGTTCTTTAACTGCTCTTAATATCTTTTTAAAATTAAAATCTTTTTTCAAAATTCTTCTTTAACATCTACTTGAAAAATATCTCTTTGAAAAAAATAACTCTTTGAAAAACTTTCTTTAGAATCTCCTAAAAATCTCTTTGAAAAAAACTTTTTAAAAATCTGCTCTGAACTTGCAACTCAACTATATCTATATGATTCTTGGATTGATTAAGCAGCCTATCCCAATGTACGTGGTTTGCTATCTTCTTAAGGATTGGACATCTACTTTTAGCGGGATAACATATTATAAGCATTAGTTCATGTTTTCCAATTTATTAAGACTGCCTCAAACTATTATCACACTTTGTTCGAAAACATCATTCCAAAAATTAAAAATGTAATATTTTTAATAACTGCCAGCTTTTATTTACATCATAATTTAAAACTATAAAATCAATAATGATTTTCTTTTAACTATAAACTTTTTGCTTTTTTTTAAAATTTGATCAAATCATGCTAGTCTTTTTTAAATGGGGGGAGTCTTTTGAATATATATACACATGGAACAGTATATCTGTTTCACTACCCTTCACCAAATTTTGGGATGAAATCACCTGGAAGTACAATTTTATTCCAAATAATATACACATCATTTCTCATTACTGCATTTCCATTGTTTTTAGGTTTGCTGATGAAATGGGTAAGATGAGCTGGAAAAGTGAATACATGAACTGTAGCCTCCAATGCAAGAATAAGTAGATGGCCAAGCACAAACTACTAGTACACACTTCCCCATGATGTCACAATAAAATATCTCATTTTAATGCACTACCTCTCATGTGGGAGCCAGAAAAAACAATTTGACACTCAGCCAACCCTGCTCAACTTCTGAGTCTTAAGGACTTATTCATTTGGTCTATTTATGAGACCAAGGCCTATTCATGAGGCCTATATATACACACCATTGGACTACTCTAGGAGCTCAACATCCAGGTCTGGATAGTGTTGAGCATATATTGTGGAGCATCATAAACACAATGCATCCAAGCAGCTCCTCTCAATCATTCACTCATCTCAACATGAAGAACACAAATTCATGCATCACTACATCTCACTCACAACTTCTTCCATCAGCTATCTCTATTTTATTGTTATGAATTATAACTACAACCTGGTTTGGGAGACTGATAATCATGATCAGTTCTATAATTTTTCATGTCTGAAGGTAATGGACTCCAATATTCTCTTGTCTTTGGTCATTTTCAGGCCAGACATCATCATAGTTGCTTGCTTTTTATCCACACTTCTCTGCCCCACATTGGTGTCAAATGTAACCAGACCACCATACAACCCTTATATTACTTCAGTTGTAACAATTTCCTGAAGAGCATGTTGCAGGAAAGAACTATTGATTAGCATTTCCCAATGCAGATGTTACCCCCTACAACAATATTTCCTGCTCATCAGAAAATGTAGCACCATAGAGACTGGAAGCATCTAGACATTTCTGTTTGGTTTTCCAAATGGTGCCACTAGAGTTCCATCTCACTACAACCTGACTTACCTAGGTCTAGTTATGCCAGATGTAGCTCAGGATGCATGAGATTCTCATGAACAAGTGAATTGAATGATGAGCGATGCAATAAAAACAAAATAGAATTGAACAACTAGATAACTAAGATTAATTTTAAGTAACAATAATTTTATTTAATAACAGGTTTAAATAAATGTCCATCAAACAAAGTATTTCATTGACAGTCCATTGTGTTTCTTCGGCCTACTTCCAATAACATTTTAGATGGCTTAGAAAATGTAATATGTTGAGAGTATAATAAAGTCCTTTCAACAGTTCTTTAACAGTTTACATCTTTAATCATTTAATTAGTTCACAGAGAGGAGTGTGATATATTAAGACAACAGAGAGAATAATGAAGACAACTAATAGCACTTAATTCAGAGTTCCACTTAACTGTGATTTGTATTATTTTAGGTAGTAGTCACATGTAATGTGGTTTAAATTATTCATGTATGAATACATCCTTTACAGACATAATAATGAATATAACTAATAGCACTGTATTTAATTCAGAGTTCCACTTAATTTTGATTTATAGTATTTTAGATAGTAGTCACATGTAGTGTGGTTTAATTATTCTTGTATGTAGATATCCTTTACAGATATAATAATGAATATAACTAATAGTATTGTATTTAATTCAACATATCCTTTACAAATATAATAATGAATATAACTAATAGCATTGTATTTAATTCAGAGTTCCACTTAATTTTGATTTATAGTATTTTAGATAGTAGTCACATGTAATGTGGTTTAATTATTCTTATATGTAGATATCCTTTACAGATATAATAATGAATATAACTGCTAGCATTTTATTTATTAGCCAGTTAGAGTTATATGTAATAGCTCTATATTTCTGACTCTTCTAAGTATACTTATTTGTATATTAGCAATATAAATTGTACAAGTAATCATGTTTAGTTTTTCTTAATTCAAATATATCTGCAGATGAGAAGTCAATCCTTATTAAAAATGCCTTTTGATTATAGATATTTTTTTTATATTTATCATTAATGAAATGTATTTTCACATAATTCATTATAAGAAAGATATTCGTTTTTTTTTTCAATTTCTATAAACATGAATAAATATTGAATAAAATACCCTTTGATTATTGACATTTACGACATCTAGCATTACAATTTATTATCAACAAAACATATTTTTATGCAGCTATTTTTATTGATAATAATTTTTATTTATTTATAATAAAGATGTTTTGTTTGTCTTTTAAAAACACATATAATTTTAGTTTCATTTATAATAAACGTATTTTCATATAGCTACATTTATTCATAATTTTAGTTTAAGAAAGACGTTTTGTCTTGTTTTATAAACACATAAATATTGAATATCTTGTAAAATCATTACCTTCATTTTTATCCAGTTGTTTCCTTCATATCCATGATGTGACTACATTAAAAAGGGGCATTGATTTCAGTTGAATGGCATAATTTACTTTGTATGATGTTTATCCAGGCAAATCTCGGAGAAACATGGCTTGAGATGAAGAGATGAAGCTGTTGGTTTAGCTTTCCATCGTTATAATTTCCTTAATAATGTTGTCTTTTTCCATTATTAACAGTGGTTCTTTAACTGCTCTTAATATCTTTTTAAAATTAAAATCTTTTTTCAAAATTCTTCTTTAACATCTACTTGAAAAATATCTCTTTGAAAAAAATAATTCTTTGAAAAACTTTCTTTAGAATCTCCTAAAATCTCTTTGAAAAAACTTTTTAAAAATCTGCTCTGAACTTGCAACTCGACTATATCTATATGATTCTTGGATTGATTAAGCAGCCTATCCCAATGTACCTGGTTTGCTATCTTCTTAAGGATTGGACAATCTACTTTTAGTGGGATAGATAACATTATAAGCATTAGTTCATGTTTTGCAATTTATTAAGACTGCTTCAAGCTATTACCACACTTTACTCGAAAACATCATTCCAAAAATTAAAAATGTAATCTTTTTAATAAATGCCAGCTTTTATTTACATCATAATTTAAAACTATAAAATCAATAATGATTTTCTTTTAACTATAGACTTTTTGCTTTATTTCTTTTTTAATTTGATCAAATCATGCTAGTCTTTTTTAAATGGGAGAGGGGGTCTTTTGAATATATATACACATGGAACAGTATATCTGTTTCAATATATATATATATGAGTTATCAGTATGAGCATCATCACATTGTGCTATTTTCGTTTCTTCAAACTTTTTCAATTCATGCTATTAGCTTCAGAGGATTTAAACTTCAAACTCAGTTTTTTTAAAAAAAATATGTAGTTAATTTCTCCATTAAACTGGCAGTTTAAATATTTGTGAAAATTATGTCGAAGGCATAATTAAGATAGAGTGAATTATGCTGGTCATAAACTTCTCTTTTTCCACAATAATTTGCTGTTGACTTTTGAAAGATGTTTATTAGTCAAAGATAGAGGTGCAATTTTATGACCCTCTTTTAAAGTTTTTTGTTTGCTCTAATTCCATTTCACAAATATAAGCTTAATGATACAGACTTATCTTCCAAATTAATGTTAATAATGACAGTTATCTTAAACTATTTTTGATTTTGTCAAATATATATAGTCCAGCAGATTATAATTACAAGATTAGAAGTTCACATGATCCCCATTTCATATGCTTATCCATGATACTAATAAGAGTACAAAACTCTCCATACAATAGTTCCATCAAGTGCAAACCTTCGTAATCAATGGATGCAGGAAGGTTTGTGCACAAAATCCCTATCTAGTGTCTAATCACCCAACATTCCCAGACTAGTTTCTAGCTTGTGGCACTAGATAGGGATTTTATGGACAAACCTTCCTGCATCCATTGATTATGAAGATTTGCACTTGGTGGCAGTATTGTATGGAAAGTTTGGGAAACCAATGACTGGTTCAACCTAAATGATATCACTTTTCCATTTTATTTTTATTTTTCAAATGAAATTTATATTCTTATTATTCATTTTTTATTTATGCTTAATGTGTATGAAGTAAAATTTGATAGCACACAAAAAATATAACATTTTAACAAAATTTTTCATATGGTTTAATTATTTTCATTGACTTCTTAGATCAGGAACCAATCTCCTTATTTTCCATACATACAATGTATTTTTTAATATGAATTTCTTTTACATGTAATTTTTGGGAATCAATCTATTGGGTAAAAAGAGAATTAGGTATAGTTACAAATATAGAAAATAAGGTAACACCCCCCTCTTTCTTTATCCCTTTACCAATCAAACAGCTTTTAACAATATTCAAAATGACCATTCATTGTAATTTATCCAATTATTAGTTGAATTAATTGATATTTATATATATATTTATACAGTTAGTAATTAATGTCATTAGGTTCATATATTTTCCTTAATTTGTAATCACAAATTTTCATTAATTCTTTTATACAACTAAACTGTGTAGAAAAATAGAGACTGTACATAAATTATTTATTCTATTATATATACCATACCAAAAAACACCCTTTCCTTTGTTTTTTATTAAGAAAAAATTTACAGTGTTGGGTAGCTACATTTTTCTGATTACAATAGTTTTATGTAGGAAGTTCAAACCTTTGCAAACAATCTGTGTGGCGTTGTCATCATATTGTTTAGTGCAGTAGTCTGAGATGTCTCATTGTCAGATATGGTAATCTGTGCCCATGTGCCCACAAAGAGATGCTATGGCACAAGGAGGTGATCTCTGTTCTTTATGTTTATTAGTATTTTTTAAAAGTTCTCCAAGGATCAATATGTCTTTGTCTGAAGATATGCTGCAACCTGGTGATCAATAAGGCATGTAGTAGGCATGCCACTAGCCTGATAATTGCATACTTTCCTTCTTTTATTGCTCGAACAATTGACAGGACATTGCCACAGCCAGAGAAAATGCTTTTGATAATTTTGTTTCTAGTGTATCTCAAGTATGAGCAAGCATAGAAGATGTGCTCCAGCATTTCTTCATGTATATTACAAAGTTTACACATGGGGCTTATTTGATGAAATCCTCTTTGCATCACCAAAAAGTGACTGGTGGGCAAAGAGGGCAAGTTAAACTTGATTGTAAAATCAATCAGCTTTGATCCTATCCACCAGTATCTTGACTTCCTGGGCCTTTGTTTCACTGATAGTCTTAATCGGGTAGATATTGGGTTTTGATTTGGGAAAAGTTTATACACTTCCCAGTATGATTGCTTTGTTTTCTCTATTTGCTCAGAAACTGAAAATAAGAGTCCCCAATTGATCTTGTAGCTCTTTGACCCATTTACTGGGTATGGGTGGTGGCATATCTGTGGGCTCCACAGAGTCTTCACTCTGATCCTATTCTCTTTTATTGTAGATTTTTCTGAGCATTGAAAGTGCTCTTTGAACAAAAAACACCTTGATGGCATGGAGACAAAGTCCATTCAGGTCATGTGGTCCCTGCACCTTCGCCAGACTGATGGATAGTTTTTCTCTTCCACATCATCTTGGTGCAGGCTGAATTTATAGCATCCTGAAATCCCTTGGTCAGTTTGAAGATGGGCAAGTAGTAATTTATAAGTGGAAACACCATAATATTTAACAATGCCATCTTGCCTGGGAGTGAGAGGAAGATCATTAAGAGGGAGTTTGTTACCTTCTTGGTTTTGTCCAAAAAATCATGCTGGATGGCCCTCCTCATCGCTGTTTTGGAGAGGGCCATTGGGAACCCAAGAAATTTCTGTGAATTTCCCATACATCTTGATGGTACTATAACACCCCTACTGATTTTCCAGACCACAGATTTGTCTGGGTTGACAACCAGATTGAATATGCTAGCATACCTGTCCAGCAGTTAGTATACCCTTGGCAGGTATTTCTCAGAAGGGAGGAAGATGGTAACATCATCCACATACAAAATGTGGTGGAACTCCTCTCTTAGTGCTGGCACAAAGACTCATGGTAGTTCTTTTTTCACATCTTCTAGTAGAGGATTCAGGTAATAATGAAAAAAGGGTGCTTAGTGGGGACCCCCAAGGGATTTATAGATGCAGTCTGAAACAGGGGCCAGGGAGCCATCAAGCGATGTGTGAATTGACCTGCTAAGCAACAGTTAGCAATGATTCTAACATAGACAATAGGTACTCCATAGTGCCTTAGCAAAGATAGCAGTTTTGCTGGCATCACAGAGTCAAAGGCAGCTGCAAAGTCTCCCTCAACAGCAACAGGCTCTGATTTTCTATGTGATCTTACATGCTCCACCAGCAGCATGAAGCATTGCACCACCTCAATGGTGGATGAGCCTTTGCGATCAAACTGGTGTACAGAGATCCTTGTAAGTAAATGCTGTTGGATCCTATCCTTAACCAATGATTCAATTGACTTGATGATTAGTGGGAACATTGAAATAAGTCTGTTAGATAAACTGGATGGATTGGTGGATTTTTTCATGTATGGTATGAGAGCAATTGGATACAGGTCAGGAACACATTGAAAGTCCCTGGCTAGCATATCAACCCCTCTCCATACTATCAGACCTGTGAAATGGCTAAGGTGCAACAATACAAAGTGGGGAATGCCATGTAGGCCAGGATGTATGTGTTCAGGTAGGATCGAAGCTTCTGGATAACTTTCCTTTGTTTTTGCTGTAATATCTTATATAAATCCATTTTATCCAAAATACTTTTTAACAGGGCCTTTTGTTGTACATATGTACACACATACTTGTGTTTTAACTGTCTTGCGGTCTTCTTCAGAGCTGGTTTGCTTTAATCTTTTTTAAAAAAAAATTTAAAGGATTGAAGTGTACTGGTTCTGGGGAGGACTGCAGGTTGGATGATGCATGCATGTGTGTGTATATATGTAGAATGGAGGGTTTTTGCTAAAAAGTGTGAAACAGTTTAGATAAATTAAGATTATTTAATATAGTTTAAATATTTTACATTTTTATACAATCTATTTTGTGACCATATTGGAAATGAATATACAATGCAAATTTGACATCTATTAATTATATATATATATTTGAATGTGTAAAAAGAAAAAGCTTGTTATAAATTATATTATTTAGGTAAAATGTAATGTTCACTTTAAATTCGCTAGAAATTCTTAGATATCAAACCATAATTTTTATCCAATTTTGCAACATTTTTTTTTTTTAAAGATAATGAATGTGTTATATTTTATTTCCAAGTTTACTTCATTTGTTTTTTAATTTAGGATGTTTCAGAGTACAATTTACAAATGATTTGAGTATTCATAGAAATTATATACATTAGACATTGCTTTTTACATTTTCTAAGCAATGGTTCATTTAGTATTGAGAAGCTTTTACAATGAGTCCCTATTTTCATCCTCTAAATGTTCAATTGTAATTTCAGAGTAATTTTTGATTTACTTAAATCAGGCTAATATAAAAATTCCATGCTTATATTTCAATGTCAGAAATGAATGTTTATAGACATCAGACTCAAAGGATATGTGGTATTATATTATTCTTGCATATATTGAGATATAAAACGTTAGTTTATACATAACTCCCAGACATTTTAATGATTTCTGTTCAAATTTTTATAAATTATATATCTGGTTTATGGATGTAACTCAAAAACTTGGGAAAGTGCCAGTAATTCAGGAACTTATTACTATTCAAATCCAAGGTGAGTCACTGGCATGGGAAATTATTGGCATTTAGTTATGGGAAATATTCCTGTAGATTGTCAAAATCATAATTATGACTACTATATGAATAATGTTTTTGTAAAATTATTTGAATAATGTTCTTGTAAAATTATTTAAAAAGTCAAAATAATAATGATAAAAGGAAGAGAGCTCTAAATTTTTTATATATTTGAACGTTATATATATATTATAAAATTTTAATTCAGTCATATGTTGAACATTTCTTGTTGTTGCAAAAAGGCAATCAAATATTTTTCTTATCATTTTATGAGGCAGATCTAAAATGGTAACTTATTGTTAAAAGCAAATGGTGTGGAAATGGTTCTCTATTTTTTTAATAGTACAGTAGTTCATAAACAATGCCATTTTTGATCTATTATCTTTGATATGGAAGGATAATAAACATATATTGTTTCATCCAATAGAATAATAAACAATAAAAGCCTGAAATCCAGGCAAAGCCGCTTGGGGCACTGTTTACGTGTCAAAACACATAAAAATGCCGTTTTGGTGGCCGCCACCAGACTTACAGGCTAATACAACATTTACATATTGTATTAACCCATTGCTAGGCTGCTTTACATGAGATTGCACAAAAATATTATGGCCTGTTCTGTGCTTCGAAACTATTTACGCGTATTCGTTCTATTCATAGCTGATTACCATATCACTTGAGGGTGTTTAAATATCAAGGCGGTAGCATTTTTTCAAATCTCCGTAATAGAGTAATATCATTTCTATTTAAATAATGTTGTTAATCATTAATAATTGTCATACAGTCCCCACTCTTCCCTAAAAAAATGTTAATATGTAAAAAATTGGCAACGGGTACATTCCAACACGCTTTGACAAAAACTCACGTGCTAAGTCACATTTCTGCGTGGAAACTAGACGAGATCAATAACATGTCTGAGGAGTACGTGCAATTTGTACACTTTTTATAAATGTTGGGTACAGAAAGGTGAGGGAGACTGTGTCCTTTTTTCCGGTACATAATGTCCTCACAAATACCAGATTGTTTGATTATTACAGCAATAAAATAATAAATCGGTTCAAAAAGTTCAAAGTTTGTGTACTTTTTTTTTGTTTTTGATTTCATTAGAAATTGACAAGTATTTGGATGATGTTTTTATTTTTTCAGCGGGGTTAAAAGAAATGGCTCTTTTTTGTTAATACTATCAAAGTAGGAACCCCAACCCCCACCCCCAAAGCAGTTTATTTTAGAAGGCAAAAAAAAAAGATAATTCAAAAGAAATAGAAATAAAAGTCAAAAGGGTTGAGAAAAAAAAGTTGTTGAAAATCAACAGAAATTATGGACTTTTTGTTCCAATTACTTTTCCGAGTATCGGAGTTTGAAAACGATTTTTTATTCCCAAAAAAACACAAAACTTACTTTTGATTTAATAAGAAGATAAAAACAATTTTGTCAACCAAAAAAAAAAAAAAAAAGGTCGAAAAAATCGGAAACAATTACCAAATAATTGCATTCTATTTCAAACAAGGTCGGGGTTTTAAATAAATGACTCTTTCAGTGTACTTTTTGTTAATAATAACAGTACAGAAAGACCCCCCAAAAGTAAGCTGTTTTTATTGTAGAACGAAATATAAACAAAAGTCAAAAGTGAAACAAAAAAAAGACCTTTAAACTTTTTGTTACAAAACAATTTTTTAACCCCCAACAACACGAAAGTTACTTTCGATTTCATAATAAGAATAAAAACAATTTAGTCAAGCAAAAAAAGAAAAGGTAGAATAAAGTCTAAACAAGTCACAAATAATTGTAGTCTATTTTTTCAGCGGCGGGATTAAAACAAATTTTTGGATGTTGTAAAATGGTCCAAAGTTTTAAAATCATCAAAAACAAGGTACACAAAATTAAATTAGCAAAATTTATTGGAATAAAAAAAAATGTGAGGTTACAAAAAAAAAAAAACAACAACGAAAATTAATATAACAATTTGTTAAATAATAAAGAAATCATGTTATAAATAAAATCAAAATTCGTTTAATCGTTAAAAAAAAAAACCCACGTATTATAAAAAACAAAAAGTTGAGGCCCGGTAATGTTATATTTCATTGATTTTGTCTAGCATCAATGCTCCAAGTGGCCTTGCCCAGATTTCAGGCTTTTACCTAATAAACTTTATTTTGTGAATTAGAATAATTAAATGTAAATATTTGTCTGAAGGTTTGTGATGATGGTATATTATTAGATGTAATATATTGGACTATTTCCAACATCTACGAGTGAATGTTGAATGTAAAGAAAATTTTAAACTTTATTTACACTTTCCAAATACAAACAACTTGTTAGTAATAACACACAAATAAACAACAGGTTAGTAATTGCACAAAGTTTTGAGTAGTATTATTCTCCATTCTTCTTCAGGTATTGCAGGCCTGATATGCACAGTGACAGTATTCGCATAGAAGTCAAACTCACACCTTTAGATTCTTGAATATTGAATTTAAATCAAACAAAAATAATAGGCATCTGTTAATTAAATGTAAATGCCTGCAAACAGAAAGGTATAAATAACGAAGTTGTGGGAGAATAAATATAAACAAAGTGATTATACAAATAGTGGTTTATTGGTTTTTATGTTGGGTTTCAGGAAAGATAAGGGAAATTTAAATAAAAACACCATAGAGTTAACAAAGATTATGTTGTGGAAATGGGATGGAGCAGGATAGTGAAGAATATGGGAAAAACTTAGAGTGGGGAAGGGGGGGGTAAGGTAGCTAACAGGTTTTTCTGGGCATTGTGGCTGAGAGATTCCTGATTCTGATAAAGGTGAAACCACAGTGCATCAAATCACACCATATTACTCTTATCTGATTAGAAATTCATTACTAATTCTTTTAAAATAAAAATGTAACATTTTACAGTAAAAATAAAGCATGGAAGTATCAAAATCCTTCATAGCAGAATACAATACAAAATTAAATATGTTTTTGTTAAACAAAGTGGTTATAAATGTATTTATTTTTTTAATGACCAGCATCGTATCATTTATTTAAAAAAAAAAAAAAACTTTTTTTTTTTCACTTGTGTTTCTAATTATATACGAGTAGAGTTTTTACTAGTAATATTAATTAAGAATAAATAAAAAAGAAAGCCATAGTAAAATTATTATTATTATTATTATTATTATTATTATGCTATGAAGTGTTACAATGGCTAATAAATTTAGAATAGAAGAATTTGACTGATTTATCAATCTGAATTATAAGAGCAGCAAATAGAATAATAAAGAAAAATGTCATATTAGGTTGTTATGCATAGACTATAGCTACACTAATAACAAAATATTGTTACCTAAAAACTATCCTCTTCCATCAATTAGACAAAAGGCCAAGCATACCTACAATTACCCATAGAAAATGAATCAGTTGAACACTTTCATAGACAATATATAAAGGATTATAAAAAAACAGATTCACATTTAGAACAGTATCAGCCCCTACAATATTTCAAAGAGTGGGAGACCAGTTGGCAAAAGTAATTGAGGGAGAAATTCTGTATTTTGATCATTTCCTAATAATATGAAAATATTTAGATTAACTAACATAATCTACAAGGACACTACTAGAGATATTTAATAAAACAAATGTTAAAATAAACTTAGATAAGTGTAGATTTAGAGTTAAAGAAATGAATTTAATGGGATTTAAAATAATAGGTGAAGGCATAAAAGATAAAATAGCAATAAAGATTACTCCACAGCCAGCAAATAAAAGAGTTACAGGATTTTTTAGGCAATATTAGATATTACGAACAATTTCTCAGCTGTAAATCAGAAATGGCCAGACTCTGTATATTATCAGATAAAAATACTCAGTGGAAGTGGGGAGGGGACATGCATAAGCATTTAAGGGATTAAAAAATTCAATAATAAAGGCTAAAGGATTAGTACCTATGATAAGAAATAAAACTCATTTTAACCTATGATCATATAGAGATAGATAAGGGAAAGATCTTCCAGTTACATTTGCATCATGAACATAGTCTAAAACACAACATAACTATGCACAAATTGATAGAGGTCTTAGTGTTAATTAACAGAAGTAAAAAAGTTTCATCAGTACTTGTTTGACACAAAATTTATCCTACTGATAGATCTTAAATCATTATTAAGAGATATTTAACTCAGAGAATGAATACCAATGCACCCATTTCCAAGGATTGCATGATGGATTTAGTGCATATAACTTTAAATTAGTTCACATAAATGGGAAAGACATTCCATATGTGGATACACTTTGTAGATTCTCAGATGCATCAGAAGTTACAGATAGAAAGTTAATTATAAATACGGTAGATTTAGCAAGCAGTGAATCATATAAATAACCATGTCATTGGAAATAACAAATACAACCAAGGATTATAAGGTATATAGAAACCGATTCATGAGAGATGATAAAGATCTAGGCAATCAGTAGTACATGAAGCAATTTAGTCCAGACAAAAGAAATTATCAATGTATGGAAATTGCATTACATGGGATTCAAGAGTAATGATCCTAGTTCAGAAAAAAAAAAGTAATTTAGTTAAATACATAGTGGATAGGATAAAATGCTAGCTCGATCATATGTGTGGTGGTCAGAAATAGAGAAGAATGTACAGAAGAGTATTCAGCAATGCCATAAGTGTAAATTAAGATTAAATTTGCACTCCAAAACTAGGAATGCAGCCTTTCCAGAAATTATGACTCTATGGTAAAGAATACACATAGACCACACAGACCCTAGAGAAGGTAATCAGAATAACAGGAAAAAGAGTTAAAAACAGAGCAAAGCTAACCCTGTCTGAGACCAAAAAGAGTTTGTAGATGATCGAGGTATCTTAAAAATTATGATATAAACTTCTTACCTAATTTTGAGGAAGAAAATGAATGAATTAATTCAAATTAAGGATGGGGGGTGGGTGTCATATATGAATAGGGTTTTTACTAATAACACTTATAAAAGTGAATAAGGAAGACAAGATAGGTTAATGGAACCAGAGGTGACAACAGCAACTGAAAATGGAATGTAATCAGAAACGTAAAGGAAGTAATGGAGAACTGTTCCTATGGAGATCTATATATCCACACAAAGAGTATAAATACTCTGTAATAAATGTATGATAGCACACACATGCAGAATGGCATCTAAAAGATAGCATTTAACACATCAGTGCAGAATGTACACTGTGAATACATAGCATAGCCCTAATGATGTTGTATAAGCAAACCATCATATAAACAAATCAGTGGAAGAATCAGCCTAAATCTGAAGACATTGCTATTGGACCACCACTCACCACATAAGGCATCACAGAAGAAGGATTATATCATTTCCAATACTAAAGGTAGGATGTCATGTATATTAAGTTTGTACATTGCATGTACTTATATATGTTGTCTTTTCAGGTAGTGTTTGACCCTAACTACAGCTGTTATGACATCATCACAAGTAGAGCAAGAGTCAATTGCAGAAAAATACAATAGATTCTTCAAGAGTCAAGACACCATATAATAGTAAACTCAACATTTATGTGAAAATCAAGTCACCAAGACAATATATCAGATAAGAAGTAAAGCACCAGACTGAAGCAACCTGACAGTCAAATGCATATTCTTTTAATAACCTCAATGTAAATATGAGCAATTGGAAATGCTCATTGTTTATATCTTACAAGCTTAAGAGAATTGGGTCATTTGACTATTTATAGTCTCTGCTTTAAGTCTTATGCAATGTTATATTGCTAAGACTACTAATATATGGTATGGCTGTAGATCTCTCAGCCCCATATAGCTATTTGAGTTGGATAGCTAACTTTTAGATTAATGCTGACTTTGGGTTGGTATTTTTAGATCTAGTGTCTGAAGCTATCCTAATGCCTCTCTGAGGAGTGCCAAAGCACAAAACCATAGTCAGAGGTTGGGGGGGGGGGTTCCTGACAGAAATATTTTAAATGCCTTCTCTGGTTAAGCATTTTTCACAAAGCTTGTTGAGCAATTGGAAATGCTCATTGTTTATGTTTAAAAAACATTTAAAGAAAATTCTGATTAAATTGAAAAAATTCCTGATATGAATATAATTCTATATATTAATGTTTTGCATTAAAACAACTTTTATATTTTTTTAATTTTTTAAAAAGGAAAAATTATTTTATGGCATTAATTTTGTGAAAATCTAAAAAAAAAAAATCAACAGAAGATCATTGTGATCCAATTATATTTTAAAACTCTGAAAAAAATTGTGAGATATTTAAAACTGTCAGACAATTTAATACAAAGCATTGTGAAAAACAAATAAATAGTGAATTTTTAAAAACTCTCAATTTGAAGATATTTATTTGTTAGGATAAATAAAAATGCCCAGTAGTTGATGTTTGTTACATAAAAAATGGAATAATGAATTTTACAATGTAATTTCTTTAAAAATGTTAAAAAGTTATAATTAAAAATGACTTCTGATTTTAAAGATATAATATTTTCCTAATGTATGGTAAAAATAAACATTAACAATAAAAATTAAATGTTTATATTAAAAGCAATATATTAATATTTTTGTTATATTTATGAAAAAACAACATTTACTTTATCTTCATGGAATACTATTATTGGTTCATTTTTTTATTATTACACATTATTTGCAGGTTATTGCATATCTATATAGAATCTATTTACTTTGTTTCCATGTTTATGATTTAGAATAAAAAATAAACTTTTCCTTCTTCTGAATTTAAGATTTTAAATTGGATTAGGTACTTATCCAATGGTGGCTGGTCAAAAAAAAGTATTAAATTTGTGCTTGAAAATATCAGTAATATAATAATCACTTACTATACAGAAAAAAAAAAAATCAGAATTAAAACTAATTCTTTTTTTATGTTACACTTCAGGTATACAATAGTCAATAATACATATATACAAGCAACAAAGATTACAAATTATAAAATTATCATTGAAAAGCCTTTTTCAGCAAATTATATACTTTAAATCGTACTATTCTGGAGACATAGGGCAAAGAACATAATTTGCCAAAGAAGGCTTTTCTATGATAATTTTATAATTTGTAATCTTTGTTGCTTATATATATGTATTTTTAAACATATTATTGACTATTGAATAATCACTTAATATTTTGCATAATTATTATATAAATTCAACTAATTAAATCATTTTTAAAAAGAATTACTTTAAGTGATGCTTGAGATACCATTCAAAGATGATGCTAATTATGGCCAGAAACATCATATTCAGTGAATTTCAGCAAGTTCCTCTGAGATTCATTCATTTTTATCAAGTGTCAATAGTTATTTGAGTGTGGTATGTTTATCCATTCTAGATTCTCTTCAGAATGAATACATTTTTATTGTTTTCATTTAGGATGAGTAATAAAAAAAAATTCTTATAATTAATATTTATAAATTAACATATAAACATTAATTACAGAAAAATATACCAAATAATAAAAGAAAAATATTTATCACCATGGGTATTAGTGTTAAATATATATAAAAAATATATTTTCCCAATTGCCATTACATGAAAAAATTGAAATAAAATAAAGATTGATCTACTCCAGATTAGGGCTTCTCAAATGGAATGACAAGATCCCATTTTTCTGGGATCCCAGGGGTAAAAAATAATCCCATTATCCCAGGATAATAAATCAAATTTCCTGGGAATTGCTCTAATTCTTATTAAGACTTTTTCCACTTTTTTTAAAGACACTCGAATTTTCTACTTTTTTGGTTGTAATAATGAATTTCAGTCAAAATTAGAAAAATGCAATACATGTGCCACAGATAAAGAATTTACCATACAAATTCAAATATATTGAATTGTAATCATCTGTTATCTATAATTATAATTTACAAACTTATTAGTACAAACCTATTGTTATAAAACTCATTTTCCACTCTGAAATTCTTTTTAATATGAATTTGTAAACAAAAATGTGCAATGTTATGAAATTTGACTTTATTAAATTCAAATTCAGGGAATCCTCTTATTTATAGTTATTTTTTGAGAATACAAGCACTTTATTTTATTATTATGATTATTACTGTGGGTAATTTAATATAAAGAAAAACATAAGTAAATAAAGAAGAACTCAAATAACATTCGAAAATTTTATTCTTAATTCTTAAAGACAAATCTTTATAGTTAGAAATTTTTTTTAAAGAATAAAAAAGATTTTTTAAGCCCATTTTGAAAATCGAATTGTAAGATGTTTTTTTATATTTAGTTTAGTATTTTAAACTATCTTTTCATTGTTATTAAATAAGATATTACATTAACCCTATAATGCCAACTGGAAATGTATCTAAAACATGGCAGTATTTTACACGAGATAAAAAAACAGAAATCTGCCACTTGCAATAAATTCCATGCAACTATAATGTGTAAAGAATTTTCAACAAGTGTACTTCTTAGTCATTTAAAAAATGTTCATAAGGAAGTGAAAATTGGAGAAAATAAAAAAAGACCAAATGAAGACACAAATTTGGAAGTTAGAAATTTTCAATGTAAAATTATGGCATTTATAAAAAAAGAAGAATTTATAGAAGTTGTTGTTTCAAAATTGGCAGCTGTCGATGGGTTTTCTATTAATGCCACCACAAAATCTGAATATATAAGAAAAACTTCATTTGATAAAGACATAATATTCCCAAAAATCCTTTTGCATATTATGAATATGGTAAAAAGTCAAAACCATTTTGCAAAACAAGATGTAGTTAATAAAATGACCATTCAAATTAATTATAAGTGGCTCAAGATTCTCTGTTTCAATGGACAAGTATACACATTTAAAAAATTGTCACTATTTAAATTTAAATGTACATTTATCAACTAAGTTTTGAAACTTGGGCATGATTCGCATATTTGGAACCCTTCCTGCAGAGAAAATTGTTGATATGGTTGATTTGTCAGTTTAATTTATTTACAAAGCACCATATAATTTCTTGTGTGACTGATGGTGCATCAGTTATGAAAAAATTTGGCAGGGAGCACCAATTATGTGATGCAAATGGACTAATTTAGCAGTTACTGGTGTTCTCTACAAAAAATGTGATTTATGATGCATCAGTCAGTGAATGTTATGAACATGAGTGAAGTTCTACCGAAAACGATAGTGAAGATGATGAGACTGATAATGAAGAGGGTGAGTTCATAACTTCAGTGGATTTTCAGTCAAGCAAAAATGATGATTTATTTAATTTAGCAAACACTGAACTCACTGATGAGCTCGCTCAAACAATGAAAAAAGTCCACAAAATTATACAAATGTTTCGTAAATTATCACTCAAAAATAAAATTCTACAGCAATATATAAAAATTGAGCACAATACAGAACTCAAGTTGATACTTGATATAAAAAGGTGTAACAGTCTTCTTACAATGCTGGATTGATTTATTGTATTGAAAATTTGCATAATAAAGATTTTGGATTTTAATTTGAATAAACTCAATAATATTAAAAATATTTCTGAGGATAAATATTTGGTATTGAATGCTATAGTAACAGCATTGCAAACAATAAAAATTGGTATTGAAAGACTTGGTCAATGTAATGCAAACCTACTTGAAGCAGAGGATGTATTAATATTTATTTTTGAAGATTGGTTAACATCTAGAATGCTGCACTGTGCGAAGAAGAGAATTGTGGAGTGATCGAATACAAATTTAGTTGGCTGACTAAAATATTTAATAAACCTATCAAATTATAAATATGAATTGGACATAGATTCCATATTATTACTATCATCAAAACCAGTATTAAAGGCTATATCTAAAAAAATATTTTCTAAACTATTTATTGTGGATAATGAAACTGGTTCTTCCTCTAATATTGGAAAATTAGATAGGTATGATGATGAAGCTGAAACTTTATTGATGGTAAAGATAAATATTTCAATTACATCTGATTTGACACTTCATCAAAAATTGAATGTGGCCATTTTGAATGTCACTAGAGTCAAGAATCCAGCTGATATATCATTTGAAGTCAAAAATATTTCAAAGGAAATGAATATTTTTGAAGCAACAGGGAAGCCCTCAAATAATTTAGAAAAATTATATAATGCAATAATGATCTTCTCACTGATATGAATCAGAGAGCTTATTCTGCAGCTGGTCTTTTCATCATGAAAATTTGGTCATCTTTAAGTGATACCGCCATTGACAACTTATGTTTTTTTTTAAATTACTATAAAAACTAATGTTTTCATTTCTCATTATATTTTATTCAAATTAATATGAATTTTTTTGTTTATAATGAATTATTTTGCATTTAAGTTTTTTGCATTAAAAATAATCTTTTGTTTTTAAAAAAAAAGTTTTAAAAAACTCCTAATGAATTTTTTGTAGTTTTGAACTGAAAAAAAAACTTCACCCACAACAGCACAACATACATTAAGTCATGTTTGATAATGGATCTTTGAAAATTCGGAGACCCTGAGAATAGAATCATTTTTTATTCCAGAATTTGAATTTTATGGGAAATGAGATATTATTATATCTGCTCCAGATATGTCAAACTGCAGTTAATAAAAACAAAAATAGGTTAGTTCTTTTAACAATGACTGCAATGAAAAAATAAAATGGTTGTATGGACTTTGTTTTCCATGCTTACTTTTTGGGGCAATAGTGTATGTAATAAAGCACTCCTACCTAAAAATTTAATGGTTCTTCCGCTATTGTATTCATCTTTTAAAATTCACTGAATAAATAAACATGTTAAACGTCTTTTTAACAGATCTCTTTTTTTTTTTTTTTTTAAAGACTGGATTCCTCAATATATATTATGTTAGCGTAAATATTCATGCTTAAATAAACCAAGGTTGTGCTAATGTAATTTACATGTAACTAGTTAGCTATTGTTTCTTACTATTTAATATATTTTATATCAATTCACAAACACATTTTTTTTTTTAAGAATAAAAAATGTGATATTAAAATATTATGTTAAATTGCTGATTTATTGTTTTATAAATAAAATGTCAACGAAAAAATAAATAAATAATTTGTGTACAGTAATTAGAAATTGAGCTCGCGCAGTTTTATTTTGAAAGCAATAAACTAGAAATGATGAAGCGATTTTTTTTTTAAAAAAACAGCGTCCTTTGTTTGGACTAAAACATTAGACCAGTTCAGATTATAGATATTTAATTCAAGTCTTTATTTATTTAATTTCTCAAATAAATAGCACTCTGGTTCAACAAAAATTACTTTTCTTTTTTAAAGTGGGTCTATTAACTTTTATTCCATTCACAAATTGAATACAATATAGATATGTATACTGTATTAAACAAATTCTCACAAACATTTAAAAATAGACTGTAGGGGTTTTAAATGTTATTCTTATGCCTCAGTTCTTTATGTAAGACTGAATGTATGCAAATAAGAAGTCTAACTAAAAGACATTGTAAAAATAAATAAATAAAATAATTTAAGAGCCGCGAAATTAATTCTATAAGGAGTTTTAGGAAATCTTTAAAAAAGACATTATATGATCACAAAATAACGTAAATTGAAATAATAAACGACAAAGGAAAATTTAACTTAATAATTAATTCACCAAATACTAATTAACATACATTTTACAAAATATCAGATAAAATATGCTTTATGCATAATTTTAAATTTAATCCTTAAGTACCAAAAATTCTAACCTTTACAATATTTAATCAATGACAAACAAATATACAGCGGGCATGAGATAACGTTATCAAACAATATTTCAAAAATTTGCTAACGGTAAGTCAGATGTGCAGAGAATTATAGGCATGCATGATAACAACAACGTAAAGAACATTTTTCTTTTTTTACGTCCACTGAACTAGAACTATTGAATAATAATAGTTAAGGTTTTTTTAAATTTGTTAGGTTACTTTCTAAAGCGAAAAATAATTAAATGCATAAATGTATTTTTTTTTTTTAATTAAATATAAATAAGAAAGAAAAAAATTATGTTGGTAAATGTACGCAATCTTAGAAACAAATCAACTCTAATAGGATTTAACAAAGTTTTTTAACACACTACGCATGCGTAAAAGTTATTAGGTTATGAATAGATAATTAAGACTTGGAAAAGAGTTATTCATTTCTCTTGGAACAGTTTAGGGAAGAACTTGGGGAACATTTAAAATGAGCCGCAGTCATTCAGTGAGTTTTGCTTTTTATAAAAAAAATGTGCTTATATAAGATAAACAAATTTTTAAGATTTTGAGAAAATAATAGTAGATAGATTTAAATTGTCATGGTAACGAAAAAAAAAAAAATATTGATTTTCATAAGAAGATAGAAAATTGGACTAATTTAAAGGAAATGTTAAAAAATCGAGTACAATGAAGAAATTGGCCATCTAATAAAGTTTAAGGTGCTTTATCAATTCTTGGTAGAGGATTTTTGATAATTATGAACACTTGACAATGTATTTATTTATAATAAATAATAGCGCACTTTATATCTCGTATTATCTGGATAATTAATAGTTGAATTGTTATTATTAACCAGTTGTTGACTTTGTTAGTAAATTGGCATGAAAACTTTTTATGCAAAAAGATTAAACCATAATCTTATTTATTTACTATTCTCTTGCATCTGTACGGGTCTAGCTCAGTTGTCTAGTAGCAAACTTCAGAGCTAAAAGGGAGTCAATTTTCAGCTGGTGGAAGTAAAAAAAAAAAAAATCTCATTATGATTAATCAATTAATATTGCTGTATTCAATCTGTTCCTCATAAAACTTTCTAAGCAACGACTATTTGTAACCAATCTATAGAAATTTTCCATTTTAATTAAAATAAAAATTCTGTTTATGTATTTCTCTAAAAATGCTTGAGTTCATAAACAGTAATTAAATTTAAATATATTATACTTTGATAATTTTATAGTAATCAAACAATATATATATAGAATTAATATGTAATGTCAAATATATTCCTACCATAAATGGCTATGATCTCAAATTAATAATGACATGCTTAATTAAATCAGGTTGATTTTGAATTTCACTCTGAATTCTATCATAAATCAGAATATCATGCTTTATAACATTTGGAGTCTTAATGGTTAATGATTGCTTTATTCTTGTAGGTTTTGTGACAAAAAGAAAAGTGGATGATATAATTATATTATCAGCGCTTGAAAAGGGAATCTGTTTCTATTTGTCTTAAATATTTATTAAATTGTTATAAAACAATCTAATATAACTTTGAACTACATCCAGAAGAATTTAATTTATATCTTTGCATAGTTTAATTAGTATATTTTAAGGACTGTGTGCAATATTTAAACTACTGCTGTATATTAACACTGCACTTATTTAATAAAAGAATTTAGTTACTGAAGTTAGGTTATTCCTATTCAGTAACATTATATTATTTACTATTGTTATTAAAACAGCACAGGTAGTGAAACAGTTATATGAACTGCCTTTTATAAAACTTAAAACACACACTGAAACAAACATTATGTATGCAAAAAATATAATTGTTATTAAATTTTGTTTTAAGTAAATCACTTTTAATTATGCATCTATTAATAGATGGATTAGCAAATAAACATCCTTATTTCTTATGTTTGCTCTTAACTGTTATTAAAACAGGTAAAACTCTCTATACATATTGGCACTCAGTGCAAGCCAGAGTAATCTAAGATCTAGGTGCAGGGCTCTCAGATCCAATGCTCCTCACTGACGAAGACCACACATCAGAAACTAGTCTGGGGATATTGGATGAGTAGGCACTACTTGGAGATTTTATGCACAAGCCTCTGGCATCCATTGATTATTCTGGCTTGCACTGAGTGGCAATATGCATAGAGAGTTTTGCCTGTTTAATGGATTAGTAGAAAACAATAGTGAGTTATGATTGATGATGATCAAGTTTTAATGCTTGACATGGTTATGCCTATTGCCAAAAAAGTTTTGAAGTCTTAAAAACCATTTTCCAGCAGATCACTTAAACATGTATATAAAGTGATTAAGTAATTAGGCAATCAAATATCAAGTGATTATTCTTAACTATCATCAATAATAGTTTGGCAATGCATACCTTTTTTGTAACTTGATTTATTGTAGCGTTAATTAATATACATACAATCTTATTGCTCCAGTTTCAAATATTGAATTGAAAGTCATTAATTTCATTGAACCAATTCAGTTTATTAATGATTAGCTAGCTGAGAAAGAATAGTTAAAATCAGAAAGTGTTAATAAGAAACACTACTTTAAAAGAAAATATTTGTGACCTAAATAGAATGATAAATAATTAAATCCTGCCCTAAAAATAATATATTTAAAATTAGAAACGCTGGATAAAATTGAAGAACATTTATCAATAGTATCAGAAACGTTAACAGAATATTCCATTCTACTCATTTATTTGCAAATAACGTATTAGTCCGGAGGTGAAATTTTAAGCTTTATTACTTATTATTATTTATAATTGCTAAATATTTGATAATACGCTTTATTTAATTAATTAAGTAAATTTAACTTTCAAAGATTTAAAGAATAATTTTTAACAAAGTTGTAAATAACAATTCCACTTTCTGTATTAATATCAATTTGTAGCAAAAGATGGCTATTTTTAAAGCATAAATAAGTCAGTGATAGATAGAAGTTAATAAAGAATGTATAATAATTATAAAAATACTTTAGAGATCTTCATAAACTTATCCTTGAAAGTTAAATGTACTTACTTAATTAAATACTATCAAATATTTAGATATCACACATAATTATAATAATTTTAATGAAGTTTAAAATTTTACTACCGGATAAATACGTAAGTACCCAATTTTAATTAAACAATTGAATATGCATGACTAAAAGTTATTTAACGTAATTATTAATATGTAAACATATTAACCAGACACAGCAACTAGCTTAAATATAAGATTTAGTTTTTGAATATATTTTTGAATACTCGAAAATAATTACAAAGAAAGTAATAATAAATCATAACACGATTTAAGAGAGAGAGAGAAAACCTTTTTAAAATAGCCAATATTAAAAAAAAAAAAAAATCTCGCCAACATTTTTTTGTTTGTTTACGGAGCAAAATTAAAGGGGCAAGACAAATACTGGCTTTACATTACTTGTTTTAGTCTTTTACTTTAGGACTCATATAATATAAAGCTTTTATTAAAAAATCAACTGCCTAAGGCACCAAATCGAAACAGGCACTAAAATATGACATTATCTTTGAAAATATATTTATATTTATTTTCTATAACATTAATTGCTATATCCTATATATCTTTAAATAAGCCTTTTCAATATGTTTAAAATGCAATTTTAAGGCATTAATTAAATTATTCAAAACTTCAAATACTGCTTATTGTTTTTATTTTATTTTATAAAACAAATGAACAAAAAAAATAGTCATTGGGATGAAATTGATAGATTGTTCAATTCTTTTGACATAAGCTGGATCATTATTGGCTATTACAAATCTACATATTAAATATAAATAAAAATATAGATGTATAGTAAAAGGAAATAAAAGTATAAATATTATTTGGCCTAAGATTCATTCGATGGGAAAGACTCTACAAAGTTGTGAAATAAGTCTAATATATGTGAGGGATTACCAAAACATTCTATTTGAGGGATATGTCATACAATTTGTCTTTAAGTCCTCCACTCTTAAATAAGTCAATAAATATTACAATTTTAAAAGTTAATTTACAATTTGTAAAAAGAGGAATATAGTGTCTGTTTAATAAAATACTAACAATAAAATGAAATTAATCTCATTTTTCATATGTCAAAGCATCGGCTGGGAAGCAAACCCAATACAACTGCTTGTAAGGCAGCTGTGCTAACCACTTGGCCACTAATATATGTAATAAATGTTGAACTCTAACTTGCTGGATATAATACTTTAAAATCAACTATTGTAAAATCATATTTTCATTGGATTGAACTTGTGAAATAAATAAACAACACAAGACTTCCTAAAAGGGTGTTTTATGATGAACTTGAGCATGGTTTTGATGGGAAAGGCAGATCCTGTTTATATTATTATATCAAATTAAGCACTAAAATTCCCAACGTTAGAAATTTGAAATAATATTTTAACTGTTTGCAACTCAGAACATTCATTTCAAGCAGAAAAATATGACATAAATATTTAAAAAAACTTGACTGTATATATATCACTCTCTCAGATGCTATGCCTTTCAAGCAATGCCATCTTGTGAATAAATATGAAATCTGAATTTCAACAGTATGATATGCATTGGGTTGAGATTGCTTATTGTTCTTGATATTGGGATTGTCTAAATGTTGACCAATTTTAATGATTACTTATAAACCCATTTAGCCTCGAGCATTATTACACTTATTATTTAAGCATTATTTTGGGTCAAATACGAAAATTATAATTGCAGTTTGCAATGTTTTAATTGACTATTTATTAATCTGTACTCAGAACAGGTTATATGTATCTGTTTAAGGAAGTCTATTTAAACTTTTTTGTATCAATAATTTCAATCTCTGTGGTCAAGTTGTAATCTTTAGTGTCTGCATAAATATATTGGTTCATAAATAAAGGTGGGATTTCACCTTTGTTATTAAAAGGAAGTTGCCTTGACAACAGATTGAGATTGTTATTGATATTGGGATTGTCTAAGTGTTGATTAATTTTAATATGTATAAAGTATTGAAAACTCTCGTGTTTCCAAAAAAGCTATGAGTTAAAATTCTATCAGTAAATTTGGAGCATAGTGAAGAATTATATCCAAGCTGGGTTTAAAAGTATGTGCTTAAAAGCCACATGTTTTAAAAACCGCAATGACTTAATGCCTTGTCTAGGAATTAATAAAACGCTTCTATTGACAAAATTTATCAATTCAAATAAGTATGATTTGCATAAAAATGTATAAACACACAGTGACTTTTTAAAATTCTTTATATATTAAAACGATGCAAGTGTGGCTGAGTGCTTTCAAGGGACATGGCCCTCATAGTTATAGTCATATTGTAACTAACAAAACTAGTAATGCAAATTTATGCAAATGAGTTTATGTATTCCATTTCTTGGATATATTGTAGCACATGTTTTTTCTGTTGATGGTGTGATTGTGCCTAGCACTACAGTAAGCCTCTCTGACTTTTTTTTTTAAGTCGTGGTATTCTCTACAAACAATCACAGAGTCTGTCGTTTTGAAATTGTGCCCTGCTGAAATGCGATGCTGGGTGAAAACTGAGTTACAAGTTGGGTCTGTTAGTGCTTTGTTGTATGAATATATATGTTGAGACAGCCATGTAAATAGAGGCTCTGTTTTTGCCAATGTATGAGACCTGACAATTTGTCAAAGGGCAGGCAATATTGTACACCACTTGAGGTGTCTGAAAGGGTGGTAATCTGTCCTTGGTGTTATTGATTAACTTGTTGGAGTTGGGGGGGGGGAGGGTATGAAAGCACAATGTGGTATATTTTGCATTACTAGTTTCAGTAGTTACAATATGGCTATGACTATAAGGGCTGTGTCCCTTGAAAGCACTCAGCCACACTTTCATCATTGTTTTAATATATAAAGAATTTTAAAAATGTCAGGTTTGTGTGTTTATGCGTCTTTAACGCAAATCATACTTATATAATAATTAAACGCAAAGTTTAAACATCTCATTTATTTCAATTCATATAACTGGAATGCAATTTCCCATCAATAGTTGTTTTAAAACCATTTGACGGCAGAGTATATGCCAATTTTAACGCGTGAGAAGAGTAGTTGCTTCCACAACATTACAGATATACAAATCACTATATTATTAATTACTACAACTCATATAATTATATTTTATTTATTTTAAATATATTAACTACATTTATTAAACATCAGATTTATTGGTTGAATTAACAAAATAAGGTTGAATTAACAAAATAAGGATTTATTTTTGTCATTAACGTTGAGATGCCTACTAATTTGAACAATCATTATTTATTACATTGCTGGGGATACATTTTATTACATCAACAGAACTTTATTTGCATTCTCTGTATGTGTATATGCCTGACTGTAGGAGGGGTTTTTAACTGTATGATTTCATTTACTTTCAATCTGGCCCTAATTTTATCTGGTCAAGCAGTTAAACTGATTTTAGCTCACCACAAAAACAAATATTTATAAAGATAAAAAATGGTAGATTTAAGATTGTTTATTTGAATAAGAGTAAAGGTAATTATTACAACATTATTAAAATACAGATGAAAAGAAAGGAAAAAATAACTGATAAGTCTGTGTAATGTATATTAGAATTAAAAAAATATAAATGGTTGATAATTCTATGAATCCATTTTGATATCAAATTATCAGAAATCTGTGTAAGAATAAATCAGTTTTTTTTAATAGTTTAATTTCTACCATTGAATATGGTATTATTAAATTGATTATTTTTTGATTTCAAATGGTCAAAATCAAAAATTTCTTTTTTTTTTTATTAATGCATATAAATCATATTTACATGTGTTCGATGACAAATATATATTAATATATATGCAGAAAATATAAATAATATTTTGAAGCAGAGAATTCTTCAAGCATCATTTAATTCAACCTCTTATAATCTCAAATTTTTTCTGCAAATCAAATAAATGAAAGATTTTCATGATCTTATAAGGAAAGCAGATTTAGACAATTATGAAAGCTAATATACAATCCATAGAGCTATCTAGGCAGCTTTATTTAAATTGGGTTCTATTGTGTAATAAAATAATATAAGCAATTGATTTCAGAATAATATTTAATAAATAGGATAGATTAGAGTATTAGACTTTCACAGTTAAAATTAAAATAATCATATGGTGTTGTGAATTTTTTAATGCCTAAAACAAATATCTGTAGTCTAACAAACTTGCATTACATTTACTATTAGAAACTTTTTTTAACATTAATTTCTCATGGGGATTAAAATATTGGCATCTGGGATTAATGGGGCATCAAGTAGGTAGTTACATTATGCTGTAGCAAACTCTCCAGACAGCAATGCCAACCAGTGAAGCCTTAGTAATCAATGGATGCAGGAAGATTTGTGCATAAAATCCTCACATAGTGCTTACTCGTACAAATTCCCAGACTAGTTTCTAGATTGTGCCTTTCATCAGTGATGAGCTTTAAATATAAGAGCACTGTAACTATATCTAAGGATCTAATGCTTCACTTCAGTAGCCATCTTTTCACTTATTTATTTAACTATAAAACTAAGAGCTCAAGATAAAAACACATTGATGTTTTCAATCCAAGCTCACTCACCTGTATAGTCATATAGATCTAAATCCAGTTCAGCATCCATACATTTTGGTGTCCTTGATTTATCAAAAATCACAGTCACCATCATCTTATAGGTAGGAATGGTATAAACCAAAAAAACATCACATGATCTCCATTTCTTATCTTTATACAAGCAGATACTCTCCAGATAGTAGTGCTATCCAGTGCAAGCCTTAGTAACCAATGAATGCAGAAAAGTTTGTGCATAAAATCCCATCAGGAAGCTATTCATCCAATATCCCCAGACTAGTTTTTAGCTTATGACATTAATCAGTGAGGAGCTTTGAATCTGAGAGCACTGCACATATATCTAAGGACCTAAGGCAGCCTTCTAGCAAACATCTTTTACTTATTTATTTAACTATAAACCTAGGAACTCAAGATGAAAATACATTAATGTTTTCAATACAAGCTCACTCATCTCTATAATCATATAGATCTGAACCTAGTTCATTATTCATACATACAAAAGCTTGCACTGAGTTGCACTACTGTCTGCAGAAGTTTGCTAATGCAAAAAACAGCTTGTGTAAGCATAAGAAATGGTCTTACACCATCCCTGCCTATGGGATGATGATGACTGTGGTTTTTGTTAAACCAAGGACACCAAAATGTATAAATGTAGAACTGGGTTCAAATCTATATTCTTGAGCTCCTAGTTTTATAGTTAAATAAATACGAAAAAGGTGGTTAATAGAGGATTGCATTAGATCCTTATATTTACATGTAGTGCTCTCAGATCTAAAGCTCTTCACTGATGAAAGCCACAAGTTAGAAACTAATCTAGGGATATTGGATATGTAGGTACTAGATGAGGATTTTATGCACAAACCATCCTGCATCCATTGATTGCTAAGGCTTGCATGGGTGGCACTACTGTCTGGAGAGTTTGCTACATCTAATACAACTTGTGTAAGCATAAAAAATGGTGACCATGTAATGTTTTGTTAGTCACCATTATGGGTGAATTACTGACCAAAGATTGTGTCAAAGAGATGAAGTTTTTATATAACGAGCATTTATAATTGTTAGGATCTTGTTTAATTTAACAGTCTGAATAAATGTTTTGAATATTTTAATAATTACAATTAACAATTGTTTAACTATGAAACATACTTAGATACAAATAATATATTCAAGTCATATGTCAAAATATGCTTAAAATATATGCGACCAATATGATTAATCAATTCACACACATGCATGTAAATAAATAAAAAGCTGCATCTTGAATATTTTAATAATTACAATTAATAATTGTCTAATTATAAATCATATACTTAGATACAAATATGCTTAAAATATATATAACAAATTTGGTTAATCAATTCACACACATGTATGTAAAAAATAAGTTATTTATCCATGTCAATGCATAGTGAAAAACAATAGTCATTTTATCACTGTACATTATTTTATCTCAGAATAGGATCTCATTAGGTTACTCTGAAATTACAAGTGGCTGTATCTTAAATTTTTCTGTTCAAGGCAAATTCGTTAGTCAAAGTAATGAACACATCATTTATTACAACAACTTAGTCATTGTTGATGATAGTTTGTAGTTCTTTGCTCCATAACAAAATCTAATTTAGTGTCTTCTATATTGTATAATTTAATTTGTTTGACACTTATACATAAAGTAATGAGGTTTGTAATCAGCTTGTGTTTTTTGAATACATGATAAATGCAAATTATACTATTAAAAAGCAGGCAACTATCTTGTTTAACTTACTAAGGCAAAATGAGTGAGTATTTAAATGCATGCATATAAGTATTATACTAGAAAGTGAATATTCATGGTGAGCTAATCATATTACCAGATGATTTCAAAATCAAATACCTTAATATTGATAACAACCATTTACACACATGAAAAAACCAAAACCTTCATTCACCTACTCACACACACATGTATATGAGATTTAGAAAAAGCAAGAAATTTGTTTTATGTTAAAAATTTAACTGATACAAATAAATAAAATAAAAATAAATAATTCTAATTTAAATTTCTGTAATACTAAAATACTCTTTCATTCACTGATTGCAATATATTACAATATTTATTAAATTTTTCAATCCCTCTGTTAGTTTTAGTTCTACAACAGTCTATTTCAGACTTATAAATATACAACCTATATAAATAACATTGTTATCAAAATATTATTAGATATATACACAAAATAACTTGTTTGATTTCATATGTTACAGATATAAATGATATATTTTTGGGATAATCCATGTATGATTTAAATTGTTTTATATATACTTAAATAGATTTTATATAAATATTTAATCTGATTGCAATGTGACTGAAGTTAACTATTAGGTCATGTGAAATGATCTTATGTAAGATGGTAATGTCTCACAATGACAAATTATTACATTTGGGTGACTTTTTTATGCTGTTCTTATGTAAGTTTGTTTTATGTAATGATAGCTAATTATATCAATAATATAATTATTTGTTGAACTATTTTCATTATCTAGTTTAATTTATGTTTTTTTAGAAAAATTCAAATGTTATTTAAACTTTCCCTAGTATATTTAACTATATTATTAACATACAAGTTAGTATAGAATATGACATTTTGAATACTAATAAATTCTCTTTTTTGTAGAGTGTTGTTGAACTGATCACTTGAAACATTGTAGAATATATTAATTTGTATGTTACTATGACCAGTAGAATGTATTTAGAAGAATTAAAATAATGTTTAATTTTTTTAAAAAAACATTCAACAATTAAAGTAGATGATGGAAATTTAGTCTAACATAATTACAAATAAAACACCATCTTCATAAATTTTCTAACAATTATATCGATTATATACAAATTAATTTAATTTAAACATTTTATATTGCTTTTATAATTGGTAAAATGTGTATTTAAATGCATATAGACAATAGACAATTTATTTTTTATGTATATAATATTTTAGTAACTGTGATACTTATATGCATTGTATCTGAGGAAGACTATTGTATAATCAAAACTTCTACTTGATTGGAAAATTTAGTAAAAATATTGTAATGCATGAATATGGAAAAGACTTCATATATATATAATGTAGCTATTTATATTAGAATTAATATCACCAATGCAGAAAAGTTAGTGAAAGTTATATGTTTATTTAAATAAATTACATAAACTTAATTTATAAATGCTGCATTATTCAAGCAGTGCTTATTTTAAACAACAGATTTTCAATAAGTATAAAAATGGTTTAAATTAGTTTTTGCCCTGAATGTTTTAATGCAAAGTTTGAACAGTGTACCCTGGAACTCAAAGTGCATGGACCATGACTTTGCTCCATTATTTCTAATATTTAAACTTATTAGAATCTTTTAAACAGTAAACCATTTAATTACCTTTTATTTAATTATTCTTTGTTAGGTTAATTGATGAGACCTGCTTTGGTCAAAATGCACATTAGGAACCAATTATTTTTTTCTCAATATGTTTGAAGAAAGTGTAATGATAAAAATAATTTAAAAAGATATAATAAGATTGCATGCATAAATACAATGAATTGATTAAGTAAAATCACACAATTCTCATGCAAATTTATAGTAATTGATAAAGATATGTTTGATTTTTATGGTTTAAAATCTATTTCTGAAGTTAAATGTAATAATTTCTAACTTACTAAAGAAGATTTAAGATCATCTGTTTATTTATTGAAAAGTTGTTGTTTGAAATAAGTACTGGTTGAAAAACATGGCAAATTGTAAATTAAATTTATATAAGTCATATATAAGGCTATTGGAAAGGCAGGAATAAAACAGGCAAAACTCTCCATACAGTAGCGCCACACAATGCAAGACAGAGTAATCAATGGATGCCAGAAGACTTGTGCATAAAATCCCTATCTAGTGCCTACTCATCCAATATCTCTAGACTAGTTTCAAGCTTGTGGCATCACTGTATTGAGAGTTTTGCCTGTTTAATAACAGTTATGAGCAAGCATAAGAAATGGTGATCATATGATGAGAACCTGTTCTGATTGAAATGAATATTAAGAGCCATTTACATATTTCCCCCAAATCATGTGCTTAAAGTAAAATGCAATGATAAAAATAAATTATAGATATATACAGTATTTTTTTTATTTATTAATAGAACAAACCGTTTCAGAATTAATAACAGTTTTATATGTCTACTAATGATTGTTAACTACACCACTGGAGAGAGAATTTAAATAACTTCTTCCTGTCTCAATGTAATAATAGGGAATAGTTAGCGCTTTTTTTTTTTCCAGACAAGATTAAATAATTTTATAAGTTGTTAAATTTAAATTTAACTAGAGAAAAGAACTTTTTTTATTTTATTTTAAAATTATATTTATACACAATGTGAAATAATTGTTTTAAACTTGTAAAATTTAGGAAGTAATTTGTCTGATTCATCAAAGTCATGCCAAGTGGAAACACAAACCTGATTTTTGTTAGCACTAATTAAAGAATAGACTCAAAGTAGATACTGTACTTGTAGAAGAAATAAGGTCAAGGCATTCTTTTTTGGTAAAAAATAATACTTAATGAGTATATTGTTTTTAACTAATATATAAATATATTATATACAGGTTGGATTAAAAAAAGCAAAACTCTTGAGAAACTTTATTATTGTGATATATAGGCAGGGGCTTGCCAGGTGTATTTGCTGCCCAAGTGCAAGAATTAAATTGCTGATCAAAAAAATTAGTCAAAATATTTAAATAAAATAAAAAACTAATTCAAATTTTGAATATAAGATTACACTTTACTACTTCAAATATACTAAGCTTATAGTTTTAACAGTAACAATACAGTATGACTTTCTCATATACTTAATTCATATGGTTCCAAAAGTAATTCTCTACACCATACTTTAAACCCAGCTACTGTAACTCTGAGTAATGAATAGACACTGGCTAATGCACTTATGCATGTAGCAGCCATCTTTTCCTTTTTTTACACTATTTAAAGTAATACACTGAAAAAATGAAATCCATAAGGATTTTGAATATGCTGATTTACTTGCATAATTACATAGATCTGACAAAAATTAGTATCTATATATTTTAGAGACCTCAGTTACATGTAATTGTGGCCCCTTCTACTCTCTGGTTACAAAACTTAATATCAATAATATCATATGACATTTTCATATGCTTCCAAGAGTAATTAAGAAGTCTCTAAAATATATAGAAACTGATTTAATGTTAGATCTACATAACTATGCAATTGAAACTGATTTGCATTTAAAATTTTAGGATTTTTTTTTAAAGTTTAGTCTGTTACTTAAATAATATAAAGAAGTAAAGGTCACTACTAAATATATAAGAACATTGTAGTAGTTTGAATTTTAGTCCTCACTGATGAAGCCACTAAATTAGTTTGGAGATATAGCACAATATCATCTGATATTCAATGATGACTCAAGCTTACAATAGATGGCTCTAGAATAGAGTGAAGAGAACTATTCTTGAAACATTAATGAATAATAATATATTTTATTTATGTCCAATTGCTTGAATGGAAAATAACTTTAATCAATGGCTAAGTATGATAATATTCCTTTATTTTTAAATTAATAATTCAATGATTTTTCCAAATTTTGGATATAAATTATTAAAATTATCTTTTTTTAAAAAAAAGCAGTAAAATAAATTCATTATAAAATTGTCCAAAAATATTTTATCTTCAATTAAATCTATTTACTCCCACTTTTTGTAACTCTTTACTTGAGTCATCTATGTAAGCATGAGCACTGAATATTGTAAAATAGTACAAATATATTTCCAGCTAGTTTCTGTCTTTTGACCTCAATTAACAATTTATAGAATAAAGAAATACAAAGCAATTATTGTTGATAATGCGGATGTTATACAAAAGTTAATCCTGGTTGTTATTTTAATGTTATAAATAATGATAAACTGCCTTTAAAACTGTATATATGGAATTAAAGGCTCTACTCTTTGGAGGACCCTCTTAAGCATAGGCATTATCATAAACTTAAAATATCCACACACAACAAATAGTGATGAATGATTTGCATGGCCAAATCAATGTTTTTATTTGTTTGCTGATTTATGGAAATATCTGAATAGAGCTATTTTAGAGGAATTAAATATTCTCATTAGTATTTTCTGAAGACATACATACATAAAGCAGTAGTTTAACAACATACATATAATATGGCAGTTATCATTTAATGAAATTGTATAAAAGAAAAAGAAAAAACAACTGTAGCTATTCAGTTAAATTTCCATGAAGAATAGAAATTTTTTTTCAGAATATAATAAATACATTATTTTATCAATAATTTCTTTATCACTTTTTTATCTGTTTACACTTGTTTTAAAATATAGGATTCCTTCTATTACAATGCTATTAATGATATATTATTTTTCAACATAAGTTTTTACTGCTAGTGTTATTTAAGCATTAATTTATTATTTTTATATTTGTTATTCTTTATCTTTTGACTTACTTAAGCATTGATTCATTTCTTTTGAGATGCATGATTTTTTGTATCAATTTTTCTTATCTTACTCAGTATATCCATCCTAAAAAAATATTAAATGCAAAATTATAATAATAAACCAAAATAAATTTGAGTTTTATTTTTTCTAATACAGGTTTGTCTGTGATAATCACTATATAAAAAAAAATGTTCTCAGCTTCAAAATTCACTATAAAAGCAAGCACAATGTCCCAGATTAAATCTGTAGACAGACTGCTGGAGAGAGAAAATAAATGTTTTAATTTACTTAACTTTTTTTAATTTAATATTTGCTTTACACATGTTTAATTAGAAGTTTTATACAGTGCCATTTTATATACATTTTAAAATATGTCCAATAAGCAGATTGAGAACTTTTTAGAATCAGATTTGGCCCATGGGCATGAGGGTCCCCATCTCTGTTCTAAATCTATTTTTGGAGATTCTGTTTGTAGTTTAATTATGATAACTTATATTTTTTATTTTATTATAAAAATTTTATTTTAAATACCAGACTGAGATGAATCAAAAATTAAATCACCAATATACATTTACCAGAAAACGTTTCTACATCTGATATAATTGTTAAATCTAAAAAAAATTTAGGTAGTTAAAAAACTATTAAACAATGTTATTGGTTTAAAACAGTAAATTTTAAAATTATATATAAACTGTATATTTTTATTAGGGGAATAGGCTATTATAAGAATTAGTTAACTTATGAAAGGTATGCCATGTAGGACATTATGGAAAAGGAGAAAAAGAAAATTAAGTTATTAAATGTCTTAAAAAAAAGTGATTTTAATCTTTTGTTGAACAGAGCAAATGATAAAAAAACTTGGCTAAACTGGTTGAATTGAGATGTAGGATTTGTTTTTTGGCATAAGATTGATTGATAGTGACATTTAAAATTTTTTTTGTAATCATTTAGAATACTATACAATATATTGAAACTTCAAATATCATTAGTACATATAATAAAAAATTTTGATTATTGTTTTCATGTGAGTTTTTCAAATTTTCAAATCATCACCTGACAAGTATAAATGCGTTATGTGAAATACATGTATAAAGAGAGAAATTGGTCTGGGACATTTTTTTGGTCTGGGATTTATAACAAACTTTAGAGATGTGTGGCAAATTTAGAAGAATTTTATTGATTTTAAATACTATATATGAAGTACAGTAATTTATAATTTGATTTTATGAACACATAATATATAATTAATCATTTATTTTTTAGATATAGATACTATTATATATTTATTACATCATATATATATATATATATATATATGTGTGTGTGTGTGTAAGCATTTATTATTTTATATTAGTCACACAACACATTGCTATTCATTTCAGGTCCAATTAATTAATTTAAATATTCAGGAGAAAATATTTTAAAATTGATTATTGTAAAATTTATCAATTGGCAAAAAAGGAGCAGCATCTGCTATTTAAAGAATTAAAATAAGGTTTAAGAAAATATTTTGGATAGTTTGATTGTGAATTCAAACAATATATGTATATAATTTATTAATTAGTATATAATGCATTATCCACATTTTTATATCTGTGAATATTTAATATGTATATTTAAATGCAAAATTAAGTTGATTATTATATGTTATTATTTGAATCTAGTGGGTTTTTTTTTTTTTTACCAAGAAACATTTTGGAGTTAGAAACATATTTTCTAACTGATCAAAATTTTTTTAATTACATTTTTTTTTTAAAAAAATAACTGTAAATTTTTTTATATTTAATATATGACTTTTCAACGATTTTCTTTAACTGAAGATGAAAATTAGCATCAAATTAAAACTAAAAATATGGCCTAACGGTTAACATAACTGCCTTCCAAGCAGCTGGCCTGGGTTCCCTTCCTGGTCAATGCTTTTGACACATATAAAAAAAGATATTATTATAACTAAATCATATTTCAAGCAGGGAGGTTATTTAACATACATCACATCAGACTAGAATCTAAAGTTTTTAAACTGTGTGAATGTGTAGGAAGTAGGAAATTTGCTCCCCCCCCCCATCAACAGAGCCAGACTCAAGCTGTTTGCATCATAGATAAAGAAAAGCTAGCAATTGAACCCCTCCCAATCAATTTTGTCATTTTGAAATATGTTTTTGTAAGAAAAATTAAAAAATGCAGAACATTTTCTTTTACAAAGACAACAAATTTATATAAAACTGTGACTTTTAAGATTAGTACTATACCCCTCAAGTCTGTGCTCTATATAGTTCTCTTTCTGATTTAATGATAGTACCAGTCCTGAACATAATAAAGATTCATACATATTAGAATCTTGATCATATTTTAAGCACTCAATTATCAAAAAAAAAAGCCACTTTCATAGCAAGAATCTTTTTTTACTTAGAGTTGAAATATCTCTGCAATCATTAGAAATTGACAGATTCCAGATGATAGTGTCAAATAGGTATAAATTATTAGTATTTTTAATGTGAAACATATGTTTGCATTTTATCTATGCAGTAGTTACCATTTACTTACATTATGTTAGTCAAGTTAAATAAAATTTTGAATTTAGTAGGATTTTAAAAACAATCCTATCAAATTGAAGTTTGAGACATGAATGTTATCGGGCACATACTGTGATTTTTAACTTTGTTCTACTCCATTTATAATCATATTCATGGCATCTTGATTATCGATTAAAATAACTTCTGAAAAAAATACTTTTTTAAATAATTTACTGATATATCATTGTCAATTGTTATCAATTTCAACAAACCGTAATCAATTCTGGATGAAGGGGGAAAAAAATTGAGGGGAAATATGAGATGAATTTCGTAATGTGAAAACTACTTATATTTTTCATGTTATTTTTTAATTTACCTAGATGTGTTATTATATAACCAAGTAATTATTTTAGTGATGCTTGTAGGTACCTTTGACTTTTTGTCAAAAAGATAATTTATATTCAAAACAAATATCACTATTTTTTAAATTTAAATTCAGAAATATAAAAACATAATATAAAAATGTGAGTGGATTTCATATAGCTGTAGTCAAATTTACTTATGTTTTTTCCTCAAATTGTTTTTCAGTCAATTTTTTTTGTGTGTGTGAATGATAACAATTCTAGGTTTATATATCAATTAGTAAGAATAAAGAGTTCCTTCAATCTTTTGATAAACAACCAAGATTCTATGGCTATGATTATAAATAGAATAGAATAGAGTTGAAATCTCTATATGTGACCAATACTTTTCTTTCAGTTTGAAAGATTATATTTGAAAAATAAAAAGTCTTTCTTACTGAGTGCATCTTTAATGGCATCATGAGGAAAATTAAAGTAAAAGTGAAAACTTTTATTTTTTCCCACTATTATTTTAACAAATGAGAACAAGAAGCTTAACTGTTAAAATTATTGATATTTTGATATGATCCAAGATTTTTCAAAGCAATAAAATATTGTTAGAATAACCTTAATCTAAAAATCTATTATTTAAAAACTTCTACAATGCAAACAAAACTTCAAACATAGTCTTTAATCCTTTAAAATAAAAATATTATTTTGTAGACACATTTACAAACAAAATTAAAAGAAAAAGTGTTTAGTAAATATCTGTAAATTAATAAACATATTTACAGTGATCTGTCCTGTTTTTCTTTATCTTCATACAATAATCATATTTAACTTATAACCAATACTAAATAGAAGAGGAAAACAACAATAAATTCCCATTTTAAATAAAAATTTAAAAACAAGTTAATCAGTAAAGATAAGTCATTTTCATTGCTTTTAATTACTACCATAAACAATGCTTTGGACTGATATGAGAATCAGCAGATATTGTACTTTAAAGTTTTATATTGTTAATAATAAAATAAATGTATAGAGTATAAGGAAAGTCTCTGTATACAATTAAAATTAGAGATAGTAAAAGAAATGTTTAAAGTGCAGTGGCAAATTATGCTATATTTTGTTTCAAACCTTCCACGCTCAAACATACACAGGAGGATCTGAAAATAACCAGAATTTTTGAATAAAAAATTATGCATTTATTTTAAGTGTTGCAAATTGAATTGTTTTAAAAAGTATAGACTATTTAATGCAATGCACTTGTCTAAACCAGTTTGAGACTTTTCGAAGTAGTCCAGAAACACTTGCAAAGTGGTGCATTTTAACGCTTCTGTCACCCCCCACCCCTCCCAAGTTCTAAGTCTGCAAAAAAAAAAAAATTGAAACAAATTTTTCAATCAAGAGACTCAAAAAGATCACAGTGAGATCGAGAAAATATGGCTACTAGATAAGCTGTATCATGCTGAATTTAATTAAAGTATTTCACACTCAAAGCTTTGAGAGATGACACTGTTGGGGTGGAGCTTGCATTCTTTTCTTTGCACAAAATGGGATGTTTACATTTTACGACATCATGTAAATGTTCCAGAACTTGCAGATAAAATGTCTGACCATTATGAACTAAATCTGAGAGAAAAATGAGATTTGCATAAAAAAATCAGTGTTAATTTGAACATTTCAGCCATTATAAAAAAAATTGACAAATACGCAAAATGCACTTTAGAAATAAATGTCTACATGAAACCACAATTTCACATGGTATGTCATTTGGAAGATTGATGGAGAAGGCTTCCTTCAAGTATTATGTAACAGCAAAAGTATATATTACAACTAGTATACATATCAGAGAACAATTCCAATTATTTTGCCCCCCCCCCCCATATATAGAACATAATAGCTTATGCTTTGTTGATGGTCATTGATTTGAATAAAAAATATATTGTTTATTGAATTAAAAGTGTACAGTACTTTTTAACACACACATGCATGTATACCATAGATGCTTTTTTATATGTGCATATACAAATAAACTTTTAAATAATAATAAAATATAGGTATTAATAATGCATTGAGAGGATACATTTACGTATATTCTATAGAGTGTGTTTCCATTCATGGTTTGATTGAAGCAGTAAAAATAAGAAAAAAACTACCATCTTTTTATTTTTAAAATGAATAGGGAAATGTCTGCAATTCATTGTTATTAAATATGCTCTAGGAAATATTCTTTTTTTTTCAGTAACTTTTTTCTCTTATAAAAAAGTAATAGACTAATCTCTTTATCAAGAAATTACAAATTTTCTAATTATTTTAATATTTTAAAATCAGTATTAACTTTAAGTATGTTCTAAAATTTTGTTAAACTTTTAGTAATTACAATTTTAATATATATGGTAAATTCAAAAAAGGATATTAATGTAAAAATAAAATATATGTGCTTTCATTATAAACTGAAAACATTTTATTGATGTATATATTTGTGGCTGGTGCTTGGCATATTATAAAATTTATTTACAAACTAAAACTTGATTGTGTATGGCATTTGGAGAAAAATTAATTACTGTAGAATATTATAAAATTTGCAAATTTTAATGTTTTTTTGTTTGTTCATTTACATTTTTCTTTGGATAGTTAATAACTGAAGACATATAATAAATACAATATAGATTATGGTTCTACTGTGTTTTCATTTTTAGCAGAATTTGGGTTTACAACAAAAGAGTAAAAACTAGTATTGAGATTTGAAAAATTTACAAATCCCCCCCCCCCCCCAAAAAAAAATCCTCTTGATCAAAGGATTTTAAATTAATAATACTTTGTGTACAATAAACTTAAAGATGTTAATTAAAAATTTAAAAAATACATTTTACAATATGAGTATATTTGCCTTTTTGTGATACATTAATTCAATCACCATTCTTTTTTTTCAGATATTGTAATTAACGAATCTGTTCTGGATTTAGCAATAACTAGATCCTTGAAGCTTTTCATGTGATTAAAACTGTCAAATGAAAATAATAAAATAAATAATGTATTTCTCTGTCACAAAGTGCTTACATCCACATCTGTCATACCATTATTTAAACTATTTCAAATATTAGAGAGTCTTCCAATTGTAAAGAATCAAACTAAAACACCAATTAAAATTTTATCAAAAAAATTCATTTAGTTGATATCTTGAAAAATTCATTTAGTTTTTATTTGATTGATTACATTAAAAGATCCTAATTTTTAAAACAACATAAGAATTACGACTTAATTATGACAAGTCCTTTCATATTCTAAAAAAAAATATTCTGCTCCATATATTTGAGTTAGTATTATGCATTACAAACTATTTTGTTCTATAAATTGAAGTATTTTCCTTTAATGGTCTACTTCAAATCTGAAAACAAGATGTCAAAATTCTAACAGGTTATATATATTTAAATACATGGATATATACACACACACAATAAATTCAGAATGTAATATCTCTATAATACTCCACATATGTTATTAATTAGATAGGAATTAAAATGTACATTTAGGCTAAGAATAATATTTAGTTTAATAAATAAACAGTAAAAATTATTATATAAAGTAGTTTGTATCAGAATTGTGAATGCAGAAAGTAATCAAACTATAATAAATTACTATGATGAAGATTGTGATCTGGGCCAACTCATGAATGCTGGTTCAGCATGAAATGTGCATTTTGGGGATCATTGATCATTTTTCAAATGTCTTTGGTCATGTTTGACATATATAAAAAATATATAAAAAATTAAAGTATATCTTTATAAAATGTGTATAGAAGTTAAATTACAATATGAGCAATATATGTCTTAATCGCTTGGAAAAAGTGAAATGGCTGCTGCAAAATGCATCCAGAATGAGAGAGGTTGGTCTGACTTCTGGACTGATAGATAGTTGTTATATGCAATGATGAAAACAAAATTTGAAAGGATATATATAAACATAAAATTCAGAATTTAAAAAAAAATTAGTCAAAATTTAAAAATTAAAATTTCACAACTAATTTGTTTTATTGCCAAATTATAAATATACAATTATTTAAAGTGATATTACATTTTCTTGTGCCATTTATAAGATTTTCTAAACTTTAAATATCTGTAGATTTAAAAGTCTGTGAATCTTGGTATGAGGTATTTTGGGTTTTTCCCTTATCAAGTGCCTAGAAGTTACTTATAATCCATTGACCTAGCAATGTTATTTTTATTTAATTACCAGCACTAATTTAAACATTCAAATTTTGACATCACATTGAGCATGGAGATGGTATTTAAATAAATATAATATTGCTATATTGATAGATTGTCAATGTCATTTCTACAGCACCTTATAAGAGTGAACCCCAAAACATATACTGTACCAGACTGGGCAGTTTTTTTTTTTAACAATAAGTAACATTTTGAAGTTGAAAAACATTCTAAGAGGGTACATTAAGATTAAATATCACTACAGTTAATTGTATACTTATAGTACTGACAAATTGCTTTTATCTTTGTGGGTGCGTATATACAATAATATTATAATTCAATGTCTGTATTTCTTCAAATCAATATACTTAATCTTATAATTGAATATTTGTAAATACAGTAATTAGATATATGTAAAGTATAACTTTAAAATTTTTTATCCACTTAGGATTGCTTTCAACTTTCCTCATAGTCTTTGTCAACTAACACTTTGAAAGGCTAACTGTTTGACGTGCTATTAGTAACAGTTGAATGTATTTGGAATATTTAAATAAAGTTAAATATTTTTAAAGCCATTCAATACTTATATTAAATGATGGAAATAGTCCAAACAATAAACGCAACTGAAACACCATCATCACAAACCTTCAGGAAAACACAAATTTTTTGTTTATATAAATGCATGTATAATTAGTGACAATTATTAATAATTATTTAGGATTTGCTAATAAATCATAAAGATTTAAATATATATATAAATGTAAATTTAAAATTGACTTTGTGTATATATATGCTTAACATATTTATTTGCAAATATAATGGGGGGGGGGGGTCTTCGTCTATTTTTTATTTAAAGCATTTTGTAATTTTCTTACGTTAAATTTATTTATTTATTGTGCTTAATAAATTTGATATATTTAGATTGTTATCGTAATAATAATTAACGTTTTAAAAATAATTTTAAACAATTAAGTGATTTGATATTAATTTGATGTTTTGATTAATATAATAAATGCTACGTGGGAAAAGAAAATCGTTTATTGCTACCCTAAGATAAACTAATATTTTGACATCACTTAATTATTGATTCTAGTTTTAAAATTATTTTTAGAAAGTATCTAACGTCTTTAAATAATTAAAGGTTTTAAAATTAGTTTAATAAACTAGTTTTATAAAAAGTAACACTATTTATATATATGATATAACCCTGACTTTAAGCTTATAATATGTTGGGCGTAATGGGAGATGTAAATAATTGTAGTATATATTATTATAACTGATGATATATGTATATCATATATTAGTAATAATTCTAATAGATTAGATTATTTAAAACAGATCTCTCCAATTTAAATTTCAAAGCTTTACTTCTCTAGCACACTTTCAATTTTTTAACTTCATTATCACGGCACAGTAATGATTGTTGTGTTTGTGTAAAGATTTCATACATAATTAATATTTAAATTTCAGTATTTGCTAATTTTGATACCATTAGCTTGTTGATTTATTGTATTTTCTTTCATCTTTCTTTTCTTTGTTATTTCTCTGAAAATTAATTTGATCTCCTAGTAACCAATAGCATATGCTCTATATCGTATAGAAGCATAGGTAGGGTTTGTTTTTGCTTTGTTATAGAAGTGTTTCCGATGATTAATTGTAGAGCCTAAATTTGCTCTTGTCTTTCTAATGTATTTAAAAAAATATTTTTTCTTCAAACATTTGACAAGAATACACAATGTTGAAAATGAACAATAGGCTATCTTTAATATTTTGTAACCAATTATTCTAATGTTAGAGTGATTTATTAATTTTAAGTATATAAAACAATGATGTCCAATAATTATTATGTTGGTCCATGCTGTTTATTTTAATATGAGACCTTTTAACTTCTTAATGTATTTTCTTATAGCCAATTTATTATATTCAATTTTATATAGCTCATCCATGTAATATCAATATTTCTATGTAAAAATTCTTTAGGACTTGCCAATTTATATTCATCTGAAACAGTGGATTTGTAATTAGTGTAACCACACACATTTAGCAGTTTAATTGATAATGTATAGTGTAGTTATATCTAAATTAAACCACCAAACATCACATGATCACAATTTCTTATGCTTGCTCATAACTGTTATTAAAACAGGCAAAATTCTTCACACAGTAATGCCACTCAGTGCAAGGATGAATCGGCACTAGATAGGGATTTTATGCACAAGCCTTCTGGAATTCATTGATTAGTCTGACTTGCAGTGAGTGGCACTACTGTATGGAGAGTTTTGCCTGTTTTATGTCTAAATTATAAGATCTAAAAATTTAGTTTATTATTGACATAATGTTTGAGTTTAGGTACGTATATATAGACTTACAAGTATTAATTCATAAATATAAAGCTACTATCTCTTCAAGTATTATTTATATCTACAATAAATACAATACCATTCGTCCACACATCATTGTCTAAATTTGTTTCCCATTTAAGTTCTTAGACATCAGCCATAAATGATTCATTTTGTTTGATTAGTGATTTAAATAATACTGTGAAACTTAGCACATTATTTATATTTGATGTTAAAAAAATAATAGCTTTAAATATGTTACATAATATTTCACCCTGTAAATTTCTAATATTACATATTGATAGTGACTTTGTTTTTTTACATGGTTGGTAAAAATGAATACTTAATAACTCTGTCTTTGGGAATATTAATTTAAGCTAATGTCAATTTATATTTCCAATGAATATAATTTCATTCTCCCATTTATCATTGTTTAAATTTATTTTCCATGTAAGTTTTTGGGCAGCAGGAAAAACTCATTTACTTTGTTTGTTTAACAATTTAAATGTTAACACTATGAAATTTAGCCTGCTATTTATAGATGGTGATTGGATAGATTGTAACTCTAAATATTTCATATGGTAAATTTCTAATAGTATGTATTATTATATAAGTATTAAATGAATTATTTTAGTATGTAATTTGGTACATACATTGTAAGTTTACTGTGCAGATTGCATTGGAGAGATACATTTATTACTAGTATGTACTGAAATGTAAAAGTATATATATTTTAAAAGACTGCAAATTTATATAATAAAGTACATATTTTTTTTTGTATTTATTGTTAATTTACAATCTAGAAATTATTAAGTAAAAAAGTATAAAATATAATAAATAAAAAATTTTCTTTTCAAATAATGTAAATATTGCTTTCAAATGCAATCAAAAATTTCTTTAACGTTAATTAATCAAAAATTTCAATAGTTGGCTTTCAAAACATTTGTAACAATCATCATAATTACTGTGCTAAAGGCATAAATATTTTTCACAGCTACACCAGCGCTGCTTTGGGAATTTGTGGTACTTCTTAGACACAATTTACTATTGAATATCACACACTCTTACAAAACACATGTTATAACCAAACTGACAATTTAATTATTATAGCTTAATATTAGTCATTTATAAATGCACAACTAGTCAGGACTTTGAATCTATGCATCTAATATATGTAACAATATTTAAGGAAAGAGTTTGTATTCCTCAGATCAGCTATGACCATTGCACACTTAAGCCCATACGTTCCAGTTATAAATAATTGTTATCACAAAGGAGCATCATATGTTGTAAATTGTTGTTATGAGTATTTCAATTTAAATAAAAAATAATATCCAATTTTTTTTATAAGTTTTAAACTAAATCATCGTTACTAAAGGATTAAAAAAAAAGAAAGAATCTAGACTACAATTTACTTTTACAGCGATAAAGAATATGAAATGATAAATTTCAAAATTTTAAAATAAATTAATTTGCTTACTAATCTATAATAGTGATACACTTATTTCAGTCCAAAACTTGCATTTTGTTGATAGATGGCTTTGTAAAATATCTTTTAAAAGTTTTGTATGCAAAAAAAATTAAAAAAAAATTAGTAAAGATAAAATTACTTTTTGCAGACTTGTGCTAAATTTAATGTGAAAAAAAAATCAAATTTAATGAAATAAATACTAGAAAAATGAAAGAAAAAGAGTTGTTTTTAGGAAAGGTAAATATAAAAAAGGCATATAGATATAATTATTTAAGAATCACATTGAATAACCCAAAATATCCAAGAAGAACATTTAGATGATTGGAAAACAAAATTGATAAATAATGAACAAAAAAATTATAATGTTTTCTTATAATATTTGATATGAAAAAATATATTTGGGAACTGCAGTCTTTGTATTCACTTTATAATTAAGCATTTTAAAGATCAGATATCCTAATTTCATTATTAAACTCCAAATAGCTCATCAAGACCTTTATGTTTTTAAACTTTTAGAAAATATGTTTAATTTCATTAATCTTCTGGATATAATATTATTGAATCTGTTACTGTAAAAGCATATTTTCATTAGATTGACTACATGAAGTGAATGATAGTAACAGATTAAAAAAAAACAACAACTTTCAAGGTGAACATGGGACTGATTTTTATGGCACAGGAAGACTACACTTATATTATAAAGTTATATGAGATATACTGTAAAAAGTTGCAACTTGGCTGTTTAAGATTAAATACAGTGGAGAGATTCAATTAGATAAGATGTTAATATCTTTAAAAACGGTTTGTAGAAGTTAAAAGACAACAATGTGATATGTGTAGAGAATTTGTGATTTATGGATTGAAATTTGTATAGTCACCATAAAATTCAACAGTGGCTTTTTACTCTTTGTCTTTCTGACATTGTTTTCTTTTCTTTCTGGAATTATATTCATTTCAAATTAGTTGTAAATAATGACAATTATTGAAAATGCAAATAGTGACAATTATAAAGAAATTGTGAATAACAATTCAAACGGAAGAATAGAAAATTATATGTTAAAGTGCACTGTGGAATGCTCATATTTTGATTTTGAGAGCCAATATATTTAAAATTAGTGCCTTATAAGGTGTGCAAAATCATCAAAATATTCAAAGCTATAAAAAAATAACACCAGTGATAATTGATGTGATGAGAAAAATTATATCTGGAATTTGGTTTGTAGATTATTAGAGAAAACAAAAGCTAATTTTTACATCTTATAAATAATTTCTTTCTTACTCTCTGTATAATAACCATATAATGTAACACCTTATTTTACCATGTTTACAATTCAAGAATAAAATATAGAATCAAGGTAGTAGATTTTTGGAGTAATTAAAAGTTTCTCAAGAAAGATTGTGCTTTTTTTATTTAAGATTTGTAAACAATCTAGATAGCCATTCAATATTGGTAAGCAAATGGGTATTTATCTATTTTAGTCTAGAAAGTAAAATAAGCACAAGGATAATTAGCTAGTCAGAGAAATAACATGTTGACTTTATATAAAAGTTAGATTGAGATCTTTGTATTTTTTATTATCTAATATTGATTAAAAAAATATATACCCTATTTAATAGATGTTTAATTAATATATTGCAATAAATATTGCATGCATAGAAGTCTTAGTTTTGCATAGTTTGGTGTAGAGATAAAGTGACTGAAACCAAGGTTCATAGATCATGGTCAGCTACAGCGCTCGTCTTATGAAATTTTCGAGCATAAATATTTTGGATTACCTTTTTTTTTGTAGAAGACTTATAAATTTAGTTTATTTATCACAAAATTATTGATAGTATCAGAAAATAGTTATTTTTAAATCTTTATATCATATTTGAATATAAATATTGTGTTTATACTTAAGTTATATGTAATTAGAGGGAATTTGAACACATAACTTCCTTCAGTCATCCACTCCATCTTATATAACCAGTACACATGTATGATGACATACATGTGAAAAGGATAAATGATCTCCAATTTACATATTTCATGCTGAAGCAGCATTCATCAAATGATCTGGATCATCATCTCCCCACACATATATAATCAGTGCTCTTATATTAAGATAGCAAATCAAATTTAATGGACAGGCATTAATCCTCTCCTCTTTCCAACTCTTTAGCCATTCATATCATTGAAAATCTGATAAATTGTGCCCATTCATCTTCTGTGCATTTAAATGGATATATTAAAGTCCTACATATAAGTGATCAGAGTGACTTAAAGTCAACATAAGTATGACAATAATATTAGCAATTACAACGGCTTTGAGCATTCCATCATCAGATTTTTAATGATATGAATGGCTGGAGAGAACTGAAGTGTATCCATTAAAGTTTGACGATTTGCTGTCTTAATATAAACGGAAACACTTATTATATATATATATATGGGAGATGATGATCCGGATCAATTTATGAATGCTGGTTCAGCACAAAATATGGTTATTGGAGATCATGTATATTTTCCACTATATGTGGTCATGTCTATCGGTTATATAAAATGGAGTGGATGACTAAAGGGAGCTTGAAAGTCTGGGTTTAAATCCTGTCTAATTAAATCTTTATATGAAAATATACAGTATAAAAATATTTAAATGAATGTTTTTAAAATTTAGTTAGTACTAAGTTGGGTATATGAGCACATATTTTCACACGACCCACCACTCACCACTCTATCTCATAACACTGATACACTTGAACACATACATGTTGAAAAGATAAATAATCACCAATATACACATTTCATGCTAAACCAGCAATCATCAGTTGGTCCAGATTATCATCTCTACACATATATGCAATAAGTGCTCAGATATATATATTAAGATAGCCAATCTTCAGAATCTCTGCCTCAGAGTGGCTTTTGAGCGTTCCATCATCAGATTTTCAAATGGATGAACGGTTGAAAAGTTGGAGTATGGATTGGATTGAAGCTTGTCCATTTAAGTATGAAGATTGACTATCTTAAAGTATATCTGAGCACGTATTGCATATACGTGCAGAGATGATAATTTGGACCAACTGATGATTGCTGGTTTAGCAGAAATACGTGTATAGGTGATTATTTATCTTTTCAACATATATGCGTTCAAGGGTATCAGTGTTATGACATAGAATAGAGAGTGGTGGGGGCATGTGAAAGTCTGTGCTCAAATACCCTATATATTACATATATTGATAAAGGTATATTATAAGCCAGTTAATACTATGTTGAAAATATATTTAATTAGTAACACTCGTGAAATGTGAAAGTTTTTATCTTTAATTAATAATAAACAGATTTTATTTTAAGTAGGTGAAATGATTTGGAACAAAACAAATAGTTAATGAAAATTTTCATTATTTATTGTTTCTAAGAATGCAATTACAATTCATAATTTTATTTGTATATATAAAAAGGATTCAAACGTGTTATTATTTTAGAAATATAGCATTGTTAAATGATTTACAATAAAACTAGTTACAAACTAGTTGGATCATGGTAGTGATTTCTTTCTTGTAATTATTAACGTTGCTATAGAGATTTATTGCACTCATGCATTGAATATAATTTCTTTTATTTCTCTAAAAGATAAATAGAATAATTTGAAAACTAATGTATCCGTAGACATCCCATAAAACATTTATACAAAAGAAGACCTAATTTAATTTTTAGTTTCATTTTGATAAAATGAATCATTCGGTTCCCATTCTATATTTATACCAATGAGATAACTGTTGTGTGAGTTATATAGTAAACTCATTTTAGTTACTCATACTCTCTCACGCACATATATATTAAATGAAATTAAAGAATTTTTTTTGTCTCATCACAAGTCAGTTCTCCCCACTGAAAAATTCGTACGATCAGCAATCAAAGAATCCTGCTAAAGGTCGTCAAAAAGATTCTCATCCACAGTCATAAAAATCCTCACCGTAGAAGTAGGTCGACAATGTTTCATTTCATTAGCTGCCTACTTCTGCAGAAAGGATTTTTATGTTTGTTGGCACGAAACCTTCTTAAAAAATTTTAAACAGGATTTTTGCTAACAATAAAAATTGAGGACTGATATCTTTAATTTTATTCGGTAGCTTAAAATCCTTATTATGTTCCCTACAGCTAGGGAAGTTTGCTTTCAAAGTTATTTAATTTGTGTTTTTGCTTTAAGATTACTTTATGACTGCTCATTAAATCAAACCATTTTAGTCTTCATTCTTTAGCTAAAAATTGATTGATACACATTTCCAATAATACAGATAATAGCTACATAACTTTATGCACTGAGTATCCAAAAATCTTCAGCACTTGCATTTAAATTCGAGATTACATATGGGCTGACTAAGATATATTATTACAGAAATGTAAAGTAATAACTCATTAAAAAAATTATTAGTCAAGAGATGACATACAAATAATTAAAAAAAGAAGAGATAATTCTATTTTTTTTTTTTAGAAATAAAATATGATTGATTTTTATTTATAAAAATAATTAAGTTAAACCACTAAACATCACATGATCACTATCTCATACTAGCACATAATTGTTATTAAACAATTTAAAACAAAGCAAAACTCTCCATATAGTAGTGCCATCTTGTGCTAACAAGAGCAATCAGTGGATGCCAGAAGGCTTGTGCATAAAATGCCGATCTAGTGCCTACTCATCCAATATCCCCAGACTAGTTTCTGGTTTGTGGTCTTCATCAGTGAGGAACCTTGGATCTGAGAGCACTGCACCTAGATCTTAGGATCTAATGCAACCCTCCAGCACCCACCTTTTAACTCTATTTAACTACAAAACTATGAGAATGAAATTGGAAAACACAATATTTTCAATCCAAGCTCAATAGCTTATATAGTCATATGGGTCTGAACTCAATTCAGCACCCATACATTTTGGTGCAGTGCTCTCAGATCCAAGGCTCCTCACTGATGAAGGCCACAAGCCAGAAACTAATCTGGGGATATTGGATGAGTAGGCACTAGATAGGGATTTTATGCACAAGCCTTCTGGCATCCATTGATTGCTCTTGTTAGCACAAGATGGCACTACTATATGAAGAGTTTTGCTTTGTTTTGAATTGTTTAAAAATAATTAAGGCGGTTGCAATTATATGTTATACTGTTTCCACCAATTAGTTTCTGAATATATTCTTCTATTAGTAATAACACACAGGTTAGTATATAATTTAATGTTTCAAATGGTCAAGCCATCAACACCTGATAAAGAGAAAAAAATAATACCCTTGAAACATTTTGTTGTATACTAACCTGTTTGTTATTACTAATAATTAGATGTATTTAGAAAAGTAATAATCAAAAAATAATAATAATTCTTTACAACAGTTATATAGTCAAATAATGAATGGAAAATTATATATATGTTGATATTAACCACTAAACATCACATGATCACCATCTCTTATACTAGCACATAATTGTTATTAAACAAGGCAAAACTCTCCATACAGTAGCGCCACCTTGTGCCAACTAGAGTAATCAATGGATGCCAGAAAGCTTGTGCATAAAATCCTTATCTAATGCCTACTCATCCAATATCCCCAGACTAGTTTCCAAAATTTGTCAGTGAGGAGCTTTGGATCTGAGAGCACTGCATCTAGATCTTAGGACCTAATGTAACCCTCCAGCAACCACCTTTTATCTCTACTTAACTACAAAACTATGAGAATGATATTGGAAACACAATAATATTTTCAATCTAAGCTCAATAGCTTATATAGCTATATGGGTCTGAACTCAATTCAGCACTCTACATTTTGGTGTCTTTGGCTCTTTAACAACCATAGCCATCATTATCATATTAGTCAGGATTGGTGTTAAACCACTAAAGATCACATGATCACCATCTCTTATACTATCATATAATTGTTATTAAACAAGATGTGATGTGATGTATTATGGCTTCTCCTTAAACAAAGTCAAGAATATCTCAGCAATTATGCCCAGATAAACCTGTTAACCACTTTATTTTCCATTCCCCACTCTAAATTTTTCCATATTCTGCTCCAACCCATTTCTACAACATAATCTTTGTCAACTCTATAATCTTTATATCTAAATCCCCTTTATCTTTTCCCAAACCCAGCATAAAAACCAATAATTCACTTTCTGTATAATCACTTTTTTCATATTTATTCTTCCATAACTTCATTATATGTAACCTTTCTGTTTTCAAGCATTTACATTCAATTAACAAATGCCTAATATTTTCTATTTCTTCCTTACATAATTTACAAAATAGATCACCCATTTTTTTCCACTTAGCCTTAAATAATAAACTAATTTCCTTACTATTATCATATATTAACTCACACCTAATATTCTCTTTATTTCTATATATATTTAAACTCTTTTTACTCTCCATACTATTTCTCCATCTCTCTAACTCCCTATTCTTTATTAATAAATCTATTCTTTTATCCCATTCCTTACTACTACAACACTCAACAATCCTCTTAACACAATCATCCCATCTTTTGTACAAATATACTGATATAAATTCTTTATCCAAATCTTTTGCATACCGCATTACCTTTCTCACCTATCTTGTTACCTGCCCTTTACTCATAACCCAAATAAATACTATTTTAGCTATTCTTTTATTATCCATAAACTGCAATCTACCATTTTCATTTTACTTTTTGTATCTCTCATATGAAAACTTGACCATCCCATTTCTCCTTGAATTGCCTCTTTTGCTGTCCATACATCTGCTCCAATGCATGTATTCATACTTCCCTTTGAACTTTTTCTAAGTAATTTAATACTTCTTTACTAACATATAATGCATCATTACCATATGTTAACCTTGCTACTGCAACTCCTTTCCATATAATTCTAACTACATCATATTTATTATATGAAAACACTGTTAATTTCTTTATCAATCCCTTTCTTTTCTTCATTTATCAATTTTTTCTCCCATTCATCCAAATAATTTTACTCTCCATACAGTAGTGCCACCCTGTGGTTAACCAGAGTAATCAGTGATGCCTGAAGGCTTGTGCATAAAATCCCTATTAATGCCTACTCATCCAATATCCCCAGACTAATTTCTGGCTTGTGGCCTTTGTCAGTGAGGAGCTTTGGATCTGATAGCACTGCACCTAGATCTTAGGATATAATGCAACCCTCCAGCAAACACCTTTTATATCTACTTAACTACAAAACTATGAGAATGAAATTGAAAACACATTGGCACAGGGTGACACTACTGTATGGAGAGTTTTGCCTTGCTTAATAAGTTGATATAAATAATTGTATTAAAAATACACATAATATTGTTTAACATATTGTTATGATATAATCAATTATTTTGTAATTATTGAATTTATATATGAGGGTTTTGATTTGTTTTAATTATTTATATTATTATTATTTGTTTTAATTCCATTATTGGACAATGAATGGTTTTGTCAAGTGATTCATTAAAGTTAAATAGATTAGTAACATTTGAAAAGGGCGCCAATGCAGGAAAAAAAGCTTTTTTTTAATGAATAAAATTATTATTATTTGATTATATAACTGTTGTAAAGAATTATTATTATTTTTTGATTATTATTTTGTGGAAGAACAGCATAAGAATTTTTATTCCTTTCTAATTTTGATTTAGAAAAGTGTAATTTAAATTTAAATTTTTATAAAAATAATTCCACAATTAAAATTAGATGATAAACATAATCCAACATATAATTACAAGTAAAATGCTAATATTACAAACTGTTATAAACAGTGAGGATTGCCAATTCCTCTACAAGCTTTATGATAAATGCTTAGCCAGAGCCAGCACTTAAAATATCTCTGTCAGGAACCCCTCCCTAAACCCCTGACCATGGTTTCATGCTTTGGCACTACTCAGAGAGGTGTCAGGGTAGGTTCAGACACTAGATCTAAAAATACCAACCCAAAGCTAAGCACTTAGCTAAAAGTTATCTATTGAATGGAAAATCTGAAATTTTCAGACATCTACATGTCTTCAAACCCAGCTATCCAACTCAAATAGCTATATGGGGCTGATAGATCTTCAGCCATACCATATATTAGTAGTCATAACAATATAAAATTGCATAAGACTTTTGGCAGAGACTATAAATAGTCAAAATAAGAGTCATAGATCAATTCATAGATCACATGACCCTATCTCTTAAGCTTGTAAGTTATAAACAGTGAGGATTGCCAATTCCTCTACAAGCTTTATGATAAATGCTTAGCCAGAGCCAGCACTTAAAATATCTCTGTCAGGAACCCCTCCCAAAACCCCTGACCATGGTTTTGTGCTTTGGCACTCCTCAGAAAGGTATCAGGGTAGGTTCAGACATTAGATCTAAAAATACCAACCCAAAGCTAAGCACTTAGCTAAAAGTTATCTACTGAATGGGGAGGGGTTCCTGACAGAGATATTTTAAGTGCTGGCTCTGGCTAAGCAATTATCATAAAGCTTGTGGAGGAATTGGCAATCCTCACTGTTTATAACTTACAAGCTTAAGAGATAGGGTCATGTGATCTATGAATTGATCTATGACTCTCATTTTGACTATTTATAGTCTCTGCCAAAAGTCTTATGCAATTTTATATTGCTGTGACTACTAATATATGGTATGGCTGAAGATCTATCAGCCCCATATAGCTATTTGAGTTGGATAGCTGGATTTGAAGACATGTAGATGTCTGAAAATTTCAGATTTTCCATTCAATAGATAACTTTTAGCTAAGTGCTTAGCTTTGGGTTGGTATTTTTAGGTCTAGTGTCTGAACCTACCCTGACACCTCTCTGAAGAGTGCCAAAGCACGAAACCATGGTCAGGGGTTTGGGGAGGGGTTCCTGACAGAGATATTTTAAGTTCTGGTTCTGGCTAAGCATTTATCATAAAGCTTGTAGAGGAATTGGCAATCCTCACTGTTTATAACTTACAAGCTTAAGAGATAGGGTCATGTGATCTATGAATTGATCTATGACTCTTATTTTGACTATTTATAGTCTCTTTACAAACTGTTAGTTTGTAAAATTTCAGGCTATTAGCTTGAACAATATAAAGGTGTAAAAGGCATCTAAGTACCTTAGTTTAAGCTGTAAATCATAGTTGTTGTTGATGAAGACAAGAGGCATAAATCTGGAAATAGGGATTTTATATATACCATTTGCTGTCCAATTGAGTCAAAAGTATTCATTTATTATTTAGCACTCATAAAAGCGCATGTACAATAGCTGTAAAGGGTTGATATTTAATGTATTACAATTATAAACATCGCGCTATATAAATAGATGCTTATTTACATATGTTTAAGTTTTCATTTGAGAGTGACGTTTAGTAAATTCTAAGTAATTTCATCAATGTCATTCAGTCAGACAACGTGAACTGTAATTTAAAGTGAATGATCGATCTTCACGCTTTCTTTGCCAGTACTTAAGATTTACCCATATATAAGCATTTGGGTTCGGAAAGAATAAGTGGATTCATTTTATTCTTTCTTAAATGCTATATCTTGTACTGGCAGTCAAAAGTATTCATTTATTATTTAACACTCGTAAAAGTGCATGTACAATAGCTGTAAAAGGCTGATATTTAATGTATTACAATTATAAACATCGCGCTATATAAATAGATGCTTATTTACATAATTCTAGATTAGAAAGAAGAGAAATACTTTTGATAGTTAGCCAGAATGCTTTATACAGTGACAAGTAAAAATTGGGAAAATATAATTGCAATATTAGTAAAATAGCAAATTGGACTAATAAGATTAAACAAGAATATGCTGAGAGATAAGTGAATTACATGTATATAGATATTTTAATAAAAATATATGTAAATAAAAGAAAACAAACCAACTGTTCTGAACTGTGAAAATATGCACACATGTATGTGCATTTCCTTGTTTGAAAAATTGTAAATAAAACATTAAATCATTTTACTCTCAAAAATATTTATTATTTACAATCGTTTTTAAAAGCTATTATTTATGTATAAATTCAAACTAATATTTTTGCCATTAAATCTGGCTTCAGTTGGAATTCTTCATTATTCCCATATTTGTCAGAAAAATCAAGTCTTAATTTAAATCTTAAGTGAGATTGGATTGGATTTCAAAGTATGGAGTCCATGTTACTCAGAATGTTCTCATATTGTAAGACAAAAGTCTTCAGATATGAAAGTTAGCTTCAAATATGAAAAATAACAACAAATAAGCAGTTACTAACAATGGGACAGTATTCATTATCAGGAAGTGGATAAGGAATAGTACCATGTGTACTTCTATAAAATGCCACAATTTTTATAATGCTATATTGTGATGAGTGCTTACAATCATTAAATAAGTCAACATCCTAATGAGGCTGGATCAGCAACAACATTCTTCCAAGTTGAAGGAAGATCATTAAAGGTAATAATAGCAAAGAGGAAAGTGATAAATGGATTATTATTTTATGAGAAATAGCTAACACATTGAACCTGTAATGAAAATTATTGCTGGCAAAGAAAGCAATGAGCAATCACTTTGCCTTCCCTTATTTTTTCATTATGAGTATGAACACAAGATTAATTCACAGTGGTATTGATACTTTAGCTAAGGAAGGCTTTGGTATCTTGATCCACAGGAATAGACATAAAGATAATATGATCACAAATGTGAAATTCTCTTAAAAATAATGCATTAAAAGAAGAGAAATTGGTGTTTTTCTACTTGAATTGTAAGGCCATTAAGAAGTGCAGGGAAATTTGAAAATGGAAATGAAAAATAAAAAATGTTGATGTTATGGTATGAAGTGGAATAAGGTGGGTGGAACATGGGGAAATAAATAGTGTAGATGTTGTTTTATTCGGGTGATAGTAGAGCAATAAATGCAATTGGTATTGGAAAGAAAATTTGAAATAGTATGGTATAGATTATGTTGATGATAGACTTATGATGATAAGAATAACTAAATCCTAGATAAACATAATTATAGAAACTTATGTGTCAACTAATAGTTATGATAATGTAGAAATACAGGGATAATATAAAAAATGGAGGAAATAATATGAGATAAAAATGCATATATATTACTGTTGGATGTTGGGAATATTGTGTGAAAAGGTAAGGAAGAAAGAATTATTTGGAAATTAAAAAGAGGTAATTGGCTTGTGGAATTTTGTGAAAATAATGTTGTGATTACAAGCACTTGATTTAAAAATCATTGACAAAGAATATACATAAAAAGTTCTAGGTGATATAGATATTAGTTAGACTATATATTGATACATGATAAATATAAGACAGCTATTAAGGGTTCACATAATTTTCCTGGCACTGATATAAACAATCTCAGCAAGTGTGATTATGGCTAAATTAAAACTGAATTAAAAAAAATTGAAAACAGGGATATGTAAAATGGGAATTGAGAGAAATAGAGAATAAGATTTGGCTTCATATATGCAAAATAATACAGAAGATTGATAAAGATGACTAATATATGAATGATTCTGATAAATGAAATTCTGATAAATGTGGACGTAGGATTAAAGAGGGAATATTAAAAATAGCAAAAAATATATAACAGGAACTATTTAATTAAGAAAAGCTAAACAACCTTGGATAACTGAAGAATGTTGAAAAATATGGAGAAGATAGAAGAATGAAAAGTGAGGAATAAGAAAAGAGTATGTAGAAAAAATAATGATCAACTAAGAAAAGAAAAACAGATATAGCAAAAGATAAATGAAATGGTTGGAACAGGAATAAAAAAATATGATTTGGTATTTGATGGAATTAAAAATATTCCTGGGGGGAAAGGACAAGTTAATGTGTAAAATAACTAATAAGAATGGAAAGAGAGTAATCAATAGAGATAATGTATTTAAAAGATGGAAAGAATATCTTCAATATCTGTTTAAAAAAAATGATGCAATTAATTATTGCTCTATATTGAGTTATCTAGTACTGTACAATAAAAAATAAGAACATGAGTACGTTTGGTTATCTATTATTTAATAATAATAATCATTAATTTAAACAACTAGAATTGATAGTATATTACAGATAATCTATTAGTGTAGTAATCATTAGTTGCAATTTGAGTCATAGGGCTTACAAGAATTGTAATATAGATTGGGATGGCCTCTTTTATATCTAAATCCTGTTTCTTCACCTTCAGTAAGGATTCTACTTGGTTGAAGTCCACTCGGCTTCTAGATGCATATTTACATCAATATAGAAGACAAAGAATAATTAACTAACAGATATTTATAGAACACACACAGTACTTAGAGAAAACTTCTATTCTTTCTTTATTGGTTAGTTCATTAATTGCCTGCTCAATCCGTTTTCTATTTTTATATTTACATGTTTTCTTTAACACTTCCTGTCCCGACATACACACAGCAATTATAAACCTAAAAGCGAAGATGTTGAAGTAGATGAATAAGGTACAGACATATTAACAGAAGAAATAATTTAATCAATTAAAGAAAATGGTAAAGCTGTGCAGTTTCACCCACTACGTACAGAATTTTTGAAAACATTAGACTAGTATGAAGGCAATTGTTGGAGTGTGCTATTTGATATATAATAGTAGAATTTGGCTTAAAGATTTCTTGAAGATTTTAATAATTCCAATTGCTAACAAAAACAAGCTGTTAAATAAAAATATTACAGAATAATAAGTTTGTATTTTAAACCACTAAATATCACATGATCACCATTTCTTATGCTTACACAAGCTCTTTATACAAAGGCTACTGTATGAAGAGTTTAGCTTCTGGGTAAGTTTGTATTTTGTGCTTTAAAAGTATTATTGAGAATATTATTTCAAAAAATTTATGTAAAGATACAAAATTATATGGCTGAGAAACAGTTTGATATTCAGTGAGGGAAAGTACAAGGGTTTGCAGAGAAATATAATAAAAAAGATAAATGTATTGATATATGTTTTGTGGATTTGGAAAAAATATTTGATAGAGTAAAATCGAATAAATTTTATGAACACCTTAAAAAATGAAGGAGTATTTTGTAGAGAAGATTGATTTGGAATATGTATACTAGTTATAGAATTAGAATCATAGTGGAGAATAGTGAGACTGAAGAAATGAGTATAGAAAGAAGAGTTAGACAAAGTTGCTGCATATCACCTGTGTTTTTTCATGTTTATTTAGAAGATGTGATTGATAAATATTTACATTGTGGAAGGGCTAATATTGGAAAAAGAATTATAAAATTTGCAGATGGTATATCCCTTATAGACGAGGATGAAAAAAAATCACCAAAATATGTTGAATAAATTGGAGAAAAAATATATGGAATGAAGATTAATGTTGAAAAGACCACAAAGAGAATACAAGTAGATATTCATGATAATATAATTCAACAGGTGAATAGATTTAGATATTTGGGTAGTTGGTTGGATAAAGGTGAAAGAAGTGAAGTTAAAAGAAGATTAGCATTGGTAAAGGAAGCATTTTTTAAGAAAAAGAAAATATTGTGTGTGTCTTTGAAGAGAGAATTAAGGAAAAGATTAATTAAGTGCTGCATTTGGAGTGTATGATTTTATAGTTGTAAAATATGAACAACAAGTAAAAGAACTAAGAACAAATTGGAAGCCTTTGAGATGTGTGCTCATGAAGAAGAATAGAGAAAATTATATGGTTGAAAAAAAATGACAAATGCAAAAGTTTTGGAAAAATAATTGAGAAAATTGGGGTATAAAGAGAAACTGGCTTGGACATATCCTAAGAAAAAATAATAGTTTTAAGAAGGACGTTATGGAGAGAAAAGTGAATGAAAATAAGAAGAAAAAAACAGAAAAGATTGTTCTTGTTGGACAATCTAAGATATTGAACGAAATATATGGAATTGAATATTTGGGCAACAAACAGAACAGAAAAATGAATATATTGCCTGTATGAATGCTAACTTATTCGTAGAACTATTGATTGAGCTTAAAGCAATGTACAATTTTATTTCCCATTTTTCTGATAATGATGGATAAATATATTTTCACAGCCCATGAAAATTAATAAACTTTTTCTATAGACACCCACATGTATATACATATACATATGGGTATTTAATATAGAATATAACAGTTTGGATGAGAAAAAAATCTTCACAGAAATAAAATAATAGTAGCAAGACGGAATAATAGACTGTTGATGAAGAAAGTGCCGTAAAATAAAGAGTACATATTTGTGTGATAGGCTAACGAGTTTCTGCATTAAGTATAGAAGATTGTTTTTGAAATAAAATACAAAGAAGCTTTATGAATCATCAGAAATTGAGGGTTTTCAGTTGAGTGAAGACTGGCTTTTTTTTTTTTCAATAAAAAGTCTAGTGTAATGTAATGTAATGTAATATGAGGATCAAAAAGATTAATTTCAGTTATTGCTAAGATATAAATAAAATAATTTTAATACATTAGACATATTTTAATCAAAGAACATTTAGGATTTAGAAAAAGTAGATTAACAAGAAATGCGCTTGGAAAAGCTAATATTTTTATTCGATTAATTTTTTAAAATGCTTTTTGGATTATTTGATTAGATGGTTCTAAAGAAAATAAGATTACTGTTTAAAAAAAATTGAATATAAATCAGAAGATGCTTATAAGTTTAAATAACAGCTTTTGGAAAAAAATTGATATAGAAAAAAGTTTAAATAGTGACCTTATCTTTCTGCTATTTTATTCAATATTTATTTGATAAATCATAAATGAGAATCAATGAAAGCTAAAGTAAAAATAAATAATAATTTGGAGAATAAAAGATTAAAGAGTAATATCTAGATCAACCGAGTGCTGGTTCAGCACAAATAGGTATACTCGAAATCATTTATATTTTTCACATGTATGTGGTTGTGGGTGTTGGTTGTATAAAATGGAGTAAATAGCTGTAGGGAGTTTGAAGTCTTAGTTCAAATCCTTTCTAAATTAAAAAATAATACTTTTAAATACTTGCAATATGGATTAATTAAGATGAGAATAAATCTAATTAGTTGTTTGCTATATTTCTTTTTATGGACTAAAAATATGAACATTAAAAAAAAGATAAATTGGAAAGAAAAGATTGAAATTAAAAGGTGTTAAAAATGATAGTGGAAAGATTGTTTGTGAAAGTTGTAAATTGAAAGAATAACTAGATTGAATATATGTTTAGAGGCAAGAAATTGTAAAAGGTATATTGCAACTATGGTGGATGAGAAAAATAAAAGTAAAAAAGTATGTGATAATAAAAAATGAGAATAGGTATGGGACTTGGAAAATGTGTTTTAATGTGAAAGTGGGACTTCTATTTGAAAGATGCTTGACGGTGATGATGAAGAAATCATGAAGTGACATTTTTTTAAAACACATATATCAAAGTTGAGTAGACTTGAAATTTCATACTGATGAATATATAAAAGTTCTAAAATGAAATAGATTTTTTTAATTATATGATAGACTTTCTGAAACCTACCATATACTGAATATATTTTTTTAATTTGTAATTTACATGTGATAATATGTTGGAGATATCCATCATCTAACATTAAATTAAATATCTAGAAAATTTTAAACTTTTCTAAATAATAACAACTGTTAGTAATAACATGCAAAGGCAACCCAGGTTAAAAGATTACACAATATTTCAAATGGTATTATTATCCACTCTTTTTCAGCAGTTATTG